>OW052220.1:182404441-183080441 GCA_932526605.1 Nephrotoma flavescens | reverse complement strand
AAAATTAGAAAATATTTTGAGAGTGGTCACGTATTGGAGCAAACCTTACATAATATGAATTTTTGAAAAAAATTAAACAGTTTCATAAATGGTTCTTTATGGAAGCAAAAACTATTAAAATTTCCCACGAAAATTGTCATACCTTTCAATCTTTACTTTGACGACTTTGAAGTGAACGACCCTTTAAGTTCGCATGCTGGAAAACACTCAGTATGTGGTATTTATTACGCATTTCCAACTATACCTCAGTTTCAAACATCGAAATTAAATAATATATTTGTTGCTGGTTTGTGAAGTCTAGAGACATGAAAGAATTTGGAATTGGCCAGTCTTTAAGACCCTTAATTGATATAATAAAATCTTTAGAGAACGATGGTTTAGAAATACAAACGCAAAATTCAAAATTCCATATACATTTTCTGCTTGGGCAAATATTAGGCGATAATTTAGGGCTTAATACTATTATGGGATTCTCATCTTCATTCAACGCTTCTCATTTTTGTCGATTGTGTAACCGTAATAAACAGCAAACACAATCTGATGTAACAGAATTCCCTCAATTTTTAGGAAATAAGGAAAATTATAATTTAGATTTAGCGTTGACAGATTTCCATGAAACAGGGATTAAAGAAAATTCTATTTTTAACGAAATTCCGTCGTTTCATATCACCGATAATTTTGCATGTGATATTATGCATGATGTATTTTTGGGAATTTGTAAATATAATTTGCGCAGCATATTGGACTATTTCATTTACAAAAAGAAATACACATCGCTTGAAAATTTTGATTATAAAAAACAAATGTTTAACTATGGAGAAATAGAAATTGGAAATGTATGCGAACCGATAGAGAAAAACCATATAAAATATGGAAGTTTTAAAATGACGGCTAGAGAAATTTGGACTTTTTATAACTTTATGCCGTTGATTATTGGATGTGACATTCCTCCGACTGATAATGTTTACCAATTTTTACTTATTTGTATTAAATTAATTGATTTAGTTGTTCAGAGCAACTACAATGATATACTTTTAGAAGAAATGGAAATATTAGTTCGGAAGCATAATACATTTTACCAACAATTATTTAACGAGAAGTTGAAGCCCAAATACCATTTCCTCGTTCACTATCCGACAATAATTCGTAAATGTGGCCTCTAAGGTTTCTTTGGTGCTTTCGTTTTGAAGCTGAGCATCAAATTCATAAACAATACGTCTTAATATTCCACTTACATTATCAATAAAAGCTTCATTAAAATTTGCTCAGCTAATTATGACCAACAAATTTTTTCAAAGTGAGTTTGAAATAAAAAAAATATTTCGCTGTCAGGAAAGAGATTCAAAGTATACCAATATAACACCCCATAAAGAAAGTATTAAATATTATACAAATAGTCTAATTTTCCGGGGAACAATGTATAAAGTAGGATTTTTTTTCTGTAAAAATGAACCTAATACAATTATCTATGAAATAAGAGATATACTAGTTGACCGTAATACGTATTATGCAGTATGTAATAGTTTCAATAACGCCGTTTTCATATCCCATTACCATTGTTATGATATTGGGGAACCTTCCAAAGATTTAATATTGATTGACTTCCTACAAATAAATAGCTTGCCGGTCAATTCTTGTTATTTAAATACGGGGCGCAAGATTATAAGAGCTAAATAATACCCGTAAGTTGTGTAATGTACATGTTGTATACAATTTCTTTAAGTATTTTCTAAATCGAAGATAACAAGATAATAATAATGAAAAATTATGAGAGGAATTTATCATTTATTTAAAAATGTATTAATTTTATATATTATTTGTTGTTGATATTTCATAATAAAGAATTCCAAAATAAAACTATTTTATTTTATTAAAAATTTTGATATACTAATCATTTTAAAATCACCCTTTGAAAGTATGTTTTGAAACAAATATTACGATTCTTCAAAACAAAGCCTAAATAAATATTATTTTTAAAAGTTTTCATTCTTTGAGCTAAAAGAGATATATTTTTGAAACAAAAGCTCAAAATGTTTTAAATAATAGTACGATAATCTTTAAATCAAAACCTTCTGTACATTAAAGCAAAAGGTGACAATTCTTTGATTTAAATAATTTGTGTTTTCAATATTCAATAACCTTCTGGAGAAAAGAAAAAGTCCTTTGTTTTTACTTCAGAATAGTTTATTCCAAATGATAAAAAATACTTTGATTTAAACTTTCCGAATTGTTTAAGTTAAAACAAAAAAAGTTTTGCGCAAAATCTGTAGGCAAAAATTCTTTAAGTTGAAGAAGAATCCTTTATTTTTAAGATACAATTTTTCTCAGTGTATAAAAAAAAGAAAAATTTAAATGTTGTTTCAAATTTACTACACCGAAATTGCTATTAATCACTGTGCTAGTTAAAAAATATGACAAGCTGGTACTAGTCCCATTTCAAAGTTAGTCCCCGTTTTTGAGATATCGCTTTCGACATGTTTTGGCTCTGAGTCAAAAATTTGTGAAAATATATTCATTTCACTTTGATAACTCTTGAACCATTAAGATTTTCGTTTTGCTTTCTTCAGCAAAGTTCTTGCGCAAGTCAAGACAAACAACTTTGCGGAACATAACAAGACCAGAAAACCACATCCACCATATATGTGTGGTTAACTTAGGCCAAGGTTAGGTTAGGTTAGGTTGGAGTGGCTGCTTCCACACACGACAAGTAGTGGCCCGTTTTGATACAACAGGATCCTTTTTCCCCTTTAATCCTGTTCAAAACCATTCTGAGCTACGTACGCAGCGCAAAATATCTCGCACTCCACAGTCCGCTTGATCTTAACGGCTGGCTATACTGTACACGCCCAAATACCTACGCCTTCTGTATGATAGTGCAGGTAAGGCTAAATACAACAGGAGGTCGACATACTTAGGCCAAACACTTACCTCATTGTCCATAAGTTAAAAGCAAAGAAGGTGCGAAAGAAGCCCGCCTAGCAAAAGTATATAAACAGCTTTAAAATAATTTATGTAATACATAGTATAGTAAAAAATAAACCGAAGAAGAGATTATTCTCGAAACCAATGTTTCTAAAAAAGTTAAAAAATTGGCACAGTAAGTAAGAACGAAGTTATTAGGAATATTCTCGGAATTAACCAATCATCGCACAAATATATTGAAAATAAGCTGACCGCTTTTCATAATATAAACGTTCGAATGTCATTGAAAAAATATTTTTCGCATTGCCACGTGGAAAAATTCACCAAACAATCACCAGCCGCATCCGATTAGCACGGCGAGCATTTTAACCAAATGACGGGCAAGGCTCAAACATTGGTACATCTAAAAAAAAGCTACATGCACTCTTGGGTGACATTTGTTGGAATTTGCAAGAGGAAGAAGAGCCCGACACGAACGAATTAGAAAATTAAAACTAAAAAAGTTAAGAAAAATCACATGAATCGATTTAATTTTCTGTTACATAGTTTCTATTTTATCTATATTTGTCGATGAGATGATTATTCGATCGATTTCAATCGATTTAAATTCAATAAATTGACAAAAATGATAAAAATGTGATTTTCGCCGAAATTTAAAGAAACAAACAAAAATACACCGAAAATGTGAATGTAGATGTCGTTTTTCGGTCTTGATATGTTTCTCAAAGTTGTTTGTATTGGCTTGCGCAACAACTTTGCTGAAGAAAGCAAAACGAAAATCTTAATGGTTCAAGAGTTATCAATGTGAAAATGAGTAGTGACCAACTTTGATATGGGACTAGCACCATTGAATTCAGCATACTTGAATTAGGCCATCCTTTGGGGGCCCAGCTTGAACCAAAAAAAAAGTTTGCTCCAAATTCAAGCATAGTGTAATGGATAATTCATTTTGAGTTATTTTTTCAAAAATAAAAAAAAAAATAAAAATATTCAATTTTATCGAGTAATCTTTATTATCATGAAAAAGAACCATTCTTTTCATTTATTTTTTTAAAATTATTTCTGTCAAATGTTGCCCGTAACTGCGGCTAGCTTGGTCTCTTCTGTCTGAAGCTCCAATTTTCGACGACGCGTTCGAACATTTCGAGTGGTATTTGGCTAATGACGTAAGTAATGTTGCCCTTTAATTCCTCAATCGTAGCCGGCTTATCCATGTAGACTTTGGACTTTACGTAGCCCCAAAGGAAAAAGTGTAAAGGTGTGATATCACATGATCTAGGTGGCCAATTCACTGGTCCGAAGCGTGAAATTATCTGTTCACCGAATTGTACTCGTAATAAAGCCATGGTTTTATTGGTTCTGTGGAAGTAGCACCATTTTATTGGAATCAAATGTTATCGAGATCACAGGCTTGAATTTTGAACGGGCGCCATTCACAGTTACGTTCCGGCCGGCCTCATTTTTAAAAAATATGGACCGATGATTCCGCCAGCCCGTATAAACCACAATAAACCGTTGTTTTATTTGTATATATTGGTTGGTAGTTCTTAAACCTCTTAGGGTTGCTCTTCAGCCCAAATACGGGAATTTTGCTTATTAACGTAGCCGTTAAGCCAAAAATGGGCCTCATCACTGAATAAAATTTGGTTGAAAACAGTGAACCTTTTTCAAGAGCCCAAAGACTGAAATGGTGGCGATTTGTAAGATCAGCCGGCTTCAATTCTTCCACGAGTTGAATTTTGTAACCAAGATTCTTACGTAAGTTGTTTCATATGACAAGCAAACCTGTTGAGAACGGCGCCGAATCGAGTCATCACGGTCATCGAGTATACTTATACTATACTATACTCAGCTACCGCCACTATATTTTCTTCACTACGTGCTGGATATGGTCTATTTGGTTGCGTATTATCAAATAATGAAAATAGTATTTCAAGATGTTCCATGGTATAGCGAATTGTGCGTTCAGTAGGCCGATTATGTGGACTATAAGTTGCTCTAAGCACACGAAACACATCCCTAGTAGAACGCTGATTTTCGTAATACAGCTGAATAATTTGTAGACACTGTGCCGGACTAGGTCTTTCTATGATGAAATGTCAAACAATATTGAACAAAAATACAATAACTGTTTGACTACTCACACCTCTAAATGAATCACCCGTTGTTATACTTTTTTTTTGATCAGTAAAGCTTGGTAAACACATTTTATTAAACACTTGTTTTTTATTTCGCAAAATTATATTTTTGAATATTTTAATTAAAAAATTTTTTCAAAAAGTTTAAAAAGTCACTCGATCGATTTCGACTTGTTAGGTCATCATCAGGAGTATCCAAATTGTTCAAGCTAGCTGTATGATTTTCTAAATTTAAATGATTAGGGAAAGTTGATTGATTGCAACCAGATAAATGTTCTTTAGCTCTAACTCCAAAATTGCGCCCAATCTGGCCAATATAGGAGAAACTACAATCATTGCAATTAATCGTATAAACCCCAGATTTGGAAAGGCGACTTTTTGAAAAAAAATTTTAATTAAAATATTCAAAAATATAATTTTGCGAAATAAAACATAAGTGTTTAATAAAATGTGTTTATTAAGTATTAGTGTGTTTCGCCAAGTGCCAACGGCAAATAGCGTAAAAAGTATTAAGTTGGCAGATTTGGCCATCCTCGCCGTAATTTATCGTCGTTTGTTGGTAAGAATTTTTTATAATAATAATCAAATATGGTTTAATAGTAGTTGTAAAAAATTAAATTTGCTTCCTAACTATACTAATTGGCGTTTATAGGATTAATTGCAATGATTGTAGTTTCTCCTATATTGGTCAGACTGGGCGCAATTTTGGAGTTAGAGCTAAAGAACATTTATCTGGTTGCAATCAATCAACTTTCTATAACCATTTAACTTTAGAAAATCATACAGCTAGCTTGAACAATTTGGACATATTACATATATAACCTAAAGCCAGACGTTTAGATACCTTAGACTCTTACGAAATTCAAAAATCAATATTTCTTAACCAAAATATCCTTAACGAACAGAGAGAAATTCGTTTCTCACCAATTGCAGACCCCGCCCTTTTCTATAATTTGACTAATACCTCGGGTAATTAAATGTACTTCAATATACCTTGAATTTTGTTACACAGCCGATGACTAATTGCCCACCTGCGCGATCAATAGATTAATTTTTATTGTTTTTTATTGCTTATTTGTTGTCCCTTCTTTTGTTTATTTTTTGCTTTTTTCTGCTACATATAACAAATTTTTACTTTTACAAATCAGTAGATACTCCTGGGGTGGTATGTTGTACCATCACTTCGAATCGAAATTCGTAAAAAGTCGAATGGCGGTATGTTGTATCATTTTCGAAAAGAAAAAATGATACAACTTTCACTTTTTCGATTCGACTTTTTTCGAATTCGATTCGAAGTGATGGTACAACATACCGCCCCTGATGATGACCTAACAAGTCGAAATCGATCGAGTGATTTTTTAACTTTTTGAACAAATTTTTTAATTAAAATATTCAAAAATCTAATTTTGCGAAATAAAAAACAAGTGTTTAATAAAATGTGTTTATTAAGTATTAGTGTGTTTCACCAAGTGCCTACGGCAAATAGCGTAAGAAGTAAAGCTTGGTTTATACGACGGATAAAAATCTCAGATTTTTCCATCCGAAATTTTTTTTCAACTCTTTTCGATGAAAAGAGGCGTGTCTTTTGTATAATTTACGTGATGTAATTGGTTAAAACGATGGGATAGAAAAATCCAAGATTTTTATCCGTCGTATGAAGCTTAAAACAATAGGCCATGATTAGCAACTTCTTTGCTTAAATGTTGAAAAACAAAAATTAATTGTTTTCATTAGCTTTGAGAAATCGTCTAGAGTTGTGTCAATGTTGTGAATCAATTGTTTACGGATTTTGCGATGGTAACGCATCACGAGCGCACAATGAATATCAACGCAGATTTCTAATGCATCGCGTTCCTGATGCAAGAATATTTACAAATATTCACAGAAGACTGAGAAATATCGTAACAACATCAAATACGCGGGGAAGCCTCATTCCGTCTCACCAAATCGTTTGTCTCTCGCTACCGAAATCCACACCTTACCATACAACACACCTTCGAGAACTATTGTCCATATATAACCATAAAAAGTTGGAGTTTAATAATTGATTCATTGAAAGAAATTTTGACAACGATTTCTTTGTGAATCGTATGGACGGATGAATCTGAGTTCACAAGAGATGGCATAACAATTTTTCACAATCTGCACACGTGAGCTGTTGAAAATCCTCATTTGAAAAACAAACATTATTTAAGCACCGCTTTAGTGTAGACGTATGGGTTGTTGTATCTTTTGCGATAATTTAATTGGACCAATAATATTACCATCGACAATAAACAAAGCAATAAACAAAGCTACACATAGCGATTGTTATTTAAAAATTTTACAAATGAATTGTCACTCCATGATGATGTTCTTATTTAAAGTAGAGTCTTGCATACAAAACAATATGGTGGTATACCTAGTGCAAAGGTATAAATGTTAAGAATTGGTTAAACGAAAATTATCCAAATAATTGGATTGGAAGTAATGGTCCAATAAGATCCTCCGGTCTAACTGTATTAGATTTTTATGTATGGGAAACGGTGAAAGCGCTTGTACATTCCAAAGAAAATGAAACAAAAGAAGAACTAACACAACGAGTACACACAGCAGCTCATCCAATAATGAAAGAATTACCGAGAATTGAAATAACTAAAGGCATACTTGATCGAATATCAGCCTGTATTCAATCACCAGTGGCACTATTCTGGTAATTCCCTGGGAATAGGGAATTGGGGAAAGATTTTATATATTTCAGTTCAAATATTTTTTTTCCGGCCTACTAAGGAAAAAAGTTTGATGTAAATATTTATAAATTGGGAATAATTTTTCCATATCAAAATTGGCAGGGATAATTATTCCCAATTTAATTTTGTTTTCAAACAAATTACCACTAGATGTTTACCTTAGTATGCCAGAAAAAAAATTCTAAAATAGAAATTACATATAAAATCATTCCCCAATTCCCTATTCCCAGGGAATTACCAGAATAGTGCCACAGGAAGATATTTTGAGCACCTTTTCTAACTCCATGTAGTATTTTTACTCTCGAGTCAAACTTTATATTGGGGCATTGTAGGGGGGTCGTTACGAATTAAAATTAAATGAAAACAAATTATAACGGTTTTTGAGATAAACGGAATTTAAAAAAAAAAATATTTTTTGTAAGATAAGATAACCACTTAGATTTTAAATAAGCCTATACAATTACCAGTCAAATAGTAAGACGAAGTAAGCCGCTCTCCGATAAATATTTTGGAACGGACAGTTTAATATGTGTACTTTTTTCGAAACCAAATTTTTTAAACGCCCTGTACTTCAAAGGATTTCATAAATGGACGCTCTTCCATACGTTTTTTTACAGAACGTACCAAGGAATCACCTCTTAACTGATTAACATCCCAAACCCGGACACCATTATATAAAAATTCAGCTTCCTTTCGTTTGTATCCGCAAAACACGAAAAGTAGTCGATGGATTGGCTTTAGATTTTTACGCAACGTTGCATTTCTACATATAGAAGAGTATTTTTATGTACTTTTTTATCCCGAAGTACACACGCATGTGAGACTTCAAGCGTTTTGCGTGCTTTAGATAGGACGTAAGGTTTTTACGTCCACCCACGAATTTCTTAACTGTTTGTGCTGCTATCTACCGATAAAACTAATCTAGCGATAAAATTAAAAAATCTTTTTGTTTGAGGTCATAGTCTTCTCTGATCTTATCGGACGATGCTTGTTTGAAATGGGAGAGTGTCCCACCCACATGACCTCGTATCACCTCGATTTGGATCAAAAAGCCAAACAATGCGTGGAGTAGTATCAGTTCTATTGAAATAATAGAACGATGAACGTAAGAATAATTTGTCATCGAGGATTGATGCGTGCCAGAAAATTAAAATTCTTTATGAAAGACAAAAAGAAGGTTTTGTACCGTAGCTACATGTTTTATTTTAATCAAACTCAATATCAATATGTTCACAAAAAATTACAATAAAATAAATTAAACTTCAAATGGGAATGACGTTTAATTATAAATTATTCTGACATTTTTCCCCTAGCTACGTTTTGGCTACTTTGATTTGATTTCGTTGAGTGACATGCGGGTCCGGTTGGTTAAATTTGAATCGCTTGCTTGTTTAATTCAATCGCTTAGACTTTTGGTTGCGTCTTGATTCGGAACCATTCGGAATCGGAACTGTGCCCGCATCGAGGAACGCGTTTTTTCGCACCTAGGATACTACAAGTAACGCTTTATAATTTTATATTTAATATGTTTTGAGTTGGTTTGGTTTGGTCATTATAATGCAAACGAACGTCTGAAGATTAATTAACTAGAAAGTTTGTCTTCCCTAATTTAAAATTCCTTTATTTAACGTAAGATTCATTCGTGCTAAATTATTGCTTTATATAATTCTTCTTCCGTTTTGCACAAGAGCATGTGATCGTAAGAAATGAGTAAACTATGACGTGAGTAATATTTGAGTGGATACCTTATTTCGCCTCTAATGGCATCATTGTAACTTATATTGAGTCGCCATAGTACTGAACCCACGCCGAAATTAACCTTTACCGATGAGCTGACGATTAATGTACTCCGGAGTCCCAAAATTTAACTTATAAAAATATTCAAACATTTTTTTGCTAACGTCAGCGAAACTCTACCTGGCCGCCTATAACTGGGATCCCCGAATTAACGAAAAAAGGTAAGTATGAAGTTTCATTGCGACCGAACAAACCGTCTGAGCTGTAGAGAGACCACAGACATTCAGTCTGCATGCACACACGCACACACAGAGATGTCATCAATTTTTCCATGATTACTATACATTATTACTTTCCTTATAGTAAAATAAAGTACAGTAACCATGATAAATGTTGACATCGAAGTTTTTGCAGAATAACCATTCGCTGTATCGCTGAAGTCAAAAAACTACTTTTAAAAAAAAACTTGTTGTGTGCGTGTGAGTGTGCGTGCAGACTAAATGCTGTGTCCTCTCCACAGCCCACACGATTTGTCTGATCGGTGTGAAACCTCATACTTAAGCTTTTTTCATAAATCGGAAGGCACCAGTAATTTTTGGTTGAAATCCGTCCATCAAAAGTGGCAGCTATTATAGGAGCTGTGGTGTGGTATAATCGAGATCTATGTACATTTGTCCTAAAAATAGTCGGGTGTTGGCCACAACAACTACATTCCTCCATTTTTCTTACTATGTGAAAGAAAGTAAATACAGTTTTTGTCCACAGTCGTCATTTCCGCTTAAATTTTGCAAAATTGATCAGGACAAATATTGTTGTAAATTAATATAAGAATCTTTTAGTTCATATTTGATTTTCTTATAATTAATATATTTTTCAAAATATTTGTCAAACACGAAAAGCTCCTATAAAAGCTACCACTTTCGATTAATCGATTTTGGCCAAGAATCAGCGTGATCTCGGAATTATTAATCGGAAAAACCTAAGTGTGAAGTAACCGTCTGCGCTGTAGAGCGGACACATCCAACCACACACATAAATTCACAGTGATATTTTTAAAACCTACTTTTTTTAACTTTGGCGATCATTGCTAAGTGTAAATCAGCAAAAATATCGAGGTCGAAAATGTTCAAGATTACTATACTTTATTTTATTACGTAAAAGAACGTAAAAAATTTAATATTTATTGGAGCGGTAATTTTTGGATCGGTTGAAGTTCCTTTGGATAGAACAAGTGGAAACTGTTAGTGCAGAAGGGGTCATAGGAAGCAGCGGTTTGCGATTGAAAATTCACAAGAAGGCTATATGCTGTGTTTTGCTAAGGCCCATGGATGAAAGGGAGATGTGTGAAATATATTTCCCAAAGTGGTTGTTGGAACTGGTGGAAAGTAACGTCGAGCAAGAGCCATATGGAAGGTGGTCGGCATGAAAGAGTGTCTATGAAAGAGATGCACAAACGGCCGGGAATTATGAGGTACAACAGCGATATTAGATTTAACCACGGGATGAGGGGATGAGTGGATAGTCGTAAAGGATGGGGCTGAATATGGTGGAACATAGCAGAATGTTTGGTTTGCGTCGAGAGGCAAAGATGAAGGTGAAGTTGAATAGGATTACATTACACCATCAAACTTACAGAGGCGATAGTTTGGATCCTGTACGGGACAAATAAACTTAGGTGTTAATGTTACGATCTCCTCTATTGGTTTGATGGGCGAAAAATTCAGCATGAGCGAGACATTTATTCAACAATAATTTCTCATTTAAAGTTTAGAAGATTTTTGAGATAGTCAGTTAGGGCAGGTTTATGGTTGCATTCGTTCGGTCATTTTTTGAACCAATCATCTCTTGTGGAAAAATCCAGAAGAAAAAAATACCGTCATTTTTGAGCAATATGATTGGTCGAAAAAATTGTCAGGACGAACGAACAAACACCAACCAGAAAGACGCCATTAGAGATAGTTTTATAACAGTTGTGTCGTATAGTGAATTATAGTAGCCTAGAAGAGAACCGAGAATATTACTTCTGTATAGATCCAGGCGAGTGTAGAACATTCGATTAAATACACGATGAGGCCGGCTTTGTTGGAGATATTGAATATTCGGCATGCGAAAGACTAAAAACGAGTAGCGAAAAACAGGGGCATCATGCAGAAGCGACTTTTCATCATCTGATTACGATGTTTTTTTGTTTAATCAATTTATTTATTTATACAATATTACAACTGATTCAGAGGTCATCTTGTAATTTATCTATCTTAAATTAGTTTCTTGGATTAAGAAGAGTATGAGAACCTATTGGTTACTAATTTTACAAAACTTTCTTATTCTATTTAGAACTGCCCAGGTCCAGAGATTTCGTAGCACTTTATTTTGGAAGCCTAATAGCACTTTATTTTGGAAGCATTGTATCATTTATACTCGTACATTAGTCTTCTTGGCACAACCACAAAGTTGGATACCATAGGTGGACCTATGGTATCCAACTGGTTTTAGCATTTGCCTGTATAGAAGAAATTTGTTGTCTCAATACACAACTAAGAATTTCTACCCATGAGCCAGTACATTTTCCCATATTTGATGTTTAACTTTTCTTTTTTCTTCTTGATGTATTCTTTCCATCTTAATTTAGCATCGAGGCTCATGCCAAGCTGTATTTGCATATGGAGTTTGATTTGAGTTGAGAACCACAGGAATACAGTTTACATTTTGATTTGGCTTCATTTAATAAGATGCGCGATTTTCTAGTTCAGTTGCTCACCGTGTTAACTGCATTTTGAAGTTCGATTGTTGCTTCCGAAATATCTTTTCCAACTGCTGGAATAGGTGTATCGTTGCAAATGTTGCTACAGTAGTACCTTCAATGTTCGGTAAGTCTCTCGTATAAAGAATAAACAGACTAGGTCCAAGTACATTACCTTGTGGTATACCTGCTGATATTCTTTTTATTTCAGAGTACTCATTTTCAAATTTGACTCTAAAGTGTCGATCAGCTATGTACGATTTAAGAATTTGATAAAATTGCTTAGGCAGGTCTCGATGCAGTTTAAATTCAAGCCCTTGGTGCCAAACTTTGTCGAAAGCTTGAGCTACATCTAAGAAAATACTGGAGCATATTTTCTTATTCTCGAGTGCATCTTCAATGACATCCGTTATTCTGTGAACTTGTTCAACTGTAGCGTGATTTTCTCTAAACCCAAATTGGTGTGGTGGAATTAAGCATCCTTCTTCTATTATAGGTTTGAGTCTTTTCAGCAACAGTTTTTCAAATATTTTTGATATGACTGGAAGTAGTGATATCGGTCTATATGATTTTTTTATCATTTCGTGGTTTACCTGGTTTAGGAATCATTATTACTTGGGCGACGTTCCATTGTCGTGGAACATATTTCAATCTGAAGGCTGCATTATTAATTTGATTTAATTTACGCAAACCTTTCTCGGGAATGGCTTTCACAATTTTCCCAGTAATAAAATCATAACCTAGAGCTTTTCTGTTACTTAAGTTATTATTGATTTCAGTTTAAGCTCCAATAAGGTTACATGGCTTATGTCAAGATCATCTACTTTGTTTACGACTGTTGTATTTTCATTTGTTGTTTGTCTCGGCAACTGTTGAAATGTCTCTCTCTCTCTATGCGGCACATGTATTATGGATCCTTTTAGTCCCTTCGTTGCTTTCCAAAGCGAGTAATCGTCATCCTTTAGTTCAGAAAGACCTCGTAGTCGCTTAGTTATGCTTTCGTTCTTTATTTCTTTTATTAGTTGTTTTAATTTGTTGCACAAAAAATTTAGAACAGTTTTGTGTTGCGGTACACGAGAGTGCTGCCAGATTTTGCGAGCTTTCCGTTTCTCTTTGAGTATAGCTCTCTGACTTCAAGAGGATAGTTATGTTTCATTGTAGCGTTGGTATGAGAAATCGGTGAACTTTCCCAAGCCGCTTGTTGGATATTGTCATTAAATATTTCTAGTTCATCTTTCAGCTGCACCTTCGTTCGAATTGGTTAGCCGAGATTTGTTCGATCTTCCACTAATTTCTTGAATAAATGGTGAATTATCTGTTTTTATTATCATTGTACTCAGAGTCATGATTAAAGGTGAGTGTTCAGGTGAAGAAAATGAACACAACTACAACCCCCTGTCGGAGTGCTCAACTCATGGGCCGACCCGTTCTACGTATAGCGGACCTAGAGCCTTACGTCCTCGATTTTGCTAGTCTGTAAAGTACGCGAGAGAGTTAGTGCTGCGACCCCAGAACAGATTGCATAGATAATAAATAAAAAAAAAAAGTAAAACGAATTGTGCCTTTATTTTCGCGAATATTCCGGAACCGGTATAAGTAAAAGGAATTGTTGTTATAATCGTCAAATTCTAAAACGATATCCACAATCCAGTGATATGAACTGATTGAAATATGATTTTCTTTTTTATCTAGTATTTTGTTTATTGAGCATAAATATAAATCTGAACATAATCTTTTAAAGTACCCAACCACTAGACATAAAAGAGTACAGCAACTTAAAAATATCCCATAATAGTAATTGTATATAACGTATTTTGTATGTGTATATGTATAAAGCTTCCTGTATTATCCTTGGGTTAATAGAGAAATATTGATATGAGTAAATGGAAAATTCATTAACCTATACAGATGATGATATTTTCCGTCTTGCACCATAATTTTAATAATAATCGATTTTTGATGACATACAATATTTGTGGTCCATAAAACTGCATAATGGATTAACATATCAAAATTTTATGCGACAATTATTGTAAATATTGTTGAATTACGGTTTCGAGTTAATAAAATTGTACCTCGTTACGAGTTGTCTAACCTCTTTGCGTTATTATAGTTTTGTTCCATTTAATCGTAACCGATATTATACATACGGTTTCTTTGTAACTTTCTTTTTTTACTTCGGCGATACGAAAAATATGCTTATATGCTGTTATTATGCGATTATAACTGTGCTCAAAAGAAACTTTTTTGTTCGCCATTTTCCCCATTTCCATTTCATGTATTATGTATATGGGAAAACGAATGTGGTACAAACGTATATACGAACGACGAAAAATGAAAATTCACAAAATATATTAATAAAGTTTTCGTGATGTTGTTCTGTAGTTTTTCATATATTAGATATTCAACCGCACATAAAGACTTTATTTAATTTTCGGGTGCACAGTTAGTGCGAATGGAATGAAAAAACGAAACTTGATTGTGTGTTATGAAAAGGGAAAACCTGCGATAGAGATAAGCAACAAGTACCTATTATAGAGTGTTTGTTTAAAAATTTATTTTGAATATCTTTTATCAGTTATTACTGTTGTTATAATATGTATGATTATAAATATTTGGTACATAGCCAAAACTATACGGATAGTTTTAGGAAAAATACTTGGCGGAGGCAAAACCAAATACATACGTTCGATTGTAACGGATGATCAAATTAGGATTGTATATATTATAAAATAAAAATTTGTGTACAGTACTGGTTGGCAATTCACCATGGAAAGATATACAGTTGTACAGTGTTTAGAAATTGTTAAAATTGGTTACAAAAATAATAAATCTATTCGGCTACACTCAGAAAAAAATGGGCCCCATACGAAACGACACATTTCACAACAGGATGTGCTAAAACAGGATGTTACAAAACAGGATATCACAAAACAGTACATGGTACACTACAGTACATGGTACGAAACAGGACCGATTAAAACAGTACATCACAAAACAGAACATGGTACACTACAGTACATGGTAAGAAACAGGACCGATTAAAACAGTACATCACAAAACAGTACATGGTACACTACAGTACATGGTACGAAACAGGACCGATTAAAACAGTACATCACAAAACAGTACATGGTACACTACAGTACATGGTACGGAACAGGACCGATTAAAACAGTACATGGTACACTAAAGTACATGGCACGGAAGAAAACACCACAAAATAGTTAAGTCAATTTTACGATTTTAATAACTTAATCTTGCAGGTTTTTATTTCCAAAAAATTGTTTAAGTTTTATTTATTGTTGCAAAATAGATCAAAAATTTAAATATATATATAAATAAAATAAATGTATTATTTATATATTTATTTATAAATTTATTTAAATTTTTGATCTATTTTGCAACAATCGAGTATTAGCGATTTAAATTAAAATAATGTTATATAGTGTTAGGCGAAGTTAATTTTCTTATTGTAAATCATATCATTTATATAAAAATGTTGACGACAAGTGAGCATTTATAACCAGGTAAAAAAAAATATTAGGGTAAAAAACCATTGTGTTATAAAGCCGATGATTTGGTTCTACTTCACCCATTTTTCTTTTTAATAAAGTATCATCCCTTACTACTGTACAATAAATCAACTGATACTTTGTATTTGTTAAGAAAAATACAACAATAGTCTTTAAAATGAATTTTTAAAACAATTTTTCACTCCCAAAAAATGTAGGTATATTTTTTTAGAGTATCATAAAATCAAGATGTGTTCCTTATCAAATTTTTTATGATGAATACAATATCCTTGAAAGTTCCAAATAACTAATACTATATATTTACATTCCTTAAAAGCAAAATTATATTATACATTCAAATTCAAAATACGAATTAAAAGTCTTGCACACCTCACATATGTATTTGTACTGTTTCCATTTCATATTTTTGTTATATTTCGCAACAATCGAGTAGTAGCGATTGAGATGTAATATGTAGTGTATGTGTACAGTACATGGTACACTACAAAATAATATACTGTTAGGTGAAGGAATATTTTATTATAACGTAAAGCAACTATAATTCTATATAGTATACTGTCTAATTACTCTAGGTGAAGGCAAATCTCTACTTGATAGGATACTAATTACTAAACGTATTCAATAAAAAAATATTTAACAAATCAAGCTGAAAAAATCCTCTGAACTTCACCCAACAATGTTTTAAAATATGAACATTTCAGATTTCGATATGATAGGATAAAATATACTGACTGTTCCGTACCATGTACTGTTTTGTGGTGTACTGTTTTCATCGGTCCTGTTTCGTACCATGTACTTTAGTGTACCATGTACTGTTTTGTGTTGTACTGTTTTAAATGGTCCTGTTCTGTACCATGTACTTTAATGTACTATGTACTGTTTTGTGATGTACTGTTTTAATCGGTCCTGTTTCGTACCATGTACTGTTTTGTGATGTCCTGTTTTATTACATCCTGTTTTGAAATGTGCCATAGTGAGCGGCTTCGGAAAAAAATATGATAAATATATGAGTGCATTTACTATAATATGATAATACTACACTTGGGTGCAAAAAAATCGCACATTGCTCAATTTTCCACAAAAGTTCAAAAAAAAAATATCAAAAAATCCAATATTAAAAATCCAACAAATGCATATAGCAGGCTTTCAAATTAAATTGCAAAAATTATTCAACAAAATCAATATAATAGCATGCCATGAAACATCTCGCTCGAAATTGTGATCATTCGCCTACCGACGCGTAGCCTGAACGATCCTCTATTGATTAGGTCTTCAAACGGAGCAAAGAAATGGATACCACACCAGAAGTAGCCACACAATTGGTTGCACTAAAATTTGCGGGGAAGCACCTAAGTGAAGTGGCTCTACAACTTAATTTGAGAAGATTCTCCGTTCTTCGAGTGTGGCAAAGATATCTGGAAACTGCGTGATATCTAGCTCAGCGTGATGACAGCTTTCTTGTAACAAATTCGTTGCGAAAAAGCCGTATGAATGCGGTTCAACTATGACGGCGGCTCCTAGAAGTTGGTGAAGTCGAAGTCAGTCGGTGGACAATTAGAAGACGACTTCGAGAAGTTAATCTGACTGCACACAGGCCAGCAAACGGGCCGAAATTAACCACAGCCCACCGACGAGCCCTTCGTGGGTTCGTTTGAGAGGATTTGAATTGGACAGAAGAAGTATGGAGAACACTCCTGTTCTCTGACGAGTGTAGGATATATTTATATGGCACCGATGGACGCGGAAGAGTATAAAGAAGACAAGGAGAGCGATAAGCACAATTTTGCATTGAAGAACGTGTCTCGTGTGGCTGTGGATCGTGCATGTTCTGGGGGGCATATCACTAGAGGCGAAGACAGATCTTGTATTCATCACACGAGCGAATACTTGCTGTCGATCAAGAGCAATGAATTCTCAACGGTACATTGAGGAAGTAGGAACGACTTACTTCCTTTTGCCGGGTTTATTGGTGAAATTTTTTTGTATATGCAGGATAATGCGAGACCGCATACGGCATAGGGTCGAATTTTTCTAAAATTCGGCGAACGATACATGACGTTTTCGTATACGTATAAAGAGTATAGTATACAATTTTATATTAGTGTGTGTAATTTTTCTGTGGTTATATTTGTTTTTTTTTCTGCGAATGCAAGCTTCAAAAATTATGAATCGGTACAAATCGGTTCAGTTTTTTCGTGCTTATGTCCTTTCGAGTTAACACGTTCTCGGAAATGACTGCTATAACGGTCATACAATTTTTTGGATTTTTAACACGTTGGCGCAAACAACATTCATTTTTTAAGGAATAATTCGATCTATTTTTCAATTCTCACAATACATTTCTTTCCGCGACGAAATATCGTGCTGTGTAGCACACACATTTAGAAAGTGTGGTCAATGTGTTGATGAAAAAAAAAAATTTTAACTGCACATATTTTTAATTTGATGTCGAATGAATGTTTTCTTTTCGCAGAAACACAGAATTAGCAATTATTTTAAAACTAAAATTAAATAATTAAATATGTATTTCATTCTTCCAAAATTAAAGACGAAATGACCCTTTTTTACAAAAAAAAAACTGTTTTTTACTTTCGTGTACGTAAATCGAAATAATTAATGAAGAAATCCTACAGAATGTTATACCAATAACAGAGGAGACAGAAATAATTGTTCCTGTATTTTTAGACGAAAATGAAATAATAGTGCCTGATAGTTCAAATCTATGAAGATGAAGGTCGAAAACGCAGAAGATCGCGTATGCAAATCCTATTTTTTAGGAACATTGGGTGTTTCACAAAAACTTGTTTATGACGTGCACAATAAAAAGGCTTCTACTGGAGTCATCTATTGTTAAGAAAACGCAACCAGAATTGGCAACCGAACAACTAAGGAGAAAGTAACCAACAGAATAAAACAACATATTAAATCCTCTCCAACAATGGAAAGCTATTATTGTCGGGCCAAAACATCTAAAAAATATCTCGAGGCTGGTTATATAAAATTCAATGTTGCCAAGATGGAGAAAATCCAGTTAAACCTAGTTATTATCGTGATGTCTTCTGCAGAGAGTATAATCTGGATTTTCACAAACCGAAATCCGATCTCTGCGGTAAATGTGAGGCCTATTTAGTCGCTCAGAAAGGGAATGTGCTGAAAGAAAAATGGATCAGGACAACGAAATCATGCCAGTATTATACTTTGATTTACAAAACGTAATAAATCGTCCCAGATCCAATATTGGTTCCTTATTTTATAGTGCAAAGCTAAACGTGTAGGTACAATCTTACGGCGCACTATTCTACAATTAAAAAAAATTTGCTGTTGTTTATGAACCGAATATACAACTGGGCGTGCAGGCAATGATCTTGAATCAGCGCTAGTAAAAATTTTAGAGGTAGTTTACAAAGACACAGGGTTTACCAAACTTGTCACCTGGAGCGATTCGTGCGTACCACAAAATAAAAACTCCTTTATGGCAACGGCAATTTTAAATTTTATACATAGTCATCCTGATATCGTCGAAATCACGATGAAATATTTTATCGCTCGTCATTCCGCTATACAACAAGTAGATAATGCACATTCTCAAATAGAAAAAGTGTTTAGAAAAGACGAGTTTATGTCCCTTTAGGCTTATAAGAATTTTAAAAACCATAAATATAAGAAAACCATTCTGTATTATCCAAATGAAGCCATCGGGTTTTAAAGACTTCCAGGAGTTTTCAAAAATAATCTATAACCATAAAAAAAGGACATAAGAATAGTAACTTTCATACATGTAAATGGTATTCGATTCATCATAATATTAAATTTTATGTAGCCAGAGCTAAGAAAAACCACAACATATTTTATATTATATGCCTTTCCTTGTTTCGCATTATTTAAAAGCAAAAAAACATACAAAACCGAGGCAAGTAAAAAAAATACGATCGAGGTTTTTTGCTTTTAAATAATGCGAAACAAGGAAAGGCATATAATATAAAATAAAATAAAAAATATAAAATAAAATATTATGATGAATCGAATACCATTTACATGTATGAAAGTTACTATTCTTATGTCCTTTTTTTATGCTATAACTTTAGAGAAGGCCGTTCAACAAAGTTAAAATACATCAATTCAGCCAAGAACCGTCCGCCGTTAAATTCAAGCTGGATTACACCGAGGAATTCAAAACCAGTAATTTAAGAAAACAAAAAAAAACAGAATTCATCGCCCATTTGTAATGCGCCCAAATATTTTAGGTGTCAACATTATAAAACAGAAACCAAAGATCGGCCTAAAAGAAAAATCGACTTGCAAGCCGCATTTTGCTTCATAACGCCGCAAGATATTGATTATTATAAAGTGGTTCTCAATACTGGTAAGATTTTTGTTTATTAGTTGTGATCGAATTTTGATAGTTTTTTTTAATTTCAGATGACAAACCCATTTGTGAGACTCCAAAACGATCAGCAAGTAGTAGTTCACGTAAATTAAACCGAAATTCCAACACAAAATAAAAATAACTCACCGTGAACAAAAATTAAGAACCGATGCTGTGTTGAATTAAAACTGAATTAGAAATTATGAAGATTTAAAAATGAAGTATTTGTTTATGTACATGAATTACTACAAAACTAAATGTTACAATAATTTTTATTTTGTTTAATGTTTATTATATTTTTATAAACTATATCTTTTATTTTAAATGGTATAAACATAGTAAATACACGAAGTACGTATGTATCCACTAAATTTAGTTTTATTTAAAAATTCAATAAAGATTTTATTTAGACAATTGCTCAAACTATTTGAACAAATAGAACTTTCCTGTTTTCAAAATTTCTGATAATTAAAGCAAAAAGGTTCTATCATCCAAATAGAGCCTTTAAACTAAATTGAAAATCTTAATAATTATGAAAAAGTTTCTATACAAATAATTAAAATTCATTTTACAACCAGTCAGATGGCCAAAACTATGTTAATTTGATACCTACTAATTTATAATGCTCATAAAATTTTACGTTTAAGAATTATTATTGTTATTTAAATAATTTAAAAGATATAACGATCCAAAAATTTGTTTGCGGTTTTCTCGTATTACAAATAGAACTATTTCATTCTTAGGTCGCGAATTCTGTAATTTGCTCCTCCATCTTGACAAAATTTAGTGTCAAAAGTGGAAAATATCAAACAATGTCGCATGAAGTTGTCGAAGATTTTTAGTTTTATTTTTTTTATGTTGTCAACACCCACGAATGCGCAGTCAAATTAGAAATAGAGACGACGTGCGAAATTCTGCATGGCATGCGTCGTACATGCATTTTAACCCACACACAAAAAAATATTTATTTGTTATTAAAATTGTCCAAATTTTGATTCAAAAGATCATAAAAAATTTTGTTCCCAACCCTTTTTCATTTATTTTAAACAATAATTTATTTAATACAAACATCCATTATGTCTAAATCCAAAACTAGTGAATTTTGATATGGATAACAGTTTGGGGGGTTTATTCTGAACAATATTTGTTTGAATCTAGATTCTAGATTCTTCAAAATAAATTATCTTAATGCAAAGTAAATTTTTTTGGTTTATAATAAACATTACTTTTTTTTATTACAAAACTATTTCAATGATTAATATTAAAATTTTTTAAGGTTTTAAATAAATTTATTAAAATTTATTTCATTACAAGAGCTGTTCGTTCGATTCTAACAATTTTTATTTTGAAATTCAAACACATTCACAAACACAATATTTATTTTACAAGCTGTCAAACTTTTAATTTATCCATATAAATGCTATTACTTTGTAATTTTCAACAATTAGTCGAATTTAATTAAAACCATGTTTAATTGCTTTAAGTGCTCAGAATCGTATCAAACTGTTGAACTTCTCTGCAAACACATAAAATATTTACACGGCTGGTTTCCTGGTGAAGTATTGATTTGTGGTCAAAATCAATGTTTACTGAAATTTATGCAATTAAATAGGTATAAAAAACATCTATTAAATTCGCATGGATGCAAGGATAAACCAGTTCAAGATGTTTCACAATTTTTTATTCCACCAAATATTCTCAATATCTCTGATAATGGTCCTCCTATAAATGGTAAATACATATTTTCGAATTTATGTTAATTGTGTTTTAATGTAATATTTTTATCATGTAGAAGGAAATGAAACTCTTAATAACCTGTACATCGCATCTCATGCCAATACTGTTTTAAAAAAAAGTTCGAAACTTAATGAGGAGGAGTTGAGAAATTTAGAAAAAATCCTAGATACAACCGTATTAACATTTGTAACAAAATTGTATAGCTTGCAAGGACTAGCAACTTCAATCTGTCTAACTATTTTGAACGAGATACAGGAACTTCTTAATGTAGTAGTTACCGGCATCAGGACCTGCAAGAAAAGTTGTGTGTGTGATGAAACAACTGCTATGGACTCATTCTTGAATTTGTGTGAAAATCCGTTTAGTAAAATACGTTCAGAATATTTGCTCCTTAAGAAACTATCAGAAAAAGACGTTTATTGTAGTCCTAAAAAATTCATAATTAATAACCAAGTTGGCGAAAAAATAGAAAAAGGGAAATTGATTATCAAAGAGGTTAAAAGTGAAGGAATCTTAATGCCTATTTCTTACCAAATTAAAAAATTTTTTGAAAATAGTCAATTACTGAAAAGCACACTTCAAAATGGGAAAAAAATATATGAAAATAAAACTGTTGTGAGTAATTTTGTTCAGGGCGAGCTGTGGCAACAAAAACTGCAGCAAATTAATAAGAAAAATGTAATTCCCATATTTTTGTTCTACGACGATTTCGAGACAAACAATCCTATTGGAAGTCGCTCGGGAAATCAAGCCATAGCAGCATTTTATTACAGTTTTCCTACAATTCCAGTGAGCTATTCCAAATTATGTAACATTTTTGTAGCAATGCTTGTTAAATCCAAAATAATTAAAACTTTTAAATATAATAAAGCACTTGCTCCTTTAGTAGATGAATTAAAAATTCTGGAAACTAAGGGTATTGATATCCAAACGGAAGAAGGCAACATAAAAGTTTACTTCGCGCTGGGTCTAGTGATTGGCGATAATCTTGGATTGAATTCAATTCTTGGTTTTTCCCAATCATTTTCTCATAACTTTTTCTGTAGGTTATGTCTTGTGAAAAAAGAGGAAAGTTACGTCAGTGTCGAGGAAAATATAAGCATTATACGTAAAAGGGAAGCTTACAATGATCAAATTACAAACTTTAATTCGGAAACATTTACGCAAACTGGCATTAAAGAAAATTCCATTTTGAATAATTTAAAAACATTCCACGTGACCGAGAACTTTTCAGTTGACATCATGCATGACATGATGGAGGGCGTGATAAAATTCGGAATTTCAAATTGTTTGTATTCTTTTATAATAGAGAAAAAATTATTTACAATAGAAACATTAAATCAACGAATCAAAACTTTTGAATATGGATCAATACAAATTTCTAACCCACCGGGACCAATCAAGTTAGAACATATTAAAAACAAAAAGCTTCATTTAACAGCCCGAGAAGCACTTTGTTTATCAGAATATTTTTTATTTTATATTGGCGATCTAATTTTATCAGATCCACTATTGAAATATATACATACATTAGGAGAACTGGTGGAATTGGTTTTTAGAGACAGCTTCTCCAATTATGATATTCATTGTCTTAAAGAAAAAATAAAGCATCACCACCAACTTTATATAAAGTTCTTTAAAGAAAATCTCAAACCCAAGCACCACTTACTGTTACACTACCCTACTATAATTTCTAAAGCTGGACCTTTAAAATTAATGTGGTGTATGCGTTTTGAGTCAAAACATAGAGAACTAAAGTATACGAATGCTATTACATCGAGAAGAAATCTACCTCTATCTATTGCCAAAAAATGTGCTGTGCGTTTTGCGTTCAATTTGCTGACTACTACGGACATGAAAAGTGAAGTATCCGTAATAAAACAGAGTAATTTTTCAATTATTAAAGCCAACACTTCGTTATATGACGAATTAATCAAAGAAAAGAATCTTTGCCCAAATGATATTAATCTGGTGGATCATATCGAATATAGAGGGACTATATATAAAAAGAACTATTTCCTAAAATCACTTCAACCTCTTTTGTTCGTTTTAAAAATTCATCAAATTATTTTACATGGAATGCAAGTTATTCTGTTTTTAGAAAAAGTTAAAGTTGATAAATTTGACAGAATGTATAAATGCTATATTATAGGGAATTCGTTAGAAGAATATTGCTGGATAGAATTGAATTCGACTGAACATAAATATCCATTCACGTTGATTAAAATTCCAATAACTGGAGAAAAATGTTTTAAAATTCCAATACTTTAGAAAGGTTCGAATGCGAATGGGGAAATTTACGTCGATACTTTTTATTAATTTATCAGTGAATGTAAAATTTTCTATTTTATCAATTTATGACTGTATGTACATAGATTCGTATGTTAAATGAATTAATGTTTAAAAAAGATTGAATAAAAAAATGATTTCAAAAGTTAAAACCAAGTGTTTTCAACAAAAATTAATTCTGTTTTGAAACAAGCATACATATTTTGAATTAATCTTCCTTAAATTTAATTTTAAACCCAATTGCGGCTTAAACAAAATAAATTGGTTTGCAACAAAATTTCAGATTTTGATTTTCTCGATTTGCGCAATCGCGTACGTAGTCGTAATCTCGTATAGATTCGTGAAAGCAAATCACATTTTTTTCCTATCGTACATTAGTTTTTTCCTTCGGACGGACGCTACAGGTGCACACGCAACGATCAACTAAAAGTTAAAATGTGTGTCTTATAAAAAATTGTGATTTACAAAAAAGTGATTTACAAAAATAATTAAATAAGTTTAGTGCGTAATAGTGATCATTAAATAAGAGCGAATAATTAAAAATGAATGAAGAATCTACCAGTGGCAATGACATTTTAATTACAATTAATTGTGATGACGCTCCACTAGCAAACCTTCTAGAAGAATGGAATATGTTAGATTTATTTCCAAAATTAAGTGGTAAATTGCAATTCAAGTACAAAATTATGTATATTATATACATATTAGAAATCACTGTATATTGTATATAAATATGTATGTATCCCTTTTCCGGCCAGAATTATTTTTTTCTTAAATTTAAGTCCACCGTGCACAAATTTGTATGTAAATAACCATAGTTTGTAATAGTTTTTGTTTATTCATGTTTTTCTGTACGTTAACAATTGTGATCGCAGGCCGGGAAAGGGATGTATACATACGCATCCCGGAAACGGGGTGTATTAATGCTAAAAACAATTCAAATTTAGAAGCGGGGATCGATATAACAGCATTAAGTGGGATTACCTAGAGGGACCTCGATCAATTATTTCCTGAGTTTAAAGAAATCGGATCTAAAATAAAATTTCGAAAGAAAATTATTGATTGGAGAAAGGAAAATGTAAGTTAAGCTTAATATAAAATAATACATGCTGTAAACGAGACACGTTTGTTACACAGGGGATGAGTGAGGGCGCAGAAACTCTCAATGCGGAAATTAAAACAAATACGATTTCCGAGTGGGTTACGTCTGGTATTCGAATACCAGGTTCACCAATACCATCAACATCGTCGTCTTCAGCAAATATTGATGACATCAGCAGTTACAAAAATGTGAGTAGTTTTAGTTTTAATTTTCTCCGATACATATTAATAAAATTGATATTTTTCAGGAAATTGATGACATGTTTTCTCTGCCACATATTATAGATATATTAAAAACTATTAAAAATGATCCAAAAAATACGACTCGGGATCTTTTGTGCAATAAAATTGTTTCCCATATACTTGAAAAAAAATGACACGCGTCTGCTCTACAGATTGGCAATACATAATGGATCATATTATTAACCAATGCCCATCTGAAAAACCAGACTACTATTACCAGGATGGCAAAATAAAAAAGGGTAAATTGTTTTATAAATATCGCAACAATAAAACAACTTTACGACAAATCGGGATTCTCGGAAGCCGGCTGCCTCTTAAAAGAATGAGATCATCAGAGGCAGGTATCGAACACTTTGAAGGTAACTATATTTATTATCATATTTATTTTAATCGATTTTTACCGCGATTAATCTAAAAATTAAATTAACAATTTCAGATCAAATTGTTAGTGAGAATTTAAGCGTCTCAAAAGAATGGTTAAGGTATCACAATGAACCTTGGGATACGGTCGAAAATCATTGGAGGATAACAGCGCCAGTCCGACTGAAGTATTTTCGCCAATCGACACAAAAAAATATTACGGAGTTTTTGAACGAATGGCCACTTCTCAAAAGTTCAAAAGGCTATCGTTTAGTAAGTTATTTGGATGTAAAATATTCTCGCAAAATTAATGATTAGCAATTTCTAAACTTTCTACAGATTGACATGGATTTCGAACATTTATATCCGGAAAAGGCATTCAATTTGTTCAAAATCTGGACAAATAATTTCTCAACGAAATTATTTCTCTTAATATCAAATGATATAAAAGACAAATTCGTGCAAGATGCTGGATTAAAAATTCGCGAACTAATTTTAGGAGATAATTTTCTTAAAGAAGACCTTAGTTTAGAACAAAAAAGTAAATTTAATTGTTTTCTAACTGTAATTAATAATTACTTATAATTATGCTTTAATTTCAGACTATATCATAGCTGAATTATTCAAGCAGCTAAATGGGTTTTTGGTGCCTACATCGCGGAAGAAATGCGTCAAAAGCAACAAAATTTGGAAGCCGTCCATCATTGAGTCATTCGACTCTTTTTTGAATTACATTTCGGACGCATCAGAAATTAAAAAAATTTTGGAATTTAGAAAATTAAAATATGTTGAATTTGGTTTAACTCTTCAACCATCATTATTCGCCTTACGTGAAGCTAACGAATTTAAAATTACCAAATTATTTTTATATTATGACGAAATATTTTATATATTTGAAGATATAATGCAAGCAATTGATATTAACTTTAAATTATTTTTCGTGATGCAGTTAAAATATCCGTTTGAGTGTTTCAAAATATATAAATTTTTAGACAACATGATATTCGATTTATCGACCAATGATGATATATCTTTTGATATAAAAAATTTAAAGGAATTGTTATTATAAATAATGAAAATTATATGTAATGTAAATATATATATATATATATATATATATATATATATATATATATATATATATATATATATATATATATATATATATATATATATATATATATATATATATATATATATATATATATATATATATATATATATATATATATATATATATATATATATATATATATATATATATATATATATTATATATATATATATATATATATATATATATATATATTATATATATATATATATATATATATATAATATATATATATATATATATATATATATATATATATATATAACGGGTGATTTTTTAAGAGCTTGAGAACTTTTTTTTAAAAAAAAACGCATAAAATTTGCAAAATCTCATCGGTTCTTTATTTGAAACGTTAGATTGGTCCATGACATTTACTTTTTGAAGATAATTTCATTTAAATGTTGACCGCGGCTGCGTCTTAGGTGGTCCATTCGGAAAGTCCAATTTTGGGCAACTTTTTCGAGCATTTCGGCCGGAATAGCCCGAATTTCTTCGGAAATGTTGTCTTCCAAAACTGGAATAGTTGCTGGCTTATTTCTGTAGACTTTAGACTTGACGTAGCCCCACAAAAAATAGTCTAAAGGCGTCAAATCGCATGATCTTGGTGGCCAACTTACCGGGCCATTTCTTGAGATGAATTGTTCTCCGAAGTTTTCCCTCAAAATGGCCATAGAATCGCGAGCTGTGTGGCATGTAGCGCCATCTTGTTGAAACCACATGTCAACTAAGTTCAGTTCTTCCATTTTTGGCAACAAAAAGTTTGTTAGCATCGAACGATAGCGATCGCCATTCACCGTAACGTTGCGTCCAACAGCATCTTTGAAAAAATACGGTCCAATGATTCCACCAGCGTACAAACCACACCAAACAGTGCATTTTTCGGGATGCATGGGCAGTTCTTGAACGGCTTCTGGTTGCTCTTCACTCCAAATGCGGCAATTTTGCTTATTTACGTAGCCATTCAACCAGAAATGAGCCTCATCGCTGAACAAAATTTGTCGATAAAAAAGCGGATTTTCTGCCAACTTTTCTAGGGCCCATTCACTGAAAATTCGACGTTGTGGCAGATCGTTCGGCTTCAGTTCTTGCAGGAGCTGTATTTTATACGGTTTTACACCAAGATCTTTGCGTAAAATCTTCCATGTCGTCGAATAACACAAACCCAATTGCTGCGAACGGCGACGAATCGACATTTCACGGTCTTCAGCAACACTCTCAGAAACAGACGCAATATTCTCTTCTGTACGCACTGTACGCATTCGTGTGGTTGGTTTAATGTCCAATAAAGTAAACTGAGTGCGAAACTTGGTCACAATCGCATTAATTGTTTGCTCACTTGGTCGATTATGTAGACCATAAATCGGACGTAAATCGCGAAACACTTTTCGAACCGAACACTGATTTTTGTAATATAATTCAATTATTTGCAAGCGTTGCTCGTTATTAAGTCTATTCATTATGAAATGTCAAAGCATACTGATTTATATATATATATATATATATATATATATATATATATATATATATATATATATATATATATATATATAATATATATAATATATATATATATATATATATATATACATATATATATATATATATATATATATATATATATATATATATATATATATATATATATATATATATATATATATATATATATATATATTAATATATATATATATATATATATATATATATATATATATATATATATATATATATATTATATATATATATATATATATATATATATATATATATATATATATATATAAAATATATATATATATATATATATATAATATATATATATATATTAATATATATATATATATATATATATATATATAATATATATATATATATATATATATATATAATATATATATATATATATATATATATATATATATATATATATATATATATATATATATATATATATATATATATATATATATATATATATATATATATATATATATATATATATATATATATATATATATATATATATATATATATATATATATATATATATATATATATATATATATATATATATATATATATATATATATATATATATATATATATATATATATATATATATATATATATATATATATATATATATATATATATATATATATATATATATATATATATATATATATATATATATATATATATATATATATATATACATATACATATGTGTGTGTTTGTGCGTATGAATTTTAATTTTGGTTTTAAATAAAAATGGATTAAAATTAAACAATTTTGTTTATAATAAACATACAATAAATACATCTTTTAATTTTTTATTCTCGTCTTGAAATATTTGAGTTTTATTTTTTATTGTGCCTTGCTTGGTTTCAAATCAATGCAGTTTCCAACCAAACAATACTATTTTCTTTTAAGACTGGTTCTTTAAACATGAGGGTATCTCCACCAAAGATTTATGATTTCATTCAAAATTTATTAATTTCAAAACAAAACTGTTCTTCAATGTTAGCATGATACGTGTTTGACATAAACACCATTCTGTTTATCAGAAGTTTGAAAATTTGAAATTAAACCAAATAGTTTAATTTAATAATAAAGATGAACAATTTTAAATGAAGACTAATATGGTTTTGGAGCATATTCGAAATCGCGTTTGGTTTGTTTATAATCATTTTTGTTTGATAATAATCTTTTTTTTTTTGTGTGCATATACACACACTAGTGTATTCTACTTTTGATGCATGCAAAATTCTGCACATGTGTTTCCAGCATTATGCGATTACCAAATATAACAAATGTTAACGGGTAAAGTGAATAAAAAAAAGTTAATACTTTTTTCAAGTAAATACAACCACTACGAGATAGTGAATAAAACTTACTAGCAAAGTCTAAAGCAAGTATTTACTAATTTAACCAAAAATTTCCGAGCATTTACTTAAAATTTTGTGAATAAAAACTACCTTCTACTTTTACATGACATTTCAACACTTGAAAAATACAAGTAAAGTAGATAGCAAATTTTAACGGTAAAAATGAGTTATTTATTAAGAGTTAAAAATAACTTAAGGGGAAAAATTACCTCCGTGTAAACATAATTGTTTAGACAGTTATAGAAATATTTATTGGTTTACTAAATGAAACGCGAGGTGGTAAAATTGAGTGATTCGGGTTTTCAAGAAAGACTAGGAGAAAATAAAGGGGTGCATAGAGCTTCAGGCTAAATATTTTCGTGATTGCAAAATCACATGAATTTGTAGTATTCGCCAAAACTGACCGAGAAATGATTCCCGCAAAAGATCTATGGTTGAAAATGTTGATTCCGAACGTTATTGGGGCCCTCGATTTCACGCACGTTGAGATTTTGAATCATCGATCATTTTCACCATTGCCTCTTCCTTTGCTTTTTTTATATTCGGAAGTTGTGATTACTTAGCAGAATTTGATAGTTTTCTTAGCACGCATTTCTTTTTCACAAATTCCACTTTTATACATAAGCAATTATTTTTATATATGCAAATGATCACTGTATTTGTAATAATAAAAAAATATGTTGTACTGGTATGTCACTTCACTCACAATATTTTTGAGATTAAATTTTTTCAAAGTAAATACTAGAACAATTGTAAGTATTAAAATGTCTAAAAAGTAAATACTTTAAATATTTCCCAGTTGATACTTTAAAGTGAAAGCAAAAGATTATTCACACAAATCTGTATATGGATTTTGTCTCGAAATGTGTGAAACGAAATGAGTGTAAACGGAAAGGTACAGTAGTAGCACTTGTGTTTGTGTTAGTTTCATGCATATGATTGTTTTACTGCATATGCAAGCCACGTGTCATTCTTTTTTTGTTTATTCATACTAACCCTTTGAGTGCCAATATTATTTCGACTAGTGTATTGAGGAGCACGATCGTGCTTTTTAGCACTCAAAGATTTAGCCACATTTTTGTGTAGTTTATGTATTTTCAATTTGTTTTATAGTTGTATGAAGATGTATGAAATTTAAAATAAATTTACTAATAAAATTTTATTGAAACATATAAAATTAATTTATGATAAAAAAATTAAATATAAAATATATTAGCATGTTAAATAATGACACTCCACACCTCGAGAGCAGACGTAATGTGCTGAGAAAAGGAAATAAGCACCATAACAATTAAACCGATTCACCCGATAGCGTTATTTTGATACTGTTCAACATACAAATGACACAAATACGAACAAAAGAAAAATACAAATACGAAGACATAACTGTGTATTATACACTGTGTACGTATTCGATTTGTTTTTGCTTCACTCATTTTAAATGTGTAACTCACGAGGCAAAATCGATATTCTGGTCATTTACTTTTAGTTAAAAGTAAAAACTTTGAAGTAAATACTTTTTTATATTCACTTCGCCCAATACAATTTTGAGAAGGTCAAGACTAAACTTTCGGTATGCTCACGATTCACGACGGAGAAAATAAATTCCGGGTTTGGTATTGGTATCTATATTTTTCACTCAGTGTTATCATAAAGTATGATTCTTAATAATTCGTATTAATTGAGTTGATTATTCCAATGTCTCCTAAACTACAGGCCTCTACATCTGTCATTTTTCGCACATGACGTCAATTTATGTTTAAACCGAGAGAGCACCATAATAATGTTAAGATAATTTACACTAACAAAACAAGGAGGTATTGATTATTCTCATCATAATAACTACATATTTAATCATAGCGATGGTTAATTAAATCATAGTTTGTATGATTAATATCATCATTATGTGTTAAACACAATTATTTCAAATGATTGGTTGTATCATAATATGATATTCTTAATCATTGCATGTAATCATAACAATGATGGTCACTTTTATGATCAGCTCAATCATATTTCTTTCCTGAGTGTGATATCCCTTTTTCAACCAAAAAAAAAGGCTAAATTAAAGTCCAAACCACACAGATGTGTGAGTAAAAAATCATAGTGTGTAATGGTGTTTTTGATACAAAATTTGGCTTGATTTGAGGTACAACCAACACAATTGTGTGTATAGATATAGTGTTTTTTTTTTGGACGAAAATAAGTTTGAAAGGAATGCACAAATGTGTAAGTTGGTTGAAAACACATAAAAAAATAAATTTTGGACATGTTACTTTCGCCGTACCCACACAATTGTGTTACCGGGCAGCAATAAGGATATTGCTGCATGACAACGCTCGTCCAGATACAGCTAATTCATCCCAGGAAAAAAAAATCTCAGAGATTTCCGAACATGTGGGTAAATAAGATTGGTTTTGACATCAAATAATAATTTAGAACCACTTTCATCACCACTGTGTGATTCAGTGTTTTTTGTTTTAAAACATTACAAGAACACTCAATACTCAAACACTACAAGATTCACTCTAAACTATTCAAAAAAATCAATTGTTTTCTACTTATTTATGTTGAAATATGTGTGTATATTAAAAATTTTCAAATATTGATGTCGATTCCTTGTACATCTATTTATCTTTTCTTCTAATACTTCAAAAGCCACTCGATATTTATTTTAAAATTTTGATTTAAATTTATAGCTTGCTTGCTTAAATGCATCGAGTTTTTCTAGTAAAAATAGCAACATAGAAGAAAAGAATAATAGAAGGTTCACATTGAATCGACACAATTATTATGAAAGTTTGATTTTTGAGTGTTTTTTCAATTCTAAGTATTTATATTTATTTTGGGAAGCGAAAATGGATTCGCTATAAGCATCGAAACCCAAATTAATTCATTTTGTTGGGAATCCAATAAAATTTACTTCTCCCAGAAGCTGTACAAAATCTGAAATCCAAACTATGATTTCCTTTTACTCACCAATCAATTAAATTCAGCCTCAAATTTCAATAATATAAAGTGAGTTCCAAATATTAATCGCAGCTATATTAAATCTTCCACCTTGGGGTGGAACCATTTTTGTAAATTTCAGGGGCTACTCAAATGACGAATACGTATGTTACTCTCGTTAATTGGCTGAAAATCCCAAAGACAAAAAAGAAAATCTATGAATTGTAACGAACACTGAAGACTTCCAGCAACAACAAATTTAAGAATAATATTTAATCAGGAGTTAAGTTAAATAAAACAATAGAAGTGTTAACAGCTAGTTAAGTTAAAACGAAAACACAAGCCGTTAATTGGATTCGCTGGTAATTATAACACACATAAGTTTATTTTAATCATCAACTATGTTTCGTTGACTATTTTACAAAATTAAAAAGCTTTCTTCCTATAAAGTTTACAGCTTTTGAATTAATTTTTAGTGAAAAAAAATATACTTTGAAGTTTAGCATCGCATATTTATCAGTGCTCTACTTCAAGTTTGTTTTATAATTTTTTTTAAAAACTTTTTGAAAGCTTTTTTTATTTTTGCTTTTTGTGTAAGCTTTTAAATTGTATATACATATACATATTTAAAGACGTTTGTTTAATTGGATGGATCTAGATGTTAGCTTGGTTGAAATCATTTCATTTGCATTTTAACTCAATTTATACAGGAATAGTAAACGTATGTATGTGTGTATAAAATTACATTTAGATCAAATTGCGAAACGTCTAATTAATCAAAAAACAAAAATTTGGTATTTAACATAAATTATTCCAAATATAACAATTTTTATTATAAACCTAAATAAGATAAAATATACAACTGTGTGTTATACAATTTACTAGTAATTATCATCGTAAAACGAAAAAGCTCTTCAATTAACAAACGTCCTACATACATACAAATGTACAAACTGTATTAGATGTATAAAATCTCATTACAATTCCTAAACTCTTGAAGCCGAAATAAGAAAGATGGAAATCAAAATGAAAATGGTAAAGTAAAATTCCCTGAATTGGGAATATAATTTGATTTTATATTATGTATGTGTATGTTTGAATATATATATGAATACGAGAGTTATCTTTACCTTTTTCCTAATCTTTTCTCAGTATCATTTACGAATGCTGGTTCTATATCTATTACACTTTTCCTTTTTTTTTATTATTTTACTTTTATTCCTTTTTGTCTCAAATATTCAATATCGATTTAATGAAAAACTCCGAAAATGACGAAGAAGAAATATTTTTATTTTATGTATATATAAAACACTGTAGAATAAAAAAATTGTTTTTCCTAATTTTTCTTCTTTATACTCAACATTTTCATTTTCATTTAATAATAATTTTCAACAAATCCTTTTCTAATACACCGTGTGTCCATGCGGAAACTTATACTCGAAATTTTTATGCCTTCAAATTTCTGAGTGGAAATATACAACATTCAAGTTTAGGCAGTCATAGTAAAAAGATGTCGGAAGCGTTAACAACTCCACCACATCCTGGTTTTCAAAATCCAGGTTTTTAAAATCCTGGTTTTCAAAATCCGGGTTTTGTATTAAAAAAATCCTGATTTTTAGGAAATCCCGGTTTGAATTTTTAAAATTTGACCTGTGACAAAATGGGACTTTTAAATGATTTTTTGACAAAATCCAAAAATGAGATTGCGATAAAGTTCTTGAAAATAGCTAATAGGGGTCGAATTTTCCAATTTCTTAACAGATTTTGTTGAAATTCGATACGTGCGATGGAAATGGGACTCTAAAATGATTTGTCGATAAAGCGTTCAATAGAGATGGAAATAAACCATTTCTAAACAGATTTTGTTGAAATTCTACACGATGGAAATGGATTTCTAAAATCTGAAAAAGTTCTGAAATATGGCCATCGCTATAGAACTAGACTATTTTTTAACCGATTTAGTTGAAATTCGACATATGGGTTCTAAATGGGATTCAAAACATGCGTTTTTGATGAACTTCTGGAATAAGGCGGATAGGGATGAAACCTGGCCATTTCTTAACCGACTATGTCGAAAATCGACATGTGGGGAAAGTTCTGGAATATTGTCATTAAGAATGGAACTAGGCCATTTCTTAATCGATTAAGTTGAAATTGCAATGGAAATGGGGTTCTTCAATGATTTTTTGATAAAGCAGTGGAATATGGTCAATAGAGATGGAATTTTGCCATTTGTTAACCGATTATGTTTAAATTTGACACGATCTAAATGGAATAACTAAATGATTTTTTCATAAAGCTCTGCCTATCTGGGGAAAAAGGGTGAAATATTTCAAAAATTATTCAAACAATCATTTAAGAATTTTATTTCCATCATACATGTCGAGTTTCACCAAAATCTTTCAAGAAATATCCAAGTTGTGTCGCTAATGGTCATATTCTAGAGCTTTAGCATAAAATCATTTTAGAATTGCATTTAGACCTTACTTGTAGCGTTTTAACATAATCAGTAAAGAAATGATCAAGTTCTAGGAATCGACCACATTCTAGAACTGTATCAAACAACCAGTTTAGAATTCGAATAAAACTAGTAAAACTTCTCCTTTATTTCAGACATGTTTTTGAACCCCGCTCTCCTGAAAAAGCCTTTTCTAAAGGCCCTCGGAGGGCTAAACGGAGGGGGAGGAGCGATGCGACTTTCCGCGTGCCCACGAGAGTCATTGAAATTTCTAAAATTCGGTATGAAGAGCTGAATGTCGAAAGGCAAAATTAGGAAGGACCGCATGTGTTGAACGGCCAAATGTGTCAAATGGGTTACTTTTCGTTTTGGGAAATATAATTTTTTTTAATTTGGTTTAAGGAATATTTCGTAACTTTTTTATAAAATATTAATGAATTTGCTTGATACGATTTTTCTTCACCAAAATGTGTCACTGACTGGATACGTGGAATTTTCACTATAATCAATTATATTCGAAAACAAATAGCAGAGTTACGAAAGTCACACAAAAATAAAATATTTCAAAAATCACTTCTTATATTTTATTTACTTTCCATTTTATCACGACGTCGTTCTCCATATAAATATACTACGCATTTATAAATGACAAACATAGGCATACCAGTTTGATCTTTAGGGCTCGTAGGAACCGTCAAAAAGTCAGCCCAAATTTTCTGCATTTTAAGGGAATCTGTTTTTCCAAAATCTGTCCAAATTGATCGTTAAAATCGATATCAAAGCAATTTTTTTTTAAAATAATTTGTAAATCATCAAAACCATAGTATACTGCTTATTAAAACCCTAAAGTTTGATTTGTATTATCCGTTCCTTTCAGTTCCTACACATATCGTGTCAGACATCATTAATACGTTCCAATTCAGACATTTTCCTCGCATGCTTATCGTATAAGGCAAGATATCTTATTTTTCTGTTAAAATATTATTAGTCCGGCCGGCCCGAATTAATAAAAAATATTTTTTTTTTCAAATTTAAGACTTTAGAACTATAGAAGAAAAGAAAACCGGGATTTTGAAAATCGGGATTTCAAAAACCGAGATTTCCGCTTGCTCATATATTGCACTGCTATAAGGCAAAAAATTTAGTTAAGAATCAGGCAGCCCAATCTTCGGACAAACCATCCAAAAGTATTGTAGAAAGCTCAGCAAATACTTTGGAAGAATGCCGATCGTACTTACCTAATGCAGAAGCTCAAAGGGAAAAAATTCGGCGTGTAAGAGCAGCTCTTAGTCACGGAACCATCGACTTTGAGCAACATTAATATGCCAAAAAATTTAAGAGCTGTAGAAAGGGAAATTTTTGTTTTAAATGAACATGACTTCGATGGTCAGAAAAATATCATATTAGGAACCATAAATAATCTGAAACATCTTGCAAATTCTTCACTGTGGCTCATAGGGACGTTTGAAATTGCTCTCAGAATTATGTAACAACTTTTTACAATTCCTTGTAAAATACACAATGAAATTATGCCTATAATATATTGTATCATGGACCAGTGAAAGTCGGCTGGCATACAACGAGTTTTTTTTTCAATTTTTTGCAATCGCGTGCGAAAATAAAATACATTTAAACCAAAATTCAATGTTTCTGATTTCGAAAAAGCAATTGTTTCGGTAGCGAAATCGTTCCTTCCTACTACTCAGGGATGTTTCTTCCATTTTGGCCAAATTTTATGGCGACGAATTTAACATGAAGGTCTTTCGGCAACATATGGTAATAATGAAAATTTTAGTTTAAAAATGCGTATGTTAAAAAGCTTAGCATTTCTCAAACCTGAAATACCTGATTATTATAATGCATTAAAAAATGATTTTAATTCCGATTGCCAAAAAATTTCCATATGGTTTGAACTAATCGAAAACAAAATATTAAAACCCATCAAAAAATTAAAGAACCTCCTTATCATTCGCATTTCGGGCCAGTAGCAGATGTTCTTGAAGAGAGTTTACCAAGGACGCAAAACAGTGTCGAATGTTGGCATAGACGTTTCCAAATACATAATTACTTCTCAGCCTCACCTTGGTGTTTATGCGTTGAAAACGTTGATAAAACTCACATTACTCGTTTAAATGCTGGTGAAGAGCTTGCCAGCAAAAGTGAATATGTACGTAGAACTAAACGATTGCAGTTAGTTTTAAAAGAAAAAAAAAAATGAAAGATCAAAATCAAATTTTCTTAAGGGGCTTGCCTATAATACGCGATTGAGCTAATTTCATAATTTATATTTTATTGTTTATCATGTTGAATGAGATTTTTAAATAGTAATATAATATAATTTTTTCAATAGAAATATAAAAAAAATTGTGATTATCTGTTTTTTAATTCTTCAATAAATTTCAGTTTCCCTATTATACGTACTCGAAAAATCGTCTTTATAAGCCATGTGATTAGCTTGAGATTGTGTGTAAGTCGGAGTTTTGTTTAGTCGAGATTTTGTGCATCGCAAATTTTATGAAATCGAGATTTTAATTCTTTTTTATTTTCAGTATTTTATGTTTTCGAAATTTCATGATTCGTGATTTTGTGGAGATCCCAGTTTGGTTTCCTGAACTATTGGTTTTCTGCAAGCCATGAAGTAAAACAGTTCTTGTGTTGGGCGAAACACATGTAAGGTTCAGGCCAATTAGAATGGTACGATTAAACTGAAATTTATTTGATGCATAACGAGCATAATGATGAGTTGTTACTGTTAGGTTTTGTTAAGTGAAAACCAAACCTAATAGTAACGACTCGCCACTATGTTTAGTACGCACCATAAGTCAATTCCAAGAATATCGATGCAGACTCACACCTGTTCGGCCCAATATATTGTTACGAATTTCAGGCGTTTGATATAGATTTGTAATTTCTCCGGCAATTCGCTTATTTCACTCGTTCACTGCTCACTAATTTACTTTAACTCTTTACTTTAACCGGTCACTATTTTTCGCAATGTTTTACTTTTCATTTCTTAAATTGCACTGTTCACCAGTGATGGGCGGTTACGTGCCATTTACTTATTTTCGAGAACTCGTCAACCGTTGACAACGTAGACTGCTAGTAGATAACGTCGACTTCGTTTATATATTTCTCACGATTTCTCGTAAAAAACGTCGATAACTACTTGTAATTAATGCTAGTTGGGATTGAATGATCTACCTAGATATTTTGAACTTGTTTTCGGAGAACTAATTAATTAATTAATTCTACGTGCACCGATTTTTTCGAGAAAATTAGTGAATAATCTAAATTGTCATTAGTTTGAACTAGTGTGATTGATAGTTGTCACTTTTCCATAAAACGTACTTTCTCTAATATTTAAATTGCTCATTATCCGCCATCAATATAAAATATTTCGATAATTGATAAACTTCATAAAACACGATTGTGTATTTGGTTTTACGCGATCTGTTAATAATTAGGTAAATCAGTATTTTAGCGAAAAAATTGGTATCAGGCACACCGTGTTAGGGGATTTAATTGTTAACATCAAACCTAATACATTTTTTTTCTACATACACAAATTCTGTTTGTATGACACCAATATTTTCGGCTAAATTATATTTCATTTAAAAACTATACGCTATTAGTCACTACGCGGTTAACCAAAACTCCCCTCTGCATAGTGAACTTTACGATGTGTGTTAAGAAAAGACGCATTTCTTGCTTTATTATTTTGAAAAATCTAAATTAACTTTAACTAAAACTAGCACGTCGATTATAGAATCCGCGCAAACGAATCGATTGCCGATTGAAAACTGCATATAAGAAAAATATAAAACAAAATATTAAATCATAGTATCTTAGAAATTTCTTTGAATTTTCGTACAAGTAAAGTAAAATTTGTTTTAGATCCGAAACTATTTTATTGCGTTTGTGCGGGGAATCATAAAAAATATTTTTTTTGAACTTATTACATATTTTTCAGGCTACTTTGATTTATATCAATTGTTTTTAATTTTTTGGATATGCATTTTAAATAAAATGATAAATAAAATAATTAAAAGGCAATGTTCTGGTCAAATTTATTTTATTGATCGAAACTTGCATTTGAGTTATGTATAAACTCGTTTCGGATTGATGATGATGTGTTCATCATCGTAGCTTATGTTTTGAGGTCCCAAAATTTTGGTTTGACGGATGGTTGCGGATGAATCCTCAGCACCCATCGAGTTCCAAAATAATTTGGAATTACTTTTGTTTTATTAATTTAGTTGAATTTAGCTTAAATTTTATGAAATTTTGCATATGTGGAATATAAATCGAACAAAATTAAGCGAAATCCCAAATTCGATTGTTTTGCTTTTTGATAACAATAACATCCCTATTATCTTTAAATTCCATTACTTCGATTTGGCATGAAGAAATTTTTTTGTGTCAATAAACTTTGATGTTTCAAAAGATTCCGATATAGAATCACAAATAATCAGGCACAGTTTCTGCTATTGCTACTGCCATCTATTAATGATAGACGCTCATTAACCAATAATCTTAAAAATTTCGCAATCGAAATAATCGGTGAAATAATCGGACGAGCTCACAGCTATAGTTGTTAAACATAAAAAAAAATGTTCGTTTGAAAATCATAATTGAGAATACATAGTACCAAAAGGTATTTATAAAAATGGTAGAAAAATCATAAATAGTTGGTTGTCATCACTGACATTTCGCTAAACTAAAAACAATATAAAGTCGAATTTAACTATCAATATTTTGTTAACTGACTTGACAATACAGGCTCAAACGTGTTTGGTCCAATACATGAATCTTTTTACTTCAAGGTTGACCGTTACTGACCATAATAATTTCAAGGTAATCCTACAGTTGTGATTGGCACTACATGCTCACATGTGTTTTGCCCAATATACGAAGTGTTTTACTTCATGGTTCCCAAGAATCGAAAGTTCCGGAAACCAAACCTGGTAATAACCACATATTATCATATTCGTTACTGACCATAAAAACTCAGGATAATTCTACCGTTATGATTGATACTACAAGGACTCATATCGGATTGGGCCAAAATATTTGACAGGGATTTGCTTTAATGATTCCTGGGAATAAAACAAAATTTAATAGCTACTCGTTATTATCCTGCCTAAGTACCGTGCGAATTTTAAGTTAATCGCCCATTGGCGTTATAGGTTCACATGTGTTTGGCCCAATATATCAACTGTGTTTCATCATGGTTCCCAGAAACTGATAGTTCCGGAAACCAAACAAGGTAGTAACCACTTTTAGTAACCACTACCAAACCAAACCAATGATTTTCACAAAAATTGATCGTATCTTCGATTAGGGGGTGATAGAAACTAGCAAAACTTCGAACCCAACTTTATAACTGCATTTGGGTTAAAGCCTTCTTGCTGCTAGAAATAAAGCATTCTTTACGGTGGGCTGGCAAATCGCATACTTCATAGATGAGAAAGATACGACCCTGAATCCTACTATTAACACAACAATGGCTAGGTGGTACACTTTGTGCGCAGCCCATTTTACCCGGAAAAACTTTTACTTATTTCCGCTTCCCTATGAATGAAATCGTGCAACGACCAGCATTTTTTACAAAGGGCAACGTGAGTACGGAGAGTACCACTCTGTGTAAAAGTCGCAGACTGTGTTTTTCCTAAAAATTGCATCATGCAATATTAGCAGTGAAGACTAGGCAGCTAAAATCGATTTAATTAAATCTTAAATTATTATTTTTTATTTATTTTAATATTTTTGAGGTTTTCTAAATATTGGCATTGCTTTCTTGAACATCTCCTTGAATCATGCTGATTGATGTTATAATTTGTATACCCTATTTCACAGGAGTTCCCACTACATAATTTTAAGAATGTATTGTCGTAAAAATCAGTGCACCTAAAATATTAAGGACCTTATTACTTTAACAATATTGCTACATGACGTCATTTTATGTCAATCACTCCGATCTTTGACTATAGATTGCATAATCAAATGAATGATATGTTTTTTTCTATATAATCCATTTTCGTTTTTTCGCGAAGCCTGAACAATGAAAAAACTGTATTTTTTTTCAGAAGTGTCAATTAAAAATTAAATTATGGGCCAAGAATTAAGAATTAATTTATTATATTATTATTAAACTATTCATTCAACATTTTGTTAAAACTCTAAATCTGCAGAACTGTTTACGAATATTACTGCCTTTTACAGTTCAGAAAAAAATCTGTTGATATAAATTTAATGACGTATCAAGCAGTACTGCCTGGTACTCTAGGTGCATTCTAAATAGCAACCTTGATAAAAATATCTAAATAAAGGCAACACCAGTCATAGCGTTAGAGTTGGAGTATTATGCTATAATAGGACGAATTGTACTACACAACGATATAACAGTTGGTAAGTGGTACCAAGTGTAATCATCTACATAGCAGCTCATTCTAAGTTAATAATTTTAATGGGCGAATATCCTTCTCAATATGCGACTACGTTAATTCCACGTGGGTTGGGGATACTGGAATGTCAAAAGCAATTGTAAACGGCGGCGATAATCTTTATAGAGAATACCGGAATGAACAACAAAGATTTTTTCGCTTTCCGGACAAAATATTATTTTTAATGGCACCCATACAATGTTTATAACTTTTCTAGTCGTATAAAAGAAAGAGACCATTTACTGACAATATTTGTACAAAAAAGTAGAAAAATGCACTCCCCTCCCTTTTTAACGCCAGGGTTCTGGTGTAAAAATGCACAAACCCATACAAATATAAAAACTTCCTAAGGTCTCTTCTTGGCAGCTTGGTTTCGCACTAATAAACAGTTGGTCTACTCATCAGGTTGCAACGACCAAACTGCAAAAAATCAACTCTTGGTTTGACGGATAGTACAAAACAAGAACTTATCGATTTAGCGAATTATATCACCAAATCAGGAACTTTTGGATGACTAAAAAAGTCGTAAACATTGTATGGGTGCCATTAAAAATAATATTTTTACCGAAAAACCGACAAAATCTTAAATAACTTAATATCAAGGTGAGTTTATTTGACTCTGTTGTAAAATTTGCTTTAGAATAAAAATCGAAGAAAGAGAGAGCAAAAACAACCAATCAAATCAGTTAAATTGGTTATATTTTTGTAAACAAATTTTCCTTACATTTCATTTTGTAAAACATATTGGACCTTCGGAATAAACATTATTTATTCTGTAGATTAATTTGCTTAAGTCAGGTACCTTAAAGGCGGATTCATAGTTTCGTTCATTCGTTCCTCCATTCATTCGTTCGTTCAGATTATTTAATGTTGCGAATCCATGGTTTTGAAAAATCTCAGAACGATTCTGTCGCCATCTTTATTTTAATTCATTTAAATCGCAATCTTATTATTTAAAAGTCAAGTCTTAGAACAATTTAACGAATATGGACGATATCCAATTGCTTTAATCGGGTCAATGACTGCGAGCACGTTTAATATGGCAATAAGACATCAAATGACAGTAACACGCCAAAACAAAAACTAGAAATCTACAATTCAATTTCTGTCCCTTTTTTATTTGTCCCTTATCTATTTTGCTCTTTTCCACCATCTTCGTTCAGTTAAAAAGTTGGAGATAAGCCAACTTGATGAAAAAAATCCAGAAGAAAAAAAACCTCATTTTTAACCAATGAAATTAGTTTAAAAAAACCAGAATGAATAACGGAATGAATGACGGAAACCATGAATCCGCCTTAATGAAAATAAACTCTCTAAATATTTGTGCTCATTATTAGTTTTTACTCTATTAATTGCCCTATTTTGACAGAAGTTTGAAAAATGTAAAACTTTTAGCTTTTGAAAAAAAAAAATTAAATATAAACTAAGAAATTAAAATTATAACTCGATAAAATTAAAATTAAATGAAATGAAATGCATGAAACATGCGATGAAATTCAAAATATGTATTACTAACTAAAAATAAAACGAAATATGTATAACTATATGTAAATAATAACACGCGATTATCTGAATATATCCAGCATATACCGTAGTATGAGTACTTTAATCCAGATAATTTAAAAAATATTTTAATTAAAGAAATTAATTAATTTTAAGACACAACAAAAAAATCAAGAAGCACCGAGAATCGAAACATCAAAATTGAACGGCACAAGTTCTACACATCGAAACTAATCTCAACTGATTTTTTTATTCTACGTTCGAATTTATGTGAAAAAATTAATTGAGCAATAATATTTGCCCACACAATACCAATATAAAAAAAATCTATCATAATTGTCTAACTTCACTTCAAACTGCAGAAAAGTTTTCTGCAGAAAATCTTGCTACAGAGTCAAAAAAATTCACCTTAATGGACGATGATGAAAAGTTTCTTAATTATCTGTGTTGGCTTAAGGTGAATTTATTTGTCTGTATGGTAAAATTTTCTGCAGAAAAATTTGCTGGAGAATAAAAATCAAAGAGAGAAAGAGAGTCAATCAACCAATCAAATTAGCTAAATTGGTTATATTTTTGTAAACAAACTTCTCCTACATTTCATTTTGTAAAACTGGCACATTAACCGAAATAATACTTTAACCTGCAGCAAATATTGCTACAGAGTGAGAATTTCCAGAAGTTTCTGATTCGGTGATATAATTCGCCAAATCGATAAGTTCTTGTTTTGTACTATCGGTACAAAGCAAGAGTTGAATTTTTGCAGTGTGGTCGTTGCAACCTGATGAGTAGACCATCTTTTTATCAGTACGAAACCAAGCTGCCAAGAAGAGACCTAAGGAAGTTTTCATTTTTGTATAGGTTTGTGTATTTTTACACCAGAACCCTGGGGTTAAAAATGGGAGGAGAGGAGAGCATTTTTCTACTTTTTTGTAGAAATATAGTGAGTAAATGGCCTCTTTGTTTTCTAAGACAACAAAAGTCGTAAACATTGTATTGGTGCCATTAAAAATAAAATTTTGTCCGAAAAGTCGAAAAAATCTTAAATAACTTAATATCACAGACGAGTATGAGTACTTCTTAATAAATACAATCTTCTGGAACAGCGATTTACAAGTATATAAGCGCAAGCAAATTGTAATGCAGATATATGCAGTTTAAAGTGAGACAGTAGCTGCGTTGCTTTCGTAAATTCCGCTTTGCTTAACTTTTGAATCTAAAAGCAACAACTTTTGGCTTTAATTTTTTTTTTTTATTTTATGAAATAGAACAAATTAAATTCGGTATTTTGCTGTCAAATAACAAATGACAAATGTTTGTTTTACAACTAGATGACAGCCTTTCGAAAAAATAAAAAAAATACCCGCCTTGCGGTAAACACGATAACTATAAAATGGTTGTATTTCCCCAACACCTAAAAATTATTTGGCTTACATTAAAGCCAATTCGGCTTTTATACTTTGCAATTGTTGTTGTAATCTTTTTCGCTTTGCGAAAGCAACGTACCTAGTATAAGGAACATTTAAAAGTTAGCAGTACAGAAGAATTTTATAATCGTCCGTGAATTTAATTTGTTTAAGATTTTTTTCTGCTTTTCGGACAAAATATTATTTTAATGGACACCCATACATTGCTTACGACTATTTTAGTCGCAGAAAACAAAGAGACCATTTATTAATCAGATTTCTACCACAAAAGTAGAAAAAATGCACTCCCATCCCCCAAACCTTTAACCCCAGGGCACTTGTGTTCACAAAGATACACAAACCCTTACAAAAATGAGAACTCTCTTAGGTAGCTTCTTGGCAGCTGGGGCTCATTTTTGTAAGGGTTTGTGTATATCTTTGTGTACACAAGTGCCCTCCTTTAAAATAATATTTTGTCCGAAAAGCAGAAAAAATTCTTAAACAAGTTAACAGTACAGTTCAAATTCAACTGTGTACAGTGATACAGTAGAGAAACAAAATGAATAGATAAATAGTGAATTTATGCAAGACGTGTAAACGTAGTAAATAAATAAAATTTGGAACTTTACACTTTTTATAGTTTTGTATAGAGATTTTTATAGTTTTTCTTTGGTTGGTTATAGTAAATTTGCCAACCATAAAACCAACATAATAAACCTTAACATCAGTTTAATACAGTAGACTCGCGATAACGCGGACAAGATAAAACCAAGCAAATTCATGTTTACGAGATTTCTCAGGTTTGCGGGAGTTGATTTTTGTTCATATGAAAAAAGGTTAAATTGGGAATCCCCGAATTGCATATTCAACTTTACTTGATTCAAACTATGTAAAAAAACTGCGAATCATGCGAGGGCTTCCCCGAATCATGCGAGAATGTACAACATTTTGTTCACGTTATCGAGCTTTCTAATTGTTCACGTTACCCGGAGTTCATAGAAGTCTATGACGAAATGTTTATTGTATCCACATTCTAAAACATGCTAACCGGACTTAACCGGTTCCGATAACACCGTAAAAAGGTGAGATACATAGATGAATTAAAACTAAATTAAAATTGAATGGTGACGTATGGTGATTTTATATATGTAAATCATCTGATCCGTTGCCCAAGTTTCATTCTTCAAATTTTAAATTTATTCAGAAACGCTTGAAAAATCGTCCCTTACCTTGATAGTACAGAAGTTCGTATACCAACTGTATGATGGGAAAGCAATGAAGAACAGTTTAAATTTTTTAACAAGGCAGCCTTTCTTCCACTAAAATTAATAAATTATTGCACAAAGTAGCACATAACTTCATAAATGCCGAAGTGAACAAATAATTTGTCAGACCAAAATTCTCTTATTTCTGTAAAAAAATAAATTTGTTGGACAGGCTTAGTTAAAATTTATAAATCTAACCTTGAAATGACCTTGAACACAATGACCTGATTAAAAATTGAACTGTACATATTTCTATAAAGTACATATTTCTTTTCCCATATCTTTTAAAATATACCATTTTCAAAGGAATACACGGTAAGAAGGAAACTGTATATTATAGACAAAACTCATTTTCCGTCGTTGATTGGAAATCAAAAACAACTTTTTTTGTTCATTTTTCAGGTGAGAATTTTATTTAGTAAACGATAATAAAAATAAAAGTTTTCCAATTTTTCTATGTTATTTTTAGTTTTTGTGGGCTTTTTTGTGTATAGGGATTTTTGGGATTTTCGCACCTTATTAGTTGTGTATAGTTTATAGTTTTCGGTTTTCCTTTTATTTTAAATTAATTTCAGCTGTGAAGGTGATATTTTTTTGTGTGCTGCTTCGTTCTGATCCTAATTTGGTTCATTTTTCTTATTTTCTAAAATTGATTAAAGTTGAGAGTATTTTGTTGTGTACGAGTAATATAAATCTACTAGTAGTCGGAGGTATTTTCGGAAGCGAAAATTAGTATTTCTCTTGGATGAAAATTTAATTAAAGAGTTTTTGGAATGTGAGAATATTGTTTTAATCTGGGTAATATGAGTTTCATTTATCTTGTACATATAATCACGTAATAGGTTTTGCATAGTTTACGTTTTTTTTATATAAAAAATCGTCTACCCAATTTTTTGCTAAATAAACAAAAAAAAAAACAAATAATCGTTTTAAATATTTGCGAGCGTAAACTGAGTGTTGTATACTATTTATAATAAACCTTGATTAAGTAATAATTTTCTAAAAGATAAATTTCAATTTTCTTCTGAAAATTAAGCTTAAGACATAATAAGTAACTATATAAAATTATGCAAATATAAAAATGTTAATCCTCCGCATCCTCATCATGTAACTTAATATTTTTCATATAATAAAGCAAATATACATAACCAACAGACATTCCTATTATTCTGCTCTTGTCAAATTTCGTAGTTCGTCTAATGCATAGAGCAAATCATTTTTCTGTGCTAGACGTATACTTTATCGTCTTTGTTCAACAACAACAACAACATCAAAAAAAAATTTATTTATAATATTTGTGAATTTTCACACCATCATTTTAGATGGTTCAGTAACTTTTAACATATATATTATAAAATATTTTACTCTTAACCGCTTTGTACATCTGTACAGGTGAATAAGATGAAATATTTTAAATTCAATTTTTGCTGTCAATCATTTACAAAATTTCGTAGTACAGTAGAATTATGTAGAATTTTCTGAGAAATTGTATTTTATTTATTCAATTTAATTTAATAAACTTAATTATATATTTAAAACATTTTTTGCAAACCGAAACCCCCCTGACAAAGAAGAATGAAATTTAAAAAGAACTTCTAACAAGTTATTGAACCGCCCAAGTCATTACCAGCCTTCAGCACTTCGATCAAAATTATTTATCGTGATTGTCTAAAGTGCGACTGCCTTCCCTCGTAAATAAGTCATAGCCGTTCTATTCGCGGTTGCCAATAAAAGTGTTATTTTCAAAATCTAATCAAAAATTCCAATTAGAAAACGCGTCCAAATAAAACGTCTAAGCTTTCCTTTTAGTTTGAAATGATGTAAACATTTTTTTTAAATAGAAGAAAGAATTCGCATGAAGACCAATTATAATAATAAATCCCATGGGACCTATAACCTCCCAGAGATATATAACCTCCCAGTCCACACGTGGGAAGTTACCATTCTGTATTAATGTTATTTTTTGTAAATATGCAACACCTGTATACGGATTTGGCTCAAGATGTCTGAAACGAAATGAGTGTAACCGGAAAGATATAGTAGTAGCATTTGTGTTTGTGTTAGTTTCGTGCGTATGATTGTTTTACTGCATATGTAAACCACGTGTCATTCTTTTTTTGTTTATTTATGTTAACCCTTTGAGTGCCGACATGATTTCGGCTAATGTATTGAGGACCACGATAACGCTTTTTGGCACTCAAAGAGTTAACCATTGTAAACGCCACATTATTGTGTCGTTTATGTATTTTCGATTTCTTTTTATATTTAACATTTTATTTTTAAAATTTAAGAAATTTAATATAAATTTACTTATAAAATTTTATTAAAACATATAAAATTAATTTATGATAAAAAAAATGTTAAATATAAAATATATTAGGATGTTAAATAATGACACTCCACAGCTCGAGAGCAGACGTAATATGCTGATAGAAAGAAATAAGTACCATAAAAATTAAACCGATTCGCCCGGATCGTGTTATTTTGGTATACAAATGACACAAATACGAACAAAAGAAAAATACAAATACAAAGACATAATTGTGTATTATACACAGTATATGTATTCGAATTTTTTTGCTTCACTCATTTTAAATGAGTAACGAGACAAAATCGATATACTGAATTCAAAAAATCAAAATAAAAGACTAGCTTTATCGTTTAGATCAAGCATGCGTGAATTATTACGAAATATTACAAGATAACGATCTTGTGGCGTGTACTTGGTAAACGATATTACCACAAAGAACCTGGTGAATAAATGTTAAGTCTACATTCGTAATTGGGAAGTCTTATGTGGCTCTAATTAGTAATAAGTGATCAAAAAAAAATTTAAGAGTTGTTACACTTCAAAACTTCAATTTGATGTGTGAATTTAAAACAAAATTCACAATAAACGTAAAATAATTACAGGAGGAGTATTCAATCTATAATAGGGTTTTTCTATATTAAATATGATTTACTACATAAAATAAGGATGGTTGCTGTTGCAAATCAGTCTACTGCCATTTAATACCAAAGTTTTGACATAACATGCAAATACAATTTTCAAAATACATATAAACAAGTTGTTTTGTTTATTACAGGGTTGAAAATTTCCCTATACAATTTCGGAAAATTTTTGACTTCATTTTGTAAATGCTGAATCTGCAAACAAAAAGTATGCCCGACTACTTTATAATTTTTTTTTTCAAATTTCAAATTAATTTATTGTGACAATAAAATTTACTATAAAATAATATTACAATAAAATTATAATAAATATTTATAATGTCAATTCCCCAATGAATTTCCTGATCTTTAAAGGGAAATTAACATTATAATAATCATATTTCTCAAACATGTGTCAGTAATGCATATCAAAGTTATAAAATTTAAGAAATGTAATTATTTACCAATTCTCTACAGTAGATCTTTAATTGTTTCTTGAATTGATGAATATTCATTACGGTTTTCAATGATTCAGGTAATTTGTTGTAAATCGTCCAAATTCGTTTGTAATAGATCCTCATGATATGTTATAAACAAATCTAGTTCCATATTTATGGTTACTATTACTAAATTCTGAATTAGATAAGGTAGAAAAAACATTTAATGTTCTGTACATATATAATGCAACTTGGTAATCATTCAACGCACCCCAACGGCAAAATTCCTCAATTTCATATAAATTCAATGATGAAAATTGCATAGGGAGCTTCAAGATAGCTTACACACTTTTGTTTTGCATGATTTGGAGAGGTTTTAATTTGCTCCGATTTTCCGCTCCGTAAAAAATAATTCCATAAAGAATTCTGGGATGAATAAATGCAAAGTACATCAGTCTCAATAAATAACTAGGCACAAAATACGACAGTTTCCTTACCAATCCTACTAACGGAGCCATTTTCCACAGACGGATTTAATGTGTTCAACCCTAGGCATGTGCATATCAAAAGTTATTCCTAAGTATGTACTTAAATATTCAACTCTATCAACTACAATGTTATTTATATTAAGATATGGCAAATCAATTGGACTTTTTTGTGGTGAGTGTTGTTTTATTTAAATTCAATGAGATCACGTTCGATTTGAAGTATCCCAGTAAGATGTTCATATCATGCTTCATGCTATCCTGTATTGTAGAAGGAACTTTTGTTTCATTGCAAATCAAGTTGTAATTTTTTTAACACCCCTATTCCCCTAGTCGCATCACTTCAAGTGATGTGACTACTCATCTTCTCGGTTACTAGATTATTAAATCAAAACTTGCAAAATAATTATTCAATAAAGTCGTTTCGGCTGTTCTTTAAATCTTAGTATGCTGCTTTATAAATATTTCCTATCGACTGCTATCACTTCAAATGACAATTTCTATCACTTGGAATTTTGATGTGACAAATAAATAAAAAATAATTCAAACTAATGCAGCCAACTAAGATTTAAAAAATTTTCTTTGAGAGTTTTGCACAAAACTATTTAGTAAATTTTGATTTTAAAATCTAGTAACCAGGAAAATCCATAGTCACGTCGTATGAAGTGATACGGCTAAGGGAATTTAGTATTAAGTGTGCATAAATAAATTTGTATATCGATATGTAAAATTTTTCATACCGTACATGTGAAAACATTTAACATAGAATGCGAATAATTGCAAAGCCATTTAGGTGGGAAGCTACAGTTAACGTGCGTACTCATCTGATACTGCTTTGCAATTATTTCCAACAATCGATTTCTTTGACACATTCAAAATAATTTCGTATATATATTCCGTAAAATGTATATAAACACATTTTTATAAACATACATAAAAAAATTAAAATGCGATTTGCAATCAAAAGTAGTAGGGTATACAACTTTTTGCTTTGCAAATTTTGCATTTACAAAACAAATTCCAAAATTTCGCAAAACTATAATGGGGGATTTTCAACCCTGCAATAAACACAACAACTTATTTATGGTTTGAAAACAAACATTATTGTGTTATGTGAAAATGTTGTGCTAATAAATGGCCGTATTGTTTGAATTTTAATATAGGAAATTAATTGTTTGTTTTAATCGTTGCCCCAGAATACAATGAATATTTTTAATAGTGACGCTCGTCGCGTCGTTCTTTCTCCATTGTAATCTTATTTTTGCTGTCTTTATTTGGAAATTGTATTGTGGCCATTAAACAAAAATCTATTGTAAATTAGTTTTATTTACGTTATTAATACGAGATTTGTTTTGGAAAACGTTAAAATTGTTCATACACAAATGAAAATAACATACAAATACAACTACGTGATACACTTCACATTGTGCGCAATGTAAAGTCACAAATACAATCATAACTTGGGAATTATCAGAAGTTTTTTACACAACTCAGTTTTATCTCTCGATTTATAAAAATGAGAAATCTATGGTAAACTTATTTTTCTATATGGTATCACTCTTTACTTTTGTCATAGCCAACTTTATATCACTAACGCCTTGTAGCACAGAAAAATGACTAACGGTCGGTTAGTTGTGCGCCAGCTAAATGTTTTATATGAAATCTATTTTCGCAATCAGAAAAAATTCAACGCAAACTTGATTAAATATATTTTACTAGCTGAAGTACCCGACTTTGCCCGGGTTAAAATTGAATTTCAACTCAAGGTGTTTTTTTTTATTTTATAACTAATTAGAAATACTGAAGTGAATTGAATAAAATCAATACAAAAATAATTTGTTGGGTTTACCGCAATGCTTGCTTTGTTTGTAAACCATTTTTTTGATTTTCCTCCCGGAGCCAAAACATACAAATTTTGTGAAGTCCCTGATCTTGAGCAAGCCACATACAACTGGCCATGAGAGAAGCAAGAACTTTCCAAATTTACGGCTGCAAACTTAAGGGATTGTCTTTGAGCTTTGTTGATGGTTATGGCGAATGAAAGTTTAACTGGGAACTGGACTCGCTCGACTGAATGGCAGGTCGATTGTATAAACGGTATGAGAGGTATGAATACGTCCTCTCTTTTTGCAATCCCTGTCATTACAGTGGCTTCGATGACATTTGGCAAAAGCCTTTGACACAGAGCCGGGTTCCATTGCATAGTTTTGGAGGGACCAAGCTCCACAGAATCATTATTAATCATCCTTTCTTCAATTTCAAGATATGAGAAGGCATTCCAGGTGGCTCCAGCGTGTAATATTTACGGTCAACAAACAACAAATATTGATACATATAAAATATTTGTTAACACACCTACGGGTTTTCTCGGCTGCCAAATTGTATTCGTGCTAAATCTGTAAGCAATCGCTATAGTGGATCAAAAGTTTGACTATTAGGGTAACACTTTTTGGTCACATCACAAACGTTCGTGCAAAATTTGGGAGCAATCGCTCGAGTTCATTAGAAGTTGTCATATTGTAAATTCCTCTTTACATGTGAGCATGGGAAGGGGTAACATATTTTGATCACTAAGCCCCTCTGTTTTTTCTCAGCTGTTAAGAAGTATTCGTGCAAAATTTGGGAAGAATAGCTCGAGTAGATCAACAGCTTTCATATATTGTTAATTCCTGCTTACAGGTGAGCATGAAGAAGGAAGGGGTAACATTTTCTGATCACTAACCTCCCAATGTTTTTTCTCGGCCTCTAAAACGTATTCGTTCAAAATTTGGGAGCAATCGCTTTAGTTCATCAAAAGTTGTGATATTGTAAATTCCTCCTTACAGGTGAGCATGGAGAAGGGGTAAAATTGTTTAATCATTAAACTCCCTACGTTTTTTCTCGGCTGTTAGAATGTATTCGTGCAAAATTTGGGACCAATCGCTCGACTGGATCAAAGTTTTTTGTGGAACAAATATAGTTACATACATATACTTTTCTTCTATATAGATGAAAAATTATGGAAATATTGACCTTAATATTTATGTATTTATACAAATATTTAAATGGCCAATTTTGATTGAATAACTTTTTAACTAATCGTTAAATATTTCCATGGAATAAAATATATTTAATCAAGTTTGGGTTGATTTTTTCTGAATGCGAAAAAAAATTTCATATAAAAAATTTAATTGGTGAACTAACCGGCCGTTAGTCATTTTTTCTGTGCAACCGGTGCTGACATGTTCCATCACATTTTCGATACTTTATCGGAGATTATGTCTCGCGTCTTTAGAATAAAACCTGACACTATTTCACATTTTATTTCATTTACCAGGTTGCTAGATTGAAAAATTGTGATATTCTACTCCATTTCTATCACGGAATAATTTGTTTTCGATACTTGAACGAAACTAGAGAAAGACAATTTGTTCGCATTTGTACTAGTAGGTTGTGAAAGCAATAGAAAATAAATAATTCATAAACAAAACAGTAAGTTGTTCATTTTAGTTTAGGAAAACGAGAACTAAACTTCGATAAAATATCGAAAATTGTGATGGTGAAAAATGTCAGCACGGGTATAAGACAAATGAAATATAAAACAAAAATTAAAGTGAAACTTGGCTAAACGTACTTTGATAATAATTAAATGTACATTGGCCTTTTAATTTTTTTTGTCATTCGATTATTGCTAAACAAGCAATTTTGCCAAATATATTTTATTTTGATGAAACGAAATTTTGTCAAATGTGGTTTGCTTTTAAATGACTCCGCAAATAATGTCCAATTAGAACTGACTTTTGTTTTTACAAAACTCGTTTGAGGGGGTGCTTTCATGGAGGTTGCTTGTTTCCAGGTTGAAGGAAAAGCAACGAAAGAATTTTGTTTTTAACAAATAAATTTTCAGTTGGAGGCAAATAGCAGATCGTACTTGTACACCTGCCCGAAGTTTAACTAGTTTAGCATTATTTTGGTAAATTTATTTAAATTACAGTTACTCGCAACAAAACAACATAAATAAATAAAAAATCTTGGAAATATGTTGCTTGTGGATAGTTATTGTGGATGGACGAAAGATTCTGAAACAAAAAAGACTTATATTATTTAAGCTTCGAGATCTTTATACCAAATTTTGCACAGAAAAGCGTAAAAAAATAATAGAATTTTCAAAGTTCTGTCAACTTAGACCTGAAAATTGTGTATTGCCATGACAAAGTGGTACTCACACCGTATGCGTTTGCGTTATCCATCAAAATGTCAAGTTAATGATGGATGCTGTAAATTTGGAAAAACTAACGGCAGTCACTGAGATTCCACTGAAAACCTATCATGACTGTATTGATTTAACCATATGCCAGGCGAAGCCAAATAAATGTTACCTAGATGAGTGCAATTCTTGCCCTGGAACATCAAAATTGCGAAACCATTTGGTTGCCTTACTTACAAAGAGATATGCAGATGATATCAAGATGCCTGGTTCTCAACCGATAGAGCTACCATGAAATCTATACCAATGAACATCGAAGATTTTGTAAAACACTTTTGTTCGAAGTAGAAGGTCCTAAAATCCCACAATTTTATTCAGAAGCAGCAGAGCAATTACGGTAAACAAAAAAAAAAGATGAGTTAAAGCCTGTGGAATTCCTGATAGAATGTGACTTCTCTGAAAATTATGCATTCATCGTCCAAGAAACTACTCAGACTTTTCACTATAACAATAATCAAGCTACACTTAATACAGCAATATGTTATTATAGAGAAGAAAAAGAATTACTTCATGACGATTTTATCATAATTTCTTATTGCACCGCTCATGATGCTAATGCTGTGTATATTTGTAATACGAAAATAATTGAGCACTTACAGAAGAGACATAAAGTGAAAAATATCATCTATGTATCAGACGGTGCAAAACAACATTTTAAGAATCGCAATAATATTCAAAATTTAGCTTACCACGTTTCAGATTGTGATATACCAGCCGAATGGCACTTTCATGTGGCTGCTCACGGGAATGGTGCTCATGATGGATTAGGTGCTACATTAAAAATATTGGCTAGAAAATACAGTCTGCAGACTAGCTCTATTAACAGCATTTTTATTGCTGAACAGCTTTACTCGTGGGCAAAAAAAAATCTTGAGAACATTACGGTTTATTATTATTCCAAATCTGATCATACGAAAAGTACAAGACATTTAAAAAGAAGATTTGATCGAGCTCCTGCTATTTCTAGAATACAGTCTAATCACTATTTCGTACCTGTATTTGATAGAAAAGCCCCAACAAAAATAAAATTGTCTTTCGTAAAGCTTTCTATATGTCCAAACAAAGATATTTTCAACATGGACATATAACCAATCATTAACAAGACAAAATAATGCAGAAGTATTCTGAAGATAACTTGGAATTTTTAATGTACTTTACATTTTTATAACAAAAAAAACGGGGAAAACAAAAAAAAACAAAAAAAAAACCCCAAAAAAAAACAAAATGGAACTAGTACCTCTCCACGTCGATGCCAGATAATAAATGATCAAATTTATTTCTTCCAATAGGGGTGCCCCGAGCTGAATAATCATCGTAACAATACTATATTCAGATACCGGTTTCGTGTTCAGCGACCCACTAAAACCCCCGAGTACCAAGTTTCAGGGTAACCAGCCAATTCTCAATCAGTTTCCTGCTGCACATTGGGCCATATAGTGGCGCCATCTACGAATTTTGAAAATCCGACCTCGGATTCGTGATCAGCGGCTCCTATAACTTCCGAGTAATAAATTTCATTATAATCCGTTGATTAAATTCTCCGCGCCACTCGAATGTCAATAAAATTTCATGTCAGCGACTTCAGATTTGCCAGTATTACTGTCAAAGAATCAATGATAACTAAAAACACCACACGGCATTCGATTCTACGTCAAAAGATTTACTCTGGAATGACCCAATTATATTTAAAATTATATAATTTTGGCCAAATAAAGTGTGCCGATTTTGTTATTTTAATAAATATGTGCTCTGTTACATATATTTTTTCACATGTAATGCAACAGGGCTTACATTTTTTTCAATTGCATTAAAAACGTTGTAACGTAATGGTAGAAAATTCAGTGCACAAACACATGTATGTCAAGTTTAGTACAATGTCACTTTTTTAGGCATAATGACCCTTCAAAATATATAAAATACGTATTTCTCAAGACCTACTCTACAGCAAAGATGAAAATAATGGTTATATTCTACAAAGATTATACCATCTCAGAAGTAAACTTTACCAAAAACGAATTTCAAACTGCAGATGAAACTACAAAGAAAGAAAAAGATTAACTGGTTGCGCTGCTAAGTTAAAAAATAATATCGATCCATCGTTTGAGGGGATCTTTTAATTTTAAATATTTATATGCCACGATCCAAATTGAAGTTTTGAAAAAAATTGACGAAAACAAAATCACTGAGGGACGTTGCATTAAAAAAATTAAATTTAGCAACTTTTCAGAAGCGTTGTTACGGCCGCTGGTCGTACCAGGGGTTCTATTATATATTTTCGGAATTCAAATAATGAGAGCACTGACCTCCACTGTGTTAGCTAAGTCTGTAAGCAACTTCAGTAAGTACGAAAAATTTAATCCGAAACCGAAAATTTTGTTATTGTTGTTGTCGCGCTGAATATTTTTTTGCTGAACCAAAAATTGTATAAATAGAGACCGGGTCAAGCAGAGGGGGGAAGAAAAAAGAAAAAAAAAATATAATAAAATTTTGATCGATCGCGAGTTAATTAAAATTATTATTTTTTTTTGTGGAAAGTATGTATAAATAAAAATAAAAAAATTAGTGATAATCGTTAAAGTTAAAGTTAAAAAGAAAAAAAAAATTATAATAATAATCTAAGTTAAAATGGATTGCATAAAAATTAGCGAAAAGAGCGCATAAAGTAAAATGGTTGTCTTGTCCATTTGTACAAATTACAAATTATGTGTCATAAGTATTGTAATATTTTATTGTGAACCATGAAGTTAAATAAAATTGCAAAATATATATATAGATATTCGGACTATACAATAAATATTATATTCCATTTTAAGTGAATAAACAAAATGTTACAATATCTTTTAATGTTAAAAATAAATTTGGTTCTATTTGGATTATGAGTCGAAATTTTTTTCTTGTGAGTTATATGGTCGTCCACCTGTCAGAAGTAAAGTGACTTGAACTGTAAGTGAGTGAACCGTAATAAATTTATACATAAAATTAATATAAAATTTTAATGTTAAAAATCTAATTAACAACTAAAATAATTAAGTTCTAAGATAAAATAAATAAAAGTAAACTAAACTACTATGCTACTTTAAAAATAACTAAATACTAAGTTAATAAATGTATGTAGTGATATGACATGCATATATTGATATAATGGTGTATAAAATGTGATGCCGCATCTCGCAAAACTAATACTTAATAAACACATTTTTATTAATCACTTGTTTTTTGTTCCGCAGAATATTCTGCGGAACAAAAAACAAGTGATTAATAAAAATGTGTTTATTAAGTATAAGTGTGTTTCGCCAAGTGCCTACGGCAAATAGCGTTGAAAGTCGCAAAACTAAGTTGAAGTGAAACCTAAATTTTGAACTCCATATGAAACAAGTGACCGTAATTGTGACACAAATTAGTGCTACATAAACTATTGTGAACCGTGAAGCTAGAGTATACAGTGTTGTATAGACGTCCAATGTATGAAACATATTGGTACAATACGCATAAATCAACCCAAATGGCGTAGGCAGTGATACTGCCGATTTTATATGTAAGTTATTTTCGTTTTACACACTATCCCGTTCCAGAATACACAACAATTTACTACTCTATACGATCGTCATATCATTGAACACGGTGAATTTGGAATCCTATCGAACGTGCACGTAATTTTCTACAACCATTTAATGTTTAAAAGGAGAAAACAAATATCGGTCCAATTCAAGTCTACGTCATCTCTACGTATACAATCAATGTTATTATTCGGTTACGAATCCACGTAAGAAGCGTATTGGAGAAAACCAAAATTCAAACGTTCATTGTTATTCGTCACCATACAAATTTTATTAATGCAAACCATCAAGGTAGTATTATGAAGCTGCGTTGTACCACCTGTATTATAAACTACCGATGATTAGATACTACCCAAATGCATGCCTTAGGTTTAATTTATTAATCATTTTTAATCGCTCGGTCCAAATTTAATTTGCATAGTATTAGTGTATTTCCATATCAATTCATAATTCTTAATTTAAATTAATTTTTACAATTAGCAATTTTTTTTTGTTTAATTTCTTTTAGGTTAAGTACATAGTTATAGTTCGGTCCGAGTGTTTTTTTTTTCTTCTCAAACTTATCAATCATAAATTTATAATTAATTTAATATTTATATGGATTATTGTATTAACAAACGTTTTTACCAATTTCACATGAGTCTAATTAAAATGGATTGTTAATTAATTTTATCTTGTTGCATGGGGATGAGATCCGGCTGATTTGTTTTAGACGAAGAGTAGTCTGTATGTGTTTCTCCCGTTTTCCTTCTTTACATCTTTAATATCGGTCTAGCAAGATCTATTCCTAAGCGCTATCAACACCGACGCCAATCCGACGAGCATAAGCTGGAGCTATAGACCGTGATAGTAGCAGGATAGATAATTAATTTTCTTTAATGAGAAGGTTCAAATCTGGATTTGGAATTTATTCTAGATTTAATTCTTAGAACCATATAGTTTGGATCCCGTATTATTAAAAATTGTACCATATGATACAAGGTCATAACCGAAACCCAAACCACGCTCTCGTTACAGCATTTCTTCTTTTTTGTCAATCCAGATTAGGGTGAGTTACATGTATTCTTTTTCATTTGACGAGAAAATAATCATTAGTATTTAAATTGGTTTACTCAATATACCAACATATTATATTATAATTTATTATTGCATGCCTCTGTCAAACTAGGAACTAGTTTAAAATCTCATATATGAGAACTAGTTTAAAATCTCATATAGGTTAAATCTCATATATGAGAACGCAACGAAATCATGAAATCTGGATTCGGATATTCACCACAAAAGCTCAAAAAACCCCGTATAGCTAATTCCAAGTTAATTGCGCTGAATTGTTAACTGATTTTATTTCTCTTTTAACTTTAACTACCACATTCCACATACCACATTAGAATTTAATGTTTCAAATATCTTTTGATTTTCAACTTTGTTATAAGGAAAACTCATCAAATTTCATTGAAACATTTCCGAAAGTTGCACTGGTAATATAGAAAGTTTGGAGAGGATTCAAGGGAGTTTCTTCTGTAAGCCGTTTGAACTTGAAGGTACTAATTTAAATATTTACCATATTATAAATAAGGTTATAACTTAGTTTTTGTAATTTTATTCTGGAATGGACACCATATCAAAAAATTCTTCTTTTATTGAATTTACTGTCACAAACTTCAAAAGACCACCGTTCAAAAACTGCATTGACAAGCTGATGCTGTTCAAAAAGTTTTTAATCAAAAGTTTAATGAAAGTTTGAAGAGCCTCTGGACATTTTTAAGTTATTATGTTTTTAAAATATCCGATCAAAATTAAAAAATAATTAAATTATATGGTAAACGTTGTAGTTTTATTTATAAAAATACTTCAAATATTGGCTATTTTATTAGTTTAGTAAACTGAAATTAAACAAATTATTAAATATAGACATTTGTAAAATATATTTTTAGTTTTATAAAATGCTAAACGTTTAGTAAAAATATTGGAAACTAGTTCAACATGCTTTTCTGTAATACTTATCTTAAAGCTTTATAAGTTACGAGTATCTAGAGTTAATAGACTGGTATACGTAATTAAAATTGCACAAGTTGAAGCTATGATAGAGCCTCATTAGTTTAATAAAATTGGTGCGATTTATTTCAATAATAAAAACTATCCTAACATTATCAAATCAAATTTAGAAAATATATTTTTAGTTTGTCTCTTTTACGTTAACGATTTGCATGGAGAATTTAATTTGAATAGTGTTTATTCAATCCAATTGTACATGATGTTAAAATTCTCGAAACCGAAGGATTTTTTTTTTTAAGTTGTTAGGTTGTCTGTATGGAACAGTTGTTTCACTTTCTTTAGACAACCTCGCCGTTAATGATCTGTCCGGTTTAAACAATTTTTTTTCGGTTTCAAATGCATATATTCAACATTTTATAAAATTATATTGATAAATTAAAGTAATTTAAATTATTTTGTTAAACTAGTAATGTAACAATATAAGTAAACAATTTTTTCCGTTAGACCCGTGAATTTCAATTTATGTATTATTTTGAAAAATGAATGGTAAGTACAGGAGGTTATTTCTGTTTGCAAACAATATTTTTCAACTCAAAGTGCTACAAAGTATTTTTCATGCAATTTACATTATTTCACATGATTCGTTACATTAACTTTTAAAGGGACGTACTAGAAAGTGTATATTATTCGCAATTCAATTTTTAATGTAACTCGCATTATCCTATAAATTTGTTACATTAAACTTTAACCGTTTCAACACGATTTTTTTTTATAATGTCGTCAACTAAGTAATACAAAAAATCAAAAAATAAATTGCACAATCATATTGTGAATCCCTTTCAGCCCTGTAGGGACATATGGTCCTAAGGAAGTTCTGATAAACACTAAAAAATTTTAGATGCTTACAATACGAAGTTTTCAAATATATTTTTAGTATGATGTTGACCTAACTTCTTTGGGACGATATGTTTCTACAGTGTTGAAAGGGCTATTAAACGAACCAAATATTACATTTTAAAGCAATGCACAGTACAATTTTTAATGGAACTTACATAATAAAACAATATTTGTTCCATTAAATTTTAATGTATAGAACTGTAATATTTAAATACTTTGAACATTACATGTTTCAATGCAAAATGTAATAATATGCAATGTAGCTTAACAATTGTTTAATGTGAAGTGTGAATTAAATTTTAAAGAAATTTTGCGCCGGACCTACAGTGGTGTTCAATAAAATAGGACAGTATACCATTTTTTCATTCAATTTTAAATTTCGCAAATTCCTTACAAACATATTTAATTATGATCTACTAAAAAAATTTAGATCGAGTAAGCAGATAATTTTTGCATATTTAGGGGAATCACCGAAAACAATTATAAAAATATTCTTTCTGCATTCAAAAAAGTAGAACATCAGTATTAATTTAAACTTCGTGAGGTACATATATTAAAATTAATTAAAATTATTACAAATCAGTTAAGTACAATTCAAAAATTAAACAGTATTAAAAAAAAAAAAAACTAAAAATAATTATTCAGATCGCGCAATATGGTATTAAATGCCCTTAAAGTAAAACAACTGGTCAAAAAACGTGGACGTATTCGAAAAACTTCAAAAACGGAAGACGCTTTAATGGTGCGGACAGCAAAAAAAGACCCTTTTATGATATCAAGCGAAATCACGACTGATCTAAACCTCAATGTTTCAAGTGTAACTGTAAGAAGATTACTAGAGAACAATTTAAGAGGTTGCGCCGCCCAGCATGTCCCACTTTTGTCAAAAAAGAACATTAAACATAGGATTAGCTTTGCAAAAAAACACCTAGCAAATACAGACCCAGAAAAGTGGAAGAAAGTGTTATGGACTGATGAAACCAAAGTAAATCTGTTTGGTTCCGATGGTAGACATTATGTAAGACGACCACCAAATACAAGTTTGGTGTCAAAATAAACAAAACAAAACTATAAAGCACGGGGGTGGATCAATTATGATATGGGGTGGTTTTTCGTGGTATTGTCCAGGGCCAATACATTGGATAACGGAAAAGATGAATGCGGATGTGTACGTTGACATACTAAATAACGTGATGCTAGATTTTGCTGAAAATACAATGCCCTCAGGTTGGTATTTTCAACAAGACAATGACTCCAAGCATACGTCGAGAAAGGCGAAAACATGGTTTAGGCAACATAACGTAGAGGTTTTGGAATGGCCAGCTCAATCACCGGATCTAAACCCGATTGAAAACTTATGGAGTATTGTCAAGAAAACAATTAGTACAAAAAAATACAAAAATAAGTACGAATTATGGGATGCAATAACAAAAAGGGTCATACAACTAAATATTAGCTAATGGGATAGTCCATTATCAGAAATTTCCACATAAAATTAATGAATCTCACCTTTCATCAACTTGTGGCTCTGTTTGTTGGGACAATATTTTTTCTCTTTCTACTCCTACCGATCAAATTGACTATTTTAATTCCTCTATTAATTATGTATTTAATAATTGCGTTTCTCTCACTACTGTTTATTTCAGACCTAGATCCCCCCCCTTGGATGTCGCAAGAGATTTTGAGTGCTATTTCTGTTCGTTTTTTCAAATATCGTCTTTGGAAAATTAGCCGTAATTCTTTGTCTTATCTAGCTTATAAGCAATCTCGAAATAGAGTGGTAGGTTTAATTCGTAATTTTTTCAAGGATAAGCTAGATCCCACACTTCCCTCTAGGATATTTTGGCGTAACGTACGCCACTTGGGCCTTGGTATTTGCAAAGGGGCTGCTTCTATAAATTTTAAAGCTAATGACTTTAACCTTTATCTTTTTCGTTTACAAATATATCTACTGTTGATTTGCATGGTTAGTTTAAAATTAGTTAAGCGTATTTTTCCTTTTGTATCAAGGTATTTGTTACATATTTTCATTTTCATTTTAACGACCTCTTCATATCCCGCTCAGTGGAAAATGAGTAAAATTATTCCTATTCCTAAAATTAGCAATCCTTCTGAGCTTTCCCATTTCCGCCCTATTAGCATTTTAAGTTGCGAATTTGAATTGGTTGAACGTTTGAATTGGTAGTAAAAAACCAAATTCAATCTCATATCGATAGTTTTAATTTGCTTAGTCTTTTTCAATCGGGTTTTAGAAGGTTCCACGGTACTACCACTGCTTTACTGAATGTTTGTAATGATATTCGTTGTAGTATGAGTAAAAGAGAAATGACTTGCCTTACTCTGTTAGATTTTTCTAAAGCGTTTGATTCAATTAATCACCAAATTTTGTTTAATAAGCTTATTTCGAACTTTAATTTTTCTCTCTCTCTGCTGCTAAATTGATTTTAGACTATATTTCGGGTCACGTTCAGGCAGTCTTTTATGACCATTCTTTTTCTAACTTCTTACCTGTTTCTTCTGGCGTTCCTCAGGGGTCGGTTCTTGGTCCTTCTCTATTCTCAATGTATATTAATGACATTGCATGTTTCATTCGTCATTCTTCTTTTCATATATTTGCTGATGATGTCCAAATTTATAGGAGTAGTCGCTTAGATAATGATTCTATTCACTCTAATATTTCTCTTATTAATGATGATTTGGTAAGAATTTATAATTGGTCATTATCTAACCGACACGCTCTTAATGGTAGTAAATCCCAGTCCATTATTATTTATAAAAAATCTTTAGATACTTCCTCTTTTCCTGGAATTTTTCTCGGTGATTCTTTAATTCCATTCTCTAATACTGTTAAAAATTTAGGGTTAATTTTTAATAAAACTCTTACTTGGGGTGATCATTTGATTAAGGTCAGTAAAACGGTTTTTGGAATGCTTAGTTGTTTGTATAAAGTTGTAGGGTTCACTGATACTAATTTTAAAAAGCGTATGTTCCTCTCGCACCTTCTTCCACATTTTCTTTATGGTGACGTTGTTTTGTTTGGAATGCTTCAGAATAATATGAATGTTCTCCAAAGATGTTTCAATGCTTGTACTCGTTTTATTTTTAGTATTAAGAAATATGATCATATTTCTCCCTTTTTAAATTTGATCCTTGGCTGTAGTTTGGTTGATTTTTATGAACTTCGTGTATGTCTTTTTATTTTTAAGCTTCTCAGAATGAAGCAGCCTCCCTATTTATTTAATAAGTTATTGTTCAGTAGGTCCCATTCTTCAAATTTACCTTTACTTCCCTCAATAAACCTGTGCAGATCTTTAAATACATCCTTTTCTGTTAGGGGTATTTCCCTTTGGAATTCTATTCCATTAGATATCAAGAGGTCAGCTTCGCCTAAATCTTTTAAAGCGTGCTATTTAGCTTGGCGCGCTTGAATGACAATGCATATAGTTCTATTTTTGTAATAATATTTTTGTATGTAGTCTATAAGTATTCACTTCTCGCAGTGTCCTCTGTAACAAATGAGCTTGAGGTCAATACGGAGGGTACTAGCATGGAGTGGATTTGTTTTTTTGAAAAAAATCTGAGGTTTTTATGCCTAATGGAAGTATTTTTTTTGTCGTTTATTTATATTGCTTCCATATGTGCTTTTCCTTTACCAAAATTTGTAATGCCAATGAATAAATAAATAAATTAACATATAAGACTGAATTGAGGTAATATTTACGAATTGAAAGAACTGTCCTATTTTTTTGAACAGGCTTTTTTAATTAAATGTTTTTTTTTTATTTGTATTGAATTTAAATGGAGTATTAGCATTTATTTATGTATGTACATATATGTATTTAAAAATATTATCTTAATAAAAAAAAGGAATTCACAATTGATATGTAATTTTCTTTTTATATTACATTTTCATTCAAAAGCGCCATATGTCCTATTTTATTGGACACCACTGTATATATATAACCGCTTGCATTACATACATCACCTGTTTTACAAGAGTGTGTGTTTATATTAAAACAATAGACAAACTGAATAATATATCAATTAATTTACTTTGCTGCAAGTCCAGAGTAGCCCCTCTGAAAGCTTTCGCACTACCAAGACTCGAACTATGCGGTGCCTGAAGTTATGGTGGCATGGAACAGATATTTTATATTCTACCGGTATGAAGGAATATACTCTATCCAAAATTAATTCTAAGTTAGATATGTGATCTAGAATTCAAATCGATCACAACATAAAAACCTTGCCGTTCGATTTGATAACTTCTTATTGCTTACGGTTTATTAATAACATTAATAAATCAATGGATAAAATCGTGGGTTCATTTATGCAACATTAGTCAATCCCGTTTTGAGGTAGAAATTAAAGATCTTAAGCAAGAAAAAACATTTCACAAGAACAGTAATATAAAACAATTAAATCCGTTCCTCGATAAAGATTCTTTGTTAAGAGTAGGTGGCCGTTTATCAAAATTAGATTTATCATACGGATACGACACAAAACATCAGAAACTTTAACCTTCATAATAAGTGTAATTTCACCGTATTAGTTTTTAGATACGAACATGAAAAAAATTTTCATGAAAGACTTAATTGTTGTTGTCTTTATTACGACAAAAATACTGGCCAATTAATGGGAAATCGATTGCTAAAAAAATCGTAAGAAATTGCTGTTCAAAGCAAAACCCATTCAATTACAACAAATTATGGGTCGTCTACCATGAAAAAGGCCTACGCCATCTCGTCCTTTTAATCCAACTGGAGTTGACTTCTGTAGTCTGTTTTTGCTTCAAAGGTTTTCGTTGCTGCTAAAGCGATGCACTTAGGCATTGTGATCTTTCGTCAGAAACTTTATTGCATGCCTCAAACGATTTATTTCTCGGTAAAGGTAAAGTTAAATTACTTTACTCCGATAATGCCAAAATATTTATTGGCGCTGATAATGAATTAAAGAAACGACTCACGGAATTCAACAAACTTTTACAAGGTGACGGTTAAAAGACCGTGCTGTAAAATATTAATAAAAATGATCTTTTTAAAACAATAAATTGATAAAAGATGTCGCGTCAATACGACATACAAAAAGTATCGCAGAAGGCCCGAAGAAACACAAAACGCACAATAAAGTGTGTGGAATGAAAACAAAGAACAATCTAGAAATAGTCATGTTAAAATCGTAGAGCTAACAACTTCGAATAATTATACAAATAAAAACTATAAAATAATAATGTGTTTCATTTAAAAAAAGAAACTGTTTAAAATTAAAGTATAGTTTAACAGTAACAAAAAGTTAAATACAGTCCATTCGCTAACACCTACAATTTGGCTGCTGCCTAGTTTTTAGTGTTTTTTACACTATTTTTTCTTCGAACATTGTTGGTTTAAATTATTCAACTTGTCAAAATATAATTAAATTTGCACAGATGATAGAAAAGTTTTTTGTTAAAATCGCTTTATTTCTTTATGAAATGTACATAAAAGCTTTAAGTTTGTAACAAAAAACTATAATTTAAAATAAAAAATGTAACAGTGGAATTGGCAGTTTAAAAGTTGTCTAGAACTTTGATCTGAAATATTGATTTTAACAATAAACTATATTTAATTTTATGAAAGCTTGCAGCTGCAGGCGGTATAAAAATGGTACTGCAATCTTTTAATGACTTCCATAACTTAAAAAATAATAATAATTTCTTTTAAAGTTTTATAGTGAAGTAGTAAAAAAACAAAAATTTAAAAGGAAAATTTTAAACTATTGTATGTGATAGGATATGATTTTTAATACATATTTTACTTAGTATACCAGCTCACAATTTAACAGATTACAAAGTTATGAAGATGCTTCCAGTTAACTATATACTTGTATGACTTTTACAAACCCATTTCGAAAGCACTGTAAGTAGTGTGAAATTCATCATAAAAAAGATATAAATTGCCCTAGATTAAATTCTCGTTTAGGATTCCAATGTGTCAAAAACATTTCTATACCCATATTACAATGAAATTGACAGATAAATGTAACATTTTTTTTTAATTATGAAACTAATTACACCAACCTTGAGGCAAAATCAATTGTCTGTATACTGATAAATATTAATTAATTAGCCTTAATTTAGAAAATAAATCAAGGTGTGCACGGTAAAATTATATCAAAATACCACGAACATAATATTGGAATGTTTATAAAAAATCTAAATAAATTAATTCTTCTTTAATAATAAATTATATTCATTTTAGTATGGTGCGAGTACATTCAAGTGTATAATGTATGTAAAATAGGAAAAAACGCCACGGGGAGTACTAAAAAAATTTGTTTATTTTTCCTATTTTACTCGCTCCAAAGTTTGTATTTTGTTACATTTTCCCATCTTATCTTGGCAATGTTGTTAGCTATACGAAAATGAATACACAAAAGCTCTGTGAATAAATGTTGGTACAAAAATATAGAATGACGTATAAAACAAAGCACACACAAACACACACAAAAAAAATCAGCGATGTGCTTTTTATTTCAATGTCTGATTTTTTTGTAAAGTGAAAAATTTTGTTTAAAGCTTTTCACGACCTTGCTCGAAATAAATAAGTTCACTTGCTTTCGGTATAAATATATATACGTATATATGAAATGTAGAAAGGTTTCCATCTTAATTCTAACCCAACATTTTCTTTACCGAAACATCCATTTTATATAGACGAAATAAATAAATCAGACAAATATACCAAAAAAAAAAAAGCTTTCCTCACTTTTCTATAAGGTATAAAATATCTATATATGTTATTCCTCCATTGGGATAAATAACTATACTATCCGTAGAAAGGAACATAAAGCAACAACAAAATATCTCACTCTTAATAAATAATGATTTTTATTGAAAAATCAACAAATCATTTTGAATTATTAAACGAAACCATTTTTGGGGCAGGACTAAACATTATTTATAAATTACATGAAGATGTTTTACATTAACCAGTAAAATTGAGAAAAAAGTATTTTTTTTTTGCCAAAAATTTGGCGCCATTTAAAATATTTATACCTACATACATACAGAGATATGCAACAAATATATTATGAACTTTAAGCTTTTTGTCCCTCAAAAACAAAAACCAAAAACATATACTAAACACAACAAAACTTTTATTTGCAGCACAATAGAAATTAATTTTCTTCTGTTTTCACGAAACGCACACACAAACACACACATCCACTCAAAAGCACAAATTTAATTTAATATTTTCACAATACACATACACAAAAAGGATAAAATTTACTTTGGCACCCACACGTTTTTTTTTTTTGTTAACTTTGGGAAAATTTAATTTGCTTCCAAGTTTTCACTATATATACACTGGATGTACATTATTCATTCATGATGAATAGCACACAACACAATAAATTTATATTATTATTTTGATATACTTGATATAATTAAAGCTTTTTTAAACATGAACTGCGAATTCAACACTTATCACTATCAATATTGTTATACGAGTCCAGAAAACAAAAAATAAAACGATTTAAAATTTATTTAAAAATTTAAAACACAACACTTGTATTGAGCTTTAATTAATTTATTTTTTTTTTTAAAATAAATTTAATTTATAAACTTCCAATAAATTATTTTTATTATTTTCTGTGCTTTTCAACAGAAATTTAAGAACTACACACGCTCTCACTTTGGTCCATTAAAAATAAAAAGATGATAACTTTTTGTGTTCAACAAAAACGGTTTTATGTGGAATACAAAACTTTTTGGTTTGTGCTGTGCACATGCGCCAAATATTACGAGAGATGAGAGCTTTTTATGTATTACATATATATAAAGTTATGTACATACGATACACAGACAGATGAAAGATTTTTCCTTTTTTTTTATTAATTTGGGATCACCTACACAATTTTTATGTTATGTACATATTACATACGAAGTTGGGGTATAATTTGAGATACAGTAATATTGATTGTGGTTATAACAGAGTTGTTACCACCAAGCACATACCGTTTAAAATTGACAGCAAGGAAAGCTCTGAACCGCTATGTATGTTTGTACAATTGATTTTAGATGGTGAAAATTTTGTTCAATCGAAAATCTGTTGTATATAATCTTTCATAAAACTTTTGGTACAGGGTTGTATAGCTGTCGATGATTTAAAAAAAACAAGTTGTGGGCATCTAGCAGGTACAGACATGATGCTCATTTTTTACTTGGAAACATCCCAAATGTTTTTCCTTCGCCATCCACACCAGCTTGAAAAGGTAAAGCTTTTTTTTGTGTGATTTGTTTGCTGAGTACTAGTAATACACAAATACAATCATACACTTAATAGCTATAAAAAAGAAAATTAGTTATAGGGTAAAGAAAGCTCAACTTATAATTTTTCAGTATAGGGTAGTTAATTTTATCTAATTGAGTAGTATTGTGTGGATATAAAATAAAATCTAACTGGCATGATAACAAACAGATAAATAAATAATTTACGAACTTCATTGAATGAACAGAAAATTAATGTATTTTACAATACTTGTGGAAATGAAGGCGTATGGATAACCGCCGAAATTTTCTACTTTATTAAATCGAGGCAAGCCGTATTGCGAAAATTCTTCGTTTGTCTGACTAATTTCAATTCGAAATTCATTTGAATACTGTATGCGTCGTATCGACAGACGTGACTACGATTTTTAGCCGTAGTCGCGATTTTTTTCGAAAATGATCTTCAGATGATTGTTTTAAACGCAACAAAAGGTAGAACTTTTCCAAAACAAGAAACCAACATAATAAAAATAAAATCAATTATCTGTCAAAACAAAACCAATTATTTATTTAGGTTCAATTAAGTTTTCTATAGAAATACAAGTAGCATTTTGGGGAAGTACCATTTTTTATTAACAAATTAGAAAAAAATAAAAATGAGCCGTTTACGCGAGGAGGATAAAGATATTCTATCAATTCTACGTCAAACAAAGAAAAAAAACTACTGATGGGTCACAATATGCCGCGAATATAATGCGGAAAGCATTACAGGAAACAAAAGTTGACAGCAGCCTTGGTCTGCTATACAATTTAATAGCGCCTACAAAAACACCACGTCCTAATTTAAGTAAAAAAAAATCAAACAATTCTTTATGACATTCATCAGAATGTAACGGAAAACATAAGCGAGGGTATCCCTGATTATATACGAGGACGATAACTGCCTAACACCGTAGAGCTACTTCGATCCCCCATCAGATCTATATCAAAATAATCCAAATCCAACTCAAAATTCTACAGTTCGAAATATCCCAAACGTTCAGCGAAGTTCACAAACAAATAATACTAAAGCTTCTACGACGTTACCGAATTCATCGAATAATGTTCGTACTAATTTTCCTCGATCTAGATACCGTAGGACTAAGAAAATAGACAATTTAATAAACGAAGCTCAAGGCATTGAGCGAAAAAGCTAAACTTTTTAAAATGACGAAGGCAGCAAAAGCGATCTATCGAGATTATAAACAAATGCATAAAACAAACATTGAACAGCATCCAAGATTAGTTTAATGAAACTGATTTTTTTTTAATGATAATAAATTAAAAATAACTTGACATTTAAAACACAAATTGATTTTTCCTGTTTGAAAAATTTTTGGTGATGCGAACATCAGTTCGTTTAAATTGCATTCCACTGGATTAGATGATATTGTTGGCAGATTATTACTATCATTATCCTGATAATCCTCACCATCTAAAATTTGATCCCCAAGATCAATGGAAATGTTGTGTAGCACAGTTGTGGCTATAATTACTGTCAGGACATTTTGAAATCGAATTTGTGATGCTAGGATTTTTTTTAAATTGTAAAATTCCTGCTGTATTTTAGACTGCTCTTCTTGTGAAGCTGGCTTTTTAAAAATTTCCTGGATAGGCTTGCAAATACTTTCGACAGTTCGTGTATTGTAAAACATACAACAGCCTGTGGTACTCCAACTAGATCGCTAGAAACTATTTGAATACAAGCTGTAGCATAATAACGTAATGTTACTATTATTTTCTGCCTCACTGTTAGTGGAAACCTGCGGTTGTCAAACGTGTGTTAAATCGTGTTCGACCAACTTTTCCAAAAAGTTTAAGTTCTATCTGGAAAACGGAAACGTTTACGAAACTCTTCTTCAGAGTAATAATTTTCATCAAACCTTGCGCAAACCTTACCTTCAAATGGAACACAACAAATAAATTACGGTGAAATTCAGTTAACACGAAAACGGATAACACGAAAAATCGGATAACAAGAAAATTTTATTAGTACTTAGCTTTTACATATTATTTTACTATGAAAGTTTTCGCACGAAACTTATAACACGAATTTTCGTTTAACGCGAACAAATTTTTCAGTCCACTGATATAAAATTAGTACAGAAATATTCGGTTAACACGAATTTTGTAATTGAACGCTTTCATAAAACAAAATATATTGTTCAGTTTTAGGGAATTCCCCGAAATTAAATTTTGTTATTAAATTTTGTTTTGTTGGAGAGAAATGGTTTTAGTTTTCTTTGTATTTGGTAGTAGTGAGTACATAATTTTCGGTAAACGTAAATTGTTTCTGTTTGAAATCATAAAATTGAATTTATTGGTGTCGTTGGCGGGGCTTTGGGGACCGTGTTAGTTTGGTGAGTGAGATATAATATTATTATTGTTGTCTAAATTGTGTTCTCTAGAATTCTTTAAAATTGTTGTTCCTTCTTCAGTGATTAATAAGCAAAAGCATGGCTAACGGAAATGATAAACAAAACGCTTTAACGGTAAAAAAAATGAAATTCTGAAAAACGTTGATCGAGGCGATCGATCAAAAACAGAAATTTGTAAAGAATTTGAGATTCCCAACTACTTTATCAACGATTATTAAATCCTCTACATCGTCTTAAACAATCGCGATCTCAAAAAGCTCCTATTTCTGAACCTCTCTCTATTAATGGAAAAGGCTGATAAATAGCCATCGACATGGGGATTACCTTTAAATTTAATCCTGGGTGGCTAGAACGTTTCAAAACAAGACACAGAATTGTCTTTCAAGTGTATTAGTGGAGAGGCGAGATAAGTATCAGCTGATATGACTTCCGATTGGATATATTAAACTTTACCAACAATTCTGAAGGATTACGATTGAAAAGACATTTCTAATGCGGTTGTAAAGTAAATTTAAAAAATTATATTTCTAAAAACAAAAGAGAACAAAATCGACCCATTCGGGCCTTCGACATTCGGCTATTCGACATTCGGCCCTTCGACCCATTCGGCCCTTTGACACATTCGGCCTTTCGATATTCGGCCCTTCGACATTCAGCCCTTCGACATTCGGCCCTTTGTACCCATTCCAATAAAACGAGAACTAAAAATATATGTTGCCGGTTTTACTAAAAAAACTGATGGTCAAGTGTTATCGCATTTAATTTTTTACACTGTTATACCACAGAATACGAGGGCACAAACAAAAGGGATTCTACTCGATTTTTGTAAGAAAAAATTTCGTCCGTTTTTAATCCTTGATTTGTATAGAAAAGGGTAAAATATAGTGGTGAAAAAAATTGTGTACTGAACTTTTTTACATTCAATAAGGATAGTCATAATTTTTTTAGTCCGGCCAGTTAGCGTACAGGCTACAACTATTGACAGTCAAAAGAAAATTTTCACTTCAATATTCGCTCATGGTGTTAATTGTGCCCTAAATCGTGTACAATATTAAGTTTAGTTAAGACTAATTGTTGATTTTTCCATTTCCACCACTGGACCGCTATTAATTTATTGTTTAATCCAGAAAACGATTTATCATAAAAGATTCCTAATTTACATAACTATTGACACTTTGTTACAATTATTAACATGCATTGCTGTAGCTATTGATATATATTTATGTAGTTTACGAATGAAAATCAAAACAAAACTAGGTTTTTACTATTTTACTAAATAAACAATTAGATGAAAGTTATTCGACAAATAAAGAGTTTTATTTTTAAATAATACAAAATTATAATTCATTTTAATAGCTAGTTAGGCGGTCATTTAGTTTGTTAAACTTAATCAGTCTTATTATTACAATAAGTTTCCAAAACGAATCAGTTTTTCTCTAATCGGGTTTCCAAAGTCCACTTCACGGACAGGAACAATGGCAGGATTGGCAAATCTAGTGACTTCAGGCATTTTATGTAATACTCTCTTAAGCATTTGAAACATTTTATCCTTATATATCTTCGAAGTTCTGCGGTTTTTTACTCAAATAATATGTACAGTGGTAACACATTTTGCCCTTGGCAATTTTATTACTGCCGATGTCAAAAGTTAAAGCTTCAAACAACGTTTAATCTGTCGTCTCACCAGTTCATTAGCAACAGGTACCGCTGAAAATGAAAAGATTTTAGATAAAATTATGACTTTATTTTAAGCTTACCGTTATTTTCGGTGCTTGTAACTAGGACATTATCTGGAGAAATTGAAGTTTCTTTATTTATTTCGGACAATATTTTAATTGCGAATTTTGCGGTTTTAAATTTCTCAATCGTTGATTTCCTTTTAAATTGATTTTGTCGCTTTCTTAAATCTTTCAATTCGATTTCTTCTCTTTTTCTTTTTTGTTTCTCAAGTTTGGCTAATTTTCGTGGTTCCTTTTCGTGCAACCAACAATTTATGTTGTTCTATTTGCCGGCTCCTTTCTGATTCTATATATATTGGAGATTACAAATTAATACAATTGGTTTTTTGGTTTAGTCAACGCTTTCCAGTTTTAACTGGCGTTTCTGACCAATCTAAATAGTCTTCAATGCATATTATTGGATTATTTGCCGAGGAAAATGTTCTAGCAACATTTGGAGTGGTCGAATCAGTTTTGCCTGCATAAACGTAATTTCCATGCTATCAAATATCGTTAATATTACTCCAATCAAATCATCTACTGGGTGTGTTATATCACCATCAATGTATATAAAACTATCTTTTTGCGAAACATCAATTTCTTGGGTTGCGCTAAGTTCATCGATCGGAAATTGAACTGTTTCGAGCGGTTCAGTAGAACAATTCAGGTCTGGATGCAACATATAACCTTTAAATGTTGCATATAGTTTGAATAATATTTTGAAATTTTCGTCATACTTTTCCAAATTAAATTGGGGTTCTGAAAATTTTATCAAACAACGGTATTTTTGACTGCCCAACAATTTTAGTAAATTGTGCAATGTTGAAACTTCATTCAGTGGGGCCGTATTTGTCTCGCAGATCTCAGACGATTTCCCCAGGTATTTGGAAAAATATATTGAATAATAACTCCACGGTTAAAGGCCACACGCTTTAAATCCATTTTCTAGCATTTGCGGTGTAATGCATCCATCAAATGTTTTCAATAACAAAGGGGCAAAATGCTCTCTGGTTTAAAAGGCACCAGGATTTTCTTTCCGCCACTGAATTACATTTTTGGCCCAATATTTTTTTAGTGGTTTGAATGCAGCGTAATCACATGGCTGCAATATTCGTGTGATATTAGGATACAATGCAATAAAATTATTCCAAGTCGCACACATAACTGACTTACTTTTAGGGTCATATGGGTGCTAGACCATTTACAAAATAAATTATTGGAAATGTTGTATTATTCTTTACCAGGAACGGGTGGAAATGCTTTGAAATCCGTTGTCTGAAATACCTGAAGCGGAACGGGTTTTAGGACAAAGCAAGAAATTGGTTTCGTCTAAGTTGTAAATACGATCTGGAAACTCTAATATACCCAAATTGTCCAACTCCTTCAGATATACAGTTATGGAATCAAGCCATCTTTTAAAACCGGTTCCACTTACTTTGGAACTCGCTACAGTCACCGGGTCTGGTACTCTTATGGCTACATTAGCATTTCATCGTAGAAAACTTTTAAACCAACCCCTTCCTGATGTATTGTTTTTAAATGGCGTTTGTCTTTTGTCAGCCTCAATAAATTCTCTAACAGTTTCCAATACATTCTCTTTATGTTTGGGAAAGCCTTTCTTCTGGCAGATAATGAGCTAATCGGCAACAGCAGTTTCCTCACTTGTGGGCAATATGGTATCAGGTCCTGGTGTGATCTTCCAAAACTTTTCCTCTAAACGGAAAATTAGAGTAGATCGAGGCATGTTATATTTTTCTGCCGCTTGTTTTTTGGAAATTTGCTTGTTTCTAATTTCGGTTAGAGCTGCTTGAAGCGATTCCTCTTTATAGGTTCACCTTTCTTAGGCATCTTAAGGTATTCTTAATTTTGAGAACAAAAATATGATTAAAGCATTTAATAATAATGTTAAAGTAATAAATTATACCGATTGTTACAACTGTAATAATGAAGAAACAGTTTTTGACACACCTAAGTCAATACCGGGGTAATGTTTACTTTTCGAACTATTTGCAGTAGGCACTTGGCGAAACGCACACTTAATAAACACATTTTATTAAACACTTGTTTTTATTCCGTAAAAATTCAAGTGTTAAACACACAAAATGTGTTTATTAAGTGTAGTAATATTTATTGACATACGAAGACAATAATTGAAACTATGCTTAATTCTGTTGCAGTTATTGACACCCAGCATATTTAATTATCTATAATATCAATTTTTAATTCAGTTTGTACACCGAAAAAAACCGTTACATGCTATTAAAGACGACATATTCTTTGATAAACTAATTAATCGATTCATTAGCATAAATAAAAATTAACTATGCCAATGTAATGATACTAATACGAAGGAGCAATAATTGTTTACAAATTTGAAATTTTTCAAATTTTCGTTAATATAACACAATTCAATTAATTAATATAAATATTGCCCAGATATGAATTTAATTGTTAAAACAACTACATTTTATACTATTTAGTAATATGTTTCTAAATGCTTTATGGCATATAATTATTATTAATTAAACATATTCGTTATGTTTAGATTAATATACAATTTATTTTTTGGTAAGTAAACTTTACATTCATAGAAAGAAAACTATTTTCTTATATAAGAAATTTCATTAACTATTCAAATTTCAAACAAAAAAGGCACTTTAATTGAAATGCATATTCTTTATTTATATTTCAAACAATTTAAAGAATAAATATTTTTAATATAAACGTTTAATTGTTACTTTAGGTAATCATTCTTTACGAAATAATTTTTCCACAAAATACGAAATAAATGTAACACAAAATGCGATTCGTGTTAAAAATAAAACCGCTCTACGAATATACGATATGATGTTCAAACGATCTATATATGACATCCAAAATTATCTAAAGCATGCTGCGGTGCCATATCGAAAGTTTTTCATATAAATCAACGTTTTTATATATGACAGACAGTTTGCCAGCTTTCATGATGAACTTTCAAATTTTCTGTTCTGATTTTTTTTATTTTTAAATTATCTTATTATTTTGTGTTAACTTAAAAATTATAATGTTAAAAAATTTATGTTTTAAAATTTATAATTAATTTGGCAATGTATTTTTAAAATAAATTTCAAATTCAATTTAAAATATTGTTTAATGATTTTAACAATGGTTTTGTTCAAAATTCCACACAAAAGGTTTTTCCACACAAAAAAATACAATTTTTTCCGAAAGTTGCGGTTTTTGGGTAAAAATAATATGGCAACAATGTGTACATTACTCGTAGAGCGGGTGACGATATTCGATAAACTTCTCTTTGCAATTTCAATCAATCCACTGTGGTCTATTGTGTAGTAAAGTATGTAATTTTTTTTACTTAAAAAATACAAAATAGTTAATTTTTAATGTTTTGTCGGTTTACTAAAATAATTCGTAATAAAATCATACAAAAAAATATTACATATACATATTATAATTACATACATGATAAAATATATAACAATATACAATTAAAAAATATTAGTGTACCTAATACAATACTAAAAGTAGTTTTTCATCAAACGGCGGCGTTACCATCAGCCATTACAAATCGGGTAAGTTTAGCAAGTGCATTTTCTGATTAAAGTGTTGTCTGTACAAAATATTAAAACAGTTTGACCTTAAACGAAGTATTGAATATCAATACTTAAAAATAAATCAGAATCGCATAAATATGTGCATTTTTGGCAAAATAAATGTAATTTACCGATTTAGGGCCGTAAATGGTTTGCATTATGCGTAATATGCCAAATACTCGATTAGTTCGCAGGGGCAGATAATCAAATTTATTTGCGATGTTACTATGGTCACTACATTTATCTACACCACTAGTTAATATTCAAAGGATAAGTGACTTCAAATTAAGTATCCATAGAAAAATCGCAAATAAATAAATCTGCTTATCTGCGCTTGAAAATAATCAAATATGTATTTGGCATCATGCAAATTCTTTACGGCTCTAAATGCATTAATTGAATTTTATTAAAGTTTTTTATTGTTTATTTCTATTTAGATGCACGAAGGTTCACGATAATTTTATTGTTCTTATATGTAATGATAAAACACGCAACACGAAGAATGGACATGTAGTCTAAAAAATGATAAAGTATACCTCCAGATGTCTTTTATGGTGTTATGCCAGTTGAGTCAAGATCAAGATGTAGAACAATTTTTTACATAATAAAAATCAAGTAAATCAGCCTCAAAAGAAAAAAATACGAATTACAATTAATTAAAATTTTTTAGTAACAAGTTCTTTAATATAATTTTTTATTTGAAAATAGTTTTCAAATGTAACAAGTAAATATTTTCATTTCATTTTAAGTAATATTTTAATAAAATTACGAAAATAAAGGACCGTGGTTTAATTTATCTATTAATATTTCGTTTGTCGGAAAGTGGTAAATTTCCGTTTAAAAAGGAAAAACTGTTGTAGTGGTGCTATATTTCAGAAACATTAAACTCTTTCACTGACTGACAAATTTATTGATAATCTTTAATTGTACGGGCACCTCACTGTAAGGAAAACAATACAGAAATTTAATTAAAATTACTAGATCACCTTAAACGTAGTTTTATTAAGTCTCCTTATATTAAGTAATTTTTGTAAATTAAAAAAAAAGATACTGTAGTAATATTCCTCAATCTAATTAACAATTGTCTCTTGTGGAAATTTTTTATAACAAATGATGTCTTCACAATAAGAACAATTACAGTGGGCATGACTAAACGAATTCTTTAACCCAATGAAATATACTTAAACCAAAAATTGATTGTTTATGATAGTATACTAAAAACTAGTATAATTTACTTGTTTGATTTTTTCAAGTTTAACAATATCTGATACATCGTATTAATGAAATATTCTTCGGCCACATAGTAAAGAATATTTATTTATATTAATAGCGGGATTCTTTAATAATATGCAATTATTTTTTGGGTGTATTAAAAGTACTTACAATTATTGTATTCCTTACGCAAACTGAGATGTATTCACCAATATACAAAAACAATGTGAGGTTATGTTTTCATATCAACGATTTGCGATAGATTGAAGACACTAACAATAAACTTAGGTATTATAAAAGAGAAAGAGATAAATGAAATTTTCGGTTGATCCCCTAATTGTATTTATTAAACTACCAATCGGAATAAAAATACTAAATACAGCGATGGTGTCAATAATTGAATCAAAAATTAGGTATGTCAATAGTTATAGGATGGCATTTACGCTAGTTGTGCGCCAGTTAAATGTTTTATAACATATGAAATCTGATTTCGCAATCAGAAAAAAATCAACGCAAACTTGATTAAATATATTTTATTCCATGGAAATATTTAACCATTAGCTAAACAGTTATACAATGAGAATTATCCATTTCAATATTTATACTTAAGCTAAATATGTCCACGAAATAAAATATATTTAATCAAGTTTGCATTGATTTATTACGATTGCGCGAACACGGGGCCGACATGTTGTAACTATCACTTTTTCCGCTTCGACGAAAAAACCGAGCTACGATGAATACGAGCTACGATGAATCGAAACTTGAACGATGAAAACTTAAAAATTTACATGAAAGAAAAAATATTTTTACTTCTAAAATATCGTTATTCTATCGAAATTGCATCGAAGCGAAAAAGTGATAGTTACAACATGTCGGCACGGGGCTCTGATGTTCTAACATCACCATTTTTCGATAATTATAGAAGTTTATTTCTCCTTTCCTTAGAATAAAATTTGTCTCTGTTTCAATTTTTGTATTATTTACCAGCAGATTGCAACATTGATATGTTTCAACTGCGTTTCTATCACCAAATAATTTATTTTCAATTCTAGAACAAAAACAAGTGAAATAGATATTTTTCAAATATATTTTAGTATAGACCTGTTTACTTATCTGTCAAATATAAACGTCAAAATTATCTGTAGGCCAAACATTCTTGTAATTAGGTTATAGTTGCCACATTTTTAAAAATAAATTCAATTAAAGTGAAAAATATGTTTGTTATTGCATTTTATTTTGTTATAAAATATATTTTGTATTGATTACTAATATATAATATAACATATCACACATATAATTAAATTAAATTAAATTTAATTTAATTAAAAAAGAAAAAATCACAAACCATATACGGTTTTAATAGTTTGTGTGGCCTACAGATAATATTTTATCTGTCAAATTTTTTTAAGTAAACAGGTCAATATAGGCTGTGATAGCAATAGAGAAGAAACAATTGATAAACAAAAGTCAAATTAATTCTAGTAGAAAGAGACGTAGACTTAGATAAAATAACGAAAAATGGTGAAGTTAGAACATCCCAGCCCTGATTTTATATAAAACATTTAACTGGCACACAACTAACCTACAGTTGACATAATAGAGGAAATATATGCGCATCTGTCGAAAAAAATTCAATATCTGCAGTGGCGGTATGTTGTACCATCACTTCGAATCGAAATTCGAAAAAAGTCGAATGGCGGTATGTTGTATCATTTTCGAAAAGCAAAAATGATACAACTTTCGCTTTTTCGATTCGACTAATTTCGAATTTCAACTTTTTCGATTCTTATAGTTCTACTTATAGTAATTTTGAGCATTTCAAGATGGTATTAATAAATTTATATGGTTATAATTTATGAGGCAACCGGTAAATACATGAAAAAGAAATATGATCTAATAATTAAAGATGACAAAGGAACTACTCAAGTTGACAATCTCATAGTTACTTGTGCTTTAATATTTTTTTTACATCAATTTCTCGTAAATTGTGTGCAGAAAACATTGATATAAGTAATTATGATAGAAATCAGGTGCGATTCTCTGACTATTATGAGACTAAAAACTATTTTCTATCTCCTGCAACAATAAATGAAATTTATTTATTATTAAATCATTTGAAAAATACAAATGTGTACGGACATGCTGGCATTAGTAATGTTCTTGTAAAACATATACCTCGATTCATCTCCGACCCGCTGTGCTTCATTCCAAATTTAAGTATGTCAAGAGCGGTTTTTCCAACCGATTTAAAGAAAGCTCTTTAAAGAATGTCTAATTCCAGACCTAATTCACTCCTTCCAGCTTTCTCAAATTTTTTGTGTGCTAAGTTTTAGGAAAATCTCTTGAATTTTGCTACTCTTCGCCATATTAGTTGTTCGCCTTTACGGCATGGGTAGCAAAATTGAAAGGTTTATTCTAAAATCGAGCTAATCGTGTTTAATTGTTTTTCATAGTATTACCTCGCATAAAAAGTTCCCGGTCTGACACATAGATGATGCCACAAATTTAAAACCCCCCATATGATTTTTAAATTCTACCAACCTTCAAATGATACCTGTTAAAATTTCATGACACTTCGATCATTAAAGTGCCTATTCCATGGAAAAATTTTACTGACTGCAAAAATAAAAGCGAGAAAAAAATATAGATTTACTGGTTGTGTACGAAACAAAAATTTTTGTCAGTAAAATTTTACTGAGAAAATAATTATCATTGTGGTAGTGTGCTGCCATAACGTGCTATAAAAAAATGTAAACTTTAGCACTTTTTATGGCAGCATTGTCAACACATCTACAAAAAATGTATGTAAAAAAGATAAGAAATTTTTTGCACACTCACACAAAATAAATCGTTCGCCATTTTTATAGTCAAATGTCAGTTTGTTTTTTTATTTCGATACCTAAAATTCGAGTTTTGTTTACATTAGTGAATATTAGTGTTTTTAACGTTTTTTTATGTGTTCAAATATACAAAAAAAATCTAAATACTTGTTATAAAATACAAATAATTTTATATTAAACTGCAAAATAATAAATTAGTATGGAAAATTACGGTAAGTTTGATTGAGCATTATTTTATTTAGTGGATGTAGCATCAAAATATTTTATTGTGTGTCGACGAAATTATTAGAACTTTTATGAAAATTTTAGGTTATGTCAAAATGTAACTGTCAAAATTAAACCATAAATTTTGCTATAAAAATGAAATAAAAGATATTTGTTTTCGTTGTCACTCTTATGGAATTTTAAGTATTTTTTTGTTTTCGTTTTTGCAGTAAAAAAATACAGTCAGTAAAATTTTTCCATGGGATAGGCACTTAAGTTTACAAGTTACAGTTAAAACAAATGTAGTAACCCTACTTCAGAGCCAACTACGATTTTAAAGAGCCGTAATGTTAAAACCAGGGGCCCTATTTCTGAATACGAACAAAAAATGTACGAATTCGTATGATTGGTATTTTTGAATACGAATTCGTGCAATCGTAACACGAATTCGTACCTATTTGATACGTTCACAAATTTCCCTTATTTGACAATACGAATTCGAACAATTTTTGTACGTTCATGAACGAATTTTTGTACGATGAATATTTAGTTAACGACTCCATAGAAAAATCAAAAATTTCTCCCAAAATCAAAGAAAATCTTTTATTTTAAAACGTAAACATGGCCTTATAATTTGTTTACGCCAATTTAAATGAGAGTATAAATACATATATGAGTTTTCGTAGTCAGTATTTAGCACGTACTACAGTTAATGACTGAATATAGAACGGGGTCAAGAGCACTGTTAAAAAACCCAAGACCATAATCCAAAAATGATATTGAAATATTTAATAACACAATTAATTTATATTTAAAACCAAAACCTAACTTAATATTAATTTATATTTAAAACCATTATAAATCCAAATATAATGGGGCACTTTCACACAATAAGAAATTATTTGGTGGTTGAATTTTATATTCGATCCTACGAATTTTGTCGGCCACACAAAACTACAAAATATTTTGCTTCCACAAAACTATAATTTTATTTCACTATTTATTTGTATTACAACTTAAAAGAATCTCCAAATCATAAGTGATGCTTATTTGAAAACCTAGAAGAAAAATAATATTAATACATCCATTTCAAGTACAAATCAAAACGTCAAAACTCAAAATAGTGTCCAAGTTGTACAATTTTATTGCAGGTAAAACCATTTAAAATAAATTTCCCTTTTAGCAAGGACACACACCAAATAATTACGTACGATCGTATTCAAAAATTCCAAAGTATTTTCGTAACGGATATCATTTTCGTATCGAATACATTTTCGTATCGTATTCAGAAATAGGGCCCCAGTGCTTTAAATAGAGGGGAAGCTTTTATTAATATGCTATAATAAACCGTGGTAAATGGAAAATTTTTGAACATAAATAATCTAAATTTTAATTTTATATTTTTAATAAAATATTCAAGATTCTAAACGATTACATTTATAACAAAATTAAAGAGAAAACGTGAGCTAAAAACGAGATGTTATGAATCACCATTTTAGAAACAATAATTAATTTTTTCATCAAAATTTAATTACTGGAAATGTAGACAACATCGTTGATTTCCTTAATTAAATATTATTACAAAAACAATAAAACGTAGAAAACTTCAATTTTATGCGATTGCAAAACCGAGCTTTCTGTAATTTCAAATTCCGTTTACAGATGTCTCTATAATAAATTTACTTGAAATTACAGAAAACAATACAATAAGTAAACAAGTTTTTACGAATAAACCATTATTAAGTTAAGCGCGAAATCTTTAATAATTATAATAATTTAACATAAACAATTATAATTTTTATTTATAATACGGTTGGCGTAAGTAAAAGTTTTCGTCGTAAAATATTCACCGCTGCGCGCTGTAAAACAATAATAGAAAAATGTCAATTGTTTCCAAATCTTTGTTCTTTTTTCAATCCAATTCGCGCGTGTTGCATTATTCTCAGTTCCAGGAGATATGCATAATCTGTTGAGCCAAGCACATTATGTTGGTTGTTAAATTTTCTAAACAAACATTTTGGTTTTCAAAGATTCAATTTTTTGTCGCTGTTGTTTTCTAAATTTATACTAAGCGACATCTTTTGATTGGTTTAGTAATCGCGAAAACTTTATAAAATAATGTTTTTATTTTATGAAGTTCTGTTTTGTTTATACTACAGGATGAAACAATATAGCCTGCGAATTTGTTGCGAAATGAAAGTTTTCGAAGTTTGTTCATGAACAATGTGGAAATAGAATTCAAAACACAATAATCCCCATATTATATTTTCACTCCAAAAGCTTTTTTTAACAAATGTTTGTTTTGGAAAAATAATGCTGAAATTTTTGATGGAACACTCTATACTAATTTCATATTTTCTTTACATACACATAGTTAAAAACAAATTCTTATTTCTACAACAAAAAAATTGTGTTAGACTACTTTAAATGTTTCTAGGTTAACTCGACATATTAAGACTCAATTTTAACCCTTAACGGCCCTTAAGTATTTCAAGGCTACTTCCCACCATGTCCCAACTCTTTTTCATACGAAGTGAAACTAGCGGTCTTATTTCTGGGTTCAGAACTCAAGAAGTTCTCCACAATGGACACTCCGGTTGGACGTGAGCCCAAAGATGCTTTTGTGTCAAAGAATTTATTATTTATTATATTCAACTTAGGGGTTACAATTTAAATATTTTTAAATAAAATATTTTAAGATAGAAGAATAATATAAATTATAATGTGGTAAAGAAATACCACAAACATGTGTATTAAACAGTTTTAAATCAAGTATAGAAAAGAAAGTATTTAACAAAATAAAATATAATAACCTGTGCAAAATAACTCCTGCAACGCGCACGCTCTCTTAAAAAAATCAAAACAAGACTGCGAATAACACAAAACTACACGTACACAAAAACGGTAAAAGATAACAGAGCACAGATAACAAGCAGACACAAATTCACAGACAGGTCATGGCACAATACTTAACGCATTAGTAGTAAATATAACAACAATAACAGTAATAAAAAAATAAAATTAGGCCCAGTAGGTAAAAGTGTCATACCGGTTAATGGTGGCATTGGTCCGTTAAGGGTTAAAATATGATTTTCTTGAATATTGAACTAACAAGTCAAATTAAAAATTCAAACGAAGCATTTATGTTTTTATATGCAAAAAAGCTTCTAAATAAATATTAAGTTACACTGGTAATTGGTTTGAAAAATAACAAACCGATTCCCCTCTATGGAAAGGTCATGAATAAGATGGCGGAATCGTACGGCTCTTATATTCAGGAGGCTCTGGCTACTTCCATTAATTTGAAAACAATGGAAAGAAAAAAAATTGGTGTGTTGATTAAACACTATGGATAGGAAAAAATGCCATTCAAGCAAAGCAGCAAAGCGTAAGCTTTATCCTGACACCAAGAAAATCAACCACCATTGACTGGTATGCTTGGCCATCAACCAGTCATCCATCACTGACTGGTATTTAAACGTGGTTGTACAGCCAATGTACCACGAATTGGAAGCCCAAATGGGGCTGGGACTTCAGAAAACATAAAAAAATCCACGAAATTGTTTTGAAAAACCGTAAAGTGAAGTTGATTGAGATAGCTGACACTGTAAAGATATTAATGGAACGTGTTGGTCATATTTTGCACAAACATTTGTCCATGAGAAAGCTGTTGATAAAAAATGACAACGCATCGATGATACCGTGCGCTGTTTGGAGCTGTTTAATCGCAATAAAAAGGACTTTTTTGCGGTATGAAGTTACAATGAATTAAACATGGATCCACCACTATACACCAGAGTTAAATCAGTAATCAGCTGGCGAGCGACCGGTGAACCTTGTACACAGCGACCAAAAGCACAACAGTCGGCTGATAGGTTATGGCGTCTGTATTTTGCGATGCACATGGAATAATATTCGTTGACTACTTTGTGAAAGGATAAAGATCAATGGCGAATATTAATTACATCGAGTTATTGGTGCGTTTGAAGGGAAAAAACGCTAAAAAACGACCTCAAATGAAGAAGAAAAATTTGTTCTTTCACCAAGACAATGCACCATGTCACAAGTTGATCGCCAAAATGGCAAAATTGCACATTGAATTTCTTCCACATCCACCGTATTCGCCAGATTTGGCCTAGCGATTTTTACTCGTTTGCAGATCTCAAAAAAAGCTCTAAGCAAAGAGGCTCCAATGAAGAAGTGATTGTCGAAATGTTTGAGAGGCATTGGACTGATTGTATCGCTCTCGAAGGAAATTATGTTAATGGGATAAAATGTATTTCCCTAAAAAACAGTGTTTATCTTTGTTAGACCGGAAACTTTACAGGCGATGTGTTATGTATTCCAAACAAAATAAAAACTATTAAAACCATTATGTGCTTATGCAGCGGCACACTTTTACAAACTGATTGAATATGTATGGAAAAATGTCGGTATATATTTTTTTTTATTTTATTTAAATATTTAAAACAATCACATGATAATTTGTTACTAATGATGATAACGCACTTATTTGAGAGTGGGTTTACATGCATTCTGCTCCCAATAACGAACCATCATTTATCAGATGACTAGCTCATGCGGTTAATTTTTTTTACGCCGTCTCCGTTCTTGTGTCATGTCAAGAAGGTGTATTGCTTCACTGTTCGTATGTTGCAGTAATCTTCTTTCATGGTTGATGGCAAATTCCTGGATTCATCAATCCATTAGCACATATAGGTTGTGTAATTCCTCGTTGGTTACGTAGCGGTAAGCATTCGTTGTTGCATGTAGAATCTTGTTTTGATCACGTTGAATAATTAAACGATTTGATTGTTTAGTACAGCCCCAGTCTTGGATACCGTATAGACTCTATATCCCGTAATTTTGATAAAGTTTTTCACAGATTTCACTTACAGAGTGTGTCTCTGATATGAAAGCTACAACTATATGTTGTTGGTTTTTAGAAATACATCTAGTTCTTGGGCTCTCGCATGTCGGTATATGCCGACGTGTTATTTTTTCTACATCCCTCCCCTAAACGGTTAAGATAATGCACTCCTTGAGATGTAAATACATACATAATGTAGAATCGTCAAAATAAAATCCAATTCAATTGGAAAAATAACTAATTTTACAGTGTATTTTTTGAACAAAAATTTCATTGGCATCGTTTTAGAAGTGTATTGTTCTTAAAGATATGTAGCGTCTTGAATTTTAACCCTAACTAATAATATTTTGTACCGTATTACGTCAACAAAACCTAAATCTTTCATAATATATAATAAAGGAAAACACATATCTGTATTACGAATAAAAAAACAACATGTTGTCAGAATAACTCCCACTGTCAAAATTTTTTTTTAAACTTTTATTTTTATACAAAATCTTAAATAGTTGTGTATTGAAATGAAGACCAAAACCAACGTTCAACCTTACCTCCCGTCACAATATAATAATACTTGTACATAAAAATGTTCACCCACATATAAAACAGATATGCTCGTAAAAAAAATAAAGAACAACAAAAATAAAACTATCCATGAAATTTATTACTCACACGTCATATTTTGCTTTTCCTAAAGTGGAAAAACTCACCAAATGCAACAACAAGTGATAACAACACACAAAACTTATACATTCTCATATGCAACAACAAAACTGTTGGAAAATTTATACAATTTTCTCTCCCAAAACAAAATAAAATTATTAATAACAAACAAAGTGAAAAGCTCTAAACTAACAACGAACAGCTATATACAAGAAGGAAAACAAACCTGAAAATGGAATAAATAAATTTTCACCACAACACAAAAATTATTTAACCAGGAACAAGATCATATTCATTTCTTAATATCCAAAAGTTTTTTTTTTATGTATGTATGTATGTGTGTGTGTGTGTTGTTAGTTTATTCGAAAACCAGCCGCCGCGGGAAACTTGGAAAAAATTCTCGTTAAATAAAATAAATAATAATTCTTGGAAAATTAAAATGAAAAAATAAAACAAATATTTCTCAGTGTATGTGTATATGTGCTTGGCAAAGTAAAATCATTTTTCATTTTTGTTTTTATTCAGACATATTGTTGACATTAATATATAGGTCATTGGATGAAATGAAAAAATAAAAGTGAGAACATTTTTTTCTCATTTTAGTTGCGGAGCAGCATGTTACCAATTCTCTCTCATTTACGTGTGCTGCCTTCTATGTATCAATTTTTATGTATCATCTATGTATGTACAGTATGTACTACATAAACAAGTTGTGGGATTTTTATGTTTTCGTGTGTGCCTCATACTATGCTCATTTTTCACAAATACTATTGAAAATGTAGGAAAATAGGGTGTGTTTTAACTTTATTTGTTGAATTACAAGATATTTTAATAAATATTTAAAACAATGTATAGTTTCCACTTTAGGGAAAACACAATTTTGTAATTATTTATTGGATATGAAAAATGGAGGAAAAATTATAAAAGTTGGAATGAATACGAGTACGAGTACTATATTCGTATATTTTAATCCCATGGCTGTTTTAGGTTTATAAGTATTATGTTGTCGTATTTCTTTAGAAAAAATATTTTTAAATTGTAAAAGCTTGAAAATAAGATCAAACATAATGTTCTTAAACATATTTTTAATTGTGTACGAAAATGACTTATAAATTTTAAATTAACGACCTGGTACGGGATATACTCGTATAAGTATAAATTCGTTATGCGAATTAAAATATTTTAATTGTACAGGGTGGTCTTTCAATTCTATTAAATATAAAAGATGATTTGGTGTTTCGACTACGTGGAAAATTTTACGCAACGATCTTGGTCTGAAGGCACATAAAATACAGCTCGTGCATCAATTAAAGGTCGAACGATTTGCCACAAGTTTTGGTGAGTGGGTCTTGGAACATCTTGAGGAAAATCTGCTATTTTACCGAAAAATTGTGTTCAGCAATGAAACACATTTTTGGTTAATTGGGTACGTTAATTAGCAAAATTGCAACATTTGGTGTAATGAGCAGCCAAAGGCAATGCAACCACTGCTAATGCACCCAGAAAAAACACTGTTTACTGAGGTTTATGAGCCGGTGGAATCATCGGTTCGTATTTTTTCAAAGATGATGATGTCCGCAACATTACCGTCAATGGCGCTCGCTATCGTTCGATAATTTCGATTTTTTTTTGTTCAAACTGCATGAACTGAATCTGGTCGATATACGGTTTCAGTACGACGTCGTCACATAAAACACAACACGCGAAATCGTGGACTTATTGAGAAGTGAGTTAATTAGCCGTCTAGTGCGGTTTAACGCCTCTTCCCTAATTTTTTATGGGGCTGCGTCACTCACTGCGCCATAAAATCAACAACAATTTCAAATTGGAAGACAACATTAGGTGTATCATTAGCGAGATATCAGCCGAAATGCTCGAAAAAGTTGTGAAAAATTGAACATCTCGTATGGACCACTGAAATCGTAACCGTGGCTAACATTTACAGGAATATCGCTATTATGAATCTCACTTACTTGTCATCGAGTGAAGAGACGTCACTATAATTCAATTTTGGTATTATGATTCTCACTGGGAGTAAGAATCCCACATATCGTCACCTAAAATTTCTAAGCGACACCAAGCAAAAATTTGAGCATTTTTGGAAAATCAAGTTAAAAAATATTAAAAAAATTCATTTTATGTGAAAAAAAATTAAATTCTCATTTGGTGTCGCCAAGAAATTGTAGGTGAGGATATGTGAGATTTTCACTCACACCGAGAATCGTAATGCCAAAATTGAATTATTGTGACGTGTCTTCACCCGGTGACGAGTGAGTGAAATTCATAATAGGGGTAGAAAAATCTTTAAAAAGAAAATGGCAAACATCGATTTTCCGATTCGAATAAAATTTTCATAGATTTTTTCAACACATTTGGGAGTAACCTCATGGTATAGGAGGAGGGGTATAGAATATATTTGTATACCAATCGTATTTTTAGATGGTAATTGTACCAGCAGTGCTGTACTTATAGAAAACGCATAAAAACCACCAGTAAACCACATAAAAATACGATTGGTACAAATACGTACCATATCCCCCACGTACCTATACCATGAGGTTCCCCCCAAAAAAAAAAGCAAAAAATTGAGATTGACTGCAAATTATAAATCCGTAACGAAAGGGTTTTAATTTATAAAAGTATTTGTTGTCACCATCGAGTTTGGTACTAAACTGAATTGCACGAAGAGAAAAAAATGTGATAATTCTCGTAAATTACCGTTACATTTCCCGTATAGAACGGGCGCCTACATTGCTAATTTCATTTAGAGTAAGCAGTGCAGTTTTAAACATCTAGTGGTACAAATTTGTACCAGCCGTATTCTAAGGATATGGTACAAATGTGTACCATTCCGTATCGAAAGGGTTAAAACTATAAACGAAACGCTTAAAAAATCACCCTTTAGTGACCAAGTGTAACCTTTAGTTTGGTATTCGCTTTGAGTGTTTGGGAAGTATCCAGAAGTATCAATAAATTATATTATTAAGCTAGCCAAATCACTTTAACCAGATACAAAAACTAACGGCTCCAGGCTCCTTACAAAGCTGAACTTAACACCTGTGTGTTTGTGCACAATAATACATTAATTGAAAAGCTGACACCATTTTCTTTCGATTATCGTGTTTAAATTTAAATTTTAGTTTGAGTTTAAGATTGAGTTTTAGTTTGTGTTTGAGTTTTAGTTTGAGATTGAGTTGAGTTTTAGTCTGAGTTTAAATTTGAATTTGAGTTTGTGCTTGAATTTGAGTTGCAGTGTCTGTTTCAGTTTGAGTTTTAATTTGAATTTTGGTTTGGATTTGGGTTGGAGTTTGAGATTAAGATTGAATTTAAATTTATGTTAAAATTAAAGTTCCAGTTTTAATATAAGTGTGAGTTTAAAGGTTTTTTAGTTTTTGAGTTTAAGAGTGTGAGTTTGACTAAATTTCAGTTTCAGTTGCAGTTTCAGTTTGGGTTTGTGTTTGGGTTGGGTTTGGGTTTGAAATTAAATTGAAATTTAAGTTTAAATTAAAGTTTGAGTTTTAATTTAAGTGTAAGTTGAGGGCTTTTTAGTTTGTGAGTTTGGAAAACTCAAATATCAAAATAATGGTGCTACTTAATATACACTGGGGATGGCCATACAAAGCAGAACTTAACACCTGTAGTGGCCGTGCACAATAAAAAGCTGACAAATTGTTCTTTCGAGTATCGATTGTAAATTTATTTTTGAGTTTGAGTATAAAATTTAAATTTAGTTAACAGATGCAAAATCAGATGCAAATTAGTTTGCATCTGAGTGTTCGTATGAGATTGAGTTGAGTTTTAGTCTGAGTTTAAATCTGAATTTGAGTTTGAACTTGAATCTGAGGTTAAGGTTCAATTTCAGTTTCAGTTTGGGTTTGCGGTGGTGTTGGGGTTGTGGTTGGGGTTGCGGTTGGGTTTAGGGTTTCAGTTTGAGATTGAATTGAAGTTTAAATTAAAGTTTGAGTGAGTTTGAGAAAAGTGTGAGTTTAAGTTGGGGGTTGTTTAGTTTATGAGTTTAAGAGTATGAGATCAGAATGTGAGTTTCAGTTTATCAGGTTGAGCTTGTGAATTTAAGATTTTGAGTTTCTGAATTCGAGATTGTGATTAAGAGTTTGTGAGTTCGAGTTTCTCAGTTTAAGTTTGTGAGTATGAGTTCGAGCTTGTGAATTAGAATTTGTGAGTTCGAGTTTGTGAGCTGGAGTTAGTGAGCTCGGGTTCAGTTTGAATTTGAGTTCGATTAGTTCTAGTTTGAGTTCGAGTCTGAGTTCATGTTTGAGTTTGTGATCGAGTTTGAGTTTGAGTTCGAGTTTTTAGTATTCGATACATACTGTAATGAAAATAGTAAAGATGCCACAATGTGCGTCTCCAGTATTCTGTCATTTAACGTTCATTCATTTTTGGTTCAGGTCAACTTGTTTTTGACGACATTTAAGATAAAAAAATAGGTAATTTTCATGGGTGACGTCAATATCGAAATAACCCATTCATCACTTATTGATCAGTACAAGTTTCTTCTATAAACTTTTGGATTTACCGTAAATTTTCGAACGAGAATTTTCGAAACAACTTTCAGTTGCATAGGCCATGTTTTATTTCATTGTTTTCATTTTGATATTACCTAGATAGTTGAGAGCATTCAAATTACTCATCATTGATATTTTTATCCAGTTATCGCCTAAGAAATATTGTTTAAGATATGGAGTACGATTTTATCAGAAACTAACATTAGCCCAGCCTCCGAATCATTCACCAACACCCTCAATATAAGCTCATAAACCTTTCACAATTCGAAATCACCAATGTAGTAAAATTGCGCAAATTGATCTCATGGATTTGATATTCCCTGCTTATTGGAATAAATAATACAAATGATGTTATTAGAAAACTGAAAAGATGTTTCAATTTGTTTTCAAAAAATAATTTTTCACGCTAGTAAAATAATTGGTTACATATATATCTGTAGCTAAATCTGGGTATTATTTGACTCGTTTCCATACTAATAATTGTTAAACAAAATAACATTTTTACCTTGTTTATTTGCTGTATATATAACCGGAAGATGTGTAATACGATTCAAAGCTTGAGGTTTAGCACTTTTACCTATAACAAATAACTTACACTTGTGTGTACATGTGGCGTTTGAACATACCGAGAATAGCCGCTCTTGTTAATCGTTGTTTGTAATCCTTTGTACCAGTAGGTTTCGATTCGTCATGACATATCAATGTTGGGGAAAGCATTTATATGTAATTTCTGTTCAAATATTTTTTTTCCGGCCTACTAAGAGAATTAAAACTGAAATATTTATAAATTGCGAATTATTTCTACACGAAATCGGCAGCAAAAATTATTCCCGATTTAATTTTGTTTTTAAAAAAATTAACACTAACTTTTTACCTCAGTATGCCAGAAAACAAATGATTAAATAGAAATTATATATAAATCCTTTCCTCAATTCGATATTCCCGGGGAATTACCAGAATAGTGTCACGTTCGCTTACATGCAATGTCGCCGATACTATGTCAGAAGACCCCTGCTGTGTTTACACCTCGAATGCCATATAGGTTTTTAAATTTATCTCGGGATACCAACCTCGGGAATAATTGCATGGTTTCTCTATATTCAAATGTTCATGAAACTACCATGTGGCATGAGGCTATTGCTCAAACAGCAGGTAACAGCAGGTAGGGAATTTCCTAATTCCCTCAATATTCCCGGATTACCGTCACACATTCTGAATTTGAAAATTGGAATGCCAATTATATTACACCGAAACATCAATCAGCCAAAATTATGCAATGATACACGATTAGAAGTTGATGAATGATGTAATTGAAGCAACAATTCTGATTGGACCTTAAAGGTGGAGAAATACTACTTTCACGAAAACCACTCACCGAGTTCAAACGTCTTCAATTTGCTTTCGCTATGACTACTAATAAAGCGCGAGGGCATTCTTTGAATGTGTGGTTTTAATTTAGAAAACAAATGCTTTTCTCGTGGGCAATTATATCTTGCATGCTCCAGAGTCGGTGAACCATCTGATCTTTATGTTTATGGAGAAAACGGACAAATCAAAAATGTAGTACATTCGCTAGCTTTACAATAAACAACAATTTTCAGTGAAAAACACTTTTCTCACTTGCCTTGCATTCCAAAGCATCGCCAGCGCCATAGCAACGCAAAGTAGAGTATTAAATTGAATGATGTGTTTTCTTGGTAAATCTATGTTCAATACAATATTTTTATTTACTCCCCTAATAATTAACAGCAGCTAGTCTTTGTACGTTGTCCCAAGCAATTAAGTAACTTAACCTTACCTTGTTAAAGTTAGCCGAAAGTTTCCAGCAGAAAGATAAAAAATCGATAATACAGATAGTGTCTTCGCTTTCTCAGCCGAAAGTATATAAATACGTCATAGTTGGTAACACTCTTCAGCCGAAAGTTATCAGCCGAAAAATTTATTTCAAAAATACATCAACAAAAAACAATTTGAATGTATTATTAAGCGAAGTTTGTTGTAAAACCTAATTCTATTTAAACTTGTGAAATACAAATGTTTAAATCAATCATTCATAATTTAAAAAGTCATATTGTTAAAATTGCTTCAAATGAACATAAATTATGGTGGGGATGTCACTACTTCCATTTGATATATCATAATGTTGGTCAACTTTGGCTTAATTGTGGAGACATTCTGAAGGGGATACAGGGGTGGAATTATTTTAGCAAAATATCGCTAATTCAATATATCGAAAATGAATTGAATGGCATGTCGTTCTAGGATAACATGTCGTGTCATTGATGCCACTATGGTCATTTGATAGGCCACTATGTTGGTCAACTTCGGGATTGTGGAGAAATTCTGAAGGGGATACAGGGGTGTAGTTTAGCAAAATATCGCTAGTTCAATATATCGAAAATGCATTGAATGACATGTCGTTCTTGGTTAACATGCCGTGTCATTTATGCCACTATGGTCATTTGATAGGCCACTATGTTTAGTCAACTTCGGCTTTGTTGTGGAAAAATTCTGAAGGGAATACAGGGGTGGAATTATTTTAGCAAAATCTTTTGAACTGATTAGGTGTAAAAACACCTTAAAGTTTTTACCACCCTGTGGTTTATTTGCAATTTTCAGTATTTCAGTTGAAGGTGTTTTGGTATATTTTGTCAATTATTTAGTGAAGATGTTTGAGCATTGGTTATAACGTTTGGACATCTGTATCGATTTGTATGTTGTATGACGTTGTGATTGAATCGGACGGGATTCGTTTGATAATTGTGGGATCAACATAGATCCAGCATCAATGTTGGTTGAAGTAAACCAGTTTCGTACAATGACAAGGCTTTTGAGGCTTATACGTTGGCGTTGCACTATGCATGAATTCAACATTATCAGTTTTCTAAAGAATTTTCTATTACTGAGGTAAAATTATCAATGCCTGTCGAGCATTCCTGGCAAAGCCAACGTCAACCGTGCACCCCACCAAATTCCACTTCTATTATTATAATAGTTATATGGCACCAAACACATGGTTAAACTGGAAGAATTCCATATTTTTTTTTTTTTGAGATATTAAATTTATTTTAGTACATCGAAAATAAACTTTGTGCTCAGTTTACTCACATTGCTATTTGTCGGATGAAATGGATCGGATTTTTTTGTTTGCCAGTGTATATTATAATACACAAACCGAGTAGATTATTAATATTATTATATACTATGTGCGTATGTTAGGTTCATGATTTGCTGAAAAAGGGTGTTAGTGCGCATGTTAACAATTTCTCGTCACGTCTTCATTACACAAACCACAACAATAATGATAATACATTTTGTCAACAAAAAAAAATCTGTCAGTATTCTGATGAACCGTGTGATAACCGATTGTGAATGTTAGATAACAACAATACACCAAATTTTTATAAAATTGCTTTGTTATTATGCTAATTTTAGTATATACTCGTATGTACCGAAAGTCTCACATACATGTATCCATATAAAACATTATTCATAATGAAATTTTAATAACTTAATATAAACTTAAACAAAAAATCAAGTCATTTTCAGAATTAGAAGACCGAACGAAGCATAATTAATTTGAAAAATTATTTTACTAAACTTCAGAACTTAATTAATGGATTTTTCACCATGTATTGAGAAAAATAAACCAAATATTGTTGAGTCGGCACATATCCAGTTTTAAAATACATAAATTAAAATATTTTTAATCATTCAATAATATTTAATGTGCAATATTTGAAATTTTGTTTATGTAATAACAATAATTCATTTTTCCAATAAAACATAATAATAATATTAAAAACAACAATTATAATAAAATTATAAATTATATCATTTAATTGATTTTTTGTTTTGTTTTATTCGTAATTGTTTATATTAATTTATGTGAATAATTTGAAAATATAATTTTTATGTTTTTGCATTTATAAAGCTACTATTATAATGTTACATTATAATATGAATAAAGTTATTTTTTTAAAATCGGGCTTAAATAAATATTTGTGTACGGCTATTTAATAAATTATATGAAACAGAATTGACACTTCCCGGAAACACTGAGCACCAACTAAATTTGGATTTTTATTTTGTAACATAATTTTTATTATTAAATAAAAATACATAATTTAGGGCAGCTAATGGGTTTAAAAATAGTTGACATATATGTTAATCATCGGAGCTCAAGAACAGGTTTCAGCCTCTACCTATAGGCAAACAGCCACCATTACAAGAATTAAAAGAGCAAAGCATCTTAACCTAAATGCAAAAAAGTCTCCAGGACATGATTTAGTTACAGGACAAATAATAAAAGCTCTTCCTTGGGATGGAAAGAACTTCGTAGACTAAACACGTCCCAAATAAATATAAAGTCGCAGAAGTAATTATGATTCCTAAACCAAACAAACCACTAAATGACAAAAATTTCCTTACTTCTAATAATTTCAAAAATATTCGCGAAGCTACAGAGACTCAAAACAATAATAGAAGAAAGAAATATTATTCCTCCACACCATTTTAGCTTTAGAGAAAACGATTCAACAATAGAAGAAGTACATCGAATTACAAACATAATTGAAGATGTAGGGGAACATGTTGAACAGTGACACACCATAAACTTTGACACAATCAAAATTTCTCTTTCCACGTTACCTTTTTATTACAATTAATTTACTTTTCGAGAGAGTTTTGTCCGTTTGTAATTAACTATACTGTGCGGTGTTTCTTGTAGTTGAAGGAACAATCCGTTACATCACTCCCTCCTCAGTGAAAAGGTCACCCCTTTTTCGTGTTTTTATATCCACCAGTGATTGTGGATGGAGTTTTGGGAATTGTACTATTATCATTATAATAGTAGTGGTGACCACATTCAATAGAAAGGGTGCCACCAATTTTTGTCACAAATCGTGTCCGGTTATGAAGCTAACTATACAGCAGATCTACTATAACTTATAAAGAAGCAATCTATGATCTATACAATCAAACGCTTTATGCAGGTCTAAGAAAAGACCGCATATAGGCTACCTGAATTAAGAAAATGTGAATTAAAAAAAGTGGTATTTGTATGAAAAATTTCCACTTATTTCAATTGGTATTTTGAATAAATTTCCTGAATTTAAAAAAGTGTATGAATTTAAAAATGCACATCTTATTTCATTTTCTAGAAAATTTATCCATCAAAAATTGATTTTATCAAAAATTGATTTAAAATACATTTCATGTTATTTCATGTTTTGCCCACTTTTCTTAATTCATTTTCAAAATGAACGGAAGATTATTAGGCTAAAGTTTACTTTACGTATACATCGATAAAATCAGGTAAGGAGTATACACTTTTAAAAATTTTAAATGCAGGATTGTTTATTAATAGTTATTAGGAGGAAAAAGCTAAATTTTTCTGGAAAATTTTTTGATTTTCCGGGAAATTTTTATTTTTGTTTTCATATTTTTTTTTTGTTTTATTTATTTTTATTAATAATAATGGCTTCGTCACGCTCCCTAAATTAAAAAAAGAGAATTAAAAAGGTGGTGTTTCTATTAACGTAGATTTTTTTTACACGGTTGGCACGTATCACCGTGTACAAAAAGGTTTGGGTGTATTTTATTTCACATTATAAACATAAAATTTACATTTGTTTTTTAATAACAAAGAAATGCATGCGAAATTTAATGTTTTTAAGAAAATGTTTCTTCTTACAGTTTTTTTGTTGTATTGTAGAGAAAGATAAAAAACATAAAAAATTAAATGAATCAATTTCATTTGCGAATTATTGAATAGATAAATTTCATTTGTGAATTATTATTTGTGTATTAATTGTGAATTAAAATATACATTTTTTAATTCATTTAGAAATTTTCGTTTTTGCACATTTTCATTAATGAAAGGATAAGTTGAAAAATTTGAATGGCTTTAATTTCATATTACAGTAAAAGCCCGATTATCCGGCATACAATTAATCGGAACACTCAGTTATAACTGGAGTTTTAATTTTTAGGATTTTTTTTGCTTTTTTCTCTTTCTTTTGTCTTTCACATGCATTTTTTAATTCATTTTCAAATGTGCAATTGTTTTTGCACGAAAGCATTAGTTGAAAATTTTCAATAGTTTTAATTTTAATATTACAATAAAAGCCCGATTATCGGGCATCCAATTATCCGGAACACTCAGTTAACCGGAATTTTAATTTTACGAATCTTTTTTGCAAGGGAACATTCTCTTTCACAAGGGAAATTATTTTTCTTATTATTCGGGAATTCACAGAAAATATACTTTACTAAAAGCTATATCATCCGGAATGCTTGGGGATGAAAGCATTCCGGATAATTGGATGTTAGGACATTTTTTTATGTTTTTTGACGAATATTTTTTTTTATTTTATTTTTTCATATTTTTCGCATAACCGAACATATAACCCCAAAATTTCACCACCCAAAATTTATATATATATATATATATATATATATATATATATATATATATATATATATATATATATATATATATATATATATATGATTCTTCTGTACGTGTGTTCCAATTTAAAATTTATTATTTCGTTTATTTATATTTTTTTCGACGCTTTTCAGAAGTTGGTTATATTTTATATGGATTTTATTTTCCTTTATTTTTGAAAAAAAATCGTTCACTATTTTCCTAATCTCTTTCAGAATCCACGATATTTTTTTTTATTTCTAATCGGTGGGAATGGAAAGAAAAAGTTCAAATATAAATTCTTTCTTTTGAACGTCATTTTCAGTATAGAAAAAAATTACCAGTGACGTACATTGCACGTCAAAATAACGCAAAAGGTTAAGTTTTATTCTTTTGTGTTAAGATTGCCGAAGTCAAAAGGCCTTCACTAGCATTTTCAGACAGTTTTTATTCCGGTTGCACCTGAACGCGTTTCGAAAGTTTATCAAATAATATGTAAAAAGATTAAAGAGAGAAAAAGCTTGGCGAAAAGGATCTATACGTTTATAAAGCTAATTAAGGTAGAATGTATTGAAAAAAGAAATTAGTAGACGTTTTTTAGAGACTTCGATTGTTCGCGAATATAAGACGATCTTAAATTCGATCTATTCGTACGATCTTAAATAATGAAATATTAACGTTTGTATTATCCAACAACTAAGTACGTACAATTATGAATCAATGATTGTTGCCCTATCTTCGCTAAATAAGTCTGAGCTAACGATTGATAAAGTATTCGTTTAGTTCAAGAAGAACATAGAAAACTAACGATAAGAAGTTCACCGATACATCAATATTATCTGCGTTAAAAACCCTAACCAGCAGCTCGATTCTGGGTTTTCCTATAGGAAAAGGAATAAGGAAAAATATTTTCATAGTACTTTTGTCACAAAAATGTTTTTTCTGGCATACTATGGTAAACAGTTAGTGTACATTTTTTCAAAACAAAATTAAATTTTGGAATATTTTCCTATCCAATTTCGATACGGAAAAAATATTTCTTAAATTATAAAATTTTAGATCAAACATGATTTCTCAGTAGGCCAGAAAATGATATTTGTGGCAAAAGTACTATGAAAATGTTTTTCCTAATTCCTTTTCCTGAACCAGAACCGAGCTGCAGACATGATTAGAAATACCAGATTCAACACAAAGTCAATACATGTCCAAAACCACTAAAAACTACGAAGTGTGCCGATGGATCATCACAGAAACGACCATGTATCAGTCAAAAAAGTTGGTACTTTATATTTGATTGTATAACAACAAACATAAAATCTCGGAAATATAAATTCAAATGATCAAAATTATAACATCAACCGAAAATGTCGACAATGCAGATTGTATCGATAAAGAAGTTCAACTTCAACATTCAAATGAAAAATGCCGAAAATACAATTTTAAATGTAATAAATGAAAACATAAGTTTGCCATCTAAAAACATCTAAAAACAAACTGGCAATAGTCACGTTTAACTGACAAAAAGGTTTGTATATAAGGATTTTGCTGGAAGAACGTCGATCTGCAGTTCGGTAGACCATGCCCATATGTAAAATTTGATTATAAGTTTGGTGTGGGTTTGATGAAGTTATAGAGGTGAAATGTTATTTTTCCGCTGTTTCATCGATAAAATTATCCACCTTTTGAGATTTTGCCAGATGACCGATATCCTTCTGACTATGCTAATTCTATAGCTTATGATCCTAGCTAAGTAGATGTAAATTCTAAGTTTGGGGTGAATTTAATGAGGTTGTACGAGGAAATTTTGGGTTTCCCCCTGTGTTGTCGATAAAATTATTCGTCATTCGAGGATCTGCCACGTAGATACCAATCTAACTATGGTAATTCGATGGCCAATTACTATAGATAGAGTTTGATTATAAGGTTGGGATGGCTTTGATGTAGTTATATGGCTCACATTTTGCTTACCCCCATATTTTGTCGATACAGCCGTTTGTCGTTCGAGATTTTGCCAGTTAAACACCACTCTGACATGCTACTGAAGTTAGCCGAAAATTTCAGCCGAAAAAAATCTGCTTTATCGACATATTTTGTATCAGGTGGTAGTAAAAATTTTGTTATTGTGAGCCGAAAATTACATGTAATTGAAGTTATAGCAGTAAATTTTCACCGAAAAAAATTTATTTTATTATTTAATAATTCGAATGTTTAAAGGTAATATAAACTGGATGAAGTTAGACTAATTAGTAAATAGCTGGATCCCGTATTTATAGTTTACCGTGTTAGGTGGCTATGAATTTGAGTTTATTTCACTATGATGCTACATAAAATATGGCCTGATTTTTGACACAGGTGTTCACCGTTAGTGCCACAACTCAAATTCATAGCCCCCTAACACGAAAAATTATAAATACGGGATCCAGCTATTTACGAATTAGTCTAACTTCATCCAGTCCAAATTACCACTGAACATGCGTTCAGATTTTAATTTATTTCACTATGATGCTACATAAAATATGGCCTGATTTTGGGCACAGGTGTTCACTGTTAGTGCCACAACTCAAATTCATATCCTCCTAACACGACAAATTATAAATACGGGATCCAGCTATTTACGAATTAGTCTAACTTCATCCAGTCCAAATTACCACTGAACATGCGTTCAGATTTTAATTTATTTCACTATGATGCTACATAAAATATGACCTGATTTTTGTCACAGGTGTTCACCGTTAGTGCCACAACTCAAATTCATATCCTCCTAACACGACAAATTATAAATACGGAATCCAGCTATTTACGAATTAGTCTAACTTCATCCAGTTTATATTACCTTTAAACATTCGAATTATTAAATAATAAAATAAATTTTTTCGGCGAAAATTTACTGCTATAACTTCAATTACATGTAATTTTCGGCTCATAACAACAGAATTTTTTACTACCACCTGATGCAAAATATGTTGATAATGCAGGTTTTTTTCGGCTGAAATTATCGGCTAACTTCAGTAGCATCAATCTGACTAAGATACATATGTTTTCCGCTGATTTCATAGATAAGTTACTTTCCACTGGGATACTTCAATTTAATATAAAAACAATTTAACTTTCGGCTGAAGTAGTCGAAACACTATCTGCATTATCGATTTTTTTCATTTCGGCTGACAAATTTCTGCTAACTTTTACAAGGTACTTGGGTTACCAACAAAACTTATGCACTATAAGGCGTAGAATTAGAAACTGTAATAAAATATAAGGGTTTCCATTTAAAAAATTTAATATTGTTCTTCGTTTAACATGAAGGGGTGGAAGTTGGAAATCGAGCTTGGTCAAAAAATATTAAGTAACTTTTTCTGTTATGTGATCAAACGTTTATTCTTCAGATTTATTAGGGTTTCCATCTTTTTTCCTCACTTAAGGTTTTCAATATTTCTAGAACACAAACCAAGGTTTGAGAGTAATTGAAATGATTAGAGATACCCAGAACGTTGACCCCTTAGTTTTAATTAATAGCAAACTTTGAATCTGTATTATTGATAAGATTAGATTCACAGGCAGGTTCTAGGAAATCTCTACAAGACTTAATCACAATTGAAATATCAGTTTTTCTAAAGATCCAATTTTATTGGAAGGGATAATCTCCAATCAACAATTTACGTTTAATTGTAACCTACTTGTTTTACTTTTTCAATTAGACAGAACACATCCGACAATTGATATACACATAAGTTAGTGCTTGGCCGATACAACTACATTATCAATGAGGCTTAATAAAAAATTATTCTAAACCACTTCCGTAATACTAAATCCTCCTACCCATAATACTATACGCAACATTTTAAACTACCCTCTCGTATGTTGTAGTTTGGAAAATCAGGTAATTGAAAATTTAAATTTCTATTATGCCCACAAACAACAAAAATTATTTAAATTTGGTGTTTTTTGTTAATTAATTTTTTGGTTGATAAAAGATGAAATTATTTGATATGTATATGTATTTGAATTTATTCAATTGATAAAAATTTATATAAAGAGCCTACATAATAATAATGATATGTGAATGTATCGAAATATGATACATTTAAGAGAACCGCAACCGCAAGATGAAAATCGAGATATTTCGATATTCTTGATTTTAGGACTTGACCTTTTTATAATAAAATTGATATAATAACGATTTCTATATCTACAAAATATTACGCAATTAATCATCTTTGAAAAATCAAATCCTATAATTGCTACATCATTCAGCGCTCCAGCTAGTTTTTTGATGATGAATTGCTCTGTATCCAACTTTTTTAAGATTAAATGATTCGAGCAAAAAATCCTCCAATTGATTGAATTTTTCATTTGTGCGTGGTATGTCAGTATAGTTTTCTTATACAAAAAAATAAAAAAAAAATAAATTCTGTACCCACCAACACCAAATCAAATATGTGGCACCTTTGTTTTACCTGAAATGAAGGAAAAAACAAAATAAATCGATTAGTCTAATAATTTATTGATTTAAGAAAAGTTTTTTGTTTTACTTTTATTTTAAACTTAAAGTAGCACAGTAATTCGATTAAATAACATAACGGCAAAAAAAGTAAGATAAAAAATTGATAATTCTTTTCTAAATTTCTAAAAATTATTGTTTAATTTGATTAAACAATTTGATAAGAGATGACGATGAGTGGAATGGAGGATATGTGGGTGGTGGAAAATCAGAAAAATTATAATTTAGAACGAAAAGAATAAAAATTGATTTTTATGTATTCATTTAAAGATTTGAATTTTTTTTGTAAATTGATTAACTCCATTGAATTTCGTTGTTGTTTTCCTTCTTTTCTATTTTTATTGTTATTTAAAGATTATTTTATTTTAATTTTAAATTTATCGTTACGAATGATTGTTAAAAAACATAAAATTGAAAAACTTCAAGTTTTATTGTCTTTATTCCTAGGAAAAGTTCTATACGTATTATGTTGTATCATATGAAATATAAATGACAAATAAACTAGTTTTAGATTTCCAAGAACTTTTGTATTTTTTTGTTATAATCTAATATTGAAAATTTAGAGTATGAATTTAGGTTGGGAGTTAACCCTCCTTTAAAATGAATATTTGATTTAACAATAATTTAATTAATAATTTGTATGAGTAATATGAGCAAACCAGTACATATATACAGTAATGGGAAAAAGTAATTGGAATTTTTATATTTCAACCAAAGTATTTGCAAATTGTAGTGTATTTATTAAAATCAAAGTTTTGCTTTTCTCTTTGTTCATATCTTCTTTGTGTGTAGTTTTTATGAATTCTTAAACAGTAAATACGACAGCGATACGAATAAAGCTCAAATCTTAGTAGTAGTGCATTATTTCATCGGGGCATAGTAATTGGAAATTCATTTGTTTACATCGCAACATGATTTAATTATAGAATTTTGTCCTTTGTTTTAGTTGGGTTATTGTATTAGTCTTGTTTAATTAACCTGGTGAGCCAGCTAATAAATAATTTCAAAATACATAAAAACAATGAACTTTCGGTAAAGCTACGCCAGTAAAAAATCTGTAAATTTGAATGCGGAATAAGTGCAAGAACTAAGTAAACAGTTGAAATTGCAGAAAAGTAGTATTTTTTACAACATAAACAGATTTAAAAAAAATAAAATTGTTATAATCGAAAGGAGATGTGGGCGAGAGAATTTCCAAAAATATCAAAAAATATTATAGGAAGGTAAATCAGTAGACGAGCTATCTCCAGAAGACTTAAGGATGTTGGTATTCAACGATACATAACCAGAACAGTGATCAATATCACTGCCATCAACAAGAAAAAGCGAATGTAACTTTTCTGATCTTAACAAACCCTTGGATTGTGGGAGAAATGTTTTATGGAAGGAGAAAAATTCGTTTGCGATTGTGATCCATGGAGATTATCAAACGTCGTTCTAGTATTCCAGAAAAAAGAACATAAAAACCACGAAGCTTATGCTTTAGGGTTGTATTTCATATAATGGTGTTGGAGATTTGGTCTTTTTGCCTGATAAGGTTGATAAAAACGTATACCTTGACATTTTAAATGATGCAAAAATATGCCTAGAATTTTTGAAAAGTTCTGGCTTCATTGTTTCAGACTGGCCTCCACAAAGTCTAAAATTAAATTTAATTGAAAATGCTTGTACAGAAGTCAAGCGAAAAGTGGCATACGTAACCGTAAAATCGAAAGAAATCTGTTGGATAAATGGATTTATTTCTTGCCAAAAATAGATCACAATTAAAATTTCCACTTCACTTATGTAAAAAATTAAATTAAATATCTACTCGTAAAATTATAAAAATAAAATAATAAATTATTTACGTAATTTAATTTTGATTGATAGTCTAGTATTCTCGTCGACGGTCAAACACCCATATATCACAATACCCCAGCACAACGCACACACGAAACTCATCAGTTTTACACTACTAATATTGGTTTGGAATTTGTCTATTCGAAAATATAATTTTTTCTTTTTGTTAGGCTATAGGGTGGTTTATAGCGTTGTTGATGTTGCGAACTAACAATCGCATAACTTGTTATTGATTTTCTCACTTTACTTTGCTCTCCTATACAGGTTTAGACAAATTCCGAAAATCCAACTCCCAAGAACACCTGCGCTTTAGCTGAAGGAATTTGACAACACGGAATCCCTGTATAAACATTGCTGCTAATGCATTGGCTCGTCTGATGTCGTTACAGTGGTGCTCAATTCTCGTGCAATTTCATTTTTAGACAATTTTAAACTATACCGAATCTGACATTATGTTGTAACCTTGTGTTACCTTTTGATATTTTTTTTTTATGGTAATGTAAAATTTTGTATGGCTTTCTTTATTCTAAGAGATTTGTTGATGTTCATTCATTTTTCACATTCACAGTTTTGGTCATTCATTTTTCGTGAAAAATTAATTTTACGTTGTGAGTTTGTTGCTTCGTCACTCTTCAACATCTCTCCAAGTTTGTTTCCCCTAAACCTGTAATCGTGTTGCTTCCTCTTTTTGAGTTTGGATTTCAATGATCGGATGAAACATGGCTAGTGATTTTTTTTTTATATCATTACAAAGCAAAATAAGTTTTCCGCCTTTCAGCGTAAGTAATAGTAAAATAAAGATTGCCCCATATTCTAAGCTAATTAATTGAAATCCCGTTTTGAGCTTAGTGGAAAGCTTTCTTGTTAATTGGTTTCGGCAGGGCGAGTTTTTTTTAATAAATGCCATGCTTTTATCTCGGAAACGGTGCAACTTAGGAGAAAATTACTTATAATAAAAATTGTTCAGTGTAGAGGGGACGTTAAGTAGTGATATTGAATGACCTTGAAACTCATTAGAATTGGCGATATTGCCGAAAGGTATTTTTTTTTTAATTAGAACCTATACTTTTGAGTTCACTTTTTGATGAAGCAGTTAAAAATAAATAAATATTTTTTGTTTAAACAAATTTTTCGAAAAGATTATTGTTTCAGAGATATAAGCAAATAATTTTCTCTAAGTTCTAACAATCAAGAGAGTCGTTTTACAGGAGATAAACATAAGCAAACTCAAATCTTCTTTAACTTGTTAAGCAAATCTTGAAGTTACTTACTGCTAAGTCAGAAAAATTAATTTTATTTATTTGTATTTCTCGTTACAACAAAACAGTTCTAGAACAGTGCTTAATCAAAAAATGAACTTAAAAGTATATAGGTTCTTATTAAAAACACTACTTGTCGCCAATATACGATGCTAAAGTAATTTCTAATTTGAGTCAAATATCAGATTAAATTAAACTACATGAGCGTTTTTTTTGGCAAGCAGATTTTTCTTTATTGCTTCTTAGTTTCATTGCTCTATAATATGTTCCCCCACTTTGATTCATAACTCAATGGAAATACGTCAAAATAAAAAAATAAATAAAGTAAAAATCGCACTACGAGGCAGAACAATTAGAAATAGAGCCATGAGTCAGAATTCTGATCGCAAAGCAGAACACATGTATTTCTCACCATATAAACGTGTGTATTCTAATTTTTCTGCTTACAGAATTCTGCCCAAGTGCTTCCAGCATTAGTTTTTAAAACTCATTGCGAAGAGCATTTCGCATTTATGCTTTCGGGATGCATGTCGCAAATGAAAATTTATCGCAAAAATCTTGCTGGGTATAATATCGTATACAATTAGTGTTAACAGCGTATCGAATTTTTACATATCGATTTTTTCGAAGGTGAGAAAAATTTTATAATAGCCTCACTAGTTTTATTTTAATTAAAAACACCTGCATTTTTTTCAATTTACCGTATTACACAATTTGTTTATTTAATTGAAATACTACACTGTTCAAATAATTAAATTAACTATTAAGTTTGATATTGCACAAAAATAAAATTTAATAAAATTTAACATATCACACGCATGAGAACTCTTTAACACTTTGATTAAATTTGCGACACGAATTTTCTTGTATTACTATAAAAAATAAACAACTGGATTTAATAATTTTTTTCTTTACAAAACATAATTAAACGCAAAACATAAAATAAAATACTATTATTATCAAACAATTGGTTTTTAAATGCAAAGAATACCGAAATGTAAGATATTTTTTAAACAATTTTACAAAATATTTTATTAAAATTAAAAAAACTTTTTATTGATTTTTTTTAAAAACTTCATTTAATAATAAACAAATAATTTTTAAATTCAAAAAGAATTTCAAACTTTTAGAAATCAAAAACTATGTTTTAAATTTTACAAATCAAATTTTTTCTCAGTGATCAATCACTCTCTAGAAACGTTTGGAATGAATGCGGTGCGGAAGGTATACAATATTGTGCCTTCTTTTCAATCAATTGTTGACAAAAAAGAGTTTTCCCCAGCCGTGAAATCGACGCATATCGCTAAGTCAACATAACAACCAACCTTACGGAGTTCAGTAACAGCATGATTGAGGAAATTGAAAATTATTATGAAACATACAAGTATACGAAATGTCAAATTTACACTTGCATGTAACTAAATCGTGTTACTGTGTTCTAGAACTTGAATCGATAAGTTCGTCGTTTGGGTGCTAGAATGCGAATCGTGCGTCGTAATAAGTAAAAATTTTGAAAAAAATATATTGGATTAATAGAGAAAAATAATTTGGATGAAATATCATCTTGTATAAAATTTAAGAGCAATTTGGTGGTTTCGCCAGCTCATAAATAAATGAATAAATAATAATAATAAATCGTGTTACTATTCAATTTAATCATATCAATCATAAATCATATTAACTATCGTTTTTTTATTTAAATTCAAAAAATTAGGCAGCCCAAATTTAAAATTACGTGTTCTGGAAACCCGTTAGTTTTATAGCATGGTGAATTTTATTATTTAGTACAAAAGAATGCTTGTACAAATTTGGTTTCGGCAATCTTTTATGTGACCTGGTTTAAATCGTACTTGAGCACCGCTCTCAATATCTCGAAAGATGAAACAAAAGGTCCGTATTAATTTCAGACACCCCTGGTCTGTAAGTACCCATATTGCCCTAAAGATTCCCACCATTTTCATTAACGTGTTCGACTTTGTTACAAATTCAAAATTAGATTTCCTGAAGATTCAGAATAAACAGAAAAATGCCCAAAAATGGAAACAGGATTACGTCTTAATAAACACATTTTATTAAATACTTGATACTCAATTCCCTTAGACGTATCACTTCATGCACGTGACTATGGATCTTCCTGGTTACTAGATTTTAAAATCAAAACTTACTAAATAATTTTGTGCAAAACTCTCAATGAAAATTTTTTAAATTTTAGTTGGCTGCATTAGTTTGAATTTTTTTTATTTATTTGTCACCTCAAAATTCAGAGTGATAGAAATTGTCATTTGAAGTGATAGCAGTCGATAAAAAAATTTATAAAGCAGCATACTAAGATTTAAAAACAAACAACGACTTTATTAAACAATTATTTTGTAAGTTTCGATTTAATGATCTAGTAACCAGGAAGATGAGTAGTCACGTCACTTGAAGTGATGCGACTAGGGGAATAGGGGGTGTTGTTTTTTATTTCGCAAAATTAGATTTTTTTGAATATTTTAATTTGTACAAAAAGTTTAAAAAACACTCGATCGATTTCCACTTGTTAGGTCATCATCAGGAGTATCTACTGATTTGTAAAAGTAAAAATTTGTTATGTGTAGCAGAAAAAAGAAAAAATATGAAAAAAGAAGGGACAAAAAATAAGCAATAAAAAGCAATAAAAATTAATCTACGGATCGCGCAGGTAGGCGATGAGTCATAGGTTGAGTAACAAAATTCAAGGTGTATTATTGCGTACGTGAGAATAGAAAAGGGCGGGGTCTGTTGGTGAGAACCGGATTTCTCTCTGTTCGTTAAGGATATTATGGTTAAGAAATATTGATTTTTGAATTTCATAAGACTCTAAGGTATCTAAACGTCTGCCTTTAGGTTGTATATGTAATATGTCTAAATTGTTCAAGCTAGCTGTATGATTTTCTAAAGTTAAATGGTTATGGAAAGTTGATTGATTGCAACCAGATAAATGTTCTTTAGCTCTAACTCCAAAATTGCGCCCAGTTTGGCCAATATAGGAGAAACTGCCATCAATGCAATTAATCCTATAAACACCAGTCTTGGAAAGGCGATCAACTCTAGGTTTATTGTTAAAAATCATTTTCTTTATTGTGTTATTATTATAAAAAGCAAAACTAATATTGGTGTAATTGGAAACGATGTTGCAAGCCCGTTGGCTTGTTTTTCCTATATTCCCCTCTAAGCGACGCCAATTTTCCCGAATCGGACTATCCGGTGGATAAATACTCGTTAGAGTTTTACGCTTTAGCTTTTTATTTAATAACTTTAATATAGTCCTAGTTGCATATCCGTTATTCGTTCCGATTTGTAGAATTATATTAAGCTCTATGTTATATTTTAATTTTTGACTTATAGATGGCTAATGTGTAAGAATCACAACAATCAGTTTCGAACAAATGAGACTATATATTTGAAAAAATCAGTCTTCTCGTCAGGTCGCGACGACTGATGTTGTATTATTACATTGGAATATTGTCTATATATATAGAACATACCACGTAGTTGTACTACTAGCGAACTACTGCATAGCGTACGAAATTTGATTCTTTCACATTTCCATCTATATTCTATTTTAACAACTAACTTTTCGCATTCACGAATTTTATTATATATTTTACTTTGGTTTTTGCAATTGTAATGGTGTTATTGTGATTGTTCTGTATATTGGTATATTTCAGCACTCTCAAATTAAATTCACAAACCGTAGGAAATTCTTCCATTTAGCGTCACTATCTGTGAAAGTATGGGGTGGTTGGGAAGTTGATTGTGTATAAGTAAGTGTCGATTATCATATTCGTTTGTCACACAGATAGTGACGCTAAATGGAAGAATTTCCTACGATTTGTGAATTTAATTCGAGAGTGCTGAAATATACCAATATACAGAACAATCACAATAACACCATTACAATTGCAAAAACCAAAGTAAAATCTATGTTATAGTTTGAATTTGTCAAAGGGATGTTTATTAGTCTATCTATGAGTGAGTGGAAAGCAGACATTTTAATATTAAGGGGATGGTTTGAAGAACTAGGGATAACAGCGTCTGTATACGTTGGTTTGCAATAAATTTTGAAGTCTAAAGAAGAATTAATCCTGGTTATTGTTATATCTAGAAAGTTAATACATTTATTTTCTTCTTTTTCTAACGTAAAATCAATGGTGGGATATTGAGAATTTAACCAAGTAAGGAATGAGTCTAACAGTCTATCAGTTCCATTCCATAGACATAGTATGTCATCAACATATCTATACCAAAAGATTATATGACGAAAATAAGGATTGTTATTTGATAAGATCATTTGTTCGAAGAAATTCATGAAAATTTCAGCCAACAAAGGTGACAGAGGGGAGCCCATGGGTAGACTATTAGCGAATTTGAAATGTGTATTATCAAAACAGAAACAACGTAAAGGCAGACGTTTAGATACCTTAGAGTCTTACGAAATTCGAAAATCAATATTTCTTAACCAAAATATCCTTAACGAACAGAGAGAAATTCGTTTCTCACCAATTACAGACCCCGCCCTTTTCTATAATTTGACTAATACGTCGGGTAATTAAATGTACCTCAATATACTTTGAATTTTGTTACACAGCCGATGACTAATCGCCCACCTGCGCGATCAATAGATTAATTTTTATTGCTGATTTTTTGCCCTTTCTTTTGTTTATTTTTTGCTTTTTTCTGCTACATGTAACAAATTTTTACTTTTACAAATCAGTAGATACTCTTGATGATGACCTAACAGGTCGAAATCGATCGAGTAATTTTTTAAACTTTTTGAACAAATTTTTTAATTCAAAAAAATCTAATTTTGCGAAATAAAAAACAAGTGTTTAATAAAATTTGTTTATTAAGTATTAGTGTGTTTCGCCAAGTGAATACGGTAAATAGCGTAAAAAGAAACAGGAATAATAAAAACAAAACTAATTTTTAAATATTCGAATGTTTGGATCGAATCGAACTGTTTGGACTGAACACCTTATTGAAACAGATGATAAGATAAAGCAGTAAGATTCATTACTGTAGACACCCCTTTCGCTAAATTAAATATACTATTAAAACTTTTAAATGATGAGAAAAGACATCTTGGGTTAGCGCCGAATCATTCGTTACAAAAATTCGATTTATGAAAAATCTATGAAATTTCAAAAAATTCTCGTTGAAAATGAAACTTCTAAATAAAACGGGTAATAAGTAAGATCAATTTTATTCTCGACTGCTACATATAAATAAGCGATTTATATAGACTAGAATATTCAAAAGCTATAAATGCTAGTGTAGCTGCACTTGAACAAAAATGTAATTAGTTGATAGATTTTATCGATAAAGCCATTTAAACAGACAATTTGAACGAATCTGTCAAACAATTGAAAGCTTTGAAATTAACAGATAATTGTGATATTCAAATTAACGACGAACATGAGCATTCCGATGAAGAACATCAGATGAATCCCTAAATCCAGAGAATAAATCACAGATATGACGCAATACTCGTACAATCGCAAGCCATCCATGGATCGAGTAACGTACCTAACACTGGTTATCCAAATCTTTAAACGCATATAACTAAATTGAAGTCCGTAATCTTCCGCATTCCACCACAACTTTACCCTACAGTTACAAATTCTTCAGCTTCTAACAATATCATTAAATCAGTTCTTCCCTTTGCAATTTGATCCCTCATCATTGCATGGGACACCGACTAAAAAGTTTGCAAAATGATGGAACATCAGGCAATTACCAATCGAATGAATTGACAAATGATATGAGGTGCTTCCAAAATGGAATAGCAGGCAATTGGTACTGGGATTTCATTCAACGGCATGGGAAGGGTTTTTTCAATGCCTAATTTTATTTCTCTGATTTATTTTACAACATAAATGGATGAATGGTGATTCTTCAAAGTTGAGCTGAAAAACGATTCGCTGGTAGGAAGACAGATTTGGAAATCGCAGACGTGGTGCTGAATCCGGAAAACAACGCCCTAATTAGAAATGTATTGACTTTTTCAATGCTGGTTTTCGTTGAATTGCAATTGGAAAATCCAATGCCGGATTCTGATCTTCTATTTGTAATTATAACCAAAATATTCGGCCAGGATGCAAGATGATCTGGCAGTCACAAAATTTAATCCACTTGATGAATTGTTGCGGCAGTGCGTTGCAATGAGGATGTTTGGGTTCGAAATCGGGTAGTTCCTGAATCGTTTAATAAAACACGCAAATACATCGATAAATGCAGATTTCACCAGACATTAATTCAAGCCCCAAACCTTACGTTACGCAAGCCCCGTTGTACTACTAGGATCAAACAAATTACTTAATTAATTAATTATTATTCAATTCTTGGCTACTACCGTATTCTTACCGTGACAACTGACAACCTACTACCAGTAGCGACAACTCAAATGCAGTCAAACATTGTTGGAATTGCAGAGGTGATCAAGCCCAATTGCCCCCACTGTTGTGCAGTTTAAGGAAACTCCAAGCAGAGCAACATATAAACAACGGATTTCGTTCGATCTTAAAGCGCTCTTTGATGAAAAATTTAGCATGACTAAATTCCTCAAATCTAATATAAAATACTATAACGTTACTATACCAAATCCCATCTCGCGATCAATACGTTATTTTAAATTGAGAAATAACTGAATCATTAATCGCTGATTCAATTAACGGATGGTCATATGCTTGGTTTGGTAATAAACAAGACACACGGTTTATTAGATAATGGTGCCAAAATGTCATTCTAGGAAAAAATTATGAGTATATTCTAGAGATCCTACCGTTGATTTTCGACAACTCCCATATCATCAGTTAAGACGGCAAATAGTTATTCTGAACAACTTATTGGCCATGTTAGGGTTTCAATTTCTTTTGGATTTTCACCATAAAAAACCTTTATATCTAGGCCGTGATTTAGGAGATTGTTTCACTTAAAAATCAAGTGGAAATCTGCTGTTTTCATTTTCCTTCTCTTTCCCGAATTTGCTCTTCTCTAAATTGGGTAACAGAAATTGGTCATTGTGATAATGACGGTATTCTATTAAATTTAACACCAGCAGCAACAGTTGGAGACAGTTAAGCGGAAATTTTTTCATCTTCCGATGTGCTTGGGCTGGGTAAAATCCAGTTAGTGAAACACGTGACGTTGGTGATGCTAAACCTATCAAGCAACGGTACTACGCTGTTTCTAGCTGGTGAGGCTGAGATTGGAAAGGAGCTTGATCGAAGGCTCTCGCTAGGTGTAGAGTACCAGCGTATAGAGGAAAGTACCAGCTAATGGAGCTCTCAGATTATCGTAGTCCGCAAGACGGGTGGCAGGGTCCGGCTGTACTTAGACTTTACCATTCATCGATGGGTTGTTAGGGCGTACGAACTATACCACGTATTTTGCAACCCTGAAGTTGAAGGACGACCTTGGTAAATATCATTATGAGGCGCCAAGGAATAAGACGGCTTTTACAGTGGCTCGAAGGCCGTTTTATCAATTTACTGTCATGCCTCTCAGACCCCACAACGCGCCGTAGACTATGTGTCGGCTATTTGTGTATATAGATCAGATACCTTGAATTCATTGTCGGAAATGCGGTATTCTTAAACTAGACCAAACCAAGGCATCTATTGTACTATCACTTCCAACACCATCCCTAATACTCTCCGATAACTCAGGAGATTGCTGTAAGAACAGCCCCACTAACAAACTTATAAAAGAAGAACCGGAAGTTTCAAAAGAATGACCAGGCCCAGGAGTATTTTGAGAAGTTAAAAACGACCTTTTCATCCTATTCCTGATTGGAGTCAACCGTTTTTTACTCAGTGCGACGCTTCAAAGACTAGTGGGGCAGTAATTGTCTTACTCCAAAGGTCATCCAGCGGTGATGAACGCCCCCTTGTTTTTTTTCTCAGATGCTCAATGCAGCTCAGCGTAACTACAGCATTACTTAGCTGTAATATTACGTGGCCATATTGAGTGTTGAGAATTTTAAAAGGCTATCCTTTTACCACCATCACGCATTACGCGAGTTTGAAGTGGTTGCAAAAACAGAGGTAGCTTTCTGCGAGGGTTTAACTTTACAATTGAATACCGGAAGGGAAAATATAATATTGTTGCAGACGCTCTTTCACCTCAGCCAGAGGAGCTGTCCTGAATGATTTAATTCTACGATTGACTGTCCTTTAGATCCAGATCCTGAATCCCACCATACTTCCTTGACCCAAAGTAAGTCACAAAAATAAGTCGGATACAAAACTATTCTGATGTTAAATCTTCGTATCGAGGATGGTAAAATTCTGGTTTATACGAACACTAATCCTAATCTGGCATCAGTTATTCCTGATTAGCAAATATATGATTATTGATAGAACGAGCACTTATGGAGGGACCTTATAATCCCCTTTCAAACTGGAAAATATTTATCTTTTTGTCGTTTTGGTCCACTTCAGTTGCATCGTCCTCATAGAACCAATGCGGGATGCTAACATCAATAACGTTGTATACAAGTTTTAGAAAATCATATATTAAATGTCTACTCCAGTACTCTCTCCCTGCGCACATACTAAGTTGTAATGATAAGCATTCCACTTCATCCGCTCGCCTGATGGTGTTACATATTTGCAATTGAAGATATAAATTAAATGACACGTGGCAATGTTGAAAAATTTGTTCGAAAAGTGGAACAAGACGAGCCAGTATCAAAAATCTTTTCAAAACTATTCCACTGTAAATGTGCGACATAAGTTTGCTGGAACTCTTAGATATTGTTGAGTTTGTAAAAGTCATAAGTCTCTTGCGTGCAGATTCGGCACAGTTAATAACTTATGAATATAGTCATCCTAATTATGGTGGGTTTCTAGATCGTCCCGAATACGACTCATACCAAGATGTAGTCCAATGTGTTGAACCGGTTCACAGGTGGATGATTCAACAATTTTCTTGGAACCATCGTACGCCGAGGTATCGGAGCTGAAGGAATACGAGGCGGATGAGGAAGATTATAATTGGTCATCATTCCGATTGAAGATAATTTGAATTATTTGAGATATTTACGAATAAATAAAAATGTTCAATCGATAGTTAATATATTTCCTGTTAAATCACACTACAATAACAGAAATTTTCAACTTTTTTTTGTTGAGAATATTTCCAACAGTGTAAAAAAAATAGACAAGCAAATATGTTGTGGCCAACACCCGACTTTCTTTTATCACGAAAGTATGCAAAGATATCGAATACACAACAGTCGATTTCTAAAGCGAACAATTAAATTTAACGAACCTTTGGTACAACTGTCTTGTAAAATCAAAAATTATTATTTCTAATTAAAGTTCAGAAAACCAACACATTCAACCGTTGATGGTGGAGAATTTAACCTTTAAATTGATTTAAATTGTGGGTCGTTATTTATAAAAGTTTCACTTTTCAATATTACTGCAAAAATTGAAAGAAGCTACCAAATTTCGCAAGGATCTCGCAATTCATGGATAAAAGTCTAAAAGAAATGCCGAATTTCGGTGATTAAAACGATAAAATTTATAAAATAATCTGAAAAAATTTTGTTTAAAAATTTAATTTACGTTTTGTCGTAATAATGTCAGGTATATTTTAAAATATTTGCAAAAAACGAAAAAGCTCCTACAGGGGCTACCACTTCCTGCGGACCGGTTTCAGCTAAAACTCATTGGGATCTCCGAATACATGAAAAACCCTTAAATGTGAAGTTTCATCGCAATCAGTCAATTCGTCTGGGCTTAGAGAAGCAACAGACACTTAGTTTGCACGAAACGCACGCACACAAAAATGTTTAAACCACTTTTGATGATGATCTGAAAAAATCTCGAAATCAAAATTGTTCATGATTAGTATACTTGATATTACTACGTAAAAGAAAGCAATATCCTTAGTCTAACCAGTAACCACCAGTGAATTTTTAGAGATTTTTAGATTATGCAGACTACTTAAAACTATTTTCCGCTATATATGCGTTCCATTAAGAAATATCAGAAAAGTCGGAAAACCAATTTTGTGTCATATAGCGGTGGTTATATTTTCAAACATCCTAAATCCTAACTACAAGTAAGCGTGTTAGGTTTAAGTAATGAAATAATTAAAATTGAAAATAAATAATAATTAAAATTGAAAATCGAATTACCATAAAAGGACCCTCGTAAGGTGAAATGAGGCCTATTCGTGTTTTATCCAAACGAAAAAAAACAAACTCACAGTTATTAAGTTTTTGGACACAAATATATCGACTGTGTCGATTTTCGAGTATCGACTGAAATTAAATATTGCGTACTTGTTCCAGTTGGTTTGTGAAATTGTGAGTGGATGGAAGACTGCCGGACTACATCTAAGGTAATCTTTTCACTGATGGGTAAAAAGACGTACAAATGATTTTTTTACGTTTTTAGTGTAAAGAACCGTAAAAAACCTATTCCGCGTAAAAAATTGTAAAATATCGTAAAAAAACGTGAAAGAAGTATAAAAAAAATGTGGAGAAGATCTATCTAGTCAAAAACTGTGTAGATATCGGCGTCATCTGTTTTTCATCTAGAAAAAAGTTTAACAAATTCAAACGAAAGTGCGGTTGCCTCTACATCAAACTCGTTTGTTCCTGTACCTATACTCTCAAGTTGCAGTATTTTAACACCATCACCGGACAATATTGTGCCTTCTACTTCTTCAAAGGCGAGTTCTTTGGGTCTATCATCAATTGTCGAAATAAACATAAAAAAAACCCGACGACGAAAAAGAATACAAAAAAATCGAAATCGTTGTCCAGTTATTCCTGTGATTCGAATGAAAGAGAGAAGCTAGACAAATTAGTGGGTTGTAATATCTCTTTCAGCAACATCGAATCTCCACATTTTAAAAAATTAGTTAAAGGTTTTAAACCATCTCATGAGCAACTTATTCCCAGTCGGAATATTTTGTAGGCTAGACTATTAAATAGCACATACGAAAATTGTTAAAAGAAACCTGTTCATCCTTACCATCGGATTCTGTGCTGTTAATTGATGGATGGAACAATTCATCAAGCAACAACAAAACAGTGGTAAGCATGAGTTATAATGCTAACGGAAATAGACCATTTTTAAATACTTGGGCTTTAAGTGGCGAATCCGAGAAGGCAGCTAAACTGGCCGAAATCGTATGCGAATTAATCGATTTGGCGAAAAGCTTGTACGGAACAAATATGTATGCCATAGTTTCGGGCAATGCGGGTAACATGATTAGAATGTACCAAAATCTCAATCATATCGTTTGGCATTCATCCATTCAAGTAAATTCAATTTGAAACGAATTTAAGAACACCGATTTCGAGAGGGCTGTCTTGAATAAAGGTGGCAAACGAATATAGTTGGCGTGTGAAACGAGATGGTGTTCACATAGAGATGCACACGAAAACCTACTTAATAATTTGCAATTCATAAAGCAAATAAATATAGACGAAAAACCTAAAAAAATTAAGTCTTTCACATCAAAATTAGTCTTCGATGATGACTTTATAGAAAACCTAAAAGAGGAAAAAGAAATGCTGCAAATTAATAAATACAAACACAAAATGCAAGAGAATTACAAACGGCGATGTGATATGGCATCGAATGATTATGCTTTAGTTGGGTACTATCTACATCCATTTTACGACAACTCACTGCTTACAGGTAATTATTTAAAATGCATTTACATATTAGTATTCATAAATAACTTCATTAAAAATATTAATTTATCTTTTTTATAGGAGACTTCGAAAAAAGAATAAACCACTTCCTTCTAAAAAACTTGTCAGGTGATGGAATAGAGGTATGGCATTTTTTTAAAAACAAGCTAGGTTTATTTGAAATTCTTTGCAATAAAGGTATTAAAAACCCCATATAAGAGCACAGCGGAAACTAATTATCCGGAACTTTCTAAGTTAGCTTTGACAATTTTAAATCTTCCTGCTTCGTCTGCTCAAATAGAGCGGATTTTTTTCAAACTGAAATCGCCTAACGTTTCATAGATCTAAGAAATTGATCCATGTGTATTTTGCTCTTAATAATAAGGAAAATTTGAGAGAAATTGTTCAATATAGCGATTGATTATTTGTAATTAAATATATATAACTGAAATTTGAAAAACGTATTTTTTATGTTAAAAAATAAAATTGAATTATAGTTTGAACATAAAATTTATTTATATTTTTACAAGACCAACTTGCTGAATGCCGCGACTCAACCGATTTAAACTGTATCATGTAGCGTTTAAAACTGCTTTCCTTCGATGGAACTTTGACTTAGTCATATAGGGAAGTAATGTAAGCGTGAAATAATACATCAAGCAATAGCGAGCAGCAGGTTTAATTAGATGCTATATGGTATATTTTTAGAAAAAATGATTATATCAAACTTTTGATTTTAGTTATTCCATAAACAAATTAACATTTAGTTAATTTGCTGTTTGCTGCGGCTGCTTAATTTATTTCACGCCTAAAACAATAAAAAACAATTTCTTTGTGTAAACGTTATGTTTAAAACAATTATTTTACGTTCATTACATTTTTTACGTTTTTTTTGTTTACACGTAAAAAACCGCGTAATAAAATCGGCACATCATTGCACTCTTTTACACATGCTCTGATGCCCAGAATAATACTTTGTAGCTTAGAACACTAATATTTAGTGTTGTCTCGGGCTTTAAAACGCTCCACCATACATACCATTCGCTTCAGTTGTGGTGCGTATTCTTTGGGAACATAAGATTTTTGTAAGTTCCGAGAAATGTTTCGACACAAAATTGGCTGCTTTAATCTGTCGTAATCTCCAGAGGGACACCGAACCTTGATACGTATTGCTCGACAAACGTCTTCGCAATAGTTGCAGCGGTCATGGGTGGAATTGGGAATGCTTCGGTTGTTATTCGATGGTAGTAACGGATCAACTGTATCCATGTGTATGTGTTGGATCCGTATTTCCGGAGTTTTGTAGTTGCCATGCGGTGACTTAGTATGTTGCACAACTTTCGTTTTTGGACATGATAAACAGTTTGTTACACAATTTTTATCTTCTTAATTATATAGAGAATATAGAGTAGAATGAATAGAAATAGTTTTCGTGAAACACGAATTCCTGGATGTGAAAGATAATGTAATAAATCAAAAAATACACGTCGTAATGATTGAGGAATATAAACTCGTTGATTACCTGTAGACATTTCACAATAGAGTTCGTTGCCAGCGAATTGAACAAGTTCAATTTCGTATTTTCCGAAATAGTTCTATTTACCAGGCTTTTAATTCTTCGTCCATACGTTGTAACTCTGATATTTTATGAATATTTGGAACTTCGCTGATCGAGGCCGCTTGTGGACCCCATGCTAAGCGCTAAGTAAATAGCTACAATTTTCAGTCGAAGGCGGAATACTTGGCCTCAGTTTGCGAGAGTTTCTTAGCAAAAAAACCTAATGGTTAAATTTAATGTTAATTTTATTTTGTCCCAAAGATTAAAATTTTTCATAAAATTTTGATAATAATTTTAATTTATTTCTTATAATGTTTATTTTGGGGTTTTGACCCGACTAAAGATTTTTAATTACTAATTACGATTAAAAAGTATATAATATACTGAATTTTCGGTTAATATTTTTTTTGTGTGAAAACTGTAGTGCTTGCAGATTTGGATTGGTCTTTTGAAAGGTGGTTCGATATATCATAAAAAACGATTTTATTGTTTTAATAAGAATTTTTTTTAAGGAAGAAAGACAGGGTCACTACAAGCGTACGCTTTGAAAATTGTGAATGATTAGGATGAGGCCCATTAAAAAATATGGGAGATATTGCATCCTCAAAATTCGTTGTTGAGGGGGTTATTTTTATTCAAAGTGACTGTTTTTAATCATCCAACAGACAGTTTGCAATTCTGCAAAAATCACAAAAGGCTATAACGTAAATTCGTTAAACAAGAAAAAATCGTAAACATGGTTTACAACAGCAAGAAAAATAACAAAATTAATCTTCGTTCACCTCCTTAACATAAAATCAATCTTTCTGTTTAATACGAATTTTGTATAATTTACACTAATTCATGCATAAACAATTAAAAATAACAAATTTTTCACAACTCTGTTTAGATAAGTAAATGTTATGCTAAAAAAACTTAAAAATATTTAAACAGTTTTAGGAAATACTCCACTCTATCAAATAAAGCAATATTTCCGTTTTTCTATGGGAACGGAAATCCCTGGCTGACGTCATATTTTCTAGTAGTAGGCGCTAGTAAAATGTATTGCCTTAAAAACGGTGGTTCAAACGGCATTAGCAGTTTCAACCATCTAGTAGGAAGTTACAGCGGATAATCGTAATATAAATACTGAATTTTGTGCACAAATGTACAAACGTAACCCATTTTAAACGTTAAATTTGTGCATAGAACAATACAGAAACTGGTCTATTGGAAAGAGTAAAAACTATAAGCACATTCTTACATTTTTTATTAAAAAAGTTCGATATGTATTTAGGGGCGTAATGCTTCTATTTTGGCAAAAACAGTTTTGTTATGTTTATTTTTAAAAGAATACAATTAATAAAAACTATATGCATAAAATGTTCGAAAACTTTATTTTTATTTTCACACATTTGCATATTAAGCGTATACCCCACATAAATATAACATTGAGAATTATGAAAATATATTTACGCGATATTGGAACGAAAAAGCTATGTATCGCGAAAATGCAAAGTTTTTTATATTACGAATTTTGGGAATGGATAACATAATATATCCATATTTATATATATATATATATATATATATATATATATATATATATATATATATATATATATATATATATATATATATATATATATATATATATATATATATATATATATATCTAGAATTTTCTGTACATTTAACAGGAAATTTTTATTTTTTATTTACTATACGAGTACCTATACGATAAATTCCACATAAATACCCAAACCCATGCTACATACCTTAACATACTGGTATAACGGCTAAAGCTCAATTATACTTTGCTTTTATCATTTTACTTTGCTCAATTATTGATGTGGAAAATTAAAAAAAAATATCTGCCTATTTTCATTATATTTTTACAAGTGGAAGTAAAGATTTAAACGATACGAACGAAATTTCGGATGAAAGCTTTTCATATTTTCGTGTTAACACTTTATTTAGCTTTCGAACTTTTTGGTATGAATTTATATACGAATCAATCAATATAATAAATAATAATAATTGTTGAGTGTTATAAAGAATTTTTATACCGCTATATATACATGTATGTATCTACGAGTATAAGGATCGGCGAGAATTTGGCAGTTGAATACATAAAAAATCGTATACACCGACGAACAAAAATATTAATTTTCCTCAGTACAACAACAAAAGGGAAAATACTTTGTTCCGTTTCTTTCTTTTGCTTCATGCTTTGTTAATTTAAATGATTTATGGACTATTCAGCACACAGGGTAATTTTTTTTTTATATATTTAATAATGTTTAATAAAAAATCTCAGATGTTGTTAAAGTTTTATTTTTCCAGACGTATAAATTGGATAGTTTATGAGTTTATGACCTAGTTAATATACTTTTAAGTATCTATGGAATTAATTTTCGTAATGATTATTTTTTGCTCGTGCTGGTGTTACTGTTGCCTGTCTGCTACTGGCTCTTACTGTCGGAAAAATATATACCATTTATAAACATTGGCGCCAAACCATTCCTGGAAAAATGTATCGATTTATTAACCGTTGTGAGTTTGCCAGGTAAGGGCAAGAGTTGAATTTTTTGAAATTATATATCATCAAGGCAGTATCGGCAAATGCATTATTTGTATAACATAAATTAAGGCATATCATCAAATATGTAAATGTGCGTATACGAAAAAACCCTTTCATATTTTATATTATACATATAAAGTAAAGTAAAAATATAGATTAGTCAGATATAAGATGCTATTTAAATAAAGTGGACACAGCCCTAGAAAATAAATATTTAGTTTAACTACGAGTTTAAAACTTAACTGGCGCCGAAACAAATTTGAAAAAGCTATCCCAAACGGCAACTGCGTTGCTTTTCTAAATTCCGCTTAGCTTCCGCTAAAGCCAATTCGCCAAGCTTTATAGAATGCAATTGTTAAGCCCAATGATATAAATCAATGTAGGGCATTGCATAATTTACATACACTCAGAAAAAAGATTACTACCAAATACTTAGTTAACACAAAATTCTGAGCTAGATAAACCAAATCTCTTGTTTAATTTAGAAATTTACTTGGTTTGGTTTAATTTAACCGAAAAAATTTTGTTAGGTGAACAATATTATTGCTATAACTAACGAAGTAATTTGGCTTATCTTAATTACTTATTTTGACTTATAAATTTTGTCATCTAAACTAAGACTTGTTAAAAATAACAATTGGGTTGACAATTGCGTAGCGAATCAATAAAATTCGCTAAGACATTGTGATTATACTTTGAATGTAAGTTGAAAGTATTTTCAATATTTTTGTAGTTTGGTCACTGCAGTCTGATGAGACGACCGAATTTTTTAATATAAAGAATTAGGTTAGATAGGTTTGATAACCCCACCTTGATGTTGGGGTACATGCTCAATCAGCTAGCAAGCACGCAATGTGCTAGTGCAAAACCTGGCTACTCAATCAATTTTACTAATCAAATTTGAATTTGAATTAATTTTTTTATACGTTTTTTGTTTAGTTTTGCGATTGCACAGTAAAACAACATACAAATTTGCTGGATAGTTTTCTAAGCAATCGCAAAAAAAAAATTATAAAAAAAGAAGTTCAAATTCAATTTGCTTGGTAAAATTGATTGAGTAGCCAGGTTTTGCGCTAGCACATTGCTTGCTTGCTACCTGATCGAGCATGTGCCCCTTTATGTGTTCAACCTAAAGCGTTTGCAACATTAACCTCCAATTTGGTTACATTTACTAAGAAAGTTTGGTAGAATTAACAAGTCTTTAGTAAAATACTTTTTTCCCTTAGTTAATTTAACAAAATAGTTGGTCATTGTTACCAACCATTTTCCACTTCTACCCGTATCCATTAATTTAACCATATGTTTTTGGTTATATTAACTCAGTTAAAAATTAAATAACCACGATTTGGTTATTTAAAATTAAAATTTTATTCAACTAAGATCTTGTTCGTTTTTTAACCTAGAGATTTGTTTGATCGAAAATCACCAAGGTTTTAGCAAAATAGACTCAGATTTTTGTTTCTTTTAACCCAAGGTTTTCTATGAGTGTAATTTAAAAGTAATTGTGAATAATAAGCACGGCGACAACGTGCTAATTTCGTTTATAAATAACTTAAAATGAAATAACAATTAAATAAAATAATAAAATATTAAAATTTAAACAATAGAAAAGTAAATTAAGATTATCATGATAGTTGATTAGCATCAAATATTTAACAGTCAAGTAAAAAAAATTGAAAAAAGAGGAAGATTTACATTTCCAATAAAACGAACTTTTTTGCCAACTTTTTGAAGCAATGTATATTTATATTTATTTATATAAAGTATGTATATTTATAAAGAGTAACGAAACAAAGGAAAAATTTTCATCAAAAAATGCAGGGGTTATGCAATTTAAATGGGTTATACAACACACTTGCACATCTTTATTTAGCACAATTCGTATGCTATATAAGATAGCGGAATTTTGACAGCGGAAAATAAGAGATTACGCTACTCGCCACAAGTGGCAGCACTATCACTAAAGAGAATTTATTTTGTAATGTAATTACCAGCGGAAATTTTTTATTCATTATGTATATATTTTTTCACTAAATAAAACATCTCAGCGGAATAAAATATTAGAAGTGATCCTTAAAAATTGATTGATCTCCGAAGTAAAGGAACTCGGTATATGAAATGTTGAAATTTAACAATATTCCGTCTTTCCGGCATTTCTTCCACTAGTAACCAATGATTTCGGGTTTTTTTCTAATAGCTTGCGCTATACTAAGACTATATGGAAAACTTGGGGCAAGTTCCTGGACTAGAATTTTTGGATTTTCTGAGGCCAAATAAGTTATTTTCCGTTTTTGGCCAATATCTCAAAAACTTCCACTAGTAACCAATACTTTCGGTTGGTTTTCTAATAGCTTAGGTCATACTGAGACTATATGGAAAATATGTGGAAAATTCATGGACTAGGATTTTCAATAGAATTTTTTGATTTTCTGCGGCCATATAAGTTATTTTCAGTTTTTGGCCAATATCTCAAAAACTTCCACTAGTAACTAGTAACTTCCACTTGTGGAAGTTTTTGAGATATTGGCCAAAAACTGAAAATAACTTATATAGTATGATCTAAGCTATTAGAAAACTAACCGAAAGTATTGGTTACTAGTGGAAGTTTTTGAGATATTGGCTAAAAACTGAAAATAACTTATATGGCCCCAGAAAATCAAAAATTCTAGTGAAAGTTCTAGTCCATGAATTTTCCCCAAATAATTTTCTACATATTCTCAGTATGACCTAAGCTATTATAAAACCAACCGAAAGTATTGGTTACTAGTGGAAGTTTTTGAGATATTGGCCAAAAACTGAAAATAACTTATATGGCCGAAGAAAATGAAAAAACTCTTGTGAAAATTCAAGTCCATGAATTTTTCCCAAATTTTCATATAGTCTCAGTATCACCTAAGCTATTAGAAAACCAAGCGAAAGTATTGGTTACTAGTGGAAGTTTTTGAGATATTGGCCAAAAACTGAAAATACCTTATATGGCCGCAGAAAAACAAAAAATTCTATTGAAAATTTTAGTCAATGAATTTTCCACAAATTTTTCATATAGTCTCAGTATGACCTAAGCTATTAGAAAAATAACCGAAAGTATTGGTTACTAGTGGAAGTTTTTGAGATATTGGCCAAAAACTGAAAATAACTTATATGGCCCCAGAAAATCAAAAAATTCTAGTAAAAATTGTAGTCCATAAATTTTCCCCAAACTAGCCATATAGTCGCTGTATGACCTAAGCTATTAGAAAACCAACCGAAACTATTGATTACTAGTGCAAATTTTTGAGATATTGGCCAAAAACTGAAAATAACTTATATGGCCGCAGAAAATCAAAAAATTCTTGTGAAAATTCAAGTCCATGAATTTTCCCCAAATTTTCATATAGTCTCAGTATCACCTAAGCTATTAGAAAACCAAGCGAAAGTATTGGTTACTAGTGGAAGTTTTTGAGATATTGGCCAAAAACTGAAAATAACTCATATAGCCACAGAAAATCAAAAAAATTCTAGTGAAAATTCTAGTAGATGAATTTTCTACAAATTTTCCAAATATTCTCAGTATGACCTAAGCTATTAGAAAATTGACCGAAAGTATTGGTTACTAGTGGAAGTTTTTGAGATATTGGCAAAAAACTGAAAATAACTTATAGGGCCCCAGAAAATCTAAAAATTCTAGTCCAAGAATTTTCCCCAAGTTTTCCATATAGTCTTAGTATAGCGTAAGCTATTAGAAAAAAAAACCGAAATCATTGGTTACTAATGGAAAAAATGCCGGAAAGACGGAATATTGTTAAATTTTAACATTTCATATACCGAGTTCCTTTACTTCGGAGATCAATCAATTTTAAGGATCACTTCTAATATTTTATTCCGCTGAGATGTTTTATTTAGTGAAAAAATATATACATAATGAATAAAAAATTTCCGCTGGAAATTACATTACAAAATAAATTATCTTTAGTGATAGTGCTGCCACTTGCGGCGAGTAGCGTAATCTCTTATTTTCCGCTGTCAAAATTCCGCTATCTTGTACAGCATCAATTCGTTACTTTTTATAACATTACATACTCTTTGCTATGACTAATAAAAAATAATAATAACGCGGCGTATTTCTTCTTTAATATGTTCCTATAAACCTTTTCCTTCACATGGCCCCAAAGAAAAAAGTCCATCGGTGTTGGTCCATCTTGGTAGCCAATGTTGATTCGAGAAATGACACGGCCTGGAAACTTAACCTGCAGTAACACCATTGTTTCACGTGCTGTGTGGCAGGTCGCACCGTCCTGTTGGAAAAACATGTCCTCCACATCAATTACATCCAATTCGGGCCACAAAAAGTCAAGCGCAAAAAATACGGCCCAATTACTACGCCAGCCCAAAATGCACACCAAACATTTACGAGTTCAAAATGTGCCTCATTTGAAAAAATGATTTTCTTCGAAAAATCCGTATTAATTTGATGATGGTTCAACACCCAAACAGCAAATTCGTGGCGCTACGCATGGTCCCTTGACTTGATTTCTTGCACCAATTGAACCTTGTACGCGTGAAAATGCAGATCTTTTACCAAAATTCTTTGCATAGTGCTTCTGGAAATGTTTAATTTTTCACCACGATGCCGAATGGAAGTTCCAAGATTCTCGGCCACAGATTCCCTTACTGTGGCGATATTTTCGAGTGAACGACAAGGACGACGACGAACAATGATCTTCTGATCCATCAGCGTAAATTTGGCATCAAATTTTGTAATTAAACGCCTCACTGTCGATTCATTTGGCACATTATTGCGATCGAAAACTTGACGTAATTGGCAAACTGTTTTCGTAAAACTTTCACCATTTTTGTAATGCGTTTTATAATAATTAAACGTTGTTGGTTTGAAATCTTCTCAATATTCTTAAATCGCGTGGTCTGTACGTGATAAATGTCAAAAAAAATCACCATACAACTCGTATTAACAAAATGGCGGCAAATTAAAATCCGGTGCTATTGTAGAGACACTCTTTATATGCAAAATTTGTAGTTATCAAAGTTCATTGAAAATCCTCTAGATGGACATGGAATCCGTGATGCTCCAATCATCAATAGCCCAACAGTTGTAGCAAAACAAAATTTTTGGTTCCCACCCCAATTTTTTTACTTAAATGCATGCAATTATTCCATTTATTTTATATATATATACCACGAATCGAACATAAGAGAGAGAATTTGTATGAAGAAAAATGATAAACTTTTATCTTTCCGTTTTTTCGTCTTTAATGCGATTAAATGGATGGCAATATATTTGGATCCCCTATTTAACGAGGAGTGTAAAATAATAAAAAAAATTAAGTGTGCTTTAGACCACACTACTGAAGTAAAACTTCTAATATATATTTAATATTTATAATATAACATAGAAAAATTATAATATTAAAAAAAAAAAAAATGGTCACCCTGTGCGTTCTCGAGTGTCACCTAGCCGTTTATGTCTGATGCTCCGAGAGGTAACCTTGTAACTTGGTAACTTTTTCAAGGCCAACTAGTCGTAATAGCTAATGTTTATGTATGTGGGACGAAATGGACAAAAAAAATCATTTTTGAAATCTCTTCGCCTAGTAAAAATAGCCTTGAAATATTTTTTATTTCATTTATGTTTGTGTAGTGTGGTTTCATCGAAAATATGTTTAAGCCGCATTAAAACCTGTATCATAGGCAAACGGAGAAAGAAACGAAGAAAGAATCGGTTTCTGTGATACCTCGTGTGGAATGGAGCTATAATATAGAAAAAATACATATGTGTATAAAATATATCACACGGACGAATTTTTTTTGGTCACCCTATGCGTTCTGGAGTGAGTGAGTGACATAGATGTTATAGAGTTATAATATAGAAAAAAAATGTTTTTTGGTCATCCTGTGCGTTCTCGAGTGAGTCAGTCAGTGACATAGAAGTCTATATTATGACTTTCCAATTTTCCAGTTTTTTTTCAATTTTCAAATTTTCCAATTTACCAACTTTCCAAATTTCCTATTTTCATATGTTTTTATTTTCCTATTTTCCAATTTTTCAATTTTCCAATTTTCCAATTTTCCAATTTTCCAATTTACCAGTTTTCCAATTTACCAATTTTCCAAATTTCCAATTTTCATATTTTTCTATTTTCCAATTTTGCAATTTTCCAGTTTTCCATTTACCTGTTTTCCAATTTTCCAATTATCTAATTTTCCAATTTTGGAAATTTCAAAATTTCCAATTTTCTAATTTTCCATTTACCAATTTTCCAATTTCCCTATTTTCCAATTTTTTTAACAAATTTTTAAAATAAAATGGTATCAACTAATGTTCCACGTAGGGATTTACGAATTGTCATGGAATGATTTCGTTTTGCGTTTATTGTTTCGTTCGTCTCGTTCGATAACACTTTTCGTAACGCATTTGCCAGCTTAGTCCCCAAGTCAGGCGTGCCTAAAGAAGTTTTACTTCAAAAATAAATAAAATACGCGTAGCGTATAAAACAATAGATTTAAATGCGAATCATCGCGAAAAAATCAATGATAAACGACTACATATGTATGTTCTTCTTCTTTCTTTCACCTATTTCTTGTGCCTCCAGTTTTAAGATATTTTTAAAATTAGGTTGGGTAGCGAAGAAAGAAAAATTAAATTTTTGGGAAATCAAAATTGTAGATGAATTTTTAATTTCTGTTTTCAAATTATCCCAAACTAAAATCCTTTAGCAATTATAAAAATGAAACCAATATAAATCTCATAATGTGCAATGCCGAAGTTAGTTCAGGCCGAAAATTATTTCCCGATCTTCTATAAGAATAAATAAACAAAAAAAAATCTGAAATGTATACAATCAACGTCGTCATTGACTGATATTTATATTTTGTTCAAATAAAACAATGATATCCCTTTTGCTGCCCGGTAACACAATTGTGTAGGTACGGCAAAAGTACCATGTCAAAAATTAATTTTTGTAAGTGTTTTGAACCAACTTACACATTTGCGCATTCCTTTCAAACATATTTTCGTCCGAAAAAAAACACTATAACTATACACACAATTGTGTTGGTTGTACTTCAAATCAAGCGAAATTTTTAATCAAAAAAGCCATTACATACTATGATTTATTACTTACAGATTTGTGTGGTTTGGACTTAAATTGAGGTTGGGTTAGTAGTGCATTTCAGCATTTGCGTGTTTTTATTTTATTTTATTAAAATAATATAATTATACAATTAGAATGCATTAATTGACTTTTATTCCGCCGTTGCACACTTTGATTCTTTCGTCGTGATTCTTTCCTCGTTTCCTTCCCCTTCACCTAGAAACTAATAACAGTTTGTTAGTGAAGGGGAAAAAGTCAAAGTGTGGAAGGGCGGATTGTTTGTTGTTATGGAATTTAGAAAAATGTAACACCCCAAGTATAACAGAATGAAACTCACAAATGTGCTATCGTATTTTCCATCGAATTAAGGTCGATTTATATTATCCGTCCCGTTCAGTTCCTAAACGTTCGGAACGGATAATATAAATACTCCTATAGAAATACAATATTTTACAACTGAACGGAACGGATGATATAAATCGAATTATATGAGGTAAAAGTCGAAAGAAACTTTATTGTAAAGTAAGAATGGAGTCGTCATCATAATTACAAGTGATGTGAAGAGCGAAATGAAGGTTTAACATTTTAGTTTAAATGTAAGTATGTATTACAAAATTAAACACTTATTAAGTAATTAATTGTCTGGATATTAATGATGAACATAATGTTCATCAAAATTGCAGCACAAAACTTAATTCAATTTGTCGGCCTGTAAATTAAATTGACATATTGTGGAAGTAATGGAATATCATGAATGAAAGTGAATTGTGTATAGTACAGCACATAAAGATATACACTTTACGCCGTGTTATAATAGTTGCTTTCCAATCGACCACCGCAAGTACTTATAAGCACTTATGGTTTTTGTCTTTGCTAAATTAACTACTCACAACTGCTCTACCATTTTATTATGAGTAGTTGAAAGCAGTTACGATAAATTTGTCCGCTAGGTGATTGTGTGTAAAAATTTTCTGTCAAAAATATAATTGAATGTCGTATGTGAAGTACTAATAAAATTTCGGTGTAGATATTTTTTTATTAAAAAGTTATCACAAATAAACTACACATTTGTAGGTTATGTTTTGCTTTCGTAATTTTTTGTGCTTTCCAATCGACACTTTAGCCAATACACATTTTTCGCACTTACAAGTACTTGCGGTGGTCGATTGGAAAGCAACTAATATATCAAAACAAAAAATATGGGAAAAATTCAATTAGATATTATCTATTTGAATTTTTTCAACTCAAACTTCATCAATCACCAAATTTATGTTAGTCGTATGGTCAACTTGGATGCGAATTTTAATAAAATGATGAATTCAAAATAGTAGTTTTTTAATTCCGCCAGCATCTCGTCCCCTAATAGCTCCGGCTGTGACGTTTCACACACATACCAAATTATTCCCCCAATTTTTATTTACACACATACATAAGCACACTTTTATTGTATCGAGTTTCGTCCGTTTTCAAATAATCGCGACACTTTTCATACAGGATCTTATTCTAAGTCGAAAGCAAAACTAAGTGAAAATCGAAACTATAAATATAAGTTTTTATTTCGAAAAATGAGAAAAAAGTCGAATTTTGTTATACTTGGGACACACATAACTGATTTTTTATTTAACTTTTAATACAATGTCCTATTTCATTCTATTTGGTTTTTAATAAAAATCTATAACCTTATGACGAAGAGAGAAACCCGATAAATTAAAATCAATTCGTCTATTCTCTTTAATACTCGTATACGATCTACTCGTGCATCAGAATCTATTTAAATTTAAGTCCTGCTAACTGAAATAAACAATAACTAAAGATATATTGGAAATTTTTTCCATAGTAATTTATTTTAGATAACTAAGTATAAAAAATCAAATTTACGTTGATTGTTAGTGCACCCAATACACTATTTGCTAGTTTTTTTTAAATAAGTATCTGTCAAGAGAATTTGCGTAGGACTTATATCATACAACAACTAACTAAGACAAACTAAGTTTACATAGATTTCTCATTTTTATAAACACAGAGTATACGACTATTTAGTACAATGCGAAATAACTTATGAACAAGCAAATGTAATTTTTATAAATTATTTTATTAACAATGTTTTTCTACCAACGTATTTATTATACACACGAAAGTCAAGTAAATCGCTCAACTCAAATACCTTACAACAACAACAACTAAATTATCAAGAAACGTCGGTAATTTACATTAAAAATAAAGCGCTAAATATACGTCGGTAATTACAAATAAAGTCCTAAAAAATATAGTACGAATATTAAATAACAGATGGCAGTTGTGCATTATTTTCTCTATAATTTGAATGAATTAATTTTATGACTAAATGTCAAAATGATGACAATGCCGTGTAAGTATTTTGCTTTCCAAATATAAATAACTAAATTATAAATAAAGCGTATATTATATAAATTAAATTAATTAAAGTAATTAACAATTTTACACAGTTTCTTATTTTCTAGGTGAACAACAACTATAGTTTGTGATGAGTGCACTCTGGGCCGAGTGTCTGCTGAATGGAAGTTAAACAGAGAGATAAAAATGGGTTGTGTAAAAACATTTGATGATTTCATTGCCATGGTTGTGTTTGTAACTTTACATTGCGCGCAATGTAAAGTCACAAATACAGTCATGACATTGGAACTATCAGATGTTTTTTACACAACTAACTTTTACCTCTCGATTTATAAAAATGAGAAATCTATGTTTCTATGCTTATATTTATGTCTGCTCGGTTTCATTTTCCATAATATTTCATTTTTTAAAAACTCATAAATCTGCACAATTTTATCAATCCTTTCAAAATGCAGCGCTCCTACTCTCATTGCCTAAAGGACTAGACACACCAAGCGCGGCGCGTCAAATTCCAAATGTTCCATACAACTCGACGCGCATATCCGTTCACACCAAGAGCGGCGCGGCGCTTTTGTTGTTTTCAATAATTTTGAGAATTTTCGATTTTTGTTTTATAAATCTTTATTATTGGTAAATAATATGAGAGCATACGTGAATCATGAATTCGAAATGTATGGACCACAATTGAAGTAACATTATTTTTAGGTTATGTTCGGCGGCGATAGACGATTTTTTTTGGCCGCTTGGTGTGGGACATAATTTCGCGACGGCGGATGCAACTTCATTCGATATAATTTCTTAAAATTACAATTTTTATATTAAAAATCCAAAATTTGTAATATTTTTTATAAATAATTGGTATATAATTGTTTGTACTATCGTTTCTATACAATACATACATAAATTAAGGCATATTTAAATTCGCCGCTCGCTGTCGACGCTTGGTATGTCTAGTCCTTAATTCCACACGAGGTTTTTGGTATTTGGTATTTTTTTCAAGGCCAACTATTCGTAATAGATAATGTATATGTATGTACATTTACAAAACAAAATAATTATTGAAAACAAAATAATTATTTTATTCTGCTCTCTCGAAAATAAAATTTAGACTAAAATGTATGTCACTGAATCCCAAACTTATTTTGCCACGGAACCCTTTTCCGATTCTTCAAATTTCATGGAAAATCCATGGAAAATCCTGTTTCGCATAAATGTGTTGTTTAAGAACGGCAATGTAACTCTAATAGTCTTTTTGGCTAAATTTTTATATTCATATTACAGGAGAATGTTACTAACGGCACCTCTAAGTTAGCGAGTATCCGAACTAATTTCAATTAAATTCTCGTATTTTACTGATAGTAGTCCCGTTGGCTTTTCATTGCTTTTGAAAGGATTTTGTACCCAACAATTATCGTTATTGTTCAATTTTGGTATGTGTGTATGAAATCTAGTGTGTATGTATGTGTGTATGTACGAAAAGAAACCGTATGGCATGGATTTTATCTGGTACTAGCTCGTGGAATCCCTACAAATTGCCACGGAACCCCGGGGTTCTGCGGAACCCACTTTGGGAAACGCTGGCATAAGTCAAAAATGCCTTGAAATATTTTTTTATTTCATTTGTTTGGCTTAGTGTGGTTGCACCGAAAATTTATTTACGTCGCAATTAAAACCTGTATCATAGGTAAACGGGGAAAGAAACGAAGAAAAATACGGTTTCTGTGTTTCATGTGTGGCATCAGCCATTTAAACTAAAATAATTGTAAAAAAACGAAGAAAATCAACATCATAAAATATTCCGTTATTTCAATACCAAATAGTCTGCTGCGTGTTTAATCAAAACCAAAAATAATATAAAGCCTTGCTAATGCAACAAATACATACAGAAAAAACTAGTATTATTGTATCTGTCTGTACATCGTATGTGCGCACTAGTTTAATAAGTAGTGCCAAAGAAAAAAATTAACACGAGTTTGTTAGTGTAACCAACAGAATCTTCTGTAGTTTGTTGTAATGTATATCCCTTTCTGGTTCAGAAATATTTTTATTTGTACCATAATTTTAGTCCAACCTACACAAATGTGTGAGTAAATACGTATATTACGAAAACTAATTTTCATCATAAAATTTCATCAGAACAAAACCCCATTTTACACAATTGCACCAGTTGTGCTTTAATTAACACCATCTAAATTTTGAATATTATATTTTAAGAGAAATACAAAATTATGTAAGTAATTATGTTAGTAACTATGTAAGTAGTACTATATTTGGTAGTACTTATGTAACTTATCTATAAAAATTTTTTTAATGTTACTCACTAGAGTAGTAACAATTTACACACACAATTGTGTAGGCAGGTCAAGAAAGGGATATTGGTTGTTACGACCCTATGGTCATAACATTGCGTTCTTATCTGTAGTGTGGCATGGATGTTAAAATTATTTGTGCAGTGTCCCAGTATGCAATTATTCCACTGTGTGGAAAAAACTGCTCAAATGTCGTACAAAACTCCGTACTACAAAAAATCAAACACACAAAAAAATTGATTTTGGAGAAAAATAATTGTTTTTCTCTTTCTATTTCGCGGTAATATTATTTTCGTTTTCTAACATCAAATTCTTTGGGAAAAATGAAAAGAGATTAATTATTTTTTGCTCCAAAGAACACGAAAAAAGAAAAAATGGTTTGTTTATATTTGTTTAAAGGAAAATCAAATCCATTACAATTTGTAATGGCAAATTATCTTTTATTTTAAACGTAACAAAAAAATAACACTTTTAATTAAACCAAATTCACATTAAATTACACAAAAATTAATATTATTTATAATATTTAATTTAAAAAAACACTTAATAACGCACGTAATTATAAACACCAAATTATAATGCCGATAATGAAAATAGCGCGTTTTTAGTTTCTTTGTTTTTGTTGTACACGTAAAAACACTTTTAATTATGTACACCAAATTCACTTTAAATTACACAAAAATTAATATTATTTATAATATTTAATTTAAATAAACACTTATAACGCACGAAAAAATTAATAATGCCGATACCAAAATTATAATGCCGATAATGAAAATGGCGCGTTTTTTGTTTCTTTGCTTTGACACTGACGTTTTTCTTTTTTTTTTGATCACAAAACAAATCCTCCAAAAAATTAGGATTTCAAAATTTGATCACTGATCAAAAAAAAAATCAATTATTTGCTTCCAAAGAACATGATCAGGTATTTCTGACCAAAATTATTTGATTAAAATCAATTTTTTTTTATCATTTTTCGTCCAAAGAATTTGATGTAAGTTTCAATTGTATCTTTTATTTTCAGTTTCTTCTGACAAGTCGACGTGCACGGTTGCACTACATAACTAGTTTTTTTACTTTAAAGTGTTGTGTTTCATTATAATGTTTTTCGATTTGTTAAAGTAAATAATTTTAAATTTAAATATATAATAATAATTATTAACTTATTTAGTGATCGCGATGTGCAAATTTGGACTAAAAAGGTAATAGAGATCTGTTTTTTCAATGATATTTTTTCAAGATTTTAACATGCTGGCGGATGCAATACAACGTGGCGAATGCAATACAAAACTCAATTTATGAAATTTAAATATGTAAATAAATTTTTTATGTTTTTTTGTACACAAATAAAAAATAATGTGAATAAAATACTAATATTTATTTTATTATAAATGGAAAATTTTGTTTTATTTCGGATAAGAATTATTATTTATTCCAATTGGAAAATATATACAAACACGTGCCTTTTGGTTCTGTGATTTTTTTCTCTTTTTAGTTGGGATTCACACCGACAACGGAATTTGTGTGACACTTTTCTTTGGCGGGGAGTACGAATTTCCGCGTGATACACATGGTTCTTTCCATAGAAGCAGTGTGGTTTTAGAACGCGAATGTAAATGGAATTCCGTCGGCATTGCATATTGGGATGCATGGTGCGTAATACATATTCTGTTCTATGTTCACTTGACTCAACCTATTATATTACATAGACATCGAAAGAGTAATTTTGAATTAAGTTAGAATTTAAGTGTCGAACGATCGTGTCTGCAACCGGGTTGTTCCACCCTAAAACTAATACTATTCCTATCCTTCCGTCTTGTTATGTTTTAACAGGCTGTAGGAATAGAACCGGCGGTCCAACAGTCAAATCAATCAATTTGGATAACACCAGTACAAAGGTTTCAAACTTACAAAACTTGTTTGAACACAGTTCAATTTCAGTATAATTTTTAAATAAAATCACGCTTACTCAGTTATTACAAAAAACAAAGTTTAATCCTACAAATATTCACGGTATGTGTGATTCTAATTTTCAAGTTCATTAATTTTGCATACATGTAGGAGGCTGTTTATACAATTTTGTTGTGATTTATTTTTCTAATTTTTTATTTCCAATCAGACACTGAAACATTTTTATGTAGCAAAAAACTCATTCGAACAAAGGCACAACACACCAAGAACATGTTTATTTTTATGATTCAGCGACAGTTGAAAAGAATATTGATTGATTACGATATTCTATTTCGGCGCTAGCAAAACGCACAAAAACATGAATCGCGGAAAAAGTATGTGGGAAAAAATTTTCTCAAATGTTTTTCAAAGAAGCAAATCGTGGTAGGTGTATATGTGTATGTGCGAGTATCCCGATATTGTGGTTATGATTCGAATCAATATAAAATATAATATTTTATTTTCATCACGCTCGCAGCATAAAACTAAAACATATTATGTATAACAAAGTTTCATACTTTGATGTTTGTAAACAGGGTATAAAAAATCACATTGCACTGAGCAGGAACTCAATTAAAATTATAAGCACATGATACTATTTATTGAGCACTAGTGATTTATACGTTGGTTTGTATGTTTCGTTTAAATGGGGATCTAACAAAGATCGATATAATATTTGCAGAGTTGTATAAATTTAGTAATACGTGGGTCTGGGCAACGTTAAATTATTATGATCTACATTAAAATGTCTTAATATTTTGTATATATGGTGAAATTTAGAAAAACTTGCATTGGTCCACAAGCTGATTTCCAACTAATTAGTATTATTTATATAAAAATGGATGGGTGAGTATGTTGTCGTCAACATCCGACATTCTTTTACCATGAATGTGCATCTCGAATACACCATACTTACTTTCAAAAGCGAAAAATAAAATCTAACGGTTTTTGGTCATGGTCAACAATTGTTGCCCTTTTATGAAAATGATATACTTTTCCACATCATTGTAAACATTGGAAAGGCTTCTATGGAGGCTGCTACTCCCGGTCAGATCGTTTGTTTGTGGAAAAAAATTAAACATGAAATTTCACGCCTATCAGTCAATCCGCCTTGGCTGTAGAGAACCAACAAAGTAATTGATCAAGAAAAATGATCTTAACCTATTACGCATTTTACAAAATTAGTAAAGAATTAGAAAATTAGTCTGTAAGTAGTACCTTTGTAACCATTTCAGCGGGTGTATGAAGAAAGACCGACCAATAGATAAGGCTGACAGAGACGGAAGTCTGAACGTTAAAAAAGGTCGATAGACAACAAAATAATGAACAGGTAGACATAGACAAAAGGCCGTCAAGGACAAAAGTCCAACAATAAAAAAGCTAAGATGGACAAAAGACTTACATGGTTAGAATAGAAGGACGATGCCAATGGCATAAAACATCGAAACGAAAATATTAAATTGAACACGTTGAAAAAAATTTAGTCCCAAAACATAAAAATTTCGATATTTTTGCGGTATTATTTTTACGATTAAAGTTTCTTCGATTATTTTTTTCAACCACTTATCATTAAATGTTTTCGTTTCGATGTTTTTAACACCAAATTAACCAAGACGCAAGAAATTCTAAAACTGATAAATTGGGCCAGTTAATTATTAGAAATTATTAGCAATATTTCGTTTTTTTCTAATTCACCTTCCACCATAATTTAAATTTTTCCAAAACGGAAATCCTCTATCAAATTTTTTAATAATTTTTAACATTTTCTCTCTTCTTTCTTCGTTTTCCAGTCCTATCCAGAGCACAAATCAAAAGCTACCGGAGTCGTGATAAGGGCGAGCGGCGGTTATTATATATTTTTGCCGGAGAAAGTACTCGTAAGTCACGCAATTATTCGAAAATTCAGGCAACATAGCGATGTCACGGAATCTTATTTGTTTTTGGGTAAAGTAAATTTTTCGATGAATTGCATGGTAATACAGCTAGTTAAAAATAGTAGCTAATACGCAAATGTAATGGTCCTATTATTCTTATACTGTCTACAGAGAGAAAAGTTATCGCGGTTAACTTCAATTCCAATTAAGCGCTAAATAAATAAAATCGTGATTTAAACGTTGTGGTAATATACACTGACACGATTTCATACCTCTCCCAAACGTTCAAATTCATTTTTCGTTATTGAAATAAAACAATCGAAAGGGCCCCATAATTTACTCAAGAGGTTTTTTCATATAGGTGATTGAAAAACATGTTTACAATTTTCTATACGTCTACAAACCCAATTAGAATTCTACTAATACCAGTTGAATTCCAAATATTTAGAAAAACGACCATGATTTAGGAGATTAAAAAATTAATTTGGAACAATACGACAAAATGATTTAAAACAAAAAAAAAAAATTAAATTGTGTTACAAACAAATTCGTTCAGATCATTTTTTTAAATTTAGTAAAATTTAAAAATATGATCTGAACAAATTTTGTTTGAAACATATTTTATTTTTTTTTGTTCTTAATCATCCTTTTGTAAATGCTATACACTTCTAAACATATTTACTTAAAACAAGAAAGCTCGTATTGAAGCTAGGACTTCCAGTGAACTGATTTCATCACTTGGACTTCCTAATTTATGGAAAATGCTTAAGTATGAAGTTTCATGCTCAATCAAGCTGTACTTTTGTTGAAAAACACTGTTTGTTAAAAATTGTCAATTCCGCTTAAATTTTGGAAAACTGATCGGACCGGTATTGTCGTCGCAAAATTAATTTTTTAATCTCCTAATCCATGGTCGTTCAACTTCATACTTAAGCATTTTCCATAAATTAGGAGCTCCAAATGATGTTTGGATGAAATAGGTTCCCTGGAAGTCGTAGCTTCCATAGATGTTTTCTCGAACGGGAGGTTTGTGTCACAGATGGTGGATGGCCGTCCACTGCCTATCGAAAGGTGTGCTGGGAAGAGAATCTGTGCTGGGAGGAGAGTCTCAGAGAATTGGGGAGTGGTTAACCACAGTTCACTAAATTTTGAATGCCTATGAATACCTAGCATGGAAGTGCGAACTGATGGCGCCATAAAACCATCTAATACTAAACACCGCGAACTGAGCATCACGTCCTTCTGCGCTCCCTGTTTTCCAAGGAGTGAGTTGGGAACCCCTATAAACAGGTTATCCCTTGAATAGAATGGGACCCATTGTTTTGGGATATCCATATGAATGGCATTTCTCAAATACTGGTGGAGATGGGAGGGGGGGGGGTCTGCAACTCCAGCCATCAGTGGGGCTAAAATAGGGTCCGAGGCTTGCAAGCCTGGAACTAGTGGTAGCGGTAAGAAGGAGAAGGTCATTGTTCCTTCGGTTTGAAGGCATAGGACTAGGCGTTCAGCCTTCCGTACCTTGCATAGACTGGCCACAGTCACTCACGGAGGAGCAATGGACGGAGGAACAGAGGCAAAAGGTTAAGTGTGCGAACAACTTTATTGCCGATGTTAGCAAACCTCGGAAAGAAGCGTCTTGGGTCAAAAAGACAGAGCTCTGACGAGGAGGAGCAGGGGGTTTGGATTCCGAAGGAAATGGGCCAAGTATCAGGTGGCACAGTTGAGGAAGGGCCTAAGCTCTTCAGCGACGTTGTGAAGGAGGTGGTGCTAGCCGTCGTGGACGAGAGCCATGAATATGGGAGCATCACCGGTGAAAATGAAGGTTGGTGTTTAATGCACTGAACCTGGTTTTCCTGAGAGTCCTTGGACACCATCCGGGACCACCGCCAATATGCAGAGACGCGGGTATCAGCTGCTTCCTTGTACAGGAGGGCGATCGAGGAGGTAGGCGAGGCCGGGAGCTAAGCACAAGGCAATTCTCAAAGAAGAAATACCTAGCATACTGAGGGCTGGCTTACCTTAATGAATCCCTGAGGATTATCCAGGTTTGCAATCGGGATCTTCCGACAGGGAACTGGAAGATTGTTAAGCCGGAGGATCCTAAGGGAAATTTCAGATCATCAATTATGGTGATAAACAAGGGATCCCTGGCTTCTCTGTGAAAAACCAAATGGGTTATCAATTTCGGCGTCGGCTCTGTTACACTTAAGGTGTTCAGGAAGGACGAGGTCGGAGTGAAACCAATTACTGTGCAGCCTGAGAAGGGAGGAAGAAGTCACACCTGCTGAGGGAAGCGCGTGGAGTGGTATCTCTGACACTGCAGCTAGTGACCAATCTGAGGTTGACTAGCGACCTTAGGGACCGACTATCCCTTAACAGGGGGATGGGGATACGCCAGATTCCGACGGGGGAAAAGCGATCCAAGAACCTTGAAACAAGAATAACAAGATCTGCGGTCTGTGAGCAAAGGGTTACACCCTTTTTCACGCTTGTGAGACTGAAAAGAGCACATCATGTATATTGGTGGGAAATAACATTAATGTTTTTCTACTTCCAAAGTATAGCAATGGAGACATTACTGTGGTCTGTATAACGACGGAGGGGAGAAGATTATGGCTAGCAGCCGCATACATGGACCGGGACATGCCAGTACCGCCAGATATAGTAGGAGCACTGGCTTTTGACGCAGAAAGGAGGAAGGTGGAAGTTACACCAACGCGCACCATACGATCTGGAGTAGCTCGGATACAAATTACAGGAGTGAGTTACTTTTTGAATTTCTCTTAAGAACTAACCTCACTATTAGTAATATAGGCCAGGAACCCACCTTTATTAGTAGTAATAAACAGAATGTTCTGGATATTACTCTGGTCTCCGAGTTTATTTCACCGATGATCAGGTAATGGAGGGTGGCCAAGGAGCATTCCCTCTCCGACCATCGTTACTTAACGTTTAAACTTAATCTCAATATTACAAAACAGTACGTGTTCAGAAATCACAGGAGGATAGTATGGCATTCATATAGGGATGTATTGGAGGTCATCATTCTATCTAGAGTTCCAGGACTCCCCGATACGGGTAGTGAACTAGACTCAATGGTGGATACTCTTACTAGGGCCTGCAATACTTATGAGGGTAGCCTGCCCTTTTACAAAGCTGAGGGGTAAGGGAAAACTTGTTTGGTGGAACCCGACACTTGCGAAGTGCCGGAAAGTCTGTGGGTCTGCCTTTAATAGAGCGAAAAGATCTAGAGATAGTCAAGACTGGGACTTCTATAAGGAATGCCTCAGAGTATACAAAAGGGAATTAAGAAAGGCGCAAAAAATTTCGTGGAGGCGCTTCTGTGTTAGAATGGAAGAGGTCTCGGGAACCTCGCGCTTAAGGAAAATTCTAGTAGTCCGGATGGGATTGTAAGTGTTATCTTCAAAGTATGTTTGAAGCTGGGGTAGATCCCCAAGAAATGGAGAAGGGCCAGGGTGATCTTCATCCCGAAGGCGGAAAGAACTTTGCACAGCAACGCTAAGGACTTTACACCAATATCTTTGTCATCTTTTCTGCTGAAATTCGTGATTGATGTCTATATTCGTTCAAAAATTGTACCCAGAAACTGGGCTCAGTCTCAACAGCGTTAAAAGTAAGGTAAGTCCGTGGATACGGCATTACATACTTTGATTCGGGGAATTGAGAAGTCACTGGATTTTCAGAAATTCTCGTTAGTGGCGTTTCTCGTGATCGAATGCGCGTTCAATAACGTGAAGGTGGACGCAATTATGGAAGGATTGCTACCTTTTGAGATCGAAGACCCAGTAACCATGCTAATTATTCATTTGCTAGGTAGCTGAAAGGGCTAGGTAGCTGAAGGGACGTGGCGATTGCTGTCTCGGGAAAGCACCTGGGTACAATCATGGATGTGACGCAAAATGCGTTATCAATAACTGCGAGGTGGGCCAGCAGATGTGGATTGAAAATTAATCCATCTAAAACAGAACTGGTCCTTTTCACAAGGAGGTATAAAATTCCGGCAATGATTTTACCAAGCCTGAATGGTACTGTGCTGGTGCTTACTGATAAAACGAGATTCCTAGGGATTCTTTTGAACAGTAAGCTCAGTTGGAGACTTATCACGATAGAAAGAGTAAAGAAGGTCGCTGTGGCGCTTTACTCTTGTAAAAATGAAGCTTTGAAGTGGACAGTCGGGGGGCCATTCTTTCGCCGGATTCGGTTTCCCTGGCGTCAGGGGTGGCGTTGGATTCTCACACATCTCTTAACGAGAAGTTAAGATTTCAATATCCAGTTGGTCTGGGTTCCGGGCCATTCTGACGTTGAGGGAAATTGCAGGGCAGACGAGTTAGGTAAGGACTATCGATTAATTGCGAATTTCTTATTAACTTTCAAATTTTAGGACAGCAGCTATATCTAGTAGGGGACATAAGTCTCTTCAAAGTTGTTGTCGTATCATCTATGTTCGGCACGAATACATGACTTTATCAGTGGCAATGTTAAGCTCTGACCGTTTTTAGTGTTCGATCATACTGAAATTAAATCAATGCCTCGTAATTGTCTACACTTGGAATAACTTTTAATTGAATTTTGCGAGAATATTTTAGAAATATCCCATCTTTTATCATTATTATGTCTTTGAGCTGGCGCACGTCAAATTTTTTACAAATCAAAATTCTCTAACGGGTTGGGTTGGATGGACACATAAAAATGTATTGTTGCTTTATTCGCTTCTACAATTAAATATAAATAATCGTTATACATGCTATACACTTTACCGTAATTTGAATCATTAATCTAAATTATTTTCATTTTTGTACACTGTAAGAAAGTATAAAATTTAGATTAAGAACCACAACAACAACACATAATATAATAATAAATCGGAAAGCTTAACTTTCATAATTTTTTAAAAGTCACAAAGACACAGTGCTGCAGCATATACTAAGCAAATATCCGGTTTCAAATCTATTTTTGATTATAAAATCCATTTTTAACTTATTTTTATTACAATAAAAATTGCATTTTCTTATGGACTTCTGTGTTTATTGTACTCTTTTCTATGTATCCATAAAGCTTTTTTGCTTCAATTTATTGTTTAAATTCAGAGAAACACAACAGAAAGCTATATCTTAAAATAAATAGCACTAGAAAAATGTTGAAACATAAATCAACATTTTTTTTTTGTTATGTAGACGAATGGATCAAATAAAATTATAAGCATTTATTACTTGTGTACGCTCGAAGTTTTATAACATTGCAATTTTATGCAATAACAACTCCCTACCGTATATTTTGTTGTTGTCGCCGCAATCGATGGGATCTCTATGTGGGAGAAATTTGTATCTACAACACAAATTTGCATAGTATTTGTTTTATGTTTGACTTCAATAAAATTTATGTTGATTACACACACACACACATGTATGGATTTGTATGATGGTAGATATATAAACATTTGTAGATTAAATTTATTAGTACCGCATGTTTGGCTATAAAACATTAGAAATAATGGCAACCAGATTACAACTAAAAAATTATTGTGTTAAATTTAATTTAATTTATCCACAATAAATCTAAAAAGTACAAAATAAATTGGATATTTCTCTGAGGGTTGACGAATTTCATATAAATTGAATAATTTTAATTTATGCCATAAAACAAATAATGGTTGAATAAATGCAAACACTGTAATTGTAATTACTACTCACATATAATCCGCAAATACTAGATAGTGACTGTTGGTGTTTTGAATGTGGGGTCGAAACCGGTTGCGGTTTGCTTTTTCAGAACTCGTCCTGCGACGAGTTGGTCCCTGAGTTTTGCAGTCCGACAGGGAATCAAAGCAATGGCGTATTCGATATTGATAATCAATGATAGTCAGATATTTATGCGGTTTACATTTCGAGTCGAGTCAACTTGTAGTTATCTTCAGTTAAACCTGAAGTTTAAGTCTTTATATTGGCAGAGTTATCTTTGGATCGGGTCCATAAAATTTTAAAAATGTCTAGACGAATGCAATTAAATTTAGGGAGAACTTAATAAATTTAAATCAGAAAAAATCACAAAAGTATGCTTTCGTATTTAGATACCACTGCTCACACAAAAAAATTAATATTAATAATTTTTTTCTTTTTTTCTTATTTTAGTTTTTTTTGTTGTTGTTTTTCGACTCGACCTAAGGTTAACTTTTGGTCTTTATATTGAAGGTTCAACCCAGTTTGAACCTAGGTTCAACCTCCAATATAAACAGTATAATTGGTGTTTCATCGTAGTGAAGTTACCAAGAGGACTGATAGGATGATTTTAAACAATAGACATTATGTTTACAGTTTGGTCATTGTAGTCTGGTGAGAGGAACATTTTACGGAACCTTGTTTATATGCTGTATAAAATAGCGGAAATTTGACAGCACACCCTCGTTTTAAATTTTTTGAAAGACTGTAAAAAAGTGAGGTTCAACATTTCATGTACCTTTTGACCAACTATCAAAAAAAATAAAATTCCTCTAATAAGATGTAATAAACTAATTAAAAATACTGGACGAAAATTATCCGTGTCAAAACGCCAAATTTCAAATTTGCGAAAAATGGTAACCAAATCCAATCAGCCGATGCAGAAACATCTGGCAAATCATTTTAAAACAAAGGTTGGAGTCAAACATTATACTCTAAAAAGAAAATGAAACTAAGACTTACGAAGAAGCCGAAGCGTCACAATATCTTTGCGCAGCAATCAAACAAGATACCAGCGCTCCTATTGCCTTTACCGACTACTGAAAGGCGATAAATGGAAGAAATATAGTTCAATCGACGATATTTTAACGAATGCCGATGGCCAAAGAAATGTGCAATATTTGAGTCGCAGCCAAACAAAAGCGGAATTAGTTTCCTTCACGGAAACGTATCATCCGAAAGGGTTCATGACATTCTTATTAATATCCAATTTTGGCACAACGTTTTCATTGAACCAGGCGCTATGAGGAATGACGACTAATATAAGCAACTGTTTAAAAATATTCGAAACGCTTATACCCAGATGTTAACTGGATATTCCATTAGTAGTCCGATAATTCCCTGGGAAAAAGGATGCCCCAGTTCCCTGGGGAAAGATTTTACATAGCTTTTGCCTATAAATCAGTTTTTTCTGGTCTACTGAGAAAAACAATTTGATGTAAATATTTGTAAATTGGGAATAATTCTTCCATATAATTTATATGTAAATTCTTTCCTCAATTCCCGGGGAATTACAATTATAGGCCACAGGACTCAGCTCCATCACACACGGCAAAGAAAACTCTTGCATTTTTTCTAATTTATGGATCCCTTCATCGCCCGACTTAACACCCTGTCATTATTTCTTGTGAGGCTACGTAAAGTGATAATTGGCAAAATCTAAACTTGACAATACTGCACAACTAAAAAGATTGATAAAGCGAGAGAGAGATCAAGAACATTTCTCTTGCAATGATTCAACGAGCACTTAAATCTTAGTCAAGTAGGTGATTGACGGTTTATAAAAACAAAGACAGAGGTTTCGATATAAAATAAAATGAGATTAAAAACTATAGCTGCATTTTTATTATTTCAATTCAAAATCATTGATTTTCATGTTTGATGTACCTATAGGCTAGTCCTTTTCCTCCAACTAAATATTGTTTCTAGTGGATATACATTCTTATTAGATTTATGTTTTCAGTATATAAATGTGCCACCCTATGATTTTTGTTTGTAGTTGACGTCTCATTTTTACCTCAAAAATACCATCGAAGAAAAAATCAATTGGGCAGATACAGCAAGGTCGACGAAAATTAGAACCACAAGCGTGGCTAAAACAAGTGAACAGCATGAGACTCGGCTGGAAAATGATCGGTTATCAAATAGTCGATCAATAGAAAGCTTTCAGAGCTAATTTAAAGTTAGCGGCATTCAATTACAATACATACCATTATAATGAATGCTATTATGCCCTAATGTTTTAATTGGGCAAATGTATTAAAGTTTGCTTTAAAGTTTCACAATGAATCGCCTGGAATGTGTTGTTCGAATGGACAAGTCAATTTGCCACCTCTGGATGATCCACTAACTTACGTCCCTGGAACTACTGAGCTATTCAAACAATTTCTTTGACACGTTTGACAGTTCAACTAATGTTTTCAAACGATATCTTTTGGAGTAACACAAATTGTAACCGATGGAGGTATAAAGTGGTTTCCGTTCTTCTTCTTCTCCCCGACAATGACTCCAAGTTTTTACAAATCTACCTCATGAGCAACGAGGAGAAGGAGATTTATTAACCTTGTGCTATTAGTCCCGGAAAAACCGCCAAATAATATTCAATTACAGATTTTTTTCCATGAACGTAATCATCTGGTAAATTTATTCAAAACTGCATCAAAGCAAATGCCATCAGAAGATCACAGAGTAGTCATTCGAGCGGACAAAACACCATCTGGTGAATATGAAAGAAGCTTGAATGATCAACGAAGTTGCTATTGACTTGGTAGGAATCGAATTCACTCGAAACACCAAGATCGTATGATCTCAATACTATTTTGAGAAAATGGAGATGGATGTCATTTTAACGTGATGCAAACTAATCCAGCAACACCAGCTGCGACGCGGAACAGGGTTTCCTGTATGAACTTTTATGCGTATCCAACAATCAAATCACATCTTAAAGAGCCGTCAACTTTTCTACCAGTTAATTGTTGATATGTAAGCGAAAATAGAAAGTGAACGAGTTCTTTTCATTCGTTTGAATGCAAAAAGGTTAGCCACGATGATTCATTTGCGCGATGAAATTGCAAATGATGGAAACGTTGCTGATTTTAATTCGACATATTACCCGTTACGTATTTATTATTTTAGAAAATAACTAGCTGACCTGTGACTGAATAATCAGTCATGTGAATACGTTTTATTAAATTTTTGGTTAAGAAATGATTAAAAAGATTTTTTAAGATGTACATTTGATGCACTTTTAACAAAAATAAAGTAAATTAATATACGCGGTTAATTTTTAAATCTTAAACGGCAAGCACGCGCTCAAATGCACACAGTATGACTTACGTGCCAAGTCAAATATTCATAGCTCAAACCGGAAGCGCGCGCTCGGGATCACATGACCACTTACGCGCCCAAACCAAATATTCAAAACTCAAACGGGAAGCGCGCGCTCGGATCACATGACCACTTACGCGCCCAAACCAAATATTCAAAACTCAAACGGGAAGTGCGCGCTCGGGGCCATATGACCACTTACGCGCCTAAACTAAATATTAAAATCTCAAAAGGGAAAAGCACACAATTGTAGTAGCGCACAACTTTAATCTAAAAATTTAATAAGAAATGTACAAAAGGACCGCTGTTGTGGGTGTGTGTTACTTTCTATTTGTGTGTTACTTTCATTTGTATATGAATAATTTTAACGTTTTCCAAAACAAATCTCGTATTAACAACGTAATCAAAACTTATGTAGATTATATAGTCGATTTACCACCACACAAAAAGCAGATACACGTCACGCTAGTTCAAGCATGAAATTAAGAGCTTAATAAATTATCTGGTTACGAAATATACTGGGACACAAATCAACCGCATATCGGGACGATCTTCCCACTTAACCTTTTCGCATAAATTAAGAGATCCCATGACTTTTGTCTGAAATCGGACGGAAATGATTATTCCAAACTTTCCAACTTTAGATATTAGGGTGGATACTCGATTGGCTAGCAAGCAAGCAATTTGCTAGCCAAAATCCTGGCTACTCAATCAATTTTTGCAAGGAAATTTGATTTTCAAATTATGTTTTTCAAAAAAAAATTTGTACGTTTTTTTTTGCGATTGCACAGTAAATTTTGCAGCTTCAAAAAATGAACAGCAAATTCTTGTGTTGTTTTACTGTGCAATTGCAAAAATAAACAAAAAATTTATAAAAATATAATATGAAAATCGAATTTTCTCAATAAAATTGATTGAGTAGCCAGGATTTTGGCTAGCAAATTGCTTGCTTGCTAACCAATCGAGTATCTACCCCATTATGTTTGTGTATTTAAGTATTAAAGTCGATCTTCACTCGCAAAATTTTGTCATGACGATAGTAGAGTGCCATGATAAAATTGTATTTTTACACTCACAACTATTACTGCGAGTTCATACGACGGATAAAAATCTCGGATTTTTCTATCCCACCGTTTTACCCAATCAAATCGCATAAAAAACAGAAATTCACGCCTCCTTTCTATCCCAAATAGATGAAAAACTCTAATCTTTGAGCAAATATCTGGCAGACAACCAACTTAACAAACATAAATTTTAATAATTATCGGGCAACATTTTATAGACTATTTTACTTTTCGAGCAATTTTGTAGTGTTTTGTAATGTGTTCTTTGCGATGACATTTCAATTTTTATTGTGTTGTAAAGTGTGCCTGGTGTGAAATGAAGTTTTTTTTGTTTCGATGGCAAATTAAAAATTAAATATAATCACGTAAATGATGATTACTGCGATTGTGCTGATGGCATTGATGAACCGGGTTCCTCGGCTTGTGCAAACGGCAACTTTCATCGTACAAACGCCTTAACCAATAAATATTCCAAGTGCAAGGTTGTATGACAGTTTTTGCGATTGTTACGATGCCTCTAGTGAATATGCATCCGACACACAGTGCATAGATAATTGTAGTGAATTAGGTCAAGAAGGTCAATGTGATGAAGAACGCGAATTTCAGGATCAAGAAGGTGATGAACACGATAATGAAGCTGCAGAAGATGTTGCTGTAAAGGAAACTGGCGCAGGAGAGGTAACATTTCTGTTTTATTTTATATATTAACCTAATATAGTTTAAGAATTTTTTGTTTGTTCTACCTGTTAAGAACCGGTAGATGATTTAGACCCACATACTGGACTGAATATTATCCTGAGACGCAGAGGCTAGTAACTGTAGTAAATAGGGTGCGAAATCAGTTAACAGTCGCTGATCGGGGATTGCGTGAAGATTGGCAGAGTCAAAAATATTGAAGATATTTTAGATAAAGATTATGGTCCTGATGAATAATTTGCTATTTTAAATGGGGAAAGTTTCAATTTCGATGATTGCGAGTACGTTTATAAATTATGCCCCTTCAACAGGGCCGTGCAACAGCCGAGGTCAGGAGGTGCAGAAACTAGATAACTCTAAATTTAATAATTTTAAAATTTAACACAGTTTATATTGCCTTCTAGATTAGGAACATGTTACTACTGGGCTGGTCCAGATTTAAACAAATATACTGTTATGTTACATTCAAATGTAGCTGCTTGTTGAAATGAGCCCAAACGTTTAGCAACTATTTATTTAGAATGCGGTTTAAATACTAAAACTCTAGCCGTTAGTGAACCGAACCGCTGTGAATGTATACAATGTACAAACCCCGGTTGCTTGAAGTGTAAGCGGAACCCAGATCGCCCCGCATCGTGACACAAAGCTAGTCACGACGAATTATCGAATTATAAGTTAAAAACATTGTGATTTCAATTAAAAAGTACTAAGCAAATAAACGAATGGAATAAGCATCGTTTGCTATTGAACGTAATAATTATTAAAAAAAGACGGGAAAGGTTCGGAGCCGAACTCTTTAAGCATTTTTGTTGCCTATAAAGAACTTCTATGCTGTGTGATTTGCGTATTTTAAATATTACGACCTTTCACTTCCCCACCCACCTAACCCCATATACACCCAGCCCAACCGATCCCAATCCACCATATCAAAACTGACCCCAATCAACCACAAACCACCACATCTAAACATTATTACCATCCCCCACCCACTATCCAATTAAAACCCCAAAACCCATCTCACCCGCACCACCCTATACCGCACCACCCTATACCGCACCACCCATATTATCACCCTTTAACACCTCCATACCCACTTCCACGCACACACAACCCACCCACAGAAACCCTCATCCACCAAATCCCAAATTCTCACACCAAACCCAAAAAGTTTCATCCCACCCCTTTACCTCCCATACCACCACTTCTACCACCCCCATAATCACACCACCCACACAAACCCACATCCAGACGACTTATATTTTTATTCCACATTCACATGCTCGATGAAACCAAAATAGAATAGAAAAAAAAATCTATCAATTTTAAGGAGGGGGGTTAACAAAACCGTACATATCTCCGAACACCCTAAACACAAAAAAGTCCAAATCAATAGGGACCATTCCCAAGAATTGCTTGAACTTTTAGTGAAGAAATTAAGTTGATATCTCCATCCGTTCTCAAGTTATCGTGCACACAGACGGACAGACGGACAGACGGACAGACGGCAAACCGAAACCATATAGCATTTTTTTTAACAAAAATGCTTAAAAATTACTTTTAACTAACTTTGATAACAATAAATATGATTGTTGATATTGACCAATATTTAAATTTTATATTTAATAATTTAAATGTTTTCCATTAAGTTCATCTGTAAGAAATATTTAGTATGTAATAAAGAAGTTTATGAATAAGTCACAAATAATTTATAATTGAGCTTTTACGGCGTACTTCGCAATTAACAAACTCTTTCCTAGATGATCATTTTTGGGTTGCCAATAGTCTCGAATGTAATGACTCGGGTTTTGTCCGTAAAGCAATTCGAAGAACCAAAAGAAATAGAGAATAATTCAAAACAAAAATTATAAAAAAATAAAAATAAATTGATAGGTGAAATAGACCATAAATTTGAGCAAAAAACAAAACTAAACGGCGGGATAGAGAAATCCGAGATTTTTATCCGTCGTATGAACTCGCAGTTAACACCAAATGTATGTAAAATCATTTTATGTTCTCTGTTTTGTTTAATTGAGAGTATAATTAAAAATTTTCTACTCATTTTGTCGTCACAGTGTTATGACAAAAACGTCAGCAATTTTAATAAATTTTGTTTTTGTCACGGTGTAATGCGCATGATCAGATTCAATACAAACATATTTTGTCGATGTCACAATATTTCGTGTAATGGTGATTTTGATCGATTCAAAACTTAATTTTTGTGAAAGCTTTCCACATAACACAGCACTACAGCTGGAATGGGCCTGAAGTTGCTAGAAGTCTGCAATTGTGAGCTTTAATGGTAGAGAGAAACATTTGTGTTATTTTTTATATAAATTCGAATCAGATCATTGGTAATTAATTATTAGTAGCTAAACAATTTAAAACATACGGCATTTTGGAAAAAATCTGACTACTCATTCAAATATTTTTATGCACACAAACATACAAACATTTTTCGTAAACTTTATACAGTTAAATATTAATTTAATTAATATTTAAATAAAAATTTAGCTAACATTTCAAAGTCGTGAAATATTTCTGAATGTATATACTCGTACTATCGCTCCTTCTGAATGTATATACTATCTCTCAATATATCATTTTTACGTTAATACTGAAATGATCCAGCAAAAAATCTATTCTTAGGATACATCATAGTAGACTGTTCCACTAGTGTTACTAAAACACTTTACTAAGATTTTACTTCATGTGACAAGTAGTCTTAAATTACTAATGCCGTAAAGGAGCGGCCCACGCTTAGTCATATTAATTTTAAATTTCTACTTGTTATAAATATACCTTGATAGGAGTCAGAAAGACAAATTTTATTTTCTACTTTTCAAAGCCTTTTATTATATTATCTACTTTTTAGAGCCTTTAAATATAAGCGTGGTTTTTAAAAAGTTTTTTTTAAATATATTTTTCTATAGTTTTGTTTCTTTATAATCTCTGCATTCTATTCGGGGTCCGAAGCACCCCCAAAATCGTTTGAATTTTCTTAAATAAAATTAATAATATTCTCCTCCATATGTCATCAATTGTTTGTGGATCGTTGGCATTCATTTTTCCTTTCAAATAGTCTTACAGGAAAATTCTAGCGGTGTTAAATCGCAGGGGTCAATTAAAGTTTCCTTTTTGAGAAATTATTCTCGATTATTTAATTGCTGGAACGATGACGAATTGATGTTTTTGAACTTCCATTAATACTAGCATTTACAGCATCAACATTTTCATCTGGACGACCACTACGATGGTGTGTTTTTCTTTTATATCATTTACCAAACCAGTTTTAACAAATTTTGCAACAATTTTTTGAATGGCCACACACAATTGACTTAGGAATTTTTAATAATAATCACGCGTTGTTCAATCGTATATCTCTCTATTTTTAAGGGGGCATAGCACCTTCAAAATTGAAAAAAAGAGTTTTTCAAAGGTTTTCTTTTTTTTTGAATAAAAAGAGGTATCTTAATGAAACTTTCCATTGACATTTTGTTTAACTGAAAGTATACAAAACAATTTTATTTTGGTTTTTTTTAACCCATTGTCGTCTGCTACAAGGGTTTTCCAAAAACACTAAAAATTCGCGGCGTGCATCATAACTGCTCTCAGAAACGTCTGAGAAAAAACGGGGCTTTATTCAGCATTAAATCGCGCCCTTGGAATGAACAAAAAGGAAAAAAATTGGTTGCAAAAAAAAAATTGCGGCATTTTATCGAAAATGCAGCCTTTTTGTTTTGTGTTTGTTCCATTTGTTTCTAAGCATGAATTTGTTGTTGTTGGTTCAGCATATTTCAAAAGCAGCTTACACTTGTGTCGTTATGCAACACCTCCCCTTTAGGATGGATGTCTAAATTTTTATTGAATTTGGACATACATGTAGGAAATAAAATTTTTCTGAAGTTAAAGATAAATATACAGATTATTATTATTGTTATGATAGTTAGTATAAATGACGTATGGCTAGCAATTTTTGAGAGATGTATATTATAGTGTTTGTTATGTAGCTCTTCAATGTTTTCAATTGTCCAATTATGCATTGTATACAGGTTGATGTCTGGCAATACATTTTCCATATGTACATCGCTCCATGGTTGGAGTTGTTTTAGAACGTCTGTAAATGCTTTTGTGTCCTCCACTTGTACAATTTGCTCGTTGATCCGGATAAAACAAGATGTTAGTGTAATAATCGATGGTTGGCTGACTGTTTGTTTTTCTCGTGCAGTTCGAAGTGAATTCTAATATACTTTCTCCTGGTGATATGAAGAAGTTTGTTTCATCTATATTTGATATGACGACGTCAGGTTTGACCGTTGTGCAGTAACAAAAGGCTTTTTGTAGGTTAATAATTGCTGGTATACAAGTATTAGTTATTGGTAACAGTTTATCCTCTTGGCAATAGTATGTTCCATATATGGCTTGGCATGTGTCCAGTGATTGATATTTATACTGATATGAATTTAGTATTATAAATTTGGGGGGTATGGGAAATACCATTTTGTTATTGACTGGAATGGGAATTATCTTATAGAGTTGGAATATCTCTCTCTGGAATTTCGGGATATTTATTAGGAATATTAATTGTTTATCTTTGTTGATTAAACCTTTAATTTTTAACAAATTTAGGATCGCTGACTCATGCGGGATAGATATATTATTTTCATTCAACATGTCTTTGATGTACTGTATTTCATTGTCATTGAGCAGGTGTCTGGATATAGTTCTATTTTTTGAGAAGGTTATAATGTCTAAGAGGTCTTCCAAATGTTGGTTTAAGTTTTCTATAGTGTATTCTAATCTATATAATTGTTGGTCATAAATCATGAGGCTACCGAATTCGCTAAGCTTACCTATAGTTGTATGTATCGTTGTGTTAAGCGTTTTTAAATTGATTTCTAAATTCGTTTTAGGTCGTCTATACGGGTTATCATTTGTTGATCATTAGGTTATCATTTGTTGATTTGTTCGAATTCATAAAGCGTGTTTTGAATATCTTGTAAGTCTTGGTTGTCTAGGTTTCCGGTAATGTCCTTTATGATTGTGCCAAGTCCATTGATTAAGCCTCTCTTTATTCTGTTTGGTAAGATGTCGTTTAAGTTGCGTTGACTTTGATCTACTTTTGCTGCTATGACTATTAGCTTATTGTCAAGTATGTTCCTACTATCGAGCCCCATTTGCTCTTTTAAAGTTTTAACCCTCGTCAGGCGGCATAGGTACAATTGTACCTTTTCTGTTTTTAAATACTAATAAGTCTTCTTGTAGAAGCCGGAGAGAGTTAAAGCTTTGTGAGATCTCTACATTTTAATAATGTGGAAATTCCAAATATTATCTTTTAACAAAAATTATGACTACAGTGACAATATTCATATAAAATATATGAAAGTACAATTGTACGTCTGCCGCCTTTCAGCGTAGTAAAATTATGCCGCCGGACGAGGGTTAAGTATGTCTAGAGTTTGTGAAATTGTTTGTTGATATCGTTCTAATGGTATTATATGAACCATTTTCCGATATGAGCTATGTAGATGTACTGGTCCCTGGTGTACTGTGATTAGGCTCTTTTTGTCCGATAGTGGTGTTATTTTTAACTCCTGACCTATGGTTCTTGTGAACCTGGAATAGATGTTTAATTTTATTGTTATGTACCTTACCTATGTTCGTTAGTATTAAGGGACTATTCTTTATATTTTCTTTTACAATTTCTTTCCTAAATTGGGGTTTCGTTTTCCCTCTCCTATACTTTTTTACGTATACCCCGAGGTTTACTGGGATATCGATAACCTTTCTTCTCTTCCTATTTAATTTCTGTATGAGTTTTTCTTTTCTAATTCGAGTTTTCTCGTGTATGTTAGCGTAAATTAGTTCAAAGGTGTTTCTATGTTCTTGGGCGTATTCTAGTTCTGTACCGAACTCAGGTGTATTTTTATAGTAGTGCCCATTTAATAACTGAAACGGTGTCATTCCAGTTGAGCTATGAATGGAATTGTTATAAGCGATAATGGCTGACTGCATGATACTCTTGATTTCTTCGTCCGGGTTTAGTAGTTGTATAATCGAGCATATTTCTTTTAAAGTCGAGTGAAATCTTTCCACAGGTGAGTTGCCCGTAGAGTTATAGGGTGTCGTAGCGTGAAGAATAATATTGTATTTTTGTGTTAGATCTTGTATCTTTTTGGGTACATAAAGTTCGTTATCCGCAACTATTTTGATTGGTATCCCGTGCGTCCCTATGTAAGTTTTTATAGCTTCTTTGATGGATTCACCTGTTTTTTCAGTTAGATGGGATGCAGATCCATGTTTAGTAAATTTGTCTATTACTGTCAAAAATATTACGTTATTTAATGCAAAGATGTCCGTATGTATGATTTCTAACGGCCTCTTGGGTGTTTCAGTTACTGTGAATTCTATATTCGGTGGATGTCTGTCGTATTTGATTCTCAAGCAGGTATCGCATTTAGCTACGTATTGTTGGATTTTTTCTTTTAAATATGGGAAATAGAACTGAGTTTTTATTTGAGCGTAATTCTCGCTGGTTCCCCGATGTTCGTGAATTTCTTTTATTTCCTCATTTGTTCTTCCGGGTCCATGATATCTATCAAAAAAACCCTTGATCTAACAAGGTTTACTTTTCGGTTTGTTTTACGAGGTTTGCGGTTTACCAAGTTGTGATAGATGTTTAACACCTCTTTGAATGTTTCGTTGACTGCGAATATACAAGTTAATTGCCTTGTTCTACCAAATAACTCCTGTAAAATTTCTTCAATTCTCTTGATATTACCTTTTAAGGATGGCAATTCTAGCGTAATTCTAAGCTTGTCTTCAAATAGTGTGTTTTTTTTATTGAGGGGTGGCTGAGTTCATCAGAAACGCATAAGACGAATTGTTTATTAATGTATTAAGACAATTTTTTGTTTCGGGGATTAGGTTGTCTGAGGTTGATAATATATTAGCTGTGTCTTCACTGGAAGAAGATGTGTCAGATTGGTGAATTTCGATTCGGGACAATGCATCTGCGTTTGCATTCAAGGTTCCTTTTTTATAGGTCTATCTCGTAATCGAATTCTTCCAGTTTTAACCTCCATCGGACGAGTTTTGAATTTGGTTCCTTCAAGGAAAATAGCCATGTAAGGGGTTTATTATCAGTAACGATCATAAATTTTCGTCCGAATAGGTAGGGTCTAAAATACTTGGTGGCCCAAACGATGGCCAATAACTCTTTCTCAATTGTTGAATAATTCTGCTCAGTTCCCGTTAAGGTCCTACTGGCATAACATATGGGTAAATCTTGTCCGATTATACCTTGGGACAGTACTGCTCCAATTGCAGTGTTGGAAGCATCGGTGGTTAAGATAAATTTCTGTGAGAAATCTGGGTATTGTAGGAGAGGTTCGTTAGACAATATTTCTTTTGCTTTTTCAAAAGATTGAATATATTCAGGGTCATTGATATTTATTGTTTCGGTTTTTCTTAGACACTTTGTCATTGGTTTAGTTAAGGATGCAAAATTTTTGATGAATTTCCTGTAATATCCCAATAACCCTAAGAAACTTTTGATTTGTTTCTCGGTTTTGGTTATTGGATATTTCTTTATAGCTTGGATCTTGTCAGGGTTCGGTTTAACTCCCGAGGTGTGACGATGTGGCCTAGAAAAGCAACTTCTCTATGCAGGAATTCAGATTTATCCAGCTGCACTTTTAGATTTGCTTCTTCCAATCTTTTGAATACCTTTTCTAAGCTGACCATATGTTCTTGGAGTGATGTTGAAAATATGATAATATCATCCATGTAACATAGGCATATCGTTCCCTGTAATGGACCTAATACGTTGTCCATTACACGTTGAAAGGTTGAAGGGGCGTTTTTCAGCCCGAAAGACATGCGAGTGCCCGAATTCGACCCTAAGTAGTGCCCGAATTCGACACTAAATGCGGTCTTAGCTCTGTCTTTTGGGTTCACCTCTATCTGGTGAAATCCAGAAGCCAAATCTAGTGTTGTGAAATACTGGCTTTTGCCAAGCTTATCTAAGATATCCGTAATATTTGGAATCGGGTATTTGTCGTCTATGGTTTTTTCATTTAACCTCTGTAGTCGATTACCATTCTCCATTTTATTTTGCCAGAAGCATCTGCTTTTTTGGCACAATCCATGTAGGAGAGCTCCAAGGTGAATAGGATGGTTTTATAACGCCTTGAATTAGCATTTTATTCACCTGGTCTTCAATTTCCTTTTTATGGACAAATGGATATCTATATGTTTTGGTAAATATGGGTTTCTCCTCGGTTAGATCTATGTTATGTTTTATTTCGTTAGTGAATGTTAAGTCTTGGTTTTCTTTTTGGGCGAAGCCGCTCACTATGGCACATTTCAAAACAGGATGTAATAAAACAGGACATCACAAAACAGTACATGGTACGAAACAGGACCGATTAAAACAGTACATCAAAAAACAGTACATAGTACATTAAAGTACATGGTACAGAACAGGACCATTTAAAACAGTACAACACAAAACAGTACATGGTACACTAAAGTACATGGTACGAAACAGGACCGATTAAAACAGTACAACACTAAACAGTACATGGTACACTAAAGTACATGGTACGGAACAGGACCGATTAAAACAGTACATCACAAAACAGTACATGGTTCACTAAAGTACATGGTACGAAACAGGACCGATGAAAACAGTACACCACAAAACAGTACATGGTACGGAACAGTCAGGATATTTTTATCTTATCATATCGAAATCTGAAATGTTCATCTTTTAAAACATTGTTGGGTGAAGTTCAGAGGATTTTTTCAGCTTGATTTGTTAAATATTTTTTTATTGAATACGTTTAGTAATTAGTATCCTATCAAGTAGAGATTTGCCTTCACCTAGAGTAATTAGACAGTATACTATATAGAATTATAGTTGCTTTACGTTATAATAAAATATCCCTTCACCTAACTGTATATTATTTTGTAGTGTACCATGTACTGTACACATACACCTGTATACATACATCTCAATCGCTACTACTCGATTGTTGCGAAATATAACAAAAATATGAAATGGAAACAGTACAAATACATATGTGAGGTGTGCAAGACTTTTAATTCGTATTTTGAATTTGAATGTATAATATAATTTTGCTTTTAAGGATTGTAAATATATAGTATTAGTTATTTGGAACTTTCAAGGATATTGTATTCATCATAAAAAATTTGATAAGGAACACATCTTGATTTTATGACCCTCTAAAAAATATACCTACATTTTTTGGGAGTGAAAAATTGTTTTAAAAATTCATTTTAAAGACTGTTGTTGTATTTTTCTTAACAAATACAAAGTATCAGTTGATTTATTGTACAGTAGTAAGGGATGATACTTTATTAAAAAAAAAAAATGGGCGAAGTAGAACCAAAACATCGGCTTTATAACACAATGTTTTTTTTTACCCTAACATTTTTTTTTACCTGATTATAAATGCTCACTTGTCAACATTTTTATATAAATGATATGATTTACAATAAGAAAATTAACTTCGCCTAACACTATATGTATAACATTATTTTAATTTAAATCGCTAATACTCGATTGTTGCAAAATAGATCAAAAATTTAAATAAATTTATAAATAAATATATAAATAATACATTTATTTTATTTATATATATATTTAAATTTTTGATCTATTTTGCAACAATAAATAAAACTTAAACAATTTTTTGGAAATAAAAACCTGCAAGATTAAATTACTAAAATCGTATAATTGACTTAACTATTTTGTGGTGTTCTCTTTTAATACGTACTGTTTTGCGATGTACTCTTCCGTGCCATGTACTTTAGTGTACCATGTACTGTTTTAATCGGTCCTGTTCCGTACCATGTACTGTAGTGTACCATGTACTGTTTTGTGATGTACTGTTTTAATCGGTCCTGTTTCGTACCATGTACTGTAGTGTACCACGTACTGTTTTGTGATGTACTGTTTTAATCGGTCCTGTTTCGTACCATGTACTGTAGTGTACCATGTACTGTTTTGTGATGTACTGTTTTAATCGGTCCTCTTTCGTACCATGTACTGTAGTGTACCATGTACTGTTTTGTGATATCCTGTTTTGTAACATCCTGTTTTAGCACATCCTGTTGTGAAATGTGTCGTTTCGTATGGGACCCCTTTTTGGGAGATATGATCTTATTTTTTGCATAGGGATTGGATGGCTTTTGTTTCTTCAAGGTTTAAGTGTGTTGTCGTAATTAGTTCGTCTATCGTTTGTTTACTGGAAGTGGAATGGCAAAAATTTACGTCGTATGTGCCCATATGCTGTTGTAAAGGTTTTCCCTCTAATGGATGTTCGACAAGGAAGGTTTTAAATTTAGGAGAATAATTGATTATTTCGGTTGAAATGAAATGGTTTTTACTGTTGTAGACTCCTTCAGGAATTATTAAACCATTAGATAAAACGAAAGGTTTTAAATAAATATCTCCCTGCTTCGTGGTTACAGGAATTTCTACGAGTTTTTTACTTCTCAGTGGAACGATATGTTGTTTAGAGACAAGATTGAATTTATTATTAATGGGAGTATTTGTTGCAGGAGTTATTAATAAAGATTTAGTCAAACTGATATCAGCGTTTGTTTTATTCATTAGATCTATTCCGATTAAACCGTTAAAGTAACTATGAAATTTGAAAAGCAAGAATCTTCATTTCCGAATTCTTTAATTACTATTTCTACTTCTCCATCTAGATCGGTACTATTGAATAAGGTTGATATTCTAACGGGGTCTATTTTAATAATTTTGTGATCAGGGATTACTCCAGGATCTATGAACGATCTGTTGGCTCCTGTATCTATTAGAAGTCTTAGGTTTTGGTTATTAACTGTTAAATTTAAGTATGGTAGTTTAGTACCTTTAGTGTCCGAATTGTTGTTATGAATACCTATGTATCCTGCATCTCGAATGAAGCTGTATGAAAATCCTCCTCTTCAACATCTACTTCAACTATTAGTTGGGTGTTGATTGGATCTTCAACTTCATACAGTTCGTCATTATAAGGTTCCTCGTTCGTCTATCGTAATTCGTTTTCGTCATATTGTTCGACATTAAATAATTCTTTAGATTTTACTCTCGGTTGACTGTATTGTTGGAAACGATAAGGTTGTTGTTGTTGTTGTCTTGTTTGAAATTGGTTATGAGGTTGTCTAAACCTATCTGTAACAGATGTTGTAGCCGTGGGTTCAGGCTTACCCATAATGGCTTTTGATGGTTGGATAGTGAATGGTCTATGATTATAGTAAGCATTAGAACCTTTGTTAATTGGTGCTCTAATTTGGTTGAAATTTGGTTTTGGATACATGACAGGAGGTGTATTACTATAAAACCGTTGAGGTATCGTGTTATTACTACGCATTGGTAGTAATGGTTTTTGAGCATTTTGAATGGGAGGTATGTATCGCAACCCTGCGAGTGATTGTTCTCGCATACATATTGCCCTAGATTCGGTGAGATTTTGTGGTCGCATTGATCGAACATGCGATCCCATCGGCTCTCTCAGTTTACACGTAAAAATGTTGAGAGCCATTTTGTCGTACCATCCATTTTTCTGTGGAGCGGATAAGGGTTCATTTAGTTTGGCCCAATTTTTCAAACTATTTATTATGTCACTAATTTTCGCGAAAAATATTTCTACGCTATCGTTGCCCTGGTGGATGTTGTGTAACTCCTGAATCAAAACACTTTCGTCTCTTTTATCAACAAAGTGTGAGATTAAATTATTTTTTATGGAGTCCTAACTGTTAGGAGTATTGTATAAATCTAATGCGTCATTTGCTTTATCTTTAATCCAACCCCTGATGCTACGTGTTACAATATTAGCATAGACGGATTCGGCTGGCTCAGCAATTACAAGAATATCATCGATATGTTGCAGAAAACTATGAAGTCCCGCTGAGCCACCATTAAAGGTAGGGATATCTTTAATAAGTTTTGTTATGTGACCGGTTTTTTCTAAGCGCTCTTGCGCCATCTTAGAACCGTGTTTATCTTTTGGAGTAATTTTGTATAGAAGGTTTATTCAACTTTTGTTAGTATTTATTTGTTATAAGAATTTTTTTTTTTTTTTTTGTTTGTGTTTATTTTTGAAATTTAGTAATAGAGATCACTTTAAGGAAGGGGAATATCAGTATAATCAAAATCACTTACCAAGCTGTTACCATTAAGATGAAGAAGCGATAAACCATCGTCTCTTGTCGTTTTACTTCCTAAATTGTCTCTTTACTTGTTTTTCGTTTAGCACTATTTAGGTATCTACCCCTAGTGGTATTATTACAAAAAAAAATTATTAATTTTAATCTATTATTTTCACTTTACATTTATCTCCTTAATATACTTTCACTGAGATAATTGTCGTGGCACTATAATCCAATAAACCGTTGGATTAGCTTTAGGTTTACTCAATTGATACACCGTCGGATTTTTCTTCACTAAAACTTCACCACTTTTATTAACTTTTAATTTCACTTTATTTATAATATTTTTTTTTTTACTGGGATACCGGTAGATATTAATATATCGATTTACCGTGATCCGCACAACTGCGCCAATAATAAAATTGATGATTAATTAATTAAATTTTTATTTGACTCAACCCGAGAGTTGAGTCTTTTCTTTTATTTTTATTTTTTATTTTGTTAAAGCTTACAACAAGTTAATATAAGTTAACGAAGTGATTTCAAAAATACAAATTCCACTTGTTTTAAGTTTTCTTTACTTTATATAGGTTTCGAATTTAATGAACAACAAAAATGACATCCGCTCTGTTTGTTTTCATCGCGCGTGTCATTTATGCAGAAACGGCAGTTTTTGCAGTAAATTTCCATTTGTTTCTAAGCATGAATTTGTTGTTGTTGATTCAGCATTGAAAGCCGATTATTCCTTCCGTAGTTCATTCTGAGCAGAACTATATGTAGATTACCGTGTTAAAATTTTAGAACGATTGGATAAACAGTTTTTTCTCAATCTTGCACGCCAACTTGAAAAACGTCGATTCAAGATAATCGCGTTTAAGTAACATAAAAATATAAATAAAATTTTTTTTTTGAGATTTTCATGTTTATATTATTAAAATCATGTTTTTAAACGTTCATTCTAACATATTCTATTATAAAAAAAATTTCGATTTTTTAAAAATTTGAAGGTGCTATGCCCCCTTAATAACCGTATTGTGTCTACATGACATCTGCCAAATTACATATGTCATATTTTCATAACGGTAAGTTAAATACTTAGGTAATAATCGATCTAAGTTTATTTTTTTAGTGCCTGATATGACCTTGACATATCTTTTTGGTACCCGCATATCTATATCTGCAAATGTAGGTTAGTTCGCAGAGCTTTCGACTTTCTCCTTCTCAAAACTTAGTTCATAGGGTGGTGTTAAACGAATAACCGTACAAGAAACTTAAAATTTTCATTTTACACTACACACACACAAACAATCAGGCTTCTCTTTTAGAGAGAAAATATCCAAAGGTTGGATATACTGCACAGAGCTTTTTCGAGTTGTGTGTGTTTTTTTCATAATTCGCTTTTATTGTTTAATCCTTCTGTGTGCATTGTTCTAACGAAAATGAGGTTTTATTGATGCAGAAAAAAGTTAAAACAGAAAAAATCGGTTGATTATGTTTCATTACTTGAGATGTCTGAAGATTTTATCCCGGAAAATACGGAACGAACGATTGTTGAAGTAAATTGGAATATGGTACATATAATTAATTAGTCATCTGTGTAGGATGATTTCGTAGATATGCATAATTATGTTATGAACATTTATGTTAATTATAAGACGAAAATACAGTCTCGAGTTCCACAAAATGCCCCAAAATAAATACGCTTAAATTTTTACTTCTTATACGATACCTATATCTCAAAACAAAAATCAATAGACTAATCCCAACGGCAGCAATTAGCAAATTAACGAATGTTTATTGTTTATGACTAAGACGTTACACAAATTAGGTCATTACATTTTAATTAGCAATTACTAGTTTTGAACTTCTTGTTTTTATATTTCGTCCACATACAAATTTATATTTTGTGATAGTAAATGATGCACAATAGAGTGAACACGCTTGGTTTTATTATTGTTCTCTCATACATAAAAATACAAAATTTGCACATGACAACGTCTCGGGTTTTCATTTTTATTATGTTATAACTAAAATGTTGAATAGACGCTTGTTTGTATCACATTTTTGTGATATGTCTCGAACAGAATACATAATAAACAAAGCTTTATTTCTGAATGAACAAGTTTATCAGATTGAATCTATATTGTTGCATTAATAAATACAATTTAGGAATCAGGACGGTATTCAAAAAATTTATTGAGTTTAGAAACCGCTAGTCCTGTTCTCTTTCGTCCAAGTTTACGTGGGATATGTGGGAAATGATATTAATGTAAAACACTACACAGTTTGTACGCATCCATTGACGATATTGGAAACAGGTGATTTGGTCCGATGATACGAAAATAAATCGATATCAGGCAGATTTGTAGTGCTACTACAGCCACATGAAAAAATAAAGAAACATCATGTTACGGAAACGATGAAGTACGATGGCAGATCGTTAATGGCCTGGGGATACTGCACCTGGTGGAACGTTGGCCCACTAGTAAGGATCAAGGGCATTATGCGAAAGGAAGAATATTTAATTATTCTTAAAGCAAACCTAGTGAAGTTTGTGGATATCCGGAGGAAGAGATCGTTTTACAGAAAGATGGAGAGTCCCCAAACACACAGCTAAACCAATGCAAAAATGGTTAAAAGATCAGAAACTCCAACCTATGAAATGACTTGCTCAAACTCCGGAAATGAATTCCATAGACCATTTATGGGCCCTCATCAAGCAACGATATGGTGAGGCACCTAAAAACGTAGACGAATTATGACAGCGAGTTGAAACGGAATGGATCAAAATTCCACATGACTCCATAGAACGGCTTGTCGAAAGTATGCCTCGACGTATAAAACCAGTTATTGACAATAAGGGACTTTGGACCAAATAAAAATCTCAAATTTAAAAACATGCATATATGGATAAATATGACCTAAACAATATATGTACATAACTTTATAATTAATTAAATTATTGTTATTTTTTTAAGTAAATCTTTGTACATTTTACAAAGTAATTGAAATATTTTATTTTATTAAAAAAATAAGACATTTGATTTTAGATATTTTTTTGGTTATAATAGGGCAGATTTTACCATTTTCGAATTTTAAGAAAGGAGAAAAAAATCATAATAGACCCACTGCGTTCCGAATACATATTTGGTTAGCAAAATCTTGTGTTTTGAAAATCCTATACTTTGTACCGACGTACAATGATGAATCTCTCATTCTTTCTTGGCGTCAGTTTTTTTACACCAACACAGCCAACGTGTTAAAATGCAAAGCTACCTCGCGCAATGTAATCAATTGATGTTATATTGTTTGTATATTGTAAATGTATTATTATTTGGCGGGAAAATGTGAACTGAGCTGAGCGATAACACGGAAAACTACGAAATCAGTTGGGTGACAGATTTCATAGAGCCAAGTGCCTCGAAAAAAAAGAATAAAAATAAAATTCGTGTATATTAAACTAAGATAAAAGTTTAGTTAAGTAAAAGTTTAGTTATGTAAAGTTTAGTTCATTTTTGAAGTTTAGTATCACATTTTAAATTTTAATAACTAGTTAAGTGTTAATAAGTTTATTATAAGTGAACAAAATATAGAACTTAGATTCTAAGAACGTTGATTTTGTTAATAATTCAATTTAAGATAAAAACTGTATAAGCATAACTGTTTAGTGGAAATTTTGCCAGTTGACCTCTCAAGGCAAAAATAAACGTGTCTTTGGAAGATACTTAAGCCGTAAACAAATGTGACGTATCTCCCAATTGTGCAGTAAACGTCTCTAATTAATACTGCAAATAAAGTTTATAATATTTAAGTTAATACTTAATAACATAATTCGAGTACATCATAATATTTATAACAATAAATTCACCAACAACGAAAAAAAACCATTTAAATAATAATTTAATAATAATTGATGCAGTTTTAATACTCGTCACTGTTGTGCAACAATAACAACATTAAAAATCAAACAACTCAACAATAATTAATGTCACCGAATAAGAAAATTATAAAATAATTATTTGCCAACGCTCGAATAAAATATACAGCAACAGATATCGATGTTGTAAATTCTACTATTCAATCATCAATACAGTAGTGACGGAAAATAACGCATCAGCTATAACCACTGCGAAGCAACACACCATCGAACGGTTTAAACGGATTTCTTCGCTAGCTACAACTAAAACCAGATGTGGATTATCATCGCATTAAGGTACCTTAATCACGTAATTAATTAAGTAGTTTAAGTTTATAAATTAATTATAATTTTTTTTCTAAATTTAGTAAGGTTTAGGTAGTTTATATTAGACGTTAGGTAGTTTATATTAGAATTTTTGGTTAATTCTGATAATTTTTATTTTTATTTTCAAATAAATTCACATTTTTCTTAATGTTCCTGATATTAAAATAAAATCGAAAAATGTTGAAATCTGACGTCACATTGTTAGTCTGATCATGAGAAATTAAAAAAAAATAAGAGTTGGATGATCTGGAATGTAGGTAGGTAGCGGCTGAGGTAAGTTTACTGATCATTGGTAATCCTTCCTTTCTTCTCTCATTTCTTTGCGCAGTATGCATGTTTCTTTATCTTAGTTCCTCTCTTCGTGTAAGCGGTCTAATACAGGCTGGCATATATTTTGGAAAACCCCACGACACTGCTGGTCCCTAGCCGAATCAAACTGACCGCCCAAAATCACTATGTTGGCATTTCTGTTAACACCCTAGTGCGTCACTTATGTTGGCTTGCTGGGGCGTTACAACTTTCCAAACCACCAAGATCAAATTTCTACCAAATATTTAAGTATAGTATAGTGTACATTTTGCCAGATATATTCGTGAAGAATTATTGTTGCGTCGTTAAAATTAAAATTTATTCCCAACTACAAATAAAAATGTTAATTTTACGGTTTTATGGACAAGACATGGAATTTGGTATAGTATTACATATGACAGAACCCAGACCAATACATTTTAGCATTTTTGTAAGGTCCGTGGACCGACAATTTTTTTTTTTGCATATTGGGGGGGGGGGGGGGGGGTTCACATGAAACTTTCATCTCATAGAACTGATCTCCTAAGTGCCACGGTAACTGAGATATTTTTAATAATTTTTTTAATTACCCAAAATCTCCCAAAACTTTTAATTACCCATTTAAAAGGTCATATCATTTTTGTTTGTACTCGTAAAGGCACGAATAACTTTTATTGTATTCTGTAGTGTGTTATTCTAAATAAATTACTTTTTCATAAAACTGGTTTAAGAAAAATGCCTTATGGGCTTCCAAACCCTAAAAAATTTATAAAGGTATGAAAAATATCTCCTTCTCAATTCATTTAAAAAAAAACTTAAGGTTATTCTGAAATAAACTTTATTTTAAACAATTCTGTAGTTTATGGCCTTTCCAATGGTATACTACAATCATTCATTTTATGCTCTAAATAAGAGAACTATTTGGCCGGGATCAGGATTAAAAAATTCTTTTTAGTTATTTTTAATCAACTTCATTTTTTAAATTTTTATTACAAATGATCTCGACTTCGAATGCATGCATGGCATCTTTTTTTATCTCCACGGTTGTTGTGCGAAGTTGCATTTTGTTTTACATTTTTTTAAATGCGGCGCTTATCCTTTCAATTAAAATTTTTCTTGCATACAACAATTCCTTATCATGTCCCCAGATGTAGAAATCTAGGGATGTGAGTTCTGGAGACCTTGCGGTCCAAGGAATAGGGCCACTTCTACCAATTCGGTAGTTTAGAAAGAATCATCCAAGTGTGTTCTTACGGTTCTCGCTAATTATGTGCAGGACAGCCGACATTTTGAAAAAAAAATCAGCACATCTTCCTCTAAAATTGATAAAATCAGCTCACGTAGCTCATTTTTAACAAATTTGAGATAAATATCACCGGCAAGAACGAAAAAAATGAATTTACTTTGGAAAGAAGCCTTTTTTGTGAGGATTTTGGCCTTTTCTGCTCCAATGATACAGATTGTGAGATTTTGTAAATTCTCACGATTGAAGTTAGACTTATCAGTCTACAAAATATTTTTCAAAAGGCTATCATCCGCAAAATTTGTATAAAACTACAGCCAATGCTATACATTATTAACTACAGCCAATGCTATACATTATCACCCTCTTCGAGACCAGGAACAATTAACAATTTAGCAAGAACAACGTGAAACACATCGGCACGTCCAACAGCAGATTGTGGAATATCGACTGAACAGCTCAAGGCAATTAAAATCCAGTTTACTTATATTTAAAAATCTATCAATAACTTAAAAGGTAATCTCTTACCCCGGCAAAATAATATTTCATATTTTGACCACAAAATGAATGATTTCTATGACATGTAGTATATCCATTGTAAAGGGCATAAAATAGAGTTTTTAAAACAAAGCTAATTTAAAATACCCTTAAGTTTTTTTAAAATGAATTTAGAAAGTGACATGTTTCATACTTTTATAAATCTTTTAGGATTTGAAAGCCCATAAGTCATTTTTCTTAACCAATTGTATTAAATAATGAGTTGTTTAGTATAAAACCACACTCCAGATTACAGTAAAAGTTATTTCGTGCCTGTATGACAACAAACAAAAAAATATGACCATTTAAAGGCGAGATTTTGGGTTAATTACAAAAAAACTTAAAAGCTATCGTGACACTTAGGACATCAGTGGTATTGAATGCAAGCTTAAAAATGACAACCAATCTGCCCAAAAATTTTGTCGGTTTACGCGCCAAACACCCTGTATATGACTTTTGACCTCGGTATAACAAATTTTGTCATTAAAGTTTCGTGCAACAACTGTCCAAGGTAATCGTACGACCGACCCTAGGGACGGGCCATTTATCATTTTAGGGTTAATGTACATGCAAAGGTCATAATAAAAAACCACGTCTGAATGAATATAGAACATTCAACTTATGGAATTTAGTGGAATCCCGATTTTAAGTCGGAAGGTTAAAAGTTGATGAATTTCCTTATGTTATCCAGTATCTCCTCCATTTGAGGTATGGAAAACATGTCGTTAATGGTTTTATCATTTAATTGTCTGTAGTCAGTCACTACTATGACCTTTCGGTTACATGAAGCGTCTGTCATTTAGGGTTTATGGGGTTGTGGTTGGATTCATTTATTATGGGCTCCTGGAATTTCGAACACACTGCTTACCACTCTTAATCGGATCTTCTGAATTTTTTGAATTATTTTTCCTTAGTAAAATGAAGTATAGTAATCATGAAAAATTTTGAACTCGAGATTTTTGCAGATTTACCGAATATATACAACGAATATATCGCCGAGGCCAAAAAAATCAGTTTTAAACATCTCTGTGCCTGCGCATGTGTTTGCAGACTAAATATCGTTTGGCCTACAGCTCGGTCGGGGTGAAACTTCATATATATGATTTTCCATAAATTGGAATTATTATAAACACAATACAAATACTCACTATAGCAGGTGCGTATCAGTCGGCCTCAAGAAGGCACTGTCTCCTCGAGTTGAATTAAAAAATAGACCCACTGTATTGCGGAAACTCTCAAAACACTATTGAAGACCTGTACAATTTTATTTACGAGAGTTATTTTTAGGAAGTGGCAAGCTATTTAGAGCTAATTACGTCAAATTTCGTTAAATTTATGTAATATAAAAAATAATGTAACTAGTATTCACAGCAAAAATATTTTTCTTCATTATAGATACAAGAAAAAATTAGAAATGACAACACAGTAACTCAAAATTAGGGTTAATTGCTTACTTTTCAAAATATTTACAAAAAACGCGAAGGTCCTATGAAAGTTATCACCGAATTAATGAAAACGGAATGATAAAAGGTTAAGTATGGAGTTTAATCCCGAGCGTACAAACCGCCTGAGCTGTAGAGAAAACACAACATTTAGTTTGCACGGAAAACACACATACACACACAGAGATCTTTTTAAAAATTCGCTCGGATTATACATATGTATCACGAAAGGGAAAATCAGTAAACACTATCCTTTTTATTTTACTACGTAAAAGAAAGTAAAATCCAATATTGTCAAAAACTGATTTGGAGATGAGAGCGTGTTTAAAATTTTGAAACAGGCACTTTGAGTTATCAGTTTGGTACTTAACACCATTATGTTCATTTTCCGTAATCATTTTGAGACGAATTCTAGTAACTCCCGTGGCTCCTACAACCAAAATGTTGTGATATAACGATTCTCGATTACCATCATCCCCTTCCATTAAAATTCAATAACCATTTTATAAAGTTTTTGTTTTCCCATTTTTGTTTTATGTATTTAATGTTTAATTTTAATCTGCCAGACCAGCAGCTGAGAAGAGAATTCGTTTTGCTGTTATTGTTAATTAATTTCTACTCAGTATCTGATTCCAAAAAATTATCATTGACTTTAAATTTCATTATCCGTCCAATTTTTAACCCTTATTTTTCCAAAAAATTAAGCCTTATTTGTTTTTGTTTTTAAACTTTTAATTATTAAATTCTAATTAAAATATGTATATACGAGTACATATTAAGTATAAATAAAAAAAAATTGACCATCATTGAAATATAATTTTTATCTCTGCTTTGGGAAATAGTTAATTCGTATTTTTTTAAAAGGATTTGCTATTGATTTTTATGGATAAAAGATTTTAAAAATTAAAACGTACCGCATAATACACAAAATAGCACAGGGTGATTCTGTAAAAGGAAATCATTATTCATTAATGTATGATTAATAGCTTGTCTCCCACACGCAGTTCACGTTCCATTAAATTCAGGCATGTCATTACAACTTCATCAAATTCTCTATCAATTACGAGATTACGACACGTCGCTTATGTTAATTACAATCGAACGAAGAACACTTTAATGGTGCACGGTAATTTTCTTTCGTTTCTTCCCCAAATTTATGGATTTTCGGTTTGATATGTTTGGCTTAACGTCACGTTTTCTTCATAAATTTTTTAGTTAAGTACAACAAGTATAATTATAACGATTTTTTCACACACAAAAAATTATATTTTAATATAAGAAACTCTTGGCTGCATTAAATATGTATGCTTGTAAGAAAGTTCCATCGACACGTTTTTTTTTTTCATTCACGAAAACGACGAAAAATAAAGGGGAAGGTGGAGGAAGTGTAACAGGATAAAGCTTTTTGGTGTGGAAATTAAAACGGATGAGGTTTTATGACGAACCAATCTTTTCATTGGAGAGCTTATATTAAATATTAACGTTTAATATTAAATGTTTTTGCATTAAATTGGAATTACCACATCACAACCGATTTCTAGCTATACGTAAGTTGTTCGCTTTGGAAATGGCAAAAATGTTTGCATACATAATATATGTACATAGAATATACGTATATAAATATGTATTATAAATGGATTTTAGCACGATCGACTACGTTTTACTTGTTGTCGTTTTTTTGTGGTAATAAGCCAGTTTAAATTTATGAGGTGTAATTAATTTGGGCGTGTAAAAGAATATTTTAAGCAATTAAGTTTTGTTTACAGATTTATTAACATGAGCTCATACAGAAAATATATTAATGGTATCTGTTCTGTGTATCGTTAATTTGTTATATATTCTATTCCCATTCCGTTTAAATAAATTATTTCATCCACCAAATAACCATAAAACAATTTCTGTAAAACGACAATTTACCGATAATCAATTTAGCGCGACAATTTACTGAAAAGCAAATCACCGAAATAGCAATTAACTGAAAACGACAGTCTACCGCAAATAACAGTTAATCAACAATTCATCGAAATAATAAAATTACTGAAAGCCATAATTCACCGAAAGTGACATTACATCGAAAATGACAATTCACCGAAAACGACAATTCACTGAAAACGATAATTCACCGAAAAAACAATTTACCGAACAGGAATATTCACGGAAAACGGCAGTCCAACGACAACGGGAATTAATCGAAAAAGATAATTAACCAAAAATGACGGTTCATCCCAAAAGGAAAATAATAATTCGCTGAAAAGGACAATTCACCAAAGTCAAAAATTCACTAAAAACGACAATTCGTGTACTAGCGGTTTGTATTTCATTTGAACGATGTTGATAAAAAATTTAAGAGGGACCCATGAGTTCTAATTTCTGAAAAATTAATTTAGGAGGTTTTTGCATTCTATGGTTATTTTGATCATTTCTCGAGGCCGGTTTGTATAATGGTAATTGAATTTGAATGTGAGTTCTGGAAGCAGTTCAGGAACATTTGTAGTTCAGAAACTAAGTTATTTCAACACTGATTCTGATGAAAATGTGTGTGAAGAATGGAAATAAAATTCTAATGTTTTTGAGGACGTTCTAGACTTTGGCCTACTAGGACAGAGCTAGATAATTTTTTAACCGATCACGATAAAACTGGGTATACAGGATGGAAATGAAAGATTAAAACGATTTGTGGAAGAAGCTCTGGAACGTAGCCAACTAAAAAGAAATGAGGTGTGCTATTTCTTAATCGAGTATCATGAGATTGGGAAATAAGATTCCAGATTTTTTTATTAAATTAGGCCAAGTGGAACGGAACAAGGCCATTTCCTACACGTTCATAATGAAATTGGTATGTAGAATGAAAAAGTTCTTTATTATTGCCAATTAGGACGGAACAAAACAACTAGTTAACCGATCGACATAAAATTGGTTAACCAGCAAAAAATAGAATTGAAAAAAAAAAATTTTGAAAGAAGTTTTAGGATATGGTCGACCTACATCGATCTAGACCGTTTGCCAGTCGATCATAAAGAAATCGGGTGGTACATTATGCATCCATAAATATATATTATATATTTTTCAATAGGTTTTATTTCAATACCTAAAATGGTAAACACAAATAATTTGTATAGGCCTTTTAGCAGCTCTATCCGAAATCATTCCGAAAAATCGGAAATTTTATTTTTGTTGCTGGAGTGAAGCGGTGCCCCCAGTAAAACGTTGAAGTAATCCAAACGGTGTGGATTGGAGGATATATTTTGAACCATTTTGAAGCAGTTTCCTGAAACACATTACACATACTTGACAAATGTTGTTGTTGTGCGAATTTGAAGAAAAGTAGTATTGCGCTAGGCCTCATTGGTACAAATTCGATGTATTTGCTGCTTGTCTGGTTATCAGTTATCACACAATGGCTAGCGATCGTGCATGTTTCTGGTGCAATTCAGAGCAACTGCAATCTTTTGAAGATGATAATGAATGGATCTATAACATACATTTTATAATTGATCTTGTAAATTGCACATAAAACTTTTGGAGAAAACTATAAACTATATCCTCGTTATAAATGAGCTTTGATGCTCAAAATGGGGTGTGTGGTTTTCCAAAATTGTTAATTGTATAAACAATAAATAAATAACTCTACTCCATGGTTGGTCTCACACCGTTTATTGTTACTAAGCCCAATCACTCGTATTTATCTGATTAAGAAACCTGGTTATCGGACTGCATTTACATATAACGAAGTATCAAACACCAAATAATCATAAAAAAATGGTTTTAGTGATTTTCATATCTGATGGTTGTTCTGAACAGTAGAGTAATTCCCCTAAATCGACAATTTACTAATTATCAATTCACTGCGACAATTTACTGAAAACAAAATCACTGAAATAGCAAATAACTGAAAGACACAGTTTACCGGAAATGACGTCACCGAAAACGACAATTCACCAAAATTAACAATTAATCGAAATGATCAATTCACCAAAAGCGACAATTCGCCGAAAATGACGATTAACGGAAAAGGAAAACAACACTTCGCTGGAACGACAGTTCAGTGAACGCAACAATTCACCGAAAAAAAAATGCTGGACACGACAATTAAAAGAAAATATGTCAAATGTGTAGTTCTCGAAGTTTGTATTTCGCGCATATTTCATTTGAACAAATTTGATAAAAATTTAAGAAGGAGCCAGGGGTTTCTATTTCTGGAAAACACAATTAGAAGTTTTTTGCTGTAATTTTTTTCCGTCTTAGGGTTATGTTGATCATTTCCCGAGGATTATGTCAAGTTGTATAATGGTGATTGAATTCAAAAATGAGTTCTGAAAGCAGTTCAGGAACAAATTTAGTTCTGGAGCTAAGTCGTTTCAAAACTGACTATTCCAGGTTCTGGAATATGGCCAACTGGGTCAGAGCTACAGCATTCCTTGACCAACTACAACGAAACTAGGTATACAGGATAGAAATGAAACATTAAAACGATTTCTGGAAGAAGTTGTGAAATATAGCCAACTGAAACAGAATGCGGAGGGCCATTTTTTAATCTAGTATCATGAAATTGGTACATAGCCAATTTGATGAAATGATATTCTAAATAATTATTTAAATAAATTCTGGAAGTAAAAAAATAATGCCAGACATCTCTGATGAAACTAAGCCATTCCTTTATCGATCATGATGCTGAATCCCATCACGAAGGATATATGATCTGTAATTATGCCACGTGGGACGGAACAAGGCCGTTTCCTACACGATCATAATGAAATTGGTATGGAGGAAATGAGATTCCAAAATTACTTTTAAAAACAGTTCTTTAATATTGCCAATTAAGGTGGAACTAGGCAACTCTTTAACCAATCAACATAAAATTCGGTGACTAGGACAAAAACGGATTAACAAATGATTGGAAGAAGTTCTAGAATATGGTCGATGGAAATTGAACTAATAAATTATAAAGAAATCGTTACTAAGCCCAATCACGCATATTAGCGACAGCTATAGGCATCACTTTCGTGGGGTGTTTACACATTGCAACCCTGTTTCTGAACAACGCGCGGAAGTCGTAGGTTATAAGTCTTGCGTTTTCAATGGTAAGACATTTTTAATGCACAGATTCATTAATGGAAATATTGGTTTTGGAAGTAAGCACCGGAATACAGCATCACGTTACTAATTTCGCAAATCGTTTGTACACTACTGAGCCTCGTAAACTTGTAGTTTATAATGGTTTTGCTAGTTTAGACATAAGAAGTTCATGCTTTAAAACCTGCCGATCTATTTTCGTCTACATAAATTAGAATTTATTTGAGGCATCAAAGTTGAATAGCACCAGAGTGGTATATATGTAAAATTCAAGCACCATAACATGCTAATTTTCTTCTGATCGGATATAAACTTCAAATGGATATCAATGGAATGTGTGAATCGTTTAAACCTGAACATATTTTTACATTTGACCTTGGGTACTGTGATGCTATCTAAATTCTAGAGAATTTCGGTATAATTCTTCAGATGCCACATGGTCAAATACAATTATGAACGTTAAGTTGTGGAGTAGTAGTTGTAAATGATTATTAATTAAATATTTTTAATTTTTTTTTTTACAAAATAAGTTAAATAGATTTTTTTATTGTACCTACTCGTAGTTTGTAGCAGCTAAAAATAAATCTTTTTGCCCCATCACATTGCAAGACGCGTATTAAAACTAAGAAAAAGAAAGGTTGGAGAAGTGAGGTAATATATAGTTACCTAGTTCCCCACCCAATATACAAAATAAATCGTTATGAGCTGAGCAAGGAAAACTTGCTGAAGAGGAATATCAGAAGAATAAATAAACAGCAGTGATACAGAAGAAAATATTCTAATTTGTGGTTATTTTCAGTGGCTTGACCTCATGAAAACCTCGCTGGTACATAAGTTGTGCTCGGCATGAAAAAAACGATTACAATTCCTCCCTTAGTATGCCCCCAACCATAAAAAGGTTGAGCGATTAACATAAAAACAGTTTAAGTCAAAAACGTTTATGTATACGTATATAAATACACACATAATGGTACATACCAAATAAAAATTTATATAAATAACACAAACAAATGACGTACACACAAACACATCCAGAATGTCGAGAGTTTTAATTTACTTTCAACCTCGACCCAGTTTGTATATTTGTTATAACTGAAATTTCTTTGCGATTGTAGTTTTTTAACGAAAATCCTTATAGCCGAGGTTAGTACCTTCTGCAGCTTTTTGTGGTAAAACGAACCCCACAAGAATGACAATCTGGAAGGATTAAATTTTTCATATGATTTGTAGCGTATATTCAAACTTTTACATAAAAAATCCTGTTTTGAACTAGAGCTCTGTTTATTAAATCCGAAGTTTCAATAATATGAATTAGAGCAAAGAGCGCTAGAGAGCAAACATGGTGATCTCGATTTGTTTCTAACACATTTTCTGGTAGCTACTTACACCTATTGAACAGAATCAACAGAAGAGAGAGCCGCAGAGAGATTCTAACGACGCAGAGCAGAATAAAAAAACACTGGCTGACAAACGGTGCTTGAATGAGGGAAACAACATTGTAGTGTTAATTCTAAGCCGCAAAAGGAACAAGGTGCCAAGCAGCACCAGACCAAGATAACACACATCCCAGCTAAAGTGATGCGCGAAGTTTGATTCCGGAGAGAGATTTCAGTCCTACCTGAACGTACCAAAAGGCGGCGCTCGTGGTGTCGGTTGACTAGAATTCGTTTGTAGTTTTATTATTCTGATTCACGCAAATATTGGAAGTATAACTTAGTTTGTTGGATTTTTTGCAGAAAAAAACACATTTATTTCTAAGAAATGATAAATTTTATTTTAATCAAAATATTTTCCATCGTTATCTATGACTTTCGACCATTTTTCTGACAATCTATGGATACCCTCGAAAAAAAATGTTTGTCTGTTGATGCGATCTATTCGTTGAGCCATGTTTTGATTTCTTCGTGGGTTCTGATGGGGAACAATCTGGTGAATAGGGAGCATGCGGTAGAATTTCCCATTTAAGTACTACCAGCGTATATTTATTTGTTTTGCGACACGTGATTGAGGATTGACGTGCAGCAAAATCACTTTACGCTGTTTGTTGGCTGGAATCGGATGATTTTCGTTCAATGCCTGGCTCAAATATATCAATTGTTGTAGGTAACCTTCACCAGTAATACTTTCGCTTGGTTTTAGCAGCTCATAGTACACCACTCCTTTCTGATCCCACCAAATGCACAACATAACCTTACTTCAATGAATGTTTCGATTTGCTGTTGATGCGGATGGTTCGCCTTGATGAACCCACGTTTTTTTGCGTTTAGGATTATGGTAGTAAATAAACTTTTCATCACCAGTCACAATTTGAGACAACAAATGCCATCTTCGGTGTCTTGTAAGCAAAGAATTGCAAACCATTTTGTTGGCATTAACAAGTTGGGGTGCGCTGGTTATACAAGCTCCTCGCGCTGCACCCTGGGTAACGCTAAAAGTATAACCCCGGGACTACGGGTGCAGTAAAACGCTAGCTAGTTGCCTTGAGGGGGTAATACCCATGGCAAATTCGGAAGCGTCTGTTCGCCATGTTAGGGGCGGCTGTTAAAAATCTGGCAGTAGGTATAAAATGCTAAGAGAAGGAACCTAGAATCTAAATACTCAATTGACTCAACCATGGAAAACAACGATATGGTGCAGGAAATCGGATGCCCAGTACCAGCGGCTCCCAGGAATGAGCAAGCCAGCTCCCAGTCGTCTAGATCTAGCGACCGCAATGATGTAGTGATTCAACGCTTCGTTACTGCATACAACTACAAGTAATACCACCTGCAGTTGTCAGTCTGCTGTGTAGTTTATCCAGTATGGCTGACGGAAGTACAAACACCTTTACGGAAGTGAACAATCCTGTTATAAAAAGAGGTATGGTGACAAGATCGCATATAAAAAGCCAGAAGTGGTAAGTGACCCAACGAATAAACTCCGCGAAAAGCACAATAGAGACACAAGGCTTAACGAGAGTACTAAACGTAATGTTCATATAGCACAAACTGGCATCGAAAACGGAAAATCTACAGAGGCTGTATTCCAAACTTAAGGTAAAAGTTAATTTTAAGTAAATTTTTCGGTAAATTTAATTATTTTTCACAAACTCTATGACAAGTTGATCGAAAAATCTGCCCTAAAACCGGTTTTTACCGTAATAAACGATTTACCTTAAGTTTGGCACACGGTCTGAGTAAGAAATCGAAAAATTCAAACTACCGCTAAACAACCGATTTGAAACGTTCATCGAAAAGGATACGGAAGAGAGCCAAACTGTAAATGCTCAAGAACAGGCTAATCGAAAATGCAACCCACCAGCAATCTACTTGCGCGAAACCAATACAAACAAGATGGTGCAAGAACTTAAATCAAGCGTGCTAACAAATGGAAAAACATTTCACGTGACAAATTTACTTCGAGGCAAAATACACGAAGTAAAAACCCAAACACATGTGGTCAACGATTATAGAGAAGTCATTAATTATCACAATTCTCACAACACAAACTATTATACATACGATTGAAGTCTTCAAAGCGGCTTTCTGTCGTTATTAAAGGCATCGATGTCCATGTTGAAACAACCGAAATCCAGGCTGCGCTTGTTGAAAATGAATTTAAGACACAGAATGTATATAGGACCATAAACCGGTTGAAGTCCAAAACGAAATAACTCTTCAACTGAAAAGAAATGCAGTAATTGGCAGTACAGGCAGTATAAAGCATGGAAGTATAAAACTACACCAGCGCAGAATGATATACCTTCGCATTCGCCAAATGAATCCTTCGTCCAAAACACCAACCAGCAAACCAACATACGTGAGCATTCTTCAAGGTGAAACCTCAAATGTTGAACCTACCCTGAATTCCTGCAAGCAACTGATGATGCAGTTAATGACAACAATGCAAAATATGCTACAAGCAATGCTACAAAATCAAACCATTATCATCCAGAAACTAGAATGTCTCCGATAAACTATCTGAAGATATGCTACTGGAACGCAAACGGTATAAGCCAACACAAACTCGAATTAGAAGTAGATTCTGTGCCCGCAGTTTACATAATAACCTTAGTTATTAAGATTTGAAAACTTTTTGTTATTTTCAATGGTTGAAAGATTGTAGAGTTTTGGATTCTATAACAAACGCAGGTCAGTATAGTACCAAGACAACCTCAGGTAACACGCAAAGACAAAATAAATCAGTTAATAATTCCAGAAGTCATACATTCACGATTGCCAATTCAAATATAAATAATCAAAAACCAAATTGCAACTAATGTCGTGGTATTCGGCATGCATTTTTCAATTGCCCTTCTTTTCTAAGCTTAAACCCAGCAGAGCGGTTCAATAAAATTAAGGACATGAAAGCTTGTATCAAGTGTCTTAACCCACATCATACAGTACCCGACTGCCGATCTATGGGGTGCAAATTATGCAAGAAACGGCACCATACATTGTTACATCTTGATCAAAAGTATTCTTCCTGGGAAAATACAAACAACAATCTTAAAAATCAGGGAGACAACATCCAAGCAAAGCCAACGGATGATACAAAAGCAACCATAGCTTCACCGGTGGTTGATCATCCAATCGAGCAAAACTTTAGTATGCAAAAGAATCCAGTTAGGTGAAGAATAATATTGCCAACGGCAATTGTACTATTAAAACGTTCAAATGGAAGTTACATGGAATGTCGAGCATTGTTGGATTCTGGTAGCCAATCTAACTTTATAACGAGTTCCATGGCGCATAAGCTCCATGCTAAAATCAGTAGCATTAAATTAATCGACGCCACTGGAATCAGTTCAACTTTTACTAAAGTTGATGAAATGATTTCGAGTCAAATAAAATCACGGTATACAGATGCATTGTTTGATATTGATTTGCACGTAATCAATAAAATTTCAAACAATTTGCCACAAACCAACATCAACATCAATCGCTGGTCTATACCAATCTCACGTAAAGTTGGCCGACCCCAATTTTAACGAAGCACGTCCAATTGACATGCTATTACGCGCAGAACTGTTTCCAAACGTTTTAATGTCAAAGAAAGTTTGTTTGGATGAATTATTTTTGGTAAAGAAGAACATCATTAGAACCATAACGTCAATTTTCATACTTCATTTATTCAACAAGAGAAAGAATCCATTTCTCCATTACTGACAAAGTTTTGGGAAATCGAAAATCTTCCACCCAAGAAATTCTTGTCAGCCGACGAAGAGAAATGTGAGAAGCATTTTCAGGATACACATTATAGAGATTCTAAAGGAAGATACAATGTGTTTCTGCCTTTGCATAAAAACGTGACATTAGGTGACTCAAAACAGATCGCTGCTAAACGGTTTTCGTACCTGGAAAACAAATTAAATTCCAACCCTGAACTAAAGGAACAATATATTTCGTTCATGCGAGAATACCTTTGTTTAGGTCACATAAAGGAGGTTAATGAAAGCGAGCAAACTGATTAAGGGTCGTTTTTGACGCTTCGGCAAAGATCACGAATGGTGTTAGTTTGAATGATGGAATGCTGGTTGGAGCAACCGTTCAATCAGATTTGTTTAACATTATAGTGCGTTTCCGACGATACCAGTATGCCATGACCTCCGACATTATGAAAATGTACAGACAAGTGCTGGTGGATCAAAGCCAAACTGGTCTTCAACGGATTTAATGGAGAGAAAACTCTCGTGATCCATTAAAAACGTTCGAACTAGCAACAGTCACGTATGGGACTGCAGCAGCTCCTTTTTTAGCGACCGGGTCTATCAAACAACTAGCCCTTGATGAAAATTGGAGATATCATTGTGCATCAAAGGTTTTAATTAACGATACTTACGTTGACGACATAGTTACTGGTGCCGATACATTATCAGAGGCACAGAAGCTTCAACCTGAATTATGTAAATTAACACAAAGTGGTTGTTTTCATTTGCATAAATGGTGTGCGAATGATGAACATCTGTTACATGAAATCTCTTTAGAGGACCGTGAAGTACTGGCCAATGCATGATGGCCAATGCAACAAGGCTCTAGGATTGCTTTGGCAACCTAAAGAAGACATTTTTACATTCAGAATGCCGGAGTTCTGTAGCGAATCAAAAATGACTAACCGAAAAGTCCTTTCAGACATAGCAAAACTATTTGATCCGCTGGGTTTACTAGCACCGATCATCATAACGGCAAAAATATTGATGCAAGAATTGTGGAAAAACAAATTGGATTGGGACGAGCTTGTGCCCACTGATATCGAGGAAAATTGGTTATCATATCGAAATAATCTTTCGATCATAAACAATGTTCAATTACCACGATGTATAGTTGCGAAAGGGTCAACAATTAAGCGAATAGAACTTCACGGGCTTGCAGACGCCTCCGAAAAGGCTTACGGAGCCTGCATTTAGATAAGAACGATCGATAATGATAATAATGTAGGGGTAAATTTAGTTTGTAGCAAATCACGTGTGGCTCCTCTAAAAACAGTCACTTTACCCCATTTAGAACTGTGTGCGGCACATTTATTGTCTAAAGTGGTGAGCGTAACGATTGAATCATAATACAGTTAAAATTTCATGATGTGGTTCTTTGGACAGATTCTACAATTACACTGTATTGGATTGCAACTCCACCTTATAAATTAAAAACTTTCGTTGCCAATAGAGTGAATGAAATTCAACAACAAACAATCAATTATATTTGGTGTCATATTGCGTCACAACTTAATCCCGCGGACATAATCTCAAGAGGAGTAATGCCCCAACAGTTGAATGATCTTGAAATGTGGTGGAAAGGCCCACATATTCTCCATACAAGAGAAATTATCAAAGACATCACATCAACATTTAATGTAGAAGACGAGAACATTGACCGTGAACTAAAACCAAACATTACCGCAGCGGTTGCACAAACGGATGATACGGGTAAATTAGACGAATTATTAATTTTTAGTAGGTTAAGTTCGTACATAAAATTAATTCGAATCACAACATATTGTTTTCGGTTTTTTAACAAATGCAAAAGAATGACAATCAGCAGCACTCAGCTAACTGTTCATGAATTGGAAACTTCATTGATAGCATTGGTCAGGGTCGTGCAGATGAATACATTTAAAACCGAAATCAGACTGTTGTCATTAAACAGATCTATTCCAACCAATAGTAATTTGAAAACACTCACTCCATTCTTGGACAAATGTAACGTGTTGAGAGTGGGCGGCAGATTGAAGAATGCAATAATTGATTACAATTCAAAGCATCAGATGTGTGTTGCCATCAAACCATAAATTTGTAGAATTAATTTTCAAATATGAGCATGAGAAGCAGGGTCATGCTGGTCCACAATTACTTGTGGCAATCGTTCGTCGGAAATTTTGGCCAGTTAACGGAAAAAACATGGCAAAAAAATCGTCAGAGACTGTGTTATTTGCACTCGAACAAAGCCTGCCATAGTCAAACAAATAATGGGTAATTTACCTTATGAAAGAACTTCTCAAACAAAACCGTTTTATAATACTGGAGTAGACTATTGTGGTCCGTTTTTCATAAAAAACAAATTCCAACGGAAATCAAGGCCATGTAAGATATATGTGGCATCATTTGTGTGCTTTGCCACAAAATCAGTACATTTGGAGGTGGTGAGTGACCTCACTTCACAAACTTTTATTGCTTGTTTAAAGCGATTTGTATCTCGACGTGGACAAGTGGCAAATATTTGGTCACACAATGCATCTAATTTTGTTGGTGCGAGTCGGTAACTCAGACAGTTATTTCAAATTTTTATTTCCGAAACCGAACAATCCAAAATAACATGGCATTTTATCCCACCTCGAGCTCCCAATTTCGGGGGATTATGGGAAGCATCTATTAAGTCATTCAAATTTCATGTCAAACGCATTACCAAGGGTGTTGTAATGACTTTAGAAGAATTTGAAACCTTAATGATTCAGATTGAGGGAATTCTCAATAGTCGACTTTTAACCCCGTTATCAGACGACCCACATGATCCGGAACCATTAAATCCGAATCATTTTTTGACAGGTGGCCCTAATATAGGAATATATGAACCTTCATTGTCAAACATCCCTGACAACCATTTAACGAAGTGGCAAACGATAAGTAAAATGATTGAATCTTTTTGGAAACGATATTCCATCGAATACCTGCAAACTTTACAGAAACGAGTCAAATGGAAAGAGGTTAGTCTGAACCTACAAGTGAACGATGTAGTAATTCTTGTTGAGGAAAACCTTCCATCAATTAGGTGGCCCTTAGGTAGACTTGTGTCAGTAATTCTAGGCACCGACAATAAGGTCAGAGTAGTAGAAGTACAAACAAAAAACGGTATTTTTAAACGATCAATATCCAAGCTTGTCAAGCTTCCGGTTGACGATACGTAAGAGTGGTGATATTGAAAGTTCAAATGATAATGAATCAATGAATTATTTATAAAATGTTGTATTTGAAGTTTTATTTGTTTATTTACTTTTATTGAAAGTTAGATCTTTCAAGGCGCGCGGCATGTTTAAGTACTAATAATAAGGTATAACGCATTAAAACAAGAACTGATTGCTAGTGCTACGCGTATTTTACAACTCATTAAACAAAAAAAAAAGACATGAGAGAGAGAATGAAGACGAAACGCATGATATAATAATTTTCTCTTTATCAGATAAACTCACTAGAAATATATTGTCGCTAGTATACGAATTGTGGTGACCTTATATTTTTTCATTTTCGTTTGATTTGTGCATATCCACTCTAGGGTAACTTTATTCTGGTATTTTTTTCGTTTCTCTCCCCTTTACCAACAAAATCGGTTTTATCTGCGCCGCAATTTTTTGATTTTATTGGTAAAAGGGAAAGTAACGAAAAAAATACCAGATAAAAGTTACCCAAGTATGTCATCAGCCTATGAATATTATATAAGAAGGTAATTATTTTAGGTCACCGTTTTAGTTCATTTTTTGAACGTTTCTTTGTGGGTTTATCTATAAGAAGAGAAAATGATTGTATCATGACGAAACGTATCGAAAATTTATTTTTTCGGTTTTTTGAGTTAGAGTTCTATATGAAGTCGATGTGTTGAGTTAGAAAATAAAAAACGTTTGATCAACTTAAACAAAACCTAAAATTGTTTGATTTTGCTGATGGAATTACAAGTTGTGTGATAAAAAAGTGGATTTTATATGGATAATAGCGAAGTTTGCTTAACGTGGTAAGTTAAACTGTAAGCTTAACGTGGATTTAATAAAACGGCAACGATATACAGCATCCTAGATCATAATGGATGTGATTTAACACCATTAGATTTCTTTCTATGGCTTTATTTGAAGTCAAAGGTCTATGTCAACAAGCCCAAATCCACCTGTGCATTGATGGAGGAGATTTAACGCTGCATTAACGAAGTTCAGCCACATGTATGCAAAATGGTCATGGAAAATATCGACAAAAGAGTGCGTTTGTGCCAGCAAATCCATGGGGGTCTATCCTACGTACTTAATGATTCAATACAAAAAATAGAATTGAAAAAAAATGTGTTTTCTATTTAATTTAAATCTTTCGTAAATTTTGGGACATCCTTTACAATCAAGTCTGAAGTCGTATTCATACGACGGATAAAAATTCAGGATTTTTCTATCCCATCGTTTTAACCAATTACATCACGTAAATTATACAACAGTCACGTCCCTTTTCATACAAAAAAGTTGGAAAAAATTGAAAAAAAAAACTCAAAAATCCGAGTCGTATGAATACGACATGAAGAATAATTTTCGGCAACACACTCTCCAATAAAATCTCCTACACCCTGCTATAACAATTATACGCAACCACAGTTTCAAACGAGAAATCTTCAAAACAATAATCGTTATAATCGAGGTGCTGTTTTCGACTAAAACAATAACTTTAGGTAGTAAATACCTTCAGAGCCAAGAAAGAAAACATAAATCATTAAATATACACAGAAAATACCATTAATGTCAATTTGCATCGCCAACAACCTTTTTCTATATAAATCAATTTTGAATTCGAGCATATGATTTGGTTATTTCTTTTGAACAAACTTGAACTTTTATTAACAACATACATCATATATTGTTCATGACATTATACCACAAGAGAAATGGTAGAGTAGCGTTTGATTGTAAATTCAGATCTACCCGTGCCAGATCCCAATACTTTCCTTACAAAGTTTATATTCTACAAAATGTAACACTGTAACATTAAAAATACAACTCATTCAAAAATTATGGTTCACCTTTAAACACATAAAACGTGTTGTCCTAGAAACATGTAAAGGGAATATAGTATTACAAAAAAATGAAATTATCATAGCTGAAATTTTTTTATTGCCACATCTAACATGCGAAACCTCTTTTTAAGGGTAGCTAAAGTTATACGAGTATAATAAAAATTTATAGCAAATGGAAATGTGAAAACTCATAGCTACGCAAACTTGGAACAGAAAGTACGAAGAACATTATACGTTCCTTTTTTCAAAATCGCCTATTACAACAACCAAAACATTTCACGGAATGTTGACCGTAATGGCAAATTAAAAACCGACGACTGACTACATTTGCTTCATTTTCCATACATTAATTTGCTTAATGGATTTTAACTGCATTTATCGATAAAAACTAGTAATTCCTAAATCACCTAATCAATAAGACCATAAGCCCAAAATAATTTTTTTTATCAGAATTATACAATTTACTGGTTTTATCACAAATTATAATATTAAACTGTAGAATAATAGGACTGCCATTACACAATAATAACGACAATGACAATAATTTTAAGAATTGATCCAAATATAAAACAAAAAATTACCATAACATTGTTGTGGTTATTATAAAATTTAAATAGCTCTTGGTAGTTTTGAGAATTTACAATTCTATAACATCAGTCCATAATACTTATATGTATGTTGCAATATAACATAATATGTACCGTAAAGATAATTCTATATGGCAAACACAGTGTTGTATAAAAACGAAAATATTTTTGTGAAACGAGTACCTGTAAATTTTTACTATTCGCTGAAAAAAAAATTATACTCTGTATGAGAACTAACTTCTGTATTTCAATTATCCTAATACCACACTACCAAATACTATTTTGCTCAAATCAACATGCAGGTATGTAAATTTCCCAAACAGAACAGGGAAACAAAATTATAAATATTTTTATGTACTAGAATTTGAATTTTAATTTTTTTTTCTTGCAAATATTTTAATTATGTATTCACAATATTACCATTATAGTTTTACACAAATGGGTAATTTAAAGTCAGTATAATTTATAGAAAGTGTGTGGAAAGACTAAATATCCACAATTATTCCTCACTTGTTTCAATTTTTGTTGTTGTTTTAATAAAAGGGATATAAACTATCACACCACCGACACAATAAATTTTCAGAAGTACAAAAGTACATTAGGCCAACTTTACTACAAACTGGATATTTCGAATATTTCGAATTCTGGATATTTCGAATTCTGGATATTTCGAAAATTCTGAAAAGTGAAATAAAAGAAAATGGAAAAATTTAAGTTTGTGGCAAGTTGTGACATTTCATCCGATTTGGAGGTAGAACTGGCCGAAAACCATTTAAGCAGAATAACATTTTAGTCTACCGAGTGAAGAATATATCCCATCAAGTGATTCGAAAAAAAGTGTTAAGGCCAATTTTCTTACGAACTAATTTCTCAATTACAACTAACTAATCAACAATTAGTTAAAGTACATTTGGCAATTGGATATCCTTACCGGCCGTACTTCCGGCCGATCAACATCGTTTCCCGTGATTGCTGATCGTCCAGGACCTTGATTCCTTTCAATACTTCGTCTGATGTAGCAAGCATATGATGGAGTGATTTGACGGAGGGCTGCATAATGAATGGTTGATCCATATATTGTTTCAGAAGCATATTTATCAAGTGTATCTTTCTATTGTAACGTTTTAAAATTATTTCACAAGCCTAGCCATATTTAGCCTCTGTAATAGCCATATGCCTTACCAAAGCAGCAGCTTTTCCTCGCAACAAACTTATCAATTATTAAAGTGTATGAAGTTATTGGAAGATATATTATTTCCAAGAAAATATTCTATTCCATCCAAGTTCTTCATTTTATACCTCTATAAGACGATTTAAATCATAAACACAACAACAAACTATCCCATCCCAGTTTTTTTCGTTAATTTGTTGTTTATTTCAAACAAACATATTGAAATGCTTGAATGTGGTTTGACGGTAGTAATTCTTATGCCCACATGTTACTACTCATATAACTAAAAGAACTATAAAGCAAATAGGGTCTAAAAATTTAACCAACATCGGGTAAATATGAAGATGTCAGCACTGGTATCTAAACGATATTTTTATTTGTTGTTGTTATATTTCAACGAAATTCTTTTTAGTTAACGAAACGTCAAAATAAATTACGCGTGTTACAAGATCGGAAGTAAACTATTGTTTTTAATTTTATTCATTTCAACTTAAAGTAATAAAAATTTTGAAATGTTTAGTGAAAATTTATAATTAGAGGTGCTGCTAGTGCTAACTAGATTATAATGAAATAACATTTGGTACAGGAATAGGATTGCAAGATGAAAATGATAATGCAGCACTAAAATATCAATCACCAAAGTTGGGGTAGTAATAATGTAAAAACTAAGCGGGATTCATCTGATATTTCGAATAATAGTACAACACTAACCAGCCCATTCGTTGGAATATTTTATTAGGTAGTAGAAGTTGTATTTGCCTATAAATTCCTTGTAGTGTTATGTCTCTTGTAAATATATTCTTACAATTAAAAACAAATATATAGTTTAGTCACTATATTGATTTTATTTAACATACAAATTGTTTTGCAATATTTTCACACATAAAATACTCAATTTAAAATGCACTCAATATTTAACTTAGTTTTGAAAAAAACTGTTTGTTTTTTTAATTTTTATAAACACGAAACACAATAATCGAAAACACTATGACTTTGTACATATAATGACAAATGGCGAACAAGTAAACATACAAAAAACGTTTCGTTAACATTTAAAATTTGACGAATCGCGGATTGGTGCGACATCTCTATAATTACCCAGTAACTTTTTAACGAAAAAAAATATGACAATATGTCGGTGCGCCATTTTACTATGGAAAGTATGAACAATCGACCTTATAGTTCTTTTAGTTATATGTTACTACTACGAATATGTCCATCGATTTCAAGAATAGGACCCCAGGTCATGAATGAAGCCATACTTTTCAGAAATAGTAGGTATATTATGACCCTAGGAAACAATTGTCTAAATATTTTATCATATAGTGTAATGCATTTTTTATATTAAAGTGTTTCCTACATACATGTATCGCGCACACAACATGGTACGCAACATTGCGCAAGCAAATGCAATGCAACACTAATGCTGGAGATATAGTCGACGTTACTCACAAGCTCAAAACATCAAAAACGCGATTACGAGTATACCCAAGATAAGCTCACTATATGTATGAATTCCCGTTTTTGACATTTCTTTAACTTTCGACTTTGTTTGTTTTTATTTGTTTCATTTTTCGGGAAACAATAAAATATTAAAATTAAGAAAAACGCGCAGTTAATGTTTCAAAATGGTAACAAAAATAAAACAAAAATTGGTTAATTATTTCATAAAATTTCTGTAAGATGTCACTTTAGAACTAAACAACAATTAATAAAAAGTTAAAGTTAAATCAACTTTTTTTTATCACATCTGAGTCGCATCGAGTATAATTGCTTCAGATAAATCCGCACAGTTTAACATTTTCCCTTTACTTATTTGCCTTTACTTTGACGTCGGCCACGTCGAGCAGATCAGCGTAAAACCAAAATTATTTTCAAAAAGACAAAAGTAGAAACCATAGATAGAATAAAAAGAATAAGGAAAATAAACATACTCAGAATAAGGAAAATAAAAAGAATAACAAAAATTGCATTTTATATTTGTCCAATTCTGCTTCACTTAAAAAGAATAAACGAGCGAAAATTTTCGTCCAGAAATTTGGACTGACGAATTTGGCGAATTTTGCATTATTCGTGTAATTTGTATCAAATAAAAAACCTCTTAACGAGGTAAATGTTCGAGTGACGAAAGCCGATTTCAATTCACAAAATTTCTGATATCAAATTTGTGCCGAAAAAAACAATTGCATTCTTTTTTTCAACGATTTTTCGGAATTTTAACGCATTCAGCGAGTTGTTGTTTAACATTCCGAAAATCGTTGACAAGTTGTTGTTTTTGACAGCTAGAAAGAAAAATGTAAACAAACGCGCCGAATGCACTAACATTCCGAAAAATCGTTGACAAATCGAATGCAATTGTTTTTTTCGGCACAAATTTGATATCAGAAATTTTGTGAATTGAATTAGGCTTTCGTCACTCGAACATTTACCTCGTTAAGAGGTTTTTTATTTGATATCAATGATTTTGGCACGGCAAATTGAAAATGAATTGAATTGCGATTCATTAGATTGTTGTCAGTCAAAACAGATCACACACACTCGATAGCACACAAGTGGCCGCTACGTGTAATTGTGACTCATACACAGACGCGCGGCATTGAAATGACTAAAACCAACAACAATATAAGGACATGCTCTTGCAAAAAATATAGAAAAAACTACACTATAGATAGTTGTATTAGAATATATGTGTACATCGTATGTGCGCACTAGTTTAATAAGTATGTAGTGGTGCGAAAGAAAAAAATTAGCATGGGATTGTTAGTGTAACCAATACAATCTTCTGTAGTTTGTTGCATATTGGTATCTGCGTTTCAGACTTTGTTCAGGGCTTTTAATTGTTGTTGGTTTTGAAATGACGAATAGCGAGACGAGATCGAATTACGCATACTCTCACACAGCTGTCGGCTGTGTGTTACGGCAGTGCCTTCTATAGTACTGGCCTGTGACAACATTCATTTTTTGCCGATGACGTCAACGTAAGTCGACAACCAGATGTCAGCACAATTAAGTAAAAATAATACACCTTGCCTCCTTATTACTACGGCAATAAATTTCACAAACTTAACAGATAAAAACCTAAATTATTATAAAATAAATTAATAAATTATGAACAATTTTAGTGTAATTGATTTTCTTAATTCATTAATTGAATTTTTCCTATCCATATTCAAGAAGTTTAGTGAGCATTTAAAGAAATTGCGTCTATATTTAGATAACGCAATACGAAGTTTTAGTGTATTCCACTGTAAAAATATAAATACAACCGTGAGAGCAGAGAATAATTTGTGATCATTTTGTTTATATTTTGTCATTTCGATTTCATTTCTGTATTTCTATTTTATTTAATATTTAGTGTCACATAATTAATCGAAGACTTACGATGCATTTTTTCTGTATTTTACATAATATCCGTAATTCTTTTGCTATTTTTTATTGAATCTACGTACCAATTACAACAATTTCGAATTAAATGGTATTACAAATCGACTTATGGTAGATAAAAATGACAAAAAAAACGCCAAAATCTAAAATAAAATGTACATACATTACTATAAAAATTAAAAAAGCCGAAGGATATGGCTTCAACAGATTGTTCGAAACTAACAACAAAATTACAATTACAAAAAAACTGGAGAGAGAAATAATACATTTTTGTATTGTTTTGTAATTTTGTATGACGGACGAATGACGAAATTTATTTTGGTTTTATGAGAACGAGGTGCAGACAAAAACTAGAGAAAACTGGAAAACCAAAATAAAAAACGAATAACCGTCTACTTCGATGTAATAATTACAACTAACTGCGAGTTCATACGACGGATAAAAATCTCGGATTTTTCTATCCCAGATTTTTTTTTCAATATTTTCCACTTTTTTATATGAAAAGAGGCGTACCCGTTGTATAGTTTACGTGATGTAATTGGTTAAAACGATGGGATAGTAAAATCCGAGATTTTTATCCGTCGTATGAACTCGCTGTAAATATATTTTGTAATGTAATTTTCCTTTTTAATATTTTTCTGCCATCTAGTTGAACCGTCGACTTAGCGTGTCGTCATCAGTTGGTGTAAGCGGCCAGTAGTTTAGAAGGCATTGGTTACGAAGTGTGCATGATTCATTCCTCTTCTCTCGATATTCGTCATTCCAGTGGCCTGCGTCTGTGTATGAGGCACAATAGAACGTAAAACAATAGAACGAAACTGTTTCTATTGACGAATGGTTCAATACGATTTATGATTGGGAAGTGAGCAGATGATGGCGTAATCTCACCATGCTCTTGGCCTCGAAATAGTAAAGACTTATATTATCTTTTTTATGTTGAAAAGTAGGGTCAGGTCTCATCATTAGGTTCAGATAGGCAGTTTTTTTTTATTATGTTCAGCACGATAGCCTACGTTCTGGTGTACTGTTTCTGGTGTGTGGTAGACGATTCTATTTCTTTATTTTGCATGCAATTTTTCAATCTTCATTTTGTAGTATTTTAGTAGATTTTATTTCAGAATCCTTTACCACATGCCACAAACAGGTCATGCCGGGTGTGATCTTATTACACACCCGGTTCTCGTAGGCTATCGGCTGAACATTTGTAGTTTAGTTTTTAGTGTATGTTACAGAGTAGTAAACATTTAGATCAGATGCATGTGTTTGTGGTAGAAATTCGATTGAGTAATTCAACAATTTTTTTTTGTATGTTTCTTGCTGTTTTGTCACTAACCGCATGCGGCTACCATTCATTTTTGATTCCTTAAACAATACAAGTAAATATACATATTTTAGTGTGTTAGTTGGAAACAAAAATTAATGGTAGCTACCCTCTCGCTTATATTCCGTCTTCATGCGATGGGAGGGGAGATAAGATCTATTTTTTAAGGAAATCATCATAAAGATTAAAAAAATATCGATTTTATGCAAGGAGACTGTCAAATGTTCAATGTTTTTGGTGATTTTTTCGATCACATCAATTTGTCAGTTTTTTCATTTTTTGTTATGAAAAAAGGGTCACTAGTAAAAATTCTCTTAGCAATGATAATAATATGATGCATTTATATTTGTTTCATTGTAATACGTTGATTCACTATCATTATGAACCGCAACGGACCAATATTATGGTTTTGAGCCAAAAATTGAAATTTTGCAAAAATTAGGGTGGCTTTTAAGTTATGGAGGTCAATATCGAAAATATACGAGTTTTCTGGGACAAACGGTTGATGTCATATTGTAGGTGAGGTTTGTGGCTAATAATCCTGAAAATATGAACAAAAAGTTTTAGTCTAATTTTATAGCAATTTGGCCGAATGTGGCCGGCCGATTTCGCATTTTTCAGTTTTTTGGCCAAAATGACCCTCCACCCTAATTTTTTGAAATTATTTTATATGCTATTTGATAGCTGGCTTCAATACCTTTCCAACGATATGCACATGTTTGGGGTATGTTAAATAGGTTCAGCGCAGTTGGCGTGGCCAAAATGGCCAAAAATGACTGTTCAGAGACCGGCCGCGGCCAAGATGGCGGCCAAATCAAAAAGTTATGCAACAACAGTTGCTCAGTTTTTCAAGTACTACAAACCCTGAAAATATGAGATGAAAATGAAAAAAGTACGGACAAACATATTATATACCAAAGCAAGATTATTTGGTGACGTCAAAGAAAAATTTCCAAACGTCATAACTTTGGTCAAAATCATCCGTTTTGGACGTTTGAGGTGTCGTTGAATTGTTATTGACGTCTAAAATCATAATTTGCTAGTTAAGATATAATTGGGGCTCTTTTTGGGGCAGTTACACCCGAAAAACTGAGCTTTTTTTGGCAATTTTCGGAAGGTCATATCTCCACTCAATGTTGGTAGAAATTGATGCTTTTATACAATATTTGGGTCTACTTTTCAAGACCTTTCCAATGGTATATAACATGATCCTGGCGGCCTCAAAGGGAAAAAGTTCGAAACTAGCTGTATATATACGAGTTCGACTTTCAGAACAGTAGGTGCTTTCGTCACTCGGTTGGACTGCCGTCCAAAATGATTTTATATTTATAAAATATTCATTGATGCATCTACTGAGATGAACTTAATTCATTTATGATCTTTAAAAATCACAAAAATATAGTATCAAAAATAATTTTCAATGCACTGTAGAATTGTATTTTTCTAACCCTAACCTAAAAAAATTATTTAACGAATTGCAACGATTTGGGAGTGCGCTGGTTATATAAGCTCCTCGCGCTGCACCCTGGATAACGCTAAAAGTATAACCCCGCGAGTACGGGCGCGGCGAAACCCAAGCTACTTGCCTTGTGGAGGAAATACCCATGGCAAATCCTGAAGCGTCTGTTCGCCATATTAGGGGCGGCTTCTTTCAGTGTCTGTTCCCCATGTTAGGGGCGGCTGTAAAAAACCTGGCAGTAGGTATAAAATGCTAAGGGATGGAACCCAGAACTAAATATTCAATGGAGTCAACCAACCAAAACAAAGATACGGTGCAGGGAATCGGATGCCCAGTACCGGCGGCTCTCGGGAGTGAGCAAGCGGGCTCCCAGTCGTCGAGATCTAGCGACCGCAATGATGTAGTGATTCAAAGCTTGGTTACTACACCATATACAGCTACAAGCAATATCACTGAAGTCGTCAGCCCGGTGGGTGGTTCATCCAGTACGGCTTACGGAAGTAAAAACACCTTTACGGAATGGGACAATCCTTTCTTAAAAAGAGGGATGGTGACAAGATCACTCATCAACTGAAAGGAAATGCAGCAATTGCGGTGGAAACCACACCGCAAATTACCGAGGATGCCCAGTATACATAAATATTAGTCAATTGTCACGTCCCAGGAGGCCTTATAAAACTACAGCAGATGCGCAGAATAATATACCTCCGCATACGCCAAACGACTCTCGTTCGCCCAGAACACCAACCAGCAAACCAACATACGCAAGCGTTCTTCAAGGCGAATCCTCAAATGTTGAACCTACCCTGAATAACTGCATGCAATTGATGATGCAGTTAATGACAACAATGCAAAATATGCTACAAGCAATGCTGCAAAATCAAACTACTATGATCCAGAAACTAGAATGTCTCCGATAAATTATCTGAAGATATGTCACTGGAACGCAAACGGTATAAGCCAACACAAACTCGAATTAGAACATTTCTTAGCTAAACACGAAATTGATCTTATGTTAGTTTCTGAGACCCATTTAACGGATAAACACAATTTCAGAATTAATGGTTACGAAGTTTATGATACAAAACATCCCTTGGGCAGAAGTCGAGGAGGAACTGCTATTATTATAAAAAAGCGGATTTGCCATTATGTTTTAAACGAATATAACACTGAGGAAATTCAAGCAACCCTGTATGTGTGGACCTCGATAAAGAAAGCTTAGTCATCACTTCAATATATTGCCCTCCAAATAATAACGTTTCGGCAGATATCTACAAAAGATTTTTTGCAACCCTGGGTCAACGTTTTATGGTCGCCGGCGATTTTAATGCCAAACATACCTACTGGGGTTCCCGTGGCGAGCTGCAGCTATCGGGGGGGTCACAGGTGGTGGATCGTGAACGGCCTATCGATAGGTAGGTTAGCGGTGAATTAAATAAGCCGTCCCCAACCGCAGCTCTGCTGGAAGGAGAGTCTCAGAGAACGGGGGAGTGGTTAACCTCTGTTCACTAAATTCTGAGTGCCTATGATACCCAGTAGGGAAAGGCGAACTGATGGCGCCATAAAACCATCGACCACAACCACGGTGAACTGAGCGTCACGCCTCCTTGCGCTTCCGGGCTTCCAGGTAGTGAATGGGGAACCCTATAAACGGGTATCCCATGAATGAAGTGGGTCCCATTTGTTTGGGATATCCATATGAATGGTGAATGAGTGAGTGAATGTGGGAGGAGGTCGGGGTGCGGCGGACGGGGTGCTCGGTAAGCCAATGGGCTGCATTAAGGTGTTACGCGGCCCGTGCTGATGATCGACTAGACTGGGGGCCCATTTAACAAAGCCCAGTCGTGAACGGAGCCCTCTGGATACCTGGCGACCTCCAGTTGTATTTAGCCTTACCTGCGTATACGGATCTCTGCGCAGGTGGACGTATTTCTCCGATACTCGTGGGAATAAATGGAAGATTTTAAAAAAAATAGTAAAAAGAAGGGGACCGGTACCCACCAAAAACCGGAAAGTACTATAGAGGGGAGTAACTCTAACCAGAAAGGTGCGGTTCCCTCATCTGAGGCAGGGGCAAGCAACACCATGGCATCGAAGCCAGGTGAAAGCGGAACCGCTAAACAGAAGAGCGGGGGACCGAAAGAGATCCCCCCAGCAAAGCGACGGTACAGAGAGAGACGGTCGGCGTTCAGAATTCTGGAGAAACTGGCTGCGACCCCTGAGGGGCAGCTTACAGTTGCGCAGAAGGAATCTGTAGCATGGGCTAAGAAAACTGTCGGCTGCAATAGCTCGGAGAGGGTCCTTGTGTCTAAAAGACAGAGGTCCCAGGATGAGCTTGAAGCAGAAGGCAGTAAGCGGGCCAAAGTGCAAGCAGACATGACGTCGGGGGCTCCTAAGGAGCAGAAACTGAAATTATTCAGTGAAACCCTGAAGGAGCACGTGCTGGTGCTAGCCGTCATTGACAAAGGTCAGAAAGATGGGAGCATCACATCGGAAAAGTGGAGGATAGTGTATAATGCACTAAATTCCATTTTCTTGAGGATCCTGAGAGAAAATCCGGGATCCCCCCCGTCCTGCAGAGATGCGGGATGGCACCAAGGGCGCGTTAAGCTAACTGCGTGCTCGGACCAGAGATCGGTCGATCTCTATAAAAGGGCAGTGGCCGAGGTAGGCGAGGTGTGGCCGGGCGCGAGGCTTGAAGCAGTCAGCAGAGGGGAAATCCCGAGCAGGCCGAGGGCACGCGTCTGGTTACCAACTGAGCCGGATAAGCCAGAGGAGATCATTGAGATTATCCGGGCCAGTAATCCCGATCTTCCAACGGAAGGATGGAGGATTGTGAAGCAGGAGGAGGCCAGGGGGGGCTTTAGATTGGCAATCATGCTGATCAATAAGGAATCCTTGGCTTCCCTTGCTAGATCTAAGGGAGTGATCAACTTCGGTTTCGGGTCGATCACTCTTAAAGTTTATAAGAAAGACGAGGTCGATAAGGGCGCGGAAGACCAGCCTGGGGGCGACGGCGAACGGACCCGGCAGGAAATGGTCAAGCGGACTGAGGACGACCAGGGTAGCCGTTCCGATATTTCGGACGAAGAGAAGTTGGTGATGGGAGGGAGCCTCCTCTCTCTGGAGCCTGATGGGGACATCCTGTCAGGCTCTCGACGAGAGGAAGACAGCGTCCGGAACAATGAGGTAAATTGCACTATCCTGATGCAGGGAGTGCAGGAAGAGGTGAGTAAGGTCCATTACAATGATTAGCATTGTACAAATAAACCTACATCACACGAAGGCTGCCTCGGCAGCTCTCGTGCTCAGACTGACTAAGTCAGATGAGGACTTGGTGTTAATTCAAGAACCTTGGATTAACAATAACAGGATCTGTGGCCTCAGAATGAAAGGGTATAAATTATTATGCTCAAGCAACTCTGAAAAGATCAGATCGTGTATCTTAGCGAAAAATAATTTGAATATTTTTCTTCTTCCACAATTTAGTAGCGGGGACGTTACAGCGGTGAGCGCTGAGGTAGGCAGTGAAAAACTATGGCTAGCCTCAGCCTATATGGATCGTGAAAAGGAGGTTCCACCGGGTAATCTGGGGGAACTGATCCGGGAAGCAGGTCTGAAAAAGGTAGGTGTGATACTTGGATGTGATGCAAACGCGCATCACACAATCTGGGGAAGCACCGACATTAACGAAAGAGGTGAGTTATTTTTTGATTACTTATTAAATACTAACCTCGTAGTTTGCAATATTGGGTGTGAACCAACATTCATTGTTAGAAATCGACAGGAGGTTCTAGATGTAACCTGTGCGTCAGAAACAATTTTTGATATGATCAGTGGGTGGAGAGTTGCGAAGGAGCACTCATTCTCTGATCACCGATATATTACATATAACCTCAACATCAAACCTGTTGCCCGGAAAGCCTTTAGAAATCCCAGAAGGACAAACTGGAACAAATATGGGGAGGTGTTGAAGGAACTATTGCCGCTGGAGGCTCCTGGACTTCCGGCGACAATAGAGGAATTAGATGGCATGGTTGATATTGTCACAAAAGCATGCAATCTGTCATTTAATGCTGCGTGTCCCCTGATAAAACCTAGGGGCAGGCAGAAACCGACATGGTGGACCACGGAGTTGGGAACCTATCGGAGAGCGTGTAGGACAGCCTTTAATAAGGGTAAGAACACCAGGGAAAATCGGGATTGGGATTCCTATAAGGAAGACCTGAGAGAATACAAGAAAGAGTTGAGGAAGGCACAAAGGGGGTCTTGGAGACTCTTCTGTTGTAGAATGGAGGAAGTCTCTGAGACTTCTCGCCTTAGGAAAATTCTATCTACTAACCCAACTAGTCCTAGTTACTTAATTAGGCCGGACGGGTTATGGACAGCTTCAAGTGCGGAATCATTGGAGCTTCTCATTGAGACCCATTTTCCGGGAAGCATTGATGACTCGATGGAGCCTGAAGCTCATCGAGGAACACCTTTAACAGATGTGGATGGCATCGTGGACAGGAAACGAATCCTGTGGGCGCTGAACGGTTTTAAGCCTTATAAATCGGCGGGCCCGGATCGGATTATACCAGCAGAGATCCAAAGAAACTCTGCAGTTATCCTCCCCTGGCTGGAGGTTATCTTCAGAGGATGTCTGCAATTGGTCTATATTTCCAGGAAATGGACGGAGGTCAGAGTGGTTTTTATCCCGAAATCGGGAAAAAGCTCACAGGCTTATCCAAAGGACCTGAGGCCTATAACTCTATCATCCTTTCTGTTGAAAACCTTGGAAAGATTGATAGACGTACTTATTCGAACAAAAGTTGAGCCAAGGAATTGGGCAATGTCGCAGCATGCGTACTGTAAGGGAAAGTCGGTGGACACAGCTCTGCACGATCTAGTACGCATGATTGAGAAGTCAATTTACTCGCAAGAGTATTGTATGGTAGCATTTCTCGACATTGAGGGTGCCTTTAATAATGTAAAAACGGAGGCGATCATGGAAGGATTGTCATTTCTGAAGGTGGATTATCCTATAAGTAGGTTGATAAATCAGATGCTGGTAAGCAGGATTATTATCTCGGAACTGGGAGAGTCCACCATTAGAAGGCGGGTGGTTAGAGGAACTCCGCAGGGAGGAGTAATGTCCCCCTTTCTTTGGAGTGCAGTGGTGAATGGATTGCTGTTGGAACTGGAGAAAGAGGGTATAGGGGTTGTAGCGTATGCAGATGATGTAGCAATAGCTGTCTCAGGCAAATATCTGGATACGATTAGGGATGTTATGCAGAATGCACTCCTGATCGTTACGAAATGGGCCAGCAAATGTGGATTAGGGATCAACCCCTCCAAGACAGAGCTGGTACTATTTACTAAGAAATATAAAATTCCGGTAGTTAGCCCTCCTACCGTGAACGGCATTAGAATGGCTTTTGCTGACAGAGCGAGATTTTTGGGCATAATCTTGGACAGTAAGCTCAGCTGGAAGCCTAACATTGTAGAAAGGGTGAATAAGGCTAATGTAGCTATTTACTCGTGTAGAAACGCCATAGGGAAGAAATGGGGTTTGAAACCAGAGCTGGTACACTGGCTCTATACCGCAGTGGTAAGGCCTGTGCTGATGTACGGGGTTGGCGTGTGGTGGCCAGCTCTGGAAAAGGTAACCTATATAAGGATGTTGGAGAAGGTGCAAAGAACGGCCTGTATGCTTATAAGCGGGGCGCTTAGGACAACACCTACACGCGCTTTAGAGGTTATGTTCCATCTTATTCCAATCGAATTTTTTGGTAAGCAGATGGCAGCCAATGTGGCTACAAGGCTCTCGGCTGTCTCTCAGTGGAAGTGTCTTCAGGCAGGACACTCGACGATAGTTAGATCACTAGGGGAAGAACTGGTGAATCTAGATTATATTAAACCAATGTTGTGCTTCTATATAGGTTTCCGGATCATCCGGAAGGGAATCCTGGAGGAACGGATCAATACTGGAAAACGAGGCACTGCAATTTTTCACGGACGGCTCTAAGCTAGACGGCAAAGTAGGAGCCGGAGTCTTCTGTGAGAAGCTTAATGTTAATATTTCTGTTCGTCTCCCTGACTACTGCAGCGTGTACCAGGCTGAAGTGGTGGCGATAGGGGAAGTCGTGACATGGTTGAAGCATAACGTGGTATCTGTTAGGGATATCGCGATTTATGTGGACATTCAAGCGGCACTCAGGTCACTAGAGGCGGTTTCTCTGAAAAAACGGGTGGCGCTGGATTGCCGATCATCTCTTAATGAGATGAGCGAGTATTTCAGTATCCAGATAATCTGGGTCCCTGGTCACTCGGACGTCACGGGAAACTGCAGGGCAGACGAACTAGCTAGGTACGGTACGGCTCTCCAGATGCAACCGGAAAGGGCAGGTCTGGGGAGGCCTATAGCAGCGCTCAAATTGACGCTCAGTAAAAAGGCAATCGCCTTGACAGATGAGAGGTGGACCAACACTCTCACGTGCAGGGTAGCAAAACAGGTTTGGTCAAAACTGGACCTGCGGCGCTCCAAGGCACTTATATCCCTGGGAAAAAGAGATTTAGGATTGGTCGTAGGGATACTGACAGGACACTGCCTTTTTGGGGAACATGCGAGAAGGCTGGGTCTAGAGACGAATGACTTTTGTAGAAGTTGTATGGACGAAGAGGAGGAAGAGACGTTAGTTCACTTCCTATGCTCGTGTCCAGCACTATCATACAAAAGACATAGGTACTTGGGTGTGTACAACATGGACAGCCTTTCTGAACTCGCGGACTTTGGGGTGCGAGATATATTACGCTACATCAGTAGCTCTGGTTGGTTTCAGCGGGAGTAAGGGGAGATTGGATCCTGTGGTATCACAATGGGCCATTATTGGCCTAAGTGTGCGATAGCAGCCACTCTAACCTAACCTAACCTAACCTACCTACTGGGGTTCAAGATTGACGACTCCGAGGGGACGTCAATTAATGAATGTTATTCAAGAAAACCACTACGATGTTGCGTCGTGTGGCGATCCAACCTATTGGCCTACTGATCGACGAAAAATCCCTGACGTCCTTGATTTTGCAGTCACGAGTAAAATAAACCGAGAAATAATCCAAGCTAAACCACTTTTAGAATTATCTTCTGACCACTCTCCGGTCTTACTACATTACTGGGCCGACCAAAAGCCATGTTCCACGAATAACTATCTAACGAACACCTTTACCAACTGGTTGAAATTCAAGATGTACATCAGTTCACATATCGACCTAACGTCTACATTGCAGACGGCTAACGATATAAACATTGCTATGGAAAACTTTAATGATGTGCTAGTCAACGCAGCTATTGCGGCCTCGCCTAAACCAAAGAGCAAACATACAAAACACCATAACATCCGCTGAAATTGAAAAAATGTTAACAGAGAAACGTCGCTTAAGACGCATCTGGCAAATTAATCGATCGCCAGATGCTAAACATAACTTTAATCAGGCAAAAAGACAACTACAAAGCCTACTACCAAAAAACAAGATGGATTATATGCAAAATTATCTTAAAGAATTATCTCCCCATTCGGACACAAACTATTCATTATGGAAGGCCACAAAATACCTTAAACGGTCTCAGCAACCAAATCCGCCAATTCGTCTTTCTAACGGTGAATGGGCTAGAAATGACGAGGAAAAAGCTAAAGCCTTTGCTGATCACCTTGAAAGTGTTTTCACTCCAAACCTTGGATTATCGGTGGTTCAAACAGAAAATATAGCAATCAGACCTGTGAGGAAATTTAAGATAAAGAAACCACTGGTAAAGTTTATTATCGCACATCAAATTCAATTAAAGAAAGCCCCTGGGTATGATCGAATTACAGGTGAAATGCTTAAACAACTGCCTGAGTGTGCCTTTGGTCGACTGGCACAAATATTTAATTCAATTTACGAATCAGGATGTATCCCTGAATGCTGGAAATTATCAACTATAAAAATGATCCCAAAGCCTGGCAAGCCCAAGTAGCATTTTAAGTTGTGAAACGGTTACCACGTCGTTGTCCCAACAAATTTCGTCGCTATTTGGATGTGGCGAACCGTAGATCACAACGGCTCCACGTGGTTGGCACAACCAATTTGGCGAAAAAAATCGGTTGTCACAACATTGTGACAGCCTTGTGAGCAAGTTATGGTTATATCCCACAACTGAAGCTGTTGTAAACCAGTTCTATAAAGGTTGTCACAACGTTGTATGAAAGTTGTCACAGCTCATTTACAACTATTTCACAACTAGTAATGGTGATCAGAAATGGAGACTCACAACCAAATTTCCAGATACATAAGGCATTTATTAAAATAACACAACGATTATGATACTACGAAGTTGTGTTTAGATTAAAGCAATACTTTTATCACAACTGAAAAGAATAACTATATGAAAGTAAGAACATATAATAATAAGGAATAATAATAATATATTATATTAATCTGATTTCATATATAATTCGATTTCATTATTTATGACGTGAAAAGCAATGGGAAATGTCAATTTTACTGTAAAACAGGGATTTTTAGTTTGAAAATAAAGATTCGCCCTATTTTATTTGCTTTTTCAAATAAATTAATTTAAGAAAAAAATATTAAAAAAATTAATTTATATGAAGTAAAAGATCAATGCACTGCTGATTGTAGGTTATGAGTTTTTTTTTCAAAATGGTGGTACGTATTCTCCTTATAAACATTTTTAATCCGCCATATTATAGTATAGTTGTGCCTGCAACCGTTCTAGGTCAAGTCGAACAATACAATTTTGTGAAATGATTGTTTGGAACTAGTTCAAAGAAAATAAACTGTGAATCGGTTGCGAAGCGAACTTTCTATATTGATTAATTGTGTCCAGAACCAGTCTAACTATGTTTGTTTGTGAATGGGTTGTCAAACAGTCTAGAAAAGAACTATTTTCACCATTAGAATTTTGACATTGTTGACAAAATTTTCAAATTCTTCATTCAGACTAATGATTTCGATATCGTTTATGCTGTTGAATGGAAATGAAGGCACGTTCTGGTTACTCAAGGGTAAAACACTTCTAAATGAAGACAGTGAAATTTCAACCACCGTGTTTTCACAAGAAACAATGTCTCTATTACGAACTTTGAAATTTAACCGATTCCTAATCAACAATATCCGTCTGTAGTACCACTTTTTTATATCTTTTCCATTCGGATATCAATTTTCGGCTTGAACATTTTGTTGTTCGCTGACGTTTCGTGAAATTGTAACTTCTTAAATTGCCAAATTACAAATAAACAAAATGGCTATTCGTAGTTCTCAAGCTCAGTTTTCACATCCAATGTACAACTAACCAAATAAACGACAACTAAATTAGTTCGCAAAATGAGTTTTGAGTTTATTTCACAACTTATTATGGACGTTAAGAACTTATCTTAAATGGTGATTGTAACCAGTTGTCAGAACTGTTTCACAACTAATTTAATGTAACATTTATTTTAGTTCATTATTGGTGATTAAATTAGTTGTGATATGTATGTCCCAACCAACGCAGCGAACCAATTGGTGGTGGTTCGTAACTGGTAACTTTTTAGTTGTGACGTGCGTGTGCGAACCAATTTTGTCAACCAATGTGTCGCGTTCCGTAACTGGTAACCTTTTTAGTTGTGACATGTATGTCCGAACTAATGTGACAAACTAATTGGTTGTGGTGACCATTCAGCTGTGGATATCAAAGAGACAACAACTTCACAAATATAATTTATCAATAAAGTTTTTGCTAAATTTGACAACCATTTCACAAGCAATTTCTGGTTGTGACAATTATGTGACAACCATCAATTGGTTGTATACAACTAACTAGTTGTAAGATGCTTCTTGGGAGGATCCTACCAAAGTCTCGTCATATAGACCAATTAGCCTACTACCAATCGTCTCGAAGGTATTCGAAAAAACTAGTATCGTAAATATTAAACCGGAACTACGAAATTTCATCCCTAGTCATCAGTTTGTCTGCTTCATAAAATTAATCTTAAATTGCCAGAAATTTACCAACTCATGAAGTCGTATTTGTCAAATCGCAGATATTATGTCAAATACAACACCTCTAAATCGAACGAGAAAAACATTCTGGCTGGAGTACCACAAGGTAGTGTGCTTGGCCCAACGTTATATTTAATTTTCACCTCAGATCTACCAACGTCTTCGCAAATTCTGACGTCTACTTTCGCAGATGATACGGCAATCGTATGTAGCCATAAAAATCCACAAACGGCGTCCGAAATTCTGCAACAACATATTTATGACATCGAAATATGGCTAAAGAAATGGAAGATAAAAGTCAATGAAGAGAAATCGACCCACGTAACATTCACTTTAAATAAGCTTACTTGTCCGCCTGTCACAATGAACGGAATACAAATCCCTCAATCAAATGGAGCAAAATATTTAGGCGTCCATCTAGATCGACGGTTAACTTGGCGAAAACATATTGAAATGAAACGAGACCATATCAAATTAAAAATTGATAAGATGCACTGGTTGATGGGGAAATATTCAACTATTGACCTGGAATACAAACTTCTCCTGTATAACACAATGATTAAACCAATTTGGTCGTATGGATGTCAATTATGGCAATCAACCTCAAATTCGAATATCGATATTGTCCAACGAACACAGTCAAAAATCCTCAGGATGATTACAGGAGCACCCTGGTTCGTAAAAAACAAAAATATACATAAGGACCTTAGCATCCTAACTGTCAAAGACGAATTACAAAAGATGCGGATCAGCTATGCAGGGAAACTGGTATCTCCTCCGAATTTGCTGGCGCGAAACCTAAAAGATATACCTACGTCTTCGCGATTAAAGAAGAGAACGATGGCTGTTGTAATAACATAAATTATAAAATTATTAATTGATAAGAAGTAAATTCTGCTCCAGCAGGTTTACATAATTATACCTTAGTTATTAAGATTTGAAAACTTATTGTTATTTTCATGTTTGAATGATTCAATAAATAAAGAAAATTGTAAAAAAAAAAAAAAAAATTGCAACAATTTAAACCGCATATAAATAATTTACATAATTTTAGAAACATATGCTTGTTGATATGTTTCTACTAATAACTATTGTAGTATCATTCAAAATTTTAGGAAATATATCAAAAAAAAATTTACAAAAACAATATGAATTAAATTAATATTTTAAGTTATTTATGGCCGAAACGTCAAATTGGAATAATAAATTTATATCTTCGTTTCTTACGTTATTTTTTTTATTCTTTTTATCTATGGTTCGCCCAAAAATATAATTTTGTTATTGTCCGCAAAATTTAAACTGGCGCTATTCAAATTTCATTGACACTCCCACTAGTGTATTCTTATTCATTTTCATATTATGTATATGGTTAGAGATCCGAGAATGTTATTCTGTAGAGATCCAGGCGAGCATAGAAAATTCGATCGGTACATAAATACGAGCGCAACGAACACAATGAAGCGTGAGTGTGAGTCATTTTGGAATGACTCACACTCACGCTTCATTGGCGGAAGATTAAAAGCGAAAGTGAACAATGTTGTGCCCTATTTTCTACTCTACGTAGATAATTAATATTCTACATGTGTAGAGAATGTATGTAGACAATTAAAAAGCGACGTCGACAATGTGTAGAGATTGCAGATAACGTCGAAAATTATTATCTCTGTTAGAAATCAGCATAATTCTATGATTTCTTTGTTAATGGAACCATTTCGGCTCAATAGTCCATTTCTAACTCACACTTAAAAAATTTAACCTATGTTATGTATATAATATGTGTTGCTATGCTCGGAAAACGGTATGATAATAAAAAAAAATTTAAACCAAATATAGAGCTATCAAAATATACTACTTTTAACCATGGTACTTCAATGAACAAAATCATCACCACACAATAAAATGTTAAAGCACAAATTCATGGAAGGATTTATAACAGCTACCACAGTGTTGCCATATATTTTAGAAATAAAAACTTCATACAAGCAAAAATAAAAACTTCATTTCAGAAAAAAAACTTTATTTTATTTAAACAAAACCGTTTAATAAAAAAAAAAATCGATTTGATCGATATGAATAAAAAAATTAAACAAAGAACATAATACCTCAGTCTTATTGTATATAATAAATTCAGCCGTTGTAACGACCTGTTGGATGGGCGAGGGGGTCACAAGAAAATAAATTCTTGTTCTCAAGTTCATATTTCCCAAGATCGTTAACAGAAATGTTATATATGAGAAGAGGCTTCAAGACGGACTAGTTTAGCACACAGCTATGGCTCAGTGGATGGGGTGGGTGTAATTTTGAAGCATTCGTCAAATCTTGTTTTACCGTCGGAAGGAAATTGGGTACAAAAAAACTAAAAACAAAAATTTAGAAATAAACAGAAGAATCCAACGAAAACAACTATCTACATGCAGTCACTTGATCACCATGACCACCCTCTTCCCGATGAAATTTATCTCATTATGAAAAAATTAGTTTTGGTTAATTAATAAATAAAAAAACGAAAAATTGAAATTCAGAATCGAGAACAAGTGCTGTTATTAATTAACATCCGAAATGAAATTATTTACTAAACTAATAAATGTAAAAAAAAATTAATTAGAAAATTTATCAATTTAAAGAAAAATTGTACAGAAAATTTATGAACAAATGGTATACTATAGAGTGCACTAGCATTTTAAAAAAATTAATTATAATAAGAAAACTTAACTATGGCCTTAATCACCAAAATTTAAGAAAATAAAACATTAATAAGTTTGTTTACAAAATTGCTTACTTAATTAATAATTTTTGTGTAACCATATCGCTATTCTGTTGATATTGATGACGTGTTGACCGTTGATATTCAGCAAGAGTGTCGTTGAAGGTAATATTCATTCAAGTACGCAGCTGTGATCCGTTTTATTAGTACAGCGGGACTTGTACATTATATGATTTTAGCATACAGTACTGAGCGCGATTGTCCGACTTAAATTGCACAAAAAAAACGGACGATGTTATATTTTTGATCGTGGCACTATTCTGGTAATTCCCCGGGAATAGGGAACTGGGAAAACATTTTACATAGCTTTTATCTATAAATCAGTTTTTTCTGGCCTACTGAGAAACGAAGTTTAATGTAAATATTTGTAAATTGGGAATAATTTTTCCATAGCGAAACTATTAGGGAAAGTTATTCCCAATTTTATTTTGTTTTTACCTTAGTATGTCAGAAAAAAATTATTTAAAAAGAATTTACATATATGTAAATTCTTTCCCCAGTTCCCTTTTGCCGAGGAATTACCAGAATAGTGCCACAGTACTGTAATTTAGGTTTACGCGTATTATTTGGTATATTTAAATTTTAAATATTTGTATCAAGTTGTTCTTAATATCGAAAATTAATTACAGATCTTTTATAAGCACTAATTACCGTATAGTCCGAGAATTGGTTTTAATGTACATTTGATAATGCTCCTGGTTTATTAATTTAATGTACGGTCCCATTTGAAACGCGATATTTTAAAACGCGAACTATCAAAACGCGATATTTTAAAACGCGAACTATCAAAACGCGATATTTTAAAACGCGATATTTCTAACCGCGATATGGTACAAAACGGGAGTTTAGGATCGGGTTATATCAGGCGTGTGAAGGGGAAATTTAATTTCAGTTTATATTAATTTAAAAGTCGATAGGAACGATAGTACATCGGATCGGTATCAGGTGGGTCGCTGCGCTCCCGTCGCTTCGCAACGCATATTCTGTACCATATCGCGTTTTTAAATATCGCGTTTTAAAATATCACGTTTCGAGCGGATCCGTTTAATGTATTATAGGTAGTATTAGAAGTCGATTTGATTATATTTACGTTTTATGTTAATGGTTGGTTCTTATAACTAACCTCACCACCATTTCCATGTTCAACAGCTCATATACACGACCACACTTATTTCACCATTTATATTAATTTATAATTTAGAGTTTTATTGTTTTATAGTTTGTAAGATTATTTATATATTATTTTTATAATTTAAGAAAATTATTTATTTTGTCTGGTTTTTAGTAAAATGTTTATTAATCGCTCGAACCAATTTTTAAGAGGTTTTGCTCGTTTCCGACCACACCGAATTTGACCTTTCGTGATCACTTAAACACCACACACCGTTATATAGATTTAGGTATTTTTATGTGTTTAGTTCCCGTACATTCGTGGACGCAAAGTTTTATCACACAACGATTTTTTTTTTGTTATAATTTTAACCACTCACTCGTCTTAAAGTTTTATTAACGGTTTTAACTTAACTTAAGATATTCAGTTACTTTAAATTCTAGTAATTATATAACAACACAAATACAACTTTTTTATATTTAGAATTTAGACTAAATTTTTTTGCTTTTAACTCACAACCGTACTTGATCAAATCCCGGATCGAACTTCCTTTTTATTTTATTTTTCCATCGCTTCTTGTTTTCCATTTCAATTTTTCTCTCTGGCAAATCAACCATCAAAAAATGTACTAAACTCGTTCATTCAAACCAGAGGTGACCACCCGCACATCATTGTAGCGAACTATTTCGTTATACCTTCACTAATTCATATTTTGTTGTTGACTCGAAAAATTGATTAAACGAGATAACTATATAATTTTAATAGTACTCTCGTTTTCGAATCGAATTGGCAAATAGCTGCCCTGAACTGCACCAGTGTCTACTATGGCGAGTTCCGTTATTTATTTACATCAACTTGTTTTGGTCAAAACACCATGCATTAACACACCGATTACGCTAGTCGTGTCGTTTGTCGTTTCAAGTGACTCTTCTAATATGAAACCGTAATCGCCTGCCTTGTCAAAATATCTAATATGTTTATTATCGTAGTCACTTCAAACGACAGTCAACGAATTTTATGTTTTTAACTGGCAAAATGCCAGGTTTTAATTGTTTTTTCCGTCTCAAGTCACTTATTGGCATAGCAACTTGCCAATTTTTCATACAAATAGCAAATTTTCATTCAGTCACTTGAAACGACAAACGGCTCGACTAGCGTAAACGGGTTGTAAACTATATATTCTTCATTGATTAATTCGGGATCATCGGCACTTTCTAATACTGATTCTGAATTTGAAGAAAATGGTGGTTCCGGTAGTTCATTTTCTGAGGTTGAAACTGTTGAAATATTCAGGACATAGGTCAGTGTTACCAGTGGTTTGACCAAAGTATTTCCATATGCGTAGCCATATTCCATAATTCTATTTCGCAGGTTTGGCCAAAACTGGACTTGCGGCGCACCAAAGCACTAGTATCCCTGGGAAAACGAGAGGTAGGATTGATCGTAGGGATACTGACAGGGCACTGCCATTTTGGGGAACGAAGAGGAGGAAGACACCTTAGATCACTTCCTATGCTCGTGTCCGGCGCTATCATACAGAAGGCATAATTACTTACGTGTGCACGGTACTGACAGCCTTTCGAAACTCGCGGACTGGGGAGTGCGAGATATTTTACGCTACATAAGTAGCTCTATGGATTGTTTCAGTGGGAGTACAGGAAAGATAGGATCATGTAGTCTCACAGTGGGCCCTAACTGTGCGATAGTTGCTGCTAATCTTTTCGTATAATAATATTCTTTTCGTCAATTTTTCCACAGCTGTTGGCAAATCGGCATCATTTTGCTACATTGAATAATGTGTAATGTAATCCTCTTCTAAACACATGTTTTCGACTCTTTTATATATTTTACTACTTCAAATCGTTTTTTATAAATCGCACTCATTTCTTTCATAAATGTTATCCGCTAAACAGTCGCAGTTACCGCTCTCCTAAGTGGTTCAAAACGGAGCACAACTTAAGAACTTAAGTCTGACTGGTTGAACCATTATAGAGCGTCCAAAATGAATCAATAGACAAAAAGATCCACGCATCAGCCCCGCCCATATTTGTTCCTATAGTTTTAAGTACAGTTATGCCATACATCTTGTTTTAAATTCATCACAGAAGATAGTGAACATAATTTATTAATAAACTAAAAATGTAAGTAAATGTTTAAATCAAGTAAAATGTAAACTTTTATTAACAAGCGTATAATTCGAAATTAATCAATTTTTATTTAAAAAATTTTCTAATGTTTGTTGCTTCATTTTAAATGAAATAGAGTTTGAAATGATTGCCAATTTGGCTTCCGAAACTTAACCTAATAATTTTGTATCATTTTGATTAAGGGCATATCGTTGAACCTCTTCAAGATGCTGTATGACTGCGCCCTTAGATTGTATAGGATCAAAAATGTCTATAATTCTGTCTGTCACTATCGAGATTAATTTCGTCTGATTGATTTGATGCTAAACTTGAATTTGATAAAATTTCCATTAAAATTTGGTCATTCTCACACAAAGCTTTTTGTGGATTATTGCCATAAAGCGTTCCTATTATGCTTAGCAACTCGACTATTTGAATTGGGTCTTCGTCGATCTCACTAAATTCGTCAGGCTCCCCATGAAAATCCACAGTTTCAAAAGCATTTTGTTACAATGTCTGATTTGATATTGTTTACTGCATCTTAAATAAAATATTTATCCATTAAAAGTTTCTTAAGCAACAGCTTTCAATAATGATATTTGAGATTTGCGATGATGCCTTGAGTTGGGTGGAAAGGATATAAGCTTTACATATTCGAATATTCAACTTTTGGATGACAGGTAGCATTGTCCAGGAATAAAGAATATCTTCTTTCTTTAACCATCTCCTTATCCAAGTCTCGTAAAATTTCTCCGAAAATACTGGCTGATTATCCTAGCCCTACGGTTAGCAAACTATTTTCTAGGAAATTAGTTGACATCTTTTTAAATTCTCTAGGCTTGGTAGCGTTACCTATAATAATCGGATTTTTATTTTTATTGCTCCATTCATAAAAGTAATCAGTAGATCCATAGATTTTTTTCCTCCGAAACACTTTTCCCCTATAAATGACAAAGTTTTATCCGGAAGTGCTCCTCGATAAAATAAACCTGTTTCGTCTACGTTCGCTATATCTGACATATCATAATCATTTATTATGTTTTTTAACTTGGTGTGTGAAGTATTTACGTTTTCAGGATCGGCGAGGGCATCCCTAGCTTCCCCTGAAATTTGCTGGAAAGTAATTCTATACTGAAGACGCTTTACATTCAGTGACAGGCGGATTCAATACAAAAACTATACATACACTGTTTGTCCGATTTCGTTATATTTTATACATAATTTGTGTTTCTTTAAATAACTTTTCGAATTCCCAGGAACTTAGATAAAGTTGTTGGAGATTAGTTTTATTTTAAAAGGCATCATAAATTACCGATTTTTCCCATTTGAAATGAGAAGCGATAGTTTTTATAGTCGAGCCGGATTCTTTCATTTGAATCGCCTTATTCTTTTGCTCGAGGGTTAAATTATTTAATATGACTTTTTTCATGTTGGTGCCTATTTGAAAAAAAAAAATAAAAGTTCATCGGTTATATTTACAATTACTTTTGCAACAATAATATTTCACTTTTCCACGTAAATTAAAAAATATTGAACCACAAACTACATTTGTGTATTGAAACTGCACATTACATACTTTATTTTGACGTTTGACTGTTTTCTTTTTTGCTTAGTGTTTTCGTATTAAGTTTTTAATTTTAGTGCTTTCATATGAACAATTTACAAGTAAAATATATTTCTAATAGATGTCAGTGTAAATGTTCGTCTGCGGACATACACAATTGACGACTGTTAAAGTTGGGAATGTGACATCTAGCGCATTAAAAATAAGCTCATTGCAGGTTTTTTTCTATGAAATTTTAGCACGACATACTTTATGAAAATTAAAATTAACATACAAAAATATCCGGAACAAGCTTATTTTTTTTGCCGTCAGATCCACTTATAGTTGTCTATAAGAATTTTTAGTTTTTTCTATGATGAAAAATTATTCCGCGGGTTTCCCAAGTTTAATTTGGTACATTTTGTAATTCGGACTGGAAAAACGTTTCGGGTTCCGGTTATAATAAGTTATCAGTATTAGCAAGTTTAGTTAAATAGACAAAACCAAATTACCGGAATATAATTTCCGATTTCGACAAGCTTCCGGCATTTCCAAGTTACGGCTTTGACAAGTTTCACGTATAAAGAGCGAAGAAAAAAAATGTTGGATTTGGTTATTTTGCTGCCGCTGTGCAACTTTATTATATTGTCCGCAAATTTTAAACGAGCGCTATTCAAATTTTATTGATACTGGCACGCGAGAATTTTCTTATTCATTTTCATATTCTATGGTTTGGTTGTATAAAGCGGAGTACAGTAGCCTAGAACAGAACCGATAATATTACTTCTGTAGAGATCCAGGCGATTCTAGATTATTCAATCGTATATAAATACGAGTGCAACGAATACAATGAGGCAGTATCAGTGAGTCATTTTGGAGGTAAGCGAAAAATTAAAAGCGAAAATGTGTGATAGGAAAATAATAAGTGGTGTAAAGTGGAAACAGTGGTACCACCGGTGTAATTAAAAATTGTAAATGGTGTATTAAGTGAAAATTTAAAAATATTTCTGCAAATTATTTGTTGTGTTGATTTAGTGTTGGTGAAATAAGAGTGGGAAAATTATTTTCAGAATATTCCAGTAGCGGCGTGAGTATTTCGTAAATATTTGGATTTAATTCAGAGATTACTTCCGGTATTTTCGCGAATATTTCGGAAACGGTGTCAATTACGATAATTCGAGCTGTAACCACCAACTTGTTACGACTACCTGTATAGGAACCAAGCGCACATTTTAGTGGAAAAAAATATTCGATATAATTTTTTCCGTTTAAATCAAAATGCATGTATGCAGCCAAACTGCTATACAAATTTTGTGCATGCAACCCAGATAAAAACTAACTAAATTTAGACAAAATTTTATCAGTACATATGGAGGTACAGATAAAAAAATTTATGTTATTTTGCTTTGACTTTGAATGGATGCTTTGACCTATTTATTATAATTTGACTTGTATACATGATCAAATTATTTAAGTATTTTTATTTGGAATTAAATAAGTCAGTATTCGGAACCCCCTAAATTATGACCATATATATATAGATTTATGATCATCTTAAAATAAGAAATTTTGTTTGTTGAACTCAATTTAATTTCATTCAAATTTAAAACATAAACAACAAAGTGACAAATTAACACAAATCGAAACGTCAAATATCAATGCGAAATGCCAGGTTGTTTGTAAACATAATAAAATAAATCAAAGTTTCACATACGTCTGCTATGATTAAAAAAATATTAAAAGTTGAACGTACGTTTTTCTAGCAGTTACAAGAAATTATATCGAACATTTTTTCCACTAAAATGTGCGCTTGGTTCCTATACTGGTCACAACATTAATTTTTTACAATTTCGTTTTCAAATTGTTAATTTCTCTTAACTTCTCGTGAGAGCGAGACGAATGTGCACCCCTCGTGCGTATTTGCGAGCGACAAATGATGTGTTGCTTTCTCAAAACCCGCTTAGCTTAGCTTTTGAATCAACAACTTTTGGCTTTAATTTTTTTAATGTATTTTAGATTCTTCGGTTTAGTTCATTTAATTAATATTTATTGTATTTTTTTTTATTTTACGAAATAGAACAAATTAAATTTGGTATTTTTCTGACAAAACAAACGCAAAATGTCTTTTTTTACAACAAGATGACAAAAAAGAAATAGTAAATATAACCGCATTGTGGTAAACACCATAACCATAAAATATTTTTATTTCCCCGAAAACTAAAATTTTTTTAGCTTACGTTAAAGCCAATTCGGCTTTATACAATGCAATTGGTGTTGTAATTTTGCGAAAGCAACACATCTAAAGATATATGACAGTATAAACCGCGATAACCTATGGGCCGCGCTCATATGCCTAGGAATTCCAGGGAAACTCGTTTCTCTGTGCAAATTAACAACGTCTGGGTCTGTATGTAGAATTGTAATCGAAGGAACTGTGTCAGACTCCTTTGAAATAACATCTGGTGTTCGACAGGGAGATGCACTCGCGCCTGTGCTGTTCAATTTGGCGCTTGAGTACGTAGTGAGGAAAAGCAACATCGAAACTTCGCGCTGTATATTTAATAAATCAGGCCAAATTCTTGGATATGCAGATGATATCGTGCTTCTTGGCCGAAGACCTAGTGATATCAAAGACAGTTTCGTGCCGCTCGATCGCTGCGCAAGAAGACTTGGTTTGAAGGTGAACAGTAGCAAAACCAATTTTTTATCAACACCCAGGAACATCTCCATGGCAAATCTCGGAATTGGCGACCACAATTTTGATCGCGTTGAAAATTTCAAATACCTCGGGTCAGTTATAACATCATCAAATGACATGCAGGCAGAAATAAAAGCCCGAATAGCTGCCGCACATCGAGTTTTCTACGCCCAATCAAAATTATTGCGATCTAGACATCTATCGCAGTCGTGCAAGCTCGCACTTTATAAAGCACTAATAAGACCTGTGCTGGCTTTCGGAAGCGAGAGCTGGACCATGACCACTAATGATTGTAGATTGTTATCAACTTTCGAAAGGAAGGTCATTCGCTCCATCTTTGGTCCAATTAAAGTCGCGAACAATGAATATCGGATTCGCATGAACCACGAGATAAAGCAAATACTTGGAGATTGCGATATTATCGGATTCATCAAATCCAATCGAGTGAGATGGCTTGGCCACGTTGCAAGGTCCCCACAACAACGGATGACCAATAAAGTGTTCCATCAACAACCAGCCGGTCTGCGTCGTAGAGGAAGACCCCGACTGCGCTGGCGTGACGACGTCGAACAAGATCTACAGGCACTAGGATGTCGAAACTGGAGGTCGAGAGCGATGGACCGAGACGGCTGGAGGACCATAGTGCGGGCGGCAAAATCCCTTCATGGGATGTGAAGCTAGAGAGAGAGAGAACACATCTAAAGATATAGAGGAGTATTTTTGTTGTGTTTTCTTGTTTTGGTGCGTGCAGTGGGTGAGAGGGAGTGTGCAAGTGACGCGCACGAAGACACAACAAAAATGAATTGAATCTGTATGTTGGAATATAGTTAAGTGGTAGTACAACCTGTTACACTGCAAAAAGTGGACCACTGCAAACGTTAACAAATTTGGTCAAATTATTTAAATATTTGTTGTTTGCATCAACACGTGTCATACCGAGAAACACCGAGGCCATAAAAAAAGCGGGCATATAAAAAGTAGCTCCTGTTGGTAAATTTGTTGTTTTGCTGTTATAAAAGTTACCGGATATAATGGGCAAACAACCATATAAAATGGTGGCCAACCGGCCCAACTGTACTTATTTTCGGGACGGTAAGAAGACGCCCAAAACTCATAACGACGGCCTATCGAGGCGAGCCAACACCCAATACCTAATACACAGGAAGCCAGTTGAGGCCATTCAACGTTTTAAGGTTAACCAACGCCCAACGTGTATTTACGGTTTAAGGCGAACCAACGCCCAACGTGTATTTACAGTTAAGGCGAAGGAACGCCCAATAAAATAACAACAACGTAAAAATATAAAAGTAATTCGTACACAATGAAAAGTTAATTGGTAAAAATGAAGTATAGATGGAGAATATGAAAGAATCGAATTCCGTAGACTAGATGTAATTCGCTAGTGCTACATATACATGGTATTGTTCCATATATAGACAATATTCCGATGTAAAATATCAACGTCAGTCGCCGCGGCCTGATGAGATGATTGATTTTTTCAAATCAATAATCTCATTAAGTTCGAAACTGATAGATGCGATTCTTGCAAATCTTCCATCTATAATTCAAATTAAATTCTAATTTATCCGCGATCCAGCATTAAAGGAAAGAAAAAGTATGGAGTGGTTGGGAAGTTGATTGTGTCTAACTGAGTATGAATCATCATAGTCGTTGTCACACAGATTTGACGCCAAATGGAAGAATTTCCTACAATTGTGTATTTAATTCGAGATATACTGAAATAGACCAATGTACGGAACAATCACAACAAAATCCATTACAATAAAATAACAACAACGTAAAAATAAAAAAAAATAAAAATATTTTCACTATTAAAATAATAAAATGAAGTGCTAAAATTTTCGGGTCGGTATGCGGTAAGAGAGGAGACTCCATTCTGTGCCGGTGCCCTATTTACAGGCTGTACTTGCCACTCCCTTTCATTCCATTGGTAGAACATCCACAGGATCGGAGTGGTGAGTCCAGCGTATATGTCGCCTTTCGGGTCGATGGGTCATTCGGGGTGGGCCTCTTCAGCAGGCTGGGTACATGGCACTCGGGGTGAGCCGTTCGCCGCTGGATGGACACACCCGGTTATCTTTAATTTTGTTACGTTCCTCAAGTTTCGTTCAACGAATTCTGGTGTCTTTAGTTTAATTTCAGTTTTGATTTAATTTGTTTCTGATTTTTTTCGGTTCCACGGTGTAGGCCAGGAGCACGCAAGCTCCATTTTCCCCACGATCCATGTCATTTCTCTGAGATCTAGCCGGTAAAACATCACCGTGAGAGAGGCCTCTGCGTGTTTAGTTGAAACCAACGGATTGGCTTAGGGCTATCCGTAACAAACTTCTATGACGATATTCACAATCCAGTGATACGAACCGGATCTGATATGGTAAATTCGTAACAATATTGCAAAAAATATTATTAATGAAGGTTTGTTAGAAAGCATTGTAACTAATTTTAAATAAGAAAAAGTGCCAAAAGTAATGAAACTATATCATTACAGAATGTTTTATAATATTTCTATACTCGCCTGTATGAAGGTAATACTTCCGTTACTGAATTCATCGCAGCATCGGGTATTTCAGCAAGATATATAATAAACTCCCTGACGACTTAATTATAGCAAACATATTAGGGTAAATTGTTTTTCTTTACTCATTTTACGACCACATTTCTTATTCCTGGAGAGCTACTGCCATACCACAATAAAATTAATATGTTAACATACACAAAATAATTAATCGAAAGCTCATCGGCTTAAAAAATGTAAATATTATACAGTCATTCTCTTTATAATCGTATTATAATTATCTTAGATGATAATGATAATTGAGATTCACTGCACACCCCCATATAAGATGTCTCTTCCTCGTCCTGATACTATCCTGCTGCTGTTGCTATACTTTTGTAAAATACAAAAACAATTAAACGAACATTATACATTTAATTGGTTTATTATATATAGGTATACACCGTTACTGTATATCTAATTAACTTTTTTAATTTTTTTCATGCCAGGTGAAATTTTTTTATTTTAATTAGATTATCTTCAGACTGAAAACTTTTTTCTTTTCGTACACAAATTTATTGTACCGAATGGTGGAGTATTGCTATACAAAATGGAAACAATTTTTTACTCGATTCTTGTATTATTACATCGGTTTGTCGTTCTTAGTTATTATCTCGATTTTCATTATACTCCGCTGCACTAAAAATTATTGTTGTTTGTTCGGTGCCACTCATTATTAAATTCAATATTTTCAATTATTTTTAAAAAGTGCAGAAACATTAATTGAGCATTTACAGAGTGTGACAAAAATATTCAGAAACCAACTTTTTGAATGTGCTGATAGTTTTGCGTTATTTTGCATATGACTCACCCTATAGTTTTGAATAACCTCATCAACTAAACATAGTTTGAGTTTCGTATTGCATTTCAAACACTGTCGATAAAAAATGGTGGTGTTTAATTGAGTGTAGGGTAAACATTTGTACATAGGTATGTTCCGTAAAAATGAGACAGCGTAAAAATGAGCTTTTCAGAAAAGTAACAAAAAACATAAACTTGTATACAGGTACGATTAAATAGAAGTGAAGAAAGTAAAAACAATGATAAAACAAGAAAAATGGACAGTCATTTTTTGAGCTCTTTTAAAGCACGTTTATATCTGGTGTGTGTGTGTTTCCAATTGTTCGGTTTGCTGGATTAAAATTGTTGGCATTGTCACAAGAAAACTATTTTGAAAATTAGAAGCATCTTTTAAAACTTTAGTTTTTGCCAATTTTTTTTTGTTGGTTTTGCTAGCATAATTGTAAACTCCTCACAAACGAAGATAAATCGTTATGTTTACCATTTTTAGGATGTAGAGCGGGCACCGTTAATGGTGGTAAATCATTCGAAGTTTATAAAAAATATGTAGATGGTAAACAATGTACCAGAGAAAACAACCCAGTTGACCGGAAGTGTATAAACACAATTCGTCATCGTTATGGGTCCACAAAGTACAATTTATACATAATCTAAAAATTCATTAAAATGTAGTCGACAAAAATGATTTCATCTCCAATTCCCTACCGCCTAATTATCAACCTCACCGTAGCGACACACAATAAATACGTTCATGTACTTATTTAAAAGAATAAATTTTAACAATTTGTTTAAGACGAATCGATATTTAGCAAAAAAAAGCAGCACCGCAGAAGTTTTCTTTTAAAATATTAATTTTTCCAACTAAACTTTATTATTATGACCACTTAAAATCTGTTTTGATACGATAAACATATAAAACTTCAACTCTTCTTACATTAAATGCGGTTATTTAAAGTTTAATGTTTAGCCAGCCATAACTAAACCAAACCAAAGTATAAACATCAAAAATTATATCCAACCATTTCCCCCTCCTGTTATAGGGTATCACTGATTTCGCTGCCCCCCTCATACCCCACGAACTTATTTTATTTAATTTTATCACGTTTTTTAGTTTAATCGTGCCACAGTCTCCCTCGTATTTTCAATAATACTGTGTTATAAGAAACAGTTAAGCATCTTGTGTATTAAATACATTTTGTGTAGAATAATTTTTCATGTTGATTTTAATTTCGTTCTATTTAGAATTTTAAATTAATTGTGTACTAAATCCATGTCCCGATGAACATCACGAGGACGATTATTTGCTATACCTAAGGCAATCAAATTATTAGATACCTCAGCTATTCTGTATGTAGGTCGATCGATTCTTATTTATTTACACATATCACACTCATAAACTTTATATATGTACGTTCTGTGTTCTTAGTGCAAAAAACTATCATTAATTTATCTGAAAACTGTAATATATAAAATTTATTTTTATTTTTAATGTCTAACAGGAGGAGAAACACAATATGGTAAGTTGTTGAAATGCAAAGAACAATAAAAGAATTAAAAGTTAAATAGCATAAAAGAGACAAAATGTATAAAGAATATGAAACTTTTATGCTTTTTTATGTATATGACTACATATGTGCATATGTCGTATAGTGGTTTTGTCTAATTTAATTAAACAGCACAATTAAGTGTTAAAAGTTTTGTTACGTTTTACGTATCTTTGATATCTCTAGTAAACAACTTTGTAGAACCAAATTTTGTTTATAGTTGACGTAGGATGTTACACAAGTTAAAAGGTCAACGTTGGTTTTTATTTTTAATTTCATAAGCTTATAATTTGGGAACAAAATATTTAAAAGGTCTCACATGTCGCATTTTCTCAAGTACAAAATTTTGAGCAACACGAGTTTAAGAATTTTATCAAATTACCATTAGAGATGCATCAATTACTTAGTACAATTATGAAATTTAATCATTCCGAAATCATTGAAATTAAAATAGGAACCCATATTTTTTATTGCAGATTCGAATTCTAAGGCTTAAAGTACGTAGGATTTCTTTGAAACATATTTTCCTATTGATGATAGATGGCACTGTAATAACGATATTAAATTTTTTCGATTTCTCATATTGATAACCTATTTATTCGAATCTGCAATACGTTTCAATTAAAATTAACACGTTTTCAATGTAAATACTCGAAATTAGTTTTCAAATTGTATTTCTAAAATTTTTAATTACTGAAAAATGACTTGTCAAGAAACTACTATTATCGTAACCCAGGAACATGCGATTAAATCTGCTTTGAAATATATGATTTTTTTTGTATGTTTTGTTTCTATTTCTCGTGTACGTACATGAAGATTAGGAGTCACTGCAGCCAATATAGCAATTTCAATACTTTCCTCGGTAACTGTTGTTCGACGAGTCCTTTTTGTCGGTTGAACACTTCCATCATTAGGAAATTGTTTAACAGTCCAGTAAAATGAAGCACGTGACTGAATCCTATCCGGAAAACTCGAAGCGTATAGAGTGACAGTATTATCAAGACTACGGCCGGCTTCTCCATAAACCAGAACCATTTCGATTTTTTCTTCTACAGTTAAATACTCCATTTTGTATTGTATTAATAGCCTAACGTCAATATTTTTTTTCTGTTTTCAAAATAATCTTCGAACTGAATCGATATTTTTAAAACAAAATACAAAACAAATGATTTATTTGAAAGCAGATTTAATCGCATGTTCCTGGGTTACGATAATAGTTAATTTCAATTCAAACGTATTGCTGAATCGTATGCATAGATACTCAGTAAGAGAAATCGAAAAAAATTAATATCATTATTACAGCGCCATCTATCTTGAATCGAAAAAATTGTTTCAAAGAAAGCCTACGTATAGGCCGTTGTTCAATCACGGGTTTGAACATGGCATAATGTATTATATTTAATGACAACTTGCACTTTTTATTATATATATGCAACGACCGTGGCATTAATTGCATTAACGATGTAAGCAATTTTTATATGTAACACTTAGTCTTAAACGCTTACTATGCATATTTGGCATTAATTGCATTACCTATGTATATAAGCAATGTTTATATGTAATACGTATTCTTAACCGCTTACTATGCAATTTAGTTGTATAAAAGAAAAACATATTTGTATAATAAAGCAGAAGTTAATTAACAACATAAAAAGACTCTCATCATTACTATCTACTAGACCTCACCAGTGGTAATCTAGTAGGTAGCAAAAACATTAAATTATCCAAAGCCAAGTTTACGCCTTGGCCATACCTTGGAGATTTAACATTGGTCCTTCGACGCCAAAACAACAACCGGCGGACTATATAAATTTCGAGCCAATAACCAACAGGCATCGAATCTAACAACCACAAAAACAAGCGGTATACAAAATACTTCGAGCTACTGGTCATAATCATTTCGAGCCACATTACAACAAAAATATGGATGCTTTATATAGAAAGCAATGTACGCGTGTCGAACAACTGCAGCGGTTAAAATCCAATTACAGCAAGGATTCCGAAAGTAGACGGACAACTGTTTACTTAGAAGATAAACTGGGAAAACTAGATGACTGGTGGTCCAGTTACACGGATGCAGACAACGAAATGAAAGACCAACACTTCGACAACGATCCAACGCATAGTTACTGGGCTGAGCGGGACACAGTAAAACAACTGTACACATCGTTTAAGCGTGAGATAGAAAGGAAACTTGAAATAGCAACACGAGAGGCAATTCCAATGGGATCACCAACAAAAAAAACCATTAACAACCGACTATAGTAGTGCTACAAACGATAGTAGTACCAACAGCAAAAGCAGTACCACGAACAACTTCGCGCTTGAACCAGAACAAGCACATCGGTACAAAACACAAGATGTTAAAATGCGTCTTTGCTATAAGTTAATAGCCGATACAAATGAGCTATTAGGAAAGCAGGGCAATCATGTCCAACTACAACATAAGCTGCAACAGCTGAATGCAAGGATAGCACAAATAGAACAACTACACGAAGACATATTGGTGCACGCAAATGCAGGCGAAGAAGAGCGTACAACTTACTTTACCGACGATTATTACTCTGCATTAGTCAACGAAAGTGAAACCTTACTTTGTAAATTGGTTAAAAATGAACGCGAACAACAAACAACCGGCAGTGAAAAAAGCAAGATAAAATTAAAACGGATTGAGATACCGCAGTTTTACGGAGAAACTCTGAAATGGGCAGCTTTCTACGACTTATTTAGAAAGTTGGTTCACGAAAATGACGATTTAAGCGACACCGTCAAGATGCACCAACTAAAAACAACAGTACATGGTAGTGCAGCTAGAATCATTAGTCATCTGGAAGCAACAGGGGTGAATTACCAAGATGCTTGGAAGCTATTGGTAAATCGATACCAAAATAAGCGGCAAATGGCAACAACACATATCAACCACATTTTGAATTTCCCCAGCATGCATGCAGAATCAGCAACAACTATGAAATCGTTATATGATACATTAACGGAAAGCATGCATGCCATCAAAAACTTGGGCGTAATAACCTTATCTTGGAATTACATAGTAATTCCAATTGTAATCAGAAAACTAGATAATGAAAGTTTGAGGCTGTTTGAGATGACCATTCCCGATCCTCGTGAGATGCCAACAATAGAGGAATTTCTGGCATTTTTGGAACGCAGATTCCAAGCCTTAGAAGCCACCAGACCAAAATCACTCACCTTTCGCAATTCCGGTCCAACTCAACAACCAGGCACCACTCCACAATTACCAAGACTTAAAAATCTACACGTAAAAGCTCAACGGACATGCATTAATTGCAAGCAGACACATGAACTTCAAGACTGCTTGAATTTTCAACAAATGTCTACATTGGAACGTAGCAGATTGATCAATCAACACAATCTGTGTAAAATATGTTTGGAAAAATTTCATCAACCGTGTTTAAAATCAACACGATGTTTAGTATGCAAAGGAGCCCACCACACCCTCCTACATTCTAATAATCACCCACAACGTACAATGCTTACCAAAAGGGTGGATGACAATCCGAAAAAGGAAGCAGACGAAACATACATTGTGACTAATCACTTTGTAAACCAATTTGAACAACCATCCGGTACACTATTGGCCACAGCAATGGTTGAGGTACAAAATGGAACACAACAACCAACCCTGTTACGTATGTTAATAGATCCCGGTTCTCAAATCTCATTTATCACCAACGAGGCATCGAAGAAAATCAAACAACCGGCGATAAAAACGCATGTGGAGATTAGTGGCTTAAATGATAGCGATATCACGACTGCCACAAAATTAGTCACTTTTCGAATAGGAGCACGATTTTCTTCAAACTTCTCCATGGAAATGGAAGCATTAGTATTGCCGAATATAACTCGGCCACTACCTGAACAACATTTCGATAATCAAAGATGGGAACATTTAAATAATCTACTGTGGGCGGATCCAACTTACAACCAACCAAATAAAATTGACATTTTATTAGGTGCGGATTATTACCCAAATATCCTGATGAACCAAGTTGTAAAAGGAAATCAAGGCGAACCAATCGCCCAACAAACGGAGCTAGGATGGATCATATTTGGAAATATTGTAAACGAAAAATCCCCGAGCGTCCAATCAATGGTTACCTTGGTAGATATTGAAAACCAGTTAAAGCGGTTCTGGGAAGTGGAAGAGATATCACCCAAAAACTTTATGACAGAAGAAGAAAGGATGTGTGAAGAACATTATGAACAGAATTACTGTCGAACCACCGACGGCCGCTACATGGTACGTATTCCGTTTCAACAAAACATAACATCAATCGGTTCATCCAAACAGCGAGCACTGGCTAGGTTCATTCAACTAGAACGACGTTTGTCAGTAGTTAATGAATTTTCTACTAGATATCGAGAGTGTATAGAAGGGTATTTCAACCAGGGACACCTCATTGAAAGTAATGAACATACGCAGAACGAATATTACATTCCTCACCACGCAGTAGTCAAAACCACCAGCACTACAACAAAATTAAGAGTAGTATTTGACGCATCAGCTAAGACCGATAAAAACGTCAGCCTAAATGAAATTCAACTCGTGGGTCCAAAATTACAAGAAGATCTGATGTCAATTTTAATTCGATGGAGAAAATACAAGGTGGCGTACACAGCAGATATAGAACAAATGTATAGACAGGTAAAAGTACATCCTGATGATCAACAATATCAGAAAATATTATGGAGGAAGACGCGAGATGAAGTTATAAAATCATACCAGCTAACAACCGTAACTTTCGGTATGTCATCTGCGCCATATCTGGCTATCAAGACATTTCAGCAGTTAGCAACAGATGAAAAAGTGAAATTCCCGATTGCGGCCAACATAATAATGAGCGACTTCTACGTGGATGACGTATTATCAGGAGGTAACACCCTTGAAGAAGCTCAAAAAGCACAAAACCAACTTATCAGTGCACTTAAAACCGGAGGATTTAATCTAAGAAAATGGGCGTCTAATTATCCTCAACTATTAGAAGCTGTCGGTTCAGAGTCGAGAGCTCTCGAGCCTATCATAATTAACGACGATGCTGTAAAAACATTAGGATTGCTGTGGAACCCTACAACAGATACCTTCGAATTCAAGGTGAACCTTAACGAAAAAAATGGGATCATGACAAAAAGAAAGATGTTATCCGAATCATCAAAGGTTTTCGATCCATTAGGATGGTTGTCTCCAACCTTAATACGAGCCAAAATTTTAATGCAAACTCTATGGATCTCAGGCGTTACGTGGGATGAGAAGCTGCCTGAAGACGTCGAAAATAAATGCCGCCAATACTATGTCTCTCTCCCGAAGCTAGAGGCGATCAAAATCCCAAGGTGGATCAACTTCAACTCTACGTTACCAGGAGAGTTGCACGGATTTTGTGATGCTTCAGAAGCGGCTTATGCAGCAGTAATCTATTTTTACGATAGATCGTTAAATAAGGCAACTTTGTTAACGTCAAAAACACGGGTGGCACCAATAGCAACCAAGTTAACGCTACCAAGGCTAGAGTTATGTGGAGCCAGTCTGCTTGCTAATCTAATGAGCAAAGTACAACTGGACATGAAATTCGATAAAACACCAACATATTTTTGGACGGATTCTATGATTGTTTTGGGATGGGTGAAAAACAAGCCTCACAAATTTAAAACATTCGTAGCAAATCGGATCTCGGGAATCCAGAAGTTAACTGCCTCATCTCAATGGTTTTATGTAAAATCATCCGACAATCCCGCAGATTGTGCAACCCGGGGTATTGAGGCCAATCAATTAATCATATACAATTTATGGTGGAACGGTCCTCAACACGTCTTCAAAACGGCAATCCAACTAACACCAATGAAACTAGAAGGAACGCCAGGTCAATTGGAGCTGAAACAACCGATTGTTGGGGCCACGACAGTGACATCAAATAACCCGATTGAGAATTTATATCGAAGACAAGTATATCACAATAAAGTAATATTCAAAAAAGGAGCAACGATGAGACTAATAATCTTGATGCTCGGCATGATGCAAGGGCTCTTCTCCCTTGGAACAACTGAAAGCACTGTGGAACCGCTACCAACGGACGCCGGCATATATTTTCACAACACCGGAACTGTTAACCTGATGGCATTGCGGTGGGAAATCATTGTAAACTACAACCTATCAGGATATTGGGACGACATCAGCTCTATAGAATACTACATCAGTCATCTAAATAACACTTGTCAAACGGGGTGGACGGGGGGGAAGAGACCAAAACTCTGTGATGTAATGGTACACCAGTTAACTGAACAAATGCAGGAAATTACATCGCAAAATGCCCTACTTATGTCAACGAATAAGGACCACGCTCTGAAGAAACGTGACATAGGTGATACAATAGGATACATTCTCGGTGATGCGTTCGGCATCATGAATCAAAGAGATGCTTCACATATAGAGAATCAACTGGAAAAGGCAGAAGATAATGAGAAATATTTATTGGCATTAATCCAAAATCAAACGTCAATCATAGACTCAACAATCAATGTATTTAAACACGACAGAGAGACGACTGCTAATCATTTTAAAATTATCTCACAGCAGTTCTTATATCTCGATGGAAAAATTCAACAATTATCCATAGATGGTGATCATTATGACAGGGTACAATCTATTACAACATATACTATTCAAATAATGATGATCATGAGGCGAATAGCAGATAAACAACGAGTTATTATCGATGTTATTATAAATGCCCATCAAGGACACATCCATCCAGCCCTGTTGGCCCCTCAACAATTGAAAGAGGAAATCAACCGAATTAAAGATTATATTTCACCAACCATGATGATCCCTGAAGGCGATGACGATAATAGTCTTGGGCACATTTACAACCTGCTAACCGTGCAGACAAGAGTCACGAATAATCATATCCTCTTTCTCATCCAGATGCCTTTAGCATATTCGGAGACGTATCAATTATTTCACATAGTACCAATCCCAAAAATCGAAAATGGTCAATTACACATAATAATGCGAACGACAGAATACCTCATAGTAAATATGCATCGAGAACGTTTCGCTCCTCTAACTAACGATGAACTACAACAATGCGTTCAAATTAAAAATAATGGATATTTATGTACCATTTCGCCAATTTACAACATACAATCAAATCAGTCACAATGTGAAATGAACCTATTAAGACATGTAGCGCAGAATTTGAACGGTTGTACAACAACTATATTGCACCAACTGAACTATTGGATGCCATTAGACACAAACAAATGGCTATTTTCAGTAACAGCACCAAAAATCGTTGATCTAATATGTGATCGTCAGATAACCACAATGAAGCTGCAAAATTCTGGGATACTCAGTCTGGATCGGAAATGTACTTTAAAAAACGGGCATTTCTATCTCACAACTATCGACGAAAAATCCTATATGATTAATTCTTCTTTTGCTGCATCAATAAAGATTCAGAGTGAACTGAAAAATTCATCATATTTATCGGAGCAACCGACGATTCCATCAGAGGGAGGCACCAACAATTCAGCGGACCTCAGTTTAAATAAGGACATAATTAATCTTGAAACGGCCATTGCTAAACAAAAATTAAAGGAAACGGCCTTACCTAAATCAATGGACTCTTCTAATGTCGGGCATCACATTCATCATTACGTGATGACTTACACCATGGTGATCATAGGAGTGGTCATAATTTTGTTATATCTCTGCAGACGCAAGACAACTCACCGGGTTTCCTCCGAAGACATGTCACCACCACAACGGCCGACGCCACGGCCAAGTTCTCTCAATTGTAGAGACCCGCAGTATGTTCAATCACGGGTTTGAACATGGCATAATGTATTATATTTAATGACAACTTGCACTTTTTATTATATATATGCAACGACCGTGGCATTAATTGCATTAACGATGTAAGCAATTTTTATATGTAACACTTAGTCTTAAACGCTTACTATGCATATTTGGCATTAATTGCATTACCTATGTATATAAGCAATGTTTATATGTAATACGTATTCTTAACCGCTTACTATGCAATTTAGTTGTATAAAAGAAAAACATATTTGTATAATAAAGCAGAAGTTAATTAACAACATAAAAAGACTCTCATCATTACTATCTACTAGACCTCACCAGTGGTAATCTAGTAGGTAGCAAAAACATTAAATTATCCAAAGCCAAGTTTACGCCTTGGCCATACCTTGGAGATTTAACAGCCGTACAATCCGAATATGCAATAAAAAATAGGGGTTCCTATTTTAATTTCAAAGTTACCCCCCGTCCCACCTACAAAACCGGGAGGAGGGATACTAATTTTAACACTAATGTACATCCCCCCGGAATGATTAAATTTTGATAATAGACATTTTTTCGTAGAGTAGTTATTTTCCGAGATATTTGAAAATTCCAGCTTAAAAAAACCACCCGGTATAATTCGATATTATTGAGCTTGCGATTTCGTTTTCGTGCTGGTTTTTGGGTAATTGCTTCAAATTGGATGACCACAAAAAATTTTATAATTTACTTGTGTAATGCAATTTAATGAAACTTAACAATTTTTGCTTGGTTGGAATTTGCGTTGTTTTTCAGTTCAAAGGTCTGCATAGTATCAGTTTCAGTTCAAAGGTCTCCATATCAGTTTTAATTGGTCAATGGAAATGGAATTATTTATACCTTTTATGTTAACTATAAAGTATCTTCGCAATTTTTTAATTACTTTATATGGGCCGTCGTAAGGAGAAAAGAATATATAGAAATATAGAAAAGAATAGAAAGAGAATATAGAAAAATAGAAGAAAAATAAATGTGGATAAAAATATTTACACGACACTTTCGGTGTAATCTCATAACACCGTTTATATTTTTTGAAAGATTTCATTCTATAGATTTATGACGCCTCCAAGGCAAGTTATGGTGCGTGTGGCTCCACTAAATAAAAATCTAACTATAAATCTTTTGGAACTGTTTTCCAATAATGGAAAAAATCCGTTGGTAATGGTCAAACTGATGAAAGAAACGAGGAAATACTTGGGCATCCAGATTGGAGCATCGTATATTATTGGAAGGATTCCCAAACAACATGACATCTAATAAATTCTTGTCATATGCCATACAAAGAATTTGATTCGAATCGTATTTCGAGAATTCGAAATCGGTTGTGATGTGCAGCTATTGCCAGAAAATTATTGGAGCAGCCAAAATAAAAAAAGCAGCTGAATCTAATTGGGCTTGTTCTCCTGAATGCGCTAAGTTATTCATCTCCAATCGTGAGCCTTCAGCAACATCATCGACAGAAACAGTGAAAACATCTGATGAAAAATTTAAAGATGCAATCAGGACCCTGATGATGCATATAGGCACACAATTCGCGGAAGTCAAATCATTGATCTCTGACATCCAAAAATCTCAGGTGTTCATCTGTAACGAGTTTGATGCAATTAAAATCGAATTCAAAACTATTGCTGCAAGTAATGGAATCTTAGCTGAAAAATATAATTTGATACAACAAAATTATACTAAGCAAGAAGAACGCATTAATATATTGGAGGCACAACTTGATGTCGCTTCACAGAAAGAAATTGTGAACAATATTGTTATTGGTGGTTTGCCTATGGATGTTCCCAATATCGCTAAATTCATCTCAGATGCCATTCGACACATTAATTGTGAAGCGGAGATAACTAAAATAAAAAAAATGTATCATACTCCTAACTCGACATCAAAGTTAAGAAATTCATACATAATTACCTTAAATTCTGTTGAGATTAAGAATGATATCTTAACTAAATTTAAAATGCATCGTCGTTCATCTACCTCGGCTACACAAACAGGATATTATGTTATGCAGCACTTCACCAAATTTCAATCAAAATTATATAATGAAGCTAAGAAACTGCAACGTGCACGATAAAATTGATATATATTGTTTTATATAGGACAAACAGGTAGATCGTTTAAAACAAGATTTGATGAACATATTAAGGAGATCAGCCAAACGCATATGCAGTCCAATTATGCACAACACCTGACGAAAGAGAACCATACGTATACTAGCATACACGTTAATCTAAATGTATTGCATAGAATGCATAAAGGGCAAAATATGGACCGACATGAAGAACTGGAAATTTACAGACATAAAGATAATCCGATGTTACTGAATGAAAAAATCAACACTAAAACAAACAGACTTTATGACCTCATTCTAAATCATCACCAACACCAACAAAGATAGAACGTAGTATATATAGCGAAGTTTCATATTAATTTGGTAATATTTAAATAATATAGATTGACAAAGGAGTAAAAGTACTCCGAAACCGGTCTCTAATAAAATATAAAAATTTTATAAATTAATTATCACGCATGAAAATTTTTTTAACGTAATTAGTGTTAAATGTTTTTATTTTTTATTTTTACTTATATTAAATAAATATTTTAATAACTAAAAATCTGTGTTAATCGTTTGTGATAAAAAGTCGGCGAATAAAACAATATGGAATCATCCAATTGTCTTAATCTAATTACAGTTAGTTGAATCATACGCATTTATGGCAAGCTGGTATCGAATGGCAAGCAATATCTCCAAGATCGTCGCAATTTTAAGGATGGGAATAAATATTTTTATCGTTTGGTCTTTCAAAATTATTGAATTGTGTACACTGGTAGTACAAGTGGAGGGAGTTCCTTTACTCGTCCTTGAAACTCGTCCTTTTTCATCCGCATGTCAAATAATCCATTTGACACGGATAATGACTCAGGGACATTTTTTGGTCCAATGGATTTTGTGGATGATCCCAGCCTTCTCCATTTAAGTTTTAATCGTTTGACAGCATACCAACGTCGACATTATAAATTACAACACTTTTGGCAACGTTGACCGTTGAAGTATTTGTCAGAATTATACAACAGCGCATTAAACGGATATCGGCAAATTCGGATTATCAAATAGGATGTTTGGTATAAGATAATGTTCCTCCTGGGAACTGAATTATTGCTCGAATTGTCAAGATACATCCGGGAACTGATGGTATTGTAGTGACTATCAAAACTGAGAGAAGTTGCGAGACTTTGTGAGTTCGCCATTATTGAAATAGGAAGAATTTCAAGGCGCGGGTCATGTTAGAAATTGTGCGGAGAAATGTACTAACCTTTGTTTGTCTTTTCATCTTGTGTTTGTTCTCATTTTCATTGTACATTCGAGGACAGTCTACTTAGTGAAAATGAAAAGTTATATTATAAAAAAAAAATAAAAATATCATCGCGCATATGGTAGCACGATACATTGCCTCATTTTGCACTACTAGATTTTAGGCCGGAGCCTTATAAATCCAGCCGCAACCATACCCTCTACAGCAAAACCGAATAATTTATCAGCCGGAACCTTATAATTACTGCCAAAACCTAATAAATTCAGTGAAACCATACTTCAGCCACACCAACTATGGCACAAGAAGCATCACAGTGCGCAGTGAATATGACTTTTCGACCGGAATCTTAGTAACAATGTTGTGGCATCCACGTCACACCGACTTGATCTCAGGGTTTATTTGGGTCGTGGGATTGTTGAGGCTTGCATACCGCTGGCATACACTGCGTATACTCAAGACAGGAAATAATTTTAAACTAAACACTTGTAATAAAATCAAAGAAGATTTGAGGAAATAATAAAAAAATATACAATAACAAACCCGTGTTTGTTATTATGTTTGTTATTAACTACTTTACTCTCGAACGTTCTCGTTTGGTCCCCCACAAACGATACTTGTCTAACTGCCGACAAATAACTGGCGTTAACGTTGGATATTGATCACCAGAAACCAAGAGCGCAGGAATATCGGTTGATTCAATAATAGTCAACAAACGTTGGATCAACGTGCCGGCCGTCTTTGATGTTCGTAACACTCGATACCACTTTAGAGCAGCAAATCAGCCGCCCGTAAAATAGGTGCGGCATAACAATTGTTCTCTCTACACTGTTAGCTTCTTAGTTTTATATTTTGTTAGGGAGAGGCCAGGTTTTTCTCAAACACTTTATTAATATTTTTTTTTAACAGAAGAACAACTTTTTTCCACTACTAGTCGTAGAAGGCATAATTATTATGTGTTATAGTAGCCTGCGAAACAAAATTTCTCGGCTAGTGGTTAATAATATTTTATTATTGACCACTAATTAATTTAATAATGAAAAATGAACGCTAGATGTAATGCAATTAAATGAATAGGGGAATAATGATTATTCCGAACATTGATAAAGCAGATTTTGATAAAAATAGAAATACCAAATAAAATGTACAAGATACGACGTATAAAGTATATTTTCCGAAATTTTATTAACATTTTTATTATTACACCAAATTTTGAATTCTTCATACGTTTTTATATAAATATCCCTCGATTTTTGGGGCAGCAGCTGGTCTCTTATATTTTTGACTCACATATTTCAGGTGCCGTATGCCGATTAAACCATCATTCTCCATTTTTTTTATTTTGAATGCATGCCAATTTGAATCAACAAAATTAAAACTTCAAATACCAAAACAAAATGCAATTAAAGTCAGTGTCATTTTAAATTTACGCTTACTTACTACAATTCAGTAAAAAATTCGGGCTACTTCGACATAGTTAATATTATTAAAGAGCAAGTGTTTCCGTTATCAAATTAATTTTCTTATCAACAAAAAACCTTAATGGTTGGTGTGGCTTCTACTACTAGTAGTGGAAAAAATAACATCACGTATACACCACGCTTGAGAAGTGCTAAAGAAATGCTATTAACTCGCTCGGGCTATAATAGCAACCTTGGTGTATACTATTATTTTAATATTTATTAACAATATGGCTTAACGCCAGACTTTAAAAAAATTAATGTTCACCACGGAACTTAATTATCATTCCCTCTATAACCCGACTTAATAAAATCAAAATCAACACAAGACTGAATTATTCTTATTTAAATTCCTAATAAAATTAACAAAACAAAATATTTGTTTTCTTTTTACGCTATTTGCCGTAGACACTTGGCGAAACACACGTAAGTATACGTAAGTATAAATGAGTATCTACTCATACTCCTGATGATGACCTAACAAGTCGAAATCGATCGAGTGATTTTTTAAACTTTTTGAAAAATATTCAAAATATTCTGCGAAACAAAAAACAAGTGATTAATAAAAATGTGTTTATTAAGTATATTTGTTTTCCTTTCCCCAACCCTTCGTATCACAATCAAAGTTAGCAAAACTCGAAAACCTTTCATTGTGAATATGCCGCCTTCTCGCAAGGGTATTCAATTTTACAAAACTATCCTTAAATTGAAAAATTGATAAATAATAGCTGCAAGTGAGTGACTCTTTGCTGATTTAAAACGTAGAAACTTCTTGCACACGTAGAGAGGCAAGCTGAATTTCGACGCATAGCGAACAATTTAAAATATGATATTAGACAGTTTGCGTCCTACGTGTAGAACTGAAAAGCGGGACCTTGGACCCACTACCATGCATATAGAACTGGTACCGGCTTTTAACTTTTTGTTGGTGTTATACAATAAATAAGATATTAATAAAATATTGAATTATAATTTTTTTTCTGGGAAAATGTTTTAATTTTTGTTATTGTAATGTATTATACTCATGGAAAAATTGAATTAGATTAAAAAAAATATCTGAGGTTTACAAATATATGGGAGGTGTCCTTTAACCATTATCACCACTTTTCCACAAATATTAATTTTCTTTAAAACTAGCTACGGCAGAAGAAGCACAATGTATTATGCATCATTGTACACTATATAATTTTTTAGCCAAAACCTTCTAAATTTAGGCAAAATTTTAAATAGTCAACCGGGACCATACCAATATTTCCAGACGGATTCTTAAACAACTAGTCGGAACCGTAACCTCTACAGCAAGCCAAATATGACACAAAATACACTGTACTAACTGGAACCTTATAATTCCAGTCGGAACCTTATAAAGTTAACTAGAACCATGCCAGATGAAAGCAAACTAACTGTGGAACAAGTACCGCACAAAACAAGATGCATCATTGGGCACTGTCATAGGCGAAACCGTCTAAATCTAGCCAGAACCATAGATTTTTCAACCGAAACCATAATGAGTTTGCACAATGAGCACAATGCTGGGTTAGGTTAGGTTAGGTTTCAGTGGTTGCTATTGCACACTTAGGCCAATTATGTCTCATTGTGATACCACAGGATCCGACTTCATTAAACTCCCTTTAAACCCATTTAGTGCTACGATAATATAGCGTAAAATATCTTGCACATTACAGCTATCGATATCAGAGAGGCTCTCCATAGTGTTTTTGCCCAAGTGATCATGTCTTTTGCCAGCTAGCGCAGGACATGAGCATAGGAAGTCCTTGTTCACATAGGAAGTTCTTGGTCTCTTCCTCTTCCTCGTCCATGCAGCTTCTACAGAAGTCATTCGCATCCAGACCCAGCCTTCTCGCATGATCTCCGAAAAGGCAGTGTCCTGTAAGTACCCTTACAATTCTACCTAAATCACGCTTCCCTAGTGTGATTAAGATGTTGGAGCGCTTCAAGTGCAGCTCAGGCCATACTTGCTTCGCGAACCTAACAGTCGTATTAGCGAGCCACCTAGCATTTGCCAGGACAACTGCTTTCCTATGGCTTACTGCTTTCAGCACAGACATAAGCCTTCCTACACATTCTCTTCTTGCTTCTAGTTGCAGAGTCGTACCGTACCTTGCTAATTCGTCTGCCCTGCGATTTCCCTCAGCGTCAGAATGGCTCGGAACCCAGGCCAACTGGATATTGAATAATTCACTCATCTCGTTAAGAGATGCGTGTGACAATCCAACGCCTCCCTTGACGCCAGGGAAACTGAATCCAGCGAAAGAATGGCCGCCCGACTGTCCACATAGATATTGATATCAGTTAACGATATTACATTATTCTTCAACCAGTTCATGACCTCTTCATTCGGTACGAGTATAACTTCAGACTGGTACACGCTGCAGTAATCAGGTAGACGAAAAGATAAACTTACTTTTAATTCTCCACGGAACAAAACACGCCAGCTCCCACTCAATGCACCTAAATAGTTATAAAACATCAGCCAGAATCATAACAAGGTTAGCCCGAACCATTGCCTGTAGCCGGAAACATTAAAGCCATCATCACATTTTTCATCACTGTGTACTTTTCAGCAGGAACCAACATTAAGCCGACCGGAATCATTTAAAACCAGCCCACCCCAAATGACGGGTTTAATTACGTTCTGGCTGAACTATAAAGTTCCGGCTGAAAAATGACACAGTTCACAATGATGCACTATATATTGTGCTTCTTTGTGTTTTATTTTCTAGTAGTAAAAATTATTAGTTGTCGTAAATAAAAGTTTTTCGCGTAATAAACATAGATTAGTGGTTGTAGAAATATTGGCTTTCTTTTGATTGGAAAATACCGATACAGAAATAAATAATCTGCCCGAATTAAAAAAAAATTATCTGTTCGGTCGGATATTATTTGACATAAATTCAGTGTCAAGCTGGGAGTGACCCATATTGCTTCCCACACATAGATAACAGAATTAAACGAATTAAAAAGTGAATCGTAGTAATCGGGCGGCTTGCAAATTCTAAATTTGTATACAAATTTTATCCACAATAAAATTCCCGTTTATGCAAACAAGCTTTCTAGTTACGTCACAAAACTATAATTATCCTTCCTCACATTCAATTTAATTCCATTGATGGTATTTTTCGAAATTCTAAAGAGTGCCACAACTCACCTTTTATAGTATACTGTATATATCATATATGGCTTGGACATTAAAAAAAAACTTCTATTTTTAGATCTAATCTGTCATATATAGATATTCATCAAATTTTACCATTATGCCTCGTATCAAAAACAAACAAAATGTTTAAAAAAGCTTACAGAAAATTTTTTTACCTCATCGTTTTATCTTTATTACTTTGCTGATTATTTTTTTTGTTAGGTTGCGGAATGATTTTAATATGAGTTGTGACTAAAAGGTTTAATTTGTCTTTTAACTTTTATTCATGACTGGCACAAACATTTAAAACCTTTTGGTTTGTTAATTGGCCCGGAAGTAAATGAACCTGTAACATTTATAACTTAAACAGTGAGTTACTAACCTGAAACTAATCCTACAAAACGAAATATTTATTTATGATAGTGTAAAAGCTCAATTGCCTAAATACGTTGCTCTAGTATTTTAAGGTATGTACTTTACTCGTAAATTGATTAATTAATTATATTTTATACTGTCGTATGCGGAGTTTTTTATATTAAAATATTAATTGAAAATCAATAAATATTAATAGACACGTCAAAGCCATGCATGTACCATTTTATATATATGTACGTTAGATTTTCATAGCACAAAAAAATCGTTTATTAAAGTTATAAAAAGTTTATTATTAAATTAAAAAAGTAGTGTTTATAGTTTTGGGGTTAACAGGAAACTTTAATTTGTTGAGTTTTAACTATTTATACCGATATAAACATGAATTTTATCTACCATATTTTGCCAGCCTGTGTAGCCTACAAAAAATATTTTAATTTAGTTTCAATCGAAATTTAATTAACTATATACTTAAAAATTAGAAAAAACTATCTGCGGTTAAATCGATATACGATATGAACAAGTAAAAAAATAATGAGATCGATAATTATAAGAAGCTATACCTATTACCTTGATAACGTTAATAATTTCTGGATATTTGTTAAGAAAAATCGTAACCAAATAATTTTCCAAACGAGTTTGGGTAAAAAGAAAAACTTTTTTTATCCATAGACCTATCTCGTAAATATAATTTTTATCTTGAACAGAGAAAAACTATATCTAAAACAAATTAGGTTGTATTGAATTGGGAATTCATTTGGAAAACTAGAAAATAAGTTAAACCAAGGTAAAAAAAAAATTATCGTCCAACTTAAGATAAGAAAAATGAAAATATTTTTTAAGATATACTTTTAGGTCATTTACACGTTTTCTTCTCATGTTATCTCTTTTTTTAGAGATATGTAAGAAAACTACTACATTGGTCATTTACAGATATACATAAATACGTGTAGCCACCTATCTACGCACCTAGCACATAATATTAGTGTGTGTGTGTGTGTGTGTGTGTGTGTGTGTGTGTGTGTGTGTGTGTGTGTGTGTGTGTGTGTGTGTGTGTGTGTGTGTGTGTGTGTGTGTGTGTGTGTGTGTGTGTGTGTGTGTGTGTGTGTGTGTGTGTGTGTGTGTGTGTGTGTGTGTGTGTGTGTGTGTGTGTGTGTGTGTGTGTGTGTGTGTGTGTGTGTGTGTGTGTGTGTGTGTGTGTGTGTGTGTGTGTGTGTGTGTGTGTGTGTGTGTGTGTGTGTGTGTGTGACGTTATTCAAAAAGTTGACGAAAACAATTCACATTTCTTATTTGATTTATTGACAAAACTATGATATACTCGGACGTAAAATAATAGATCTAGTTGGTAGTGAGTTCTATAAAAACTTACAATGAAGACGAAATATTAGATTAGAAGTTGGAAAGCTACGGGGAACTAAAGATCAGTTGGTCGAGATTACTAAATCATTTAAGCTTCAAAATGTATTTGACACTCTGCTTCCTCTTATAAATAAGACTAATTGCAGCACCCCTGCACATTTTCACATACTTCACTTTAAGCCGCTCTAACTTGCTCGCAATCATTCTAAACCGCCTAAAACTGCTCAAAATCACTCAGAAACCGCTCTAAACTGATGAACGCTCTATGTTCCTCTAAGCCAGTATGAGCTATGTGTAAAAATAACCAAAATATATAACAAAAACTATACCTCTCCAGTGCCAATATAATAGTTTTGAGTTCTACGGCGCTTAACTAAAATTGTGACATTCTTCAAAACGTCCAAATGACTCTAACTAAGTTAAACCGTACTAAAGTGTTCTACAGGCTAAACTCTTTAATTGTTATAAACGGCTATAAACTGCTTTAAACTGCACACTACAAATCGCTCTCAAGAGTTCTTATTATGTTCTGAACTGTAGAGCGATTGCTCTAAACTGTTGCATCCCTCTATAATCTGCTCTAAACTTTAAATTGAATATTAAACTGATGTTTTCTGATAATTAAAAGCGTTAAACCCATGTTTCTGGGTAATAAATGTGCACTCTCTAATAACCTTAAGCTGCTTCAAAACTCAAATATCAATAGAAACAGTTTTAAGAAAAGTTCGTTACTCGATACTCGCATTTTAAATTATTCTAAACCAATTTTGATCCTTCAAATGATATCTCTCCACTGTAAATTCACTTTACTAACCACTCTAAACTCTTTTAGACACTAAAACACTCTACCTATACTACTCTAAACTGGTCTAAACGACTCCAAAATGTTCTTAAGTCATCTAAACCTTATTACACTGTTCTAAACTGATCCAACCTGCTATATACCGCTTTATAACGCTCTAACCCCCTTTAAACTATACTCTAAACCGCTTTAAACAGCACTTCAACTCTCTATACCGCTTTACTTCATTCTTATTTCGCTAGCACCACTTTTAAGGGCTTCAAACCGCTATTTGCAGAAGATACATTTCTAAAAAACCATTTGGTCATTTTTAAACGTTTTCCGAACGGTATTTAAAGGTGTTAGAAAAACTTACATTAATAAATAAAAATATAATGTGATCGGTTTATTTAAAACGGTTGTAATTTTAGTAATTTTGTTACGTTTTAGGTCCGGTTTTTATAGTCTCGAACAACACTTTTATTTATTTATTTATTTATTTATTTACCAAACAAGGTATATATTATAAAAGTATTCTTATGAAAGTAATTATCATAGTTAAATATATAAATTCATATTTTCTAACAAATTTGTAATACATTTTCAATATAAAATATTTCGTTAACTTATTCGTACAAATTTTATTTTATTACTATTTTTAAAAAATTAAATATAAGATGTTCTTGCTACGTTTATTCTTACGGGTTCATACAAACCTACGATTGGTGTGACTCGGAGTACTTAGTGTCCTCACCAATAGTAGTTAGGTAGCAACCCAAAAATAGATTCCGTTATATAAAATAAAAATTTATTTAAATTGCCATCTTAAAATTTTTCTTATATGTTTGTTTCGTCAAGTTAGTGCCTGGCTTGTAAGCATCAATATGGTTAATAAAAATTTTACATGCTCTATTTATTGGTTCATTCATTCCATAGTTGGTAGGGTGGTGAACTTCTTTTAAGTACTTTGCATGTCGAGTGCGTCCTTGATTTAAAACCACAGCATTTGAAATTTCTTCGACGTTGATGTTTTTTTTTAACACGTCAAAAATGAAACTGGCCGCGAGTAAATCTCGTCTTGATGAAAGAGTATCTAAACCTATTATGTCGAGTCTAGAATTGTAACTTGGTAGGTTGGTATAATCTTGCGGATCGAACATATGCCTGAGCACGAACAATAAGAATTGCTTCTGTACTGATTCAAATTTTATTGCATACTTTTCGGTATATGGCATCCAAGTTACCGAAGCATACTCAAGGATAGATCTCACAAATGAGCAATAGAGTGATTTTGTTACCCATAGGTTGTTGAATTCTTTAGCTCTTCTTTTTATGAAACCCAGTACCCCATATGCCTTTCCCAACGTTACATCATAATGTTTATGGAAATTGACTCGCGTGTCAATTATTACACCTAAATCTCTTATTTCGTCCACTCTCTTCAAACTCCTCCCATCAATTACGTAGTCAGTATTATGAAGAACAACATTCCTTGTAAAACTGATCACGTGGCACTTGTCAACATTTAGGTCTAATTTATTACTGTTACACCACGATATCAATTTGTTTAGATTTGATTGTAAACAAATTGCATCGTCTGTATTTTCGATTTTTTGATATATTTTTAGGTCATCAGCATAGAATAAATGCTTGATGTTTTGCAATACTGTAGACTAGTCTGATATGAAGAGATTGAAGAGCAATGGCCCCAAGTGACTACCTTGTGGAACCCCTGAATTTACTTGTACTGCTTGAGATATGTGGCCTTGAAAGCGAACATATTGAGTTCGGTCTTTTAGATATGAGCTCAACCAGTTGAGTAATCAGCCACCTATTCCCATGAGTTCTAGTTTTTTAATCAACACTTTATGATCCACTCTATCAAAAGCCTTGCTGAAATCAGTGTAAATTGCATCAACCTGAAATCCTTTTTCCATTTGTTTTAATAAGTAAGAAGTAAAGATTGTCAGGTTAGTTGTTACGGATCTACCTTTGATAAATCCATGTTGCTGATCATTAAGATTGGAGACAATGGTTTCTGCCAGCTTATCATGAATTAATTTTTCGAACAGTTTGGGAATACAAGATAAGACAGCAATTCCTCTGTAGTTAGCTACATTACACCTTCCGCCAGATTTGTAAATTGCTGTCAAAAATGACAATTTCCAAAAACTAGGAAAGATTCCTTCCACTAGAGATCGGTTAAAGATGTAATATAATGGTTTAACTAGAGAGTTTGCACATTCTTTCAAAAATATGGGCGGAATGCCGTCAGGCCCCGATCCCTTTTTAATGTCCAGACTTCGCAGTCCGGTCAAAATGTCCCTCTCCTCCAACTCCACTTTCTGTAGCTCATAACGGGGTGATATGTTTTCCTGGTAGAAATCAGATAAACTGCTTTCATTGGCTTCTCTTTTATAAATGGATTGAAAACGCCCAGCAAAAAGATCGGAGAGAGTTTTAGGGTTCGAGGACGATATCTCGTTCAAATACATTGTTACTGGGTATCCTTTAGTGTTCCGTTTAGAGTTAACAAAATCATAAAACTTTTTAGGTTCTGAAATTATGTGCTCACCGAGTTGTTTGATGTAGTTATTGATGTAGTTATTTTAAGTTTTATTATATTATAAAAATACTCATCAGAAACCGTAATGTAAAATCAACTTTAAAACGTATTTCAAATGCTCCAGAATCCATTTTGGAAAACCTACTTAGGCACATTAGGTACGATTTTGTTTCTTATAATACAGTTTTTTATGTATGCCGTATCCATGGAAACCATCATGAACAGAGAAGGAACAATTTCGATTAGTAAAGAATTTAGTTATTCCCTAAAATAGGTGCCGTGTAAATGAAATCAAAAATAATAATAAATTAATTTAATAATATTTAATTAAACTGTGAAATAATATAGTCGTAACCTCGTTTATTAATACATGCCTAGTAGTGAAAAGCAATATTTTTAGTGTACATTTGTGCCAAACAATTTTATAATCAAAACGTAAGTATATTATCTGTTTGTGATTTTTTTTTCAACAATAGCGGTGGCATTTTTTGTGCATATAAAAAGTGAAACAATTTCTAATTGATATTTTTATTTTGGAAATTACAGTAGGCCTATTTTTAATCAAACTACGCCGTGATGTTTGATTAAAAATACGACTACTGTAACTCTACGACTACTGTAACTGAAATAAATGTGTGCAATTAAAAATGATTTCATGTGATGTGCTAGATTAATGTAGGTATCAAAAATCCTTTATAAAAACAAGTTGAAACCGTTTTAAATTGGAAGTGATATTAGATCAAATGTAATAGTATGTGATATAAAATGTAAGTGTATATGTTTCTTAAATGTAAGAGTATCAAGTTATCATGATCGTGAATGAATTTAGGTGTTCTTCAGCCAATAATTATCAAAATTAATTAAAATTCAGTATTACGGAATTTTAGCAATTTAATTTATTCATTATCGATATTTCGGTATCGATATTTTCGATAAACAGAAGAGATAATTACAATATTGTCTTAACATTAGGTGGTGTTGTTGGCATTAAAAATTGTGAAACTGTCCTAATTAATGTATACGTACACCCGTACGTATGTTTCGATATTACCGACAGTTTGTAATTACAAACGAAACCAAAGATGGTGCTGTGCTTAGAAGGATAATATTCATTTATTTATGTTTTGCGGTATTGCTTGTAAGTTCGAATACTTTTTTTAAACTCCTCACACAAATTTTTCGTTTCGGACTTCAAGTTCACACTGTTCGGTAGGTTGGATGTGATGTAGGCTGATTCTAGGATGATCGATCCTCGGTGTATAATTTTTGTTTAATCAAAGTTGAAGTTCTGATCGTTACCTATTGAATGATGAGCAAGGGCGGTCCAACGAGTATTACACCTTACGTTACTCTGGTGGTTTTGCATTCGCACTTTAAGTTTGTTACCGGCTTCGCCAATATATATTTTACCACATTCCGCTTTAATAAATTTATTAATAACATATCATTAAATACACAAACAGACCCCGCAAATCTCACTTCTTCCTAATCTTTAATCTAATTTTTGTTTTTGTTACTATGTATGCAATACATGTCCACATTCGGGGGCCAAGCGTAAATGGTTGTGCGCGAATTAGAATGAAGCAATTAATAAAAGATGAAGTACTTGTTTTATACTCTTGGGTTGCACTACAGTTAAAAAACCATTTTCTACGAAGTATTGGACGTGGTAATGACAGCCATGAAATATAAATATAATTCATTCACCGACCACGAAGATTATTTAAAATCTGCGAGTACTAGAATAACTCATGCTTCAAATGTATCGGCCAAATAAATTAAACGTAATTTTAACGAATGATTTTAAACGTGATTATAATTGCTAGTCTTAGGGCAACAAATGAATTGAGACTTATATTTTATTAATAAATTTTTGATTTTGAAATATTAAACAAAGTTTTGTTTTTTAAAATATTATTGCGAGGAATCGTTATGATGAAAGTTAGTGATGAAATTAGGTAAGTAATCAATGTAAAGGATGTTTGTTCTTGTTATGTGCTTATATGCATATCAACAAGTCATTAAAGTGAAATACTTAACATTGTTGTGTTCACTATTAAAAATAAAAGTGTACCTCTCATTTATAATCGAATTTTAAAAAAAATTAAATCTATGTAGTATCTAGTATTATAATTAAAAATGAAATAATTCATCTTTATCTAGTATTATAATTCAATTAATAATCGTTTGGTATCAAATTTTCACAAATTTGCATAAAAATTTTATGCAAAACCAACCAGCCTTTTCTTGAAAATATAGTTTCTTACAAACCAATGGATTACGATTCAAGGAAACTTTTGTAAAAACCCTAGTTTTTGATACCGATTTCAGAAGTACTTAAACCGACAGAAAAACCCCGTCTCAGTTTTCTGTACCTAATCAAGTACATTTCCTAACGGATTCTATAAAACCAGAAAGTTTCTAAAAACCGAATAAGAATCAGCATTTGAACCGTCCTTTGCAACCCAAAACTTCTTGTAAAACGTTTAAATCATGTTGCAGGAAAGATTCAAAAAAAAAAAATTTTCGATTCCCTGTAATGATTCGATTCTTTTGAAACTAAATTTAGTAGGTTTATGAATGATCTTCATAAAATATAAAAGTTTCAAAAAAAAGCGATCAAATTGGGTTGTCACTATGGTTTCGTAAGGTATCAGTAAAGTTTTCGCAACTGTTGTTGAAACTTTCAAGTTTTGATACCTAAGTTGTAAACCAGAGTTGAAACCGTTTTGAACCCAAAAATTTGTACTTGGGGAAACACAGGAAATCACCGCAATGAAGAAAAGAAGAAATTGATATCTAAGGGACGTACTGATCAGAGAGGCAAGAGATATAACCGTTTAAATGTGCTGCTGTTGGATGCTACTTGTTTTCCACAAAATAAAAATGACCTGGAGTGTCAAACAGAGCCTACGACAATCATTGGTCAATTTAAAATAAAGTCTTCACAGTGGTTTGGTTGAAATAATACATAGTCACTAGCGAAGGAGAGGGACAAATTGCGAGAACATGCAAAACGTTGAAAATATCCACTGTTTCACGGGTGGTGTAAAATGTCCGAAATATCAGAAGGAACTAAAAAAGAGCCAGTACAGATTATGATTTTGTCATGTTAAATGTTAATCATTGTGAAGGAACATAAAACTACTTGACCAGATTTTCGTTCATTTTTATTTAGCCTTTCGTGTAGAATTCTACAGCTTTACATACCTTTACTGTTATGCTTGTGACACAAACGGAATCAAATAGATGTTTGCCGAAAAGCCTCTCGCAAACGTCTTTCAGTCAAATACCGAGCAAAGTCCGAGAGAGAAACGGCATTTAGAATATATCGCCCATACGTGCGATATATGCCACGTGAGCGGCCAAGAAAATATAGTGGCCTATACTTGATGTTAAAACAATAGATCAATCGCAGGAATCAGGGTCTGAATTGAAAGAATACCTAAATGGTTCGAAAACATTAAACCAAAGACTGAAGTAAGTAACATCCAATTATGTTTGTCCATCGATGAATAGAGATTGCTCTCATTGGTCAAGATCTTGACAATTCGATTGACAATTATCTAAAATTATACGACACACTCGCCCGAATGCCAAAAGTTCGAGTTGCCTTCCGAACGGTTTGAAAAAATTCACATCGACTTGGCAGGCCCTTTAAACCCTATCAAATGGAAACATTTACAAACTTACCATCATTGATCGTTTCACTTGAAAGACAGAATCTATTCATTTTTCTCAGTCTACCGCACAAACTGTCGTTAAAGGAGTACTGGCAACCTACATAGCTAGATTCGGTATTTCATTCGAACTTACTAGTTATTAAGGTCCTTAATTCGATGATTCATTGCCTTAAGAGCTTGCAAAATTACTAGGTATACTTAAAATCAGAACGACTAGGAGTTCGTGCTGCATTCAGGAACGACTTAAAATGTTCAGCGGCTCGATTGTGCTCGACCTTCACTCAAAATATTTATACACCGAAAGACCTACAGACATGTGACCATGTATTTGTGCAATGTAAGGCCAAGTTCAACATCACTGTATGACGATCCCTATAGAGTGATAAAATGATTACAAAAGTATTTCATATAGTTGATATAAAAGGAAAGAACATTTCGGTATCAATAGACTGTTTAAAGCCGAATTACGGCATTAAAAACATCGAAATTAACCCGGTAATAAATCAATAACATATTGATTCAAAAATGCAGCACCAACAAAAAACCAAAAGAATTCAGTTCAAATAAATTCCATCATTTGCATTTCGCCAACAAAACATTATAAGCTCAACAAACCGATAATTTTCGCAAAAAAATATTTTAAACGCAAACGAAGCAAATAAAAACCCAAAAAAAGTATTCAAAAATCATTCTGTAAACAACAGTATTGAAAAATTAACATTCAACAAATCATTTGGTGAGTCGAAAAAAACATAACCGAAATAAAATGTTCATAACATTTTACCCAAATGCAATGGGGAACTGCCTCGCATCAATTAACGAGGAAACAATACTCGTGGTCGAAGAACACTACACATAGCCACATATTTTTATTAAAAGTATCCACAAATATATTTCATTTAAACCCAAAATTACACGTGTAAACCAAAAAAAAAAATTTCCCTCAAACAGCGAGTGATGTAGAAAACCGAATGACATATTTCTATTTACCGAAAACCGAATGACATATTTTTATTTTGAATATCATAAAAATATTGAATTTTATGTAAATTAATTAAGAAGTGTAAAAATAAAAATAAGAATGTATTGTACAGTTGTCAAACAACATAAAGTACAGTTGGCGATATTCGTTGTATACCTTAAAACAATATTTTTCTGTGTTTTCAGTACGCCTATTTTGGTCCAAAAATAAGGACAGGACAGAAGAATTACCGGAACGGAATAGTGTAGAATATATGTGTTTTTGTATTAGTAGCACACCACCATTCGCAATGTTTTTATTTTACGTTAATAATTTTATATTTTGTACAATTGTAAAACATTTCGTGTTCAATAAAACGACACGTAAAAAATAAATTCACTTTCCTCAAAAGTTAGCATAAATTTGCTTTTGTCAAATTCCCCATCTAGATACCATGGGAACATGCGTAGCAAATGACAGCACAGTTATTCAAAATTGTGTATTATACATCGTATACGTATACACAAATTTGTGGTTTCGGGTCTCCCAATTCTTGATCAAAATAGGCGTTCAGAGACAAAATATTTGTTTCGGCTGTACATGTATGCATTGCATTATCGACATTTAGGAGTATATAACAAAAGCTAAAATACAAAGAAATACATTTTATCTTAAACCTCAAAAACAACGATTACCATTAGAGCTTCAACTTTTTTTGTTGGTATAGAGAAGCTGTTGGTAACAACATACTCGAAAATCGTTTCAGATGAAATCTAATGTAATTAGATCTCATGAAATGTAACTTTACATCATCAAATTTGAGGAACAAAACTTTGAGAACAAAACTTACCTTTATTGAGCCGAGTTACATTTTAGGAATATCATTTTAGTACATATCGGAAATTTTACAGTTACAGAGGTTGCATACAGTGTGATAATTAGATCATAACACAAGATTTAGTTGTGTATACGTACCTGAAAAATAGAGTACTGAATATAATTTGAAAGTATTTTCCGCACATTTATCTTATTTCACCAAATTGACTAAACAAGCAAATTTTGAAACAAATTAAATTCAGTCTGTTTTGACGTACATCAAAATAGCTTGGAATTGCATGTTTTGACATACATCAAAATAGCTGAAAGAAAATATGCATGCAATTCTTTCGTATTTGTGAATAATTGGATTTCTACTGGTTTATTTCCATATAAAGATAGGCTCATCAAGGTTCTATATATATATACAGAAAGTTTAAAATGGTTCGTTTTGAACGACGACTATTTATTTATTACGAGTAACCTATTTTGAAAAGTAGTAATTAACCAGCATAATATTAATGGCTGAGTGCGCCTTGTGGACTTAATTAGTTTCAACAAGAGCATTAAAACTGCACCAATCCTAACGCGCTTAAAATAAAGCAGGTTGCTTCAGGTCAAAGATCTCTACCATTAGCATCATTCATATTTCCAAGCCTAGAACTTCGAAGTGGACAAAGGTGCGTTAAGTTCCACGTAACTAATTGATTATTTTGGACACAAGAAACTTTCAGTCAAAGATGAAAAATAGGAACAAAAAAATATAAAGATGAGGTTTGTTTACCAAATGAAACGATTTGGCTGGTTGGTTCCACTCTTCTTCAATATTCTCCACCATGAAGTTATCACAGGCTTTCATACCGCGATTTGAAAAGTAATACCACTAGCAGCGTAAGTGTTAAAAAGCTCGTCCCAGATTTTCCACTATTATTATTATAATAAGTATCTCTCATTCTACGATTTTTTTCAGCCAATACTTTTTTGATTTTCTCATCCCATACTTTTTGTTTTTATTCGTAGCAATATTTTATTTGAATGTTGATTTTAAATAAATAAACTCCTTTGGAAGAAACAAATTGTACTGCTAAAATCTAAAGAGAGTCGACTATTTTTTCAGCAGGATTGTGTTCCGAACCTTTATGGCTATATTGAGCCCAAGTGATAAGTTCCGTTAGCCGTGAAACTAACCATAATTCAAATGTGCCAAAGGAATTAAAGGATCTGCAGATTTGTTGATTTTTATAAGACCTACATTCCTATGGCCATTCACCGTACGAGTGTGAGGCTCCGCTAATTGTGGGAATTCCCGCTATTTAAATTTGAGTGTCAGTTCCACTCCGCAGAATTGTTATTGCCAGTAGTTTCTGTACTCTGTGTACATCTGTGATACACTCAAATTTACATAGTCAAATTTACATAGCATGAATTCTCACGACTAACGGATTCTCTTACTCGCACCGTAGATGGTCATTGGAACCTAGAAGTTGTATAAATTTGAATTGTGGTGATTCCTCTACGGGATTTGTTACTTGGGCTTGAGACAGCCAGAAGGGTGCAGCACACAATCTTACTCTCTAAAATATTGCATTGAATGGGAATAGGAAGTGTGGGGTGAGAAAGTCAACGAAATATGGAGTGAGGGGAAATGATGGGATAAGAAATACTTATGATGTATGTTCAAAATGTAAAGAGTCTTGGATGTATTTTTTAACGCTGGTACAGATTGTGTATTTTTCTTTTTAATCGTAGGATGAAAGCCTGGGATAAAATATAACGATTATCAACAGCTTACTTTATTTCTAATTTTTCCCGACAAAACGCTGACTGAGGGCATTGAAAGAGATTGAAACTAGCCAACCAAAACGTTTTATTTGGGATCAAACTTCCCCTTCTAACGAAACATGTCCCCCTTTGAATTAAAATATGTATGTTTCTTTTGACGAATTTTGACCCAAAGAATGCCAATTCACAAAACAAGAATTGTAAATCCATTGTGATTGTTAGGACAAATATCAGCCAACTTCACTTCAAAGTGCGACAAACTTTTAAGGAGAATTCCGGCGAAATTCGACTTTAGCGTTAACTGAAAAAGTAGAAAATTGTCAATATTTCTAGATAATTTCACCACGCTAGATAATTAACCGCTTAATTGTGAAAATTTGGTTAGAGCAGACCTAGAATGGAGGTTCTGTGTCGCAACAAGAATAATCTTAATCACTATATTCGTACAGACCAAGGTACCCGGGGTTTGGGTCCAATTCAACAGACTCTTTTTCAATTTAATTTTGCTTGTTGACGTAACCTCCGAGGTGAAAATGTGCTTCGCCGGAAAAAATGATGTTTCGGTAAAAATGCTAATTTTATTCCAAGCGTTCCACAGCCTAATTAGCGAACCAAAAACCATATAATTTTTCCACATAAATTGCTTACAGTCATTTTCTGTCATAACATACGAATGACGTAATTGCTGCCATACTCGAAACAACCGGTAGTTGAAATTGCAAACACTAGATGGATGGGCCACCCGTTACTAAACGAAATTCAACGGATTGCATTTTGTTATTCTTTTCTTGTGTAAATTTTTTAATTTCTCAAAAGTAATGAAAATGGCACGTAAGTATCTAAGTACCTTTTATACAGCCTGAGTATCGAAAAAAGTACTATAGTATCGGCAATATCATATAGTGCCAGAGAGAGAGAATAGGAGTACCATCAGGACCGCAACCTTTTCCGATTCGTACCAATGCTTAGTGATATCTTCTGGCTCAGAAATCAATGCTCCATATACATTCGTAGTAAAAGGAAATCAGGTGTTATCCACAACATATTCACCCCTCCAATTTCCTTCTAGTCTTCAATAATTAACCTATTTTCCATTATGGTTATTCTACAAAATAAACACAAAAACACAAACCCGAGAGAGCTGTGGTTCTATAATTTATTAATAATTTTAAAAATGATTTAAACAATAATTTTTTTGTGCCATACTACTGTCTTAACAATGACAATAAACGAAACTAAGCATGTATAACGAGTACACTAATTTCAATTGTCCATTGCAAAAGCAAATACATAAAATCCAAATTAATTATTTAATGATAATTTCCAGGGAATTACATATCTTTTAAGAGTATATCTGGTACACCCAGTTAAAATGAAAAACCAATAAAAAATGTATAATTGTGACGACAACGATAATGATGATAATGAGATTGCATCTCTCGTATATCTTATTAAAACGAACACTAATTAAAATTTTATTAATTCTACTATTTCATTTTTATATATTTGTGTATGCATGATATGAGATTATCGTGCCGCAACCAACTCGGCCACCATTCAATAAAAGAATCATCTATCTCAAATATTTTCGCCCTCATTTCATATTGTTTTTCCCACTCGTAACGGTGGAAATGGGAAACAAAAAATAAAATTGCACATGAATAATGGATGAAGGCCAGAAAATTTTCTTCTTGTAGGTATGTATCTACATTATGTTTATGGTCTTTTTCACATTTGTATATAACGTTGTTGTTACGGTTTTTTATTATTACGATTATTATTCAACAATCAAAAAAGTAAATAATCCATTCAATTTGAATAAAATAAGCTTCAAGTACAGATGGGGAAAAGGTACTTATATATACGAGCTTAAATTACCATTTGCGATTGGAATTGGTAATTAGATTTGGAAATTTAATTTGAACTTAACGTTATCGTCCATTTCGGATCTTATATTTTATTACAAACATACCTTGTATGTCGTGATATTATGTTGACGTATGTTATTCTTAATTTTCTTTAACTTTAATTTCCCACAACCACTAAAAGAGATTTTTTTCTCGTACCAGATTTTCACTTGATTTTAATGCAACAAGTCAGTTTTTCCGTTTTATCATCATACACACAAACACAAGCATACATATATATGTACATAATTTAATGTTTAAAGATATGATCAAGAATTATGTTTTTATACATTTTGTGTTAACTTTAATGGAAAAAACATCAAAAGATTTTCTTCTTTGTTGCTCTCTTGCGAGTGTCACATGGCTTTAGCCGTGTTGTTTTCAAAAGGGGAGCAAAAACTAAAAAAAAAAATGTTTTTTGTAGTACATAAATCTTTTTATATGAATATATATCACACGGGGAAGTTTTAATAATTTTCCAGCATCGCTCTGCAGATGAATATGTAAGATGAATATACGGTAAAAAAATGTATGCCACCTTCGTCAATTCGATGCTATAGTTGTTTTTAATATAAATTATAATCATTTTGCTACATTATCATATGAATGCGACAAGAATGTATGTTTAATAAAAATATTCTAAATTTATTATTTTAAAACTGTATTTATAAATATTATACGTCAAAAATTTATGCAAATTTAATTCTGTATTTTGTGGATACGCGATCCTTCCACAATGCATTAAGCTACTGTAAATCTTTTCTATATAGCGCCGATACGAGTAATTCGCATTTAATAATGTCAAGTGGCATTAATCATAATTTTTATTCGCGTAAGTGAAAAACATGTAATGTAGTTTTGATTAAAATAGTTTTGAAGTTCAAAGCATTTTAAAAATGAAGATTACAATTAAAGCGTTATGTTGTTGTGCCAGTTTAATTAAAAATATTCATTTGGATAAATTTAAAGAGACAAAGAAACACTATAAGGATTTGCAATTTTATAGGAGATTATCTATACATTTCGGCCAAACTATTTTCATTAGTTATAGGGGGTGAAGTATGTCCTAACTTTTGTAAAGAGTTGGTTAAATTTTCGTTATAACGAGTTTTTAAATTTAGAATATATTGGATATACAGTCCTGACAAATAATTTGAAACCGTAACAGGCTTTTTTATCCGGTAATTGAAATTTATTTGGGTTTAAAAAGCAAAAAATTTTCAAGATAAAAAAAGTCCGAAAAGAACGATCTCTAACGAAGTAATAAATAACCCAGTAATACAAATCAGCGCACAAAGAGCGCATAAACAGCATATAATTAGAGCGCTCATTTTTTACTTCAAATTGATGCACCTAATTCCATGCTATTCGTATTGTTGTCGACCGAAAACTCGGCTTTGTTTCCCCTAAAAATTAATTTATCTCTCTTTCATTTCTATTTGAGTATAATATGTAACTGTTAACTGTTGGTTTATAATATTTTTTCATGTATTTTGTTATATCAAAAGCAAACACAATTATATATTATTGATTGTGTTTGGTTTTGGTTGTATGTACCAATTGTGTATTGTCATTCGCATTCAGATACAACTACACATTTTTTAATTTTGTATACTTACTTTATATGTTATCCAAGTATTTCCATTTCCATCTGAAAAACATTTACAAACATCGTCATACGTATGCATTTATATGTTTCAAAACCACGCACATCTATTACCTTCAGCTGAAATCTGGAGACTGATAGAAATGAAATAACAATTTTTGAAATGAAATTGCTAAATAAGAGATTAGGTGGGGGTAAAAATGCAGTGCATAGAAGAAACCGAAGTAAATTTATTTGTTTTCTCGCTTCGACGTGTGCAAATGTTTCCATCTATTTCATTCTGCTATCAGCGTTTGTTTGCTGGGAACAAAGATAAACGAATACTAATGGACGAGCACACAGCGAAGGTTATACAAATTATCTGAAAACAAAAATAAATGAACACAAATATAAGATTAGCCCCTGATTCTGACGTACACATCTGTGACTGTGAGTGAGTATTTTCAGTCTTAACGAAAACTGTAGACTTTAAATTGTTAGTCCCTTTCACGGTGGCAATTTTGTTTTTACGATTTCACAGTTGACGACAAATTGTCGGAACGTTTTTGCTACCATCTCGTCCGTAATTATTGAATTATTTGACAGTTGCGAGTTATTATTAATTTGTGGTCCCGCATACACAATGAAATGAGAAAATTTTGTTTCACTTCATTTCAAAAATTGTATCATTTTTCAAACTTCAATGAATCAAAAATCTCTTGAACGATTACTACTAGGTAGCGAGCGCGTTTTATCTGATATTTTGCCGTCTTTTTATCACATTGTTCATTCAGATAAAAAGATATAAAATTAATCCAACTTGATGGAAAAACTCCGAACAAAAATTAACGTCATTTTGACCCATAATCGTCAAAATGGTTTAAAATATTTATTCTACGACAGATTGTCGGAACGAATGTAACCGTGAAAGCGCCTTAATTCTGAACATTTAGTGTTATCTGTCAGTAGTATAAAACAATTGTATCAGCGAAATAGGTGGTCTTAGCAATCATAATTTTGTCGTTTTCAGTTAATAATTTTGACATTAAGACAAAAACAATAATTATATGTTTGATTTGGCAGAAAGAATTTTTTTTTTTAATCTTTATTTCCAATACAAATTTTACAATTTTAAATAGTTATGGAAATTTCTAGTATTCAATTTGACATTAAGTGAGTACAAAAATGTGTTACACATATGTATATAAAACCTACAGCCATACAGTATATTCTTCATAAAAATGACGTTACATGCTATTATATGTCAGCTAGAAAACTAAGATGCTAACTGTGTTTGTTCATTATATTATAAAACGTAAGATTAATGTAGAGACAGTATTAAGTAACCCGGAACATACAAGATGTGACATACTATATCACTCTGTATAATTTTGATTTTGTTCTTTAAGAAACGATAGAGTCGATTACATTATCTGTGACATTGATCATACTCTCTGCAAAACTCGTTATATAGCATTTCGTTAATATATATTTTGAATTTAGAGATCGGAAGAGTTCTAATGTTAAGTGGTAATTCGTTAAAGAGATGCAAGCCTCGGTAAAATATACTTCGTGTAGATGATGTATTCCTGTAAGTGGGTAATCTCATATCATTGGCTTGTCTAGTGTTCCTCATAGTTAATTGAAAATTTGTTTCGAGGATTTTATCATACTGTTATTAACCAGGTACATTAGCATTATATAACTAAAGTCAACTAGTTTGGAAACAGGTAGTATATCCGCAGAATACAATAATTTTGTGGGATATCTATGCGGTAACTTGCCTTTATCGACTTATTCTGGTATATTTGGAGATCGTTTAATTTATTAGTGGAGCCCCAGACTGGGATTAAATATAGTAGATTGGAATGAATGAACGAATAGTATAGTTGTTTTTTAATAGAGCTATCCAAAAATTTGGCAGATCTTCTAAAGGCACCTATATTATAGCCTCCAAAAGTAAATTTAATTTGTCTGTGTGGGATGACCAACATAGGCGAGTATCAATACTTAAACCCAGATAATTGGTCACGTCTGATTTCGTAATGATTTCATTGTTTACTTGCAAAGTAGTAAAATTGGGAATTATATTTTTGTTAAACATCATATAGGTGGTTTTATTTAGATTTAATTTTAGTTTATTCCAATCGAAATATTTTTTTAGAAGGTATAAGTCATTTCCCGCAGAATCGTCGCCCTCGTTAGCTTAGTAAGTAGAGTGCTTGCTCTGTTATTCGGGGGTCCCGGGTTTGATTCCTGGTGGTGGCTAGTAAAAAAAGTTGCGACTGGGTGTTTAACGTGTCATATATTATTTATATATGTTCGTCCACTTTCAAATTTTCAGATTTACAGCCATAGTAGTTACGGCTTTGTCCTTAATATTTTATTTTCCATGTTTGAGTGCATAATGGTTTATAGATCCATATACGATTGCGAGGTCACCCGCAAAAAGTTGTGGTTTACCGTTCAACGGTAAATTAAATATAACATTAACATATATTAGAAACAGTATTGGACCCAATATTGAACCTTGTGGTACACCAGAAAATACGTCTAAAAACTGTGAGAAAGTGTTACCTAATTTAACAAATAGTTTACGATTTGATAAATAGTTTCAAAACAGACTGAGGGCTTTATCGCGAATTCCAACGTTGTATAATTTCTCAATCAGTTTGACATGATCAACACAAAAAAAGGCATTCATCGGATCAACAAAAATACAACCTGTAGATTTACCTTCTTCTAAGAATCTGTAAATGTTATTCATCAGGCACAAGGTTGCAGAGGTAGTGCTTGAGTTTGTTTGAAACCCATATTGAAACTCTGAGATCAAATTGTTAATTGAGATGTGTTGTATCAGTCTGTTCAGAATAAGATATAGGCCTATAATTGCACATTTCAAATTTGTTACCACCCTTAAAAATTGGAACTATTTGAGCGATTTTAAATTTGTCTAAAAATTTAGAATAATCTGAACAGTGGTTTATAGAGTTTTTTATGACGGGATTCAATTCTTTAGAACATGTTTGAATAACAAAGGTTGGAATGTTGTCATAACCTTTAGCACAAGCTGGGTTTAAGGATCTTATCTAATGGTCGACCTTGTCATCTGTAATTAAATCAAAATTATCTAGATGATTGACACAAATATCTGGTGTAGGTACATAAGTTAAATCAATAAAACAGGAATTAGCAATTTTGGCACCTACATTTATAAGATGATTTTTTAGCACATATTATTGTCATTTTTAATCGGTGCTGATACTCTAAAGCTTTGAAGGTATAAAAATGGTTAGACGGATATTTGATTATTGATTATTAAAACAGAAAAATTATTCGAAATAAAATATTATTTTATATTGTTATAATACACTCTTAGCATAATAAAGCATAAATTTGAGTTAATTTACCAATTTCGATTAGAATTATCGCTTTTCGTTCATAAATTTGAAACAATAGCTGCGTTTTTTTTTAAAACAATCGAGTAGAGTTCGCAATAGCTATTTTCAAATTTGTCCAATGTAAAATTAAAAATTTAGTTTTTTTAAATTAAATAATTTAGATTTAATAAGAATCTACGTATAACCAAAAAAAACACCATAAAAGTTATATGGTTTTCTTGTAATATCGTTGTTTTGTATAGTTATGTATAATAACGGGGGGTAGTTCAGAACTATACAGAACAACGATATTACAAGAAAACCTTACTACTTTTATGATGATTTTTTTTGGTTATACGTAGATTCCTATTAAATCTAAATTATTTAATTAAAAAAAACTAAATTTTTAATTTTACATTGGACAAATTTGAAAATAGCTATTGCGAATTCTACTCGATTGTTTTCAAAAAAACGCAGCTAATATGACGAAAATTTGATCAAAAGTCTGCAAAACTCTTTGGAGAGTTTCTAATATATTATTTAATACTACCGAATTCTGAAAGCAGAAAAATTAGAATACACACGTTTATACGGTGTGAAATACACGTATTCAGCTTTACGATCAGGGTAGGAATCAACCGAAAATTTTATTAAAGAAATTAATAAAATATCCATAAAACTCCAAATAAGATTGCAGCAGGCCTATGATTTTACTGGGTGATCAAAAAACAAAACTATATAAATAATTATTTTTACTTTTTTATTTTATTTATTTATTTATTACATGTCTATTTACAAGCATAAGCCGAAGCTTTTATACTATGAAAAAGAAAAACCACAAAACAAAAAAAAAGAAATTAACAATCCTCATCTATATGCAAAATAATTTCAAAGTGTAATGAAAATATTATTACAAATTATAATTACGTTAATAATTTCTCTGTACAGTTAAATATTCAAGTTTTGTATGCTTCATTGATAAACTTAGTAGTTTTATTTCGAGCCCTTTTATAGGAAGTAAAGTCAGCATCTAATCCACTCGTTTTATAATTAGTATACTTCAAATCTCTATATTGAATTGAATCCATTATAGTCTGGTTTAGCACGGAGCTGTGGGACATTTGTTAATAGTTCTTTTACGGGACCACATAGAATCTAAATGTTTGAATTAAATAAATCAACAATCATATTTACATCAGAGCAACAATAAAGAATAGACCAATAATTTGAGAAAAAACAATTTACAAAATATTCATGATTAATTTCCCTATAATTGGGCACAACATAATAAGTCAACTTATCTCTAGTGCGACAACATTTATGAGAAGCAAAACTTAAATCATGATCTGATATTGAAGGAACAGAATATTGACCATAACTGATAATATTATGTCGGTCAGGCTTAAAAACAAAAATCAAGTCTAAAAGGCTTTCTAACCTCGTAGCACTAAACGGCAAAAAATGCAAATTAAGTAAGTTAAAACAATAGGTCAATAAATTATTAGTTAGCATATTAAAGTTAAAATCACCCAAACAAAACACTTTTTCATATTCTTGTAATAAATCACTGAGTAGGGCTATGAATTTTAGGTCTTAAAAATAAAATTTCATTTTAGGCACCTAAAATATGCTTTTAAAATTTAAAAAAAGGTCGCAAAAAAGTTCTTTAAAATTAAGATTATTTTAATAAAAATGCAGCAAATATAACCTTTTATTGACATTAAGGCCCGTTGCACACTTTAGCTATGTTTTCTTTAGCAAAGTGAGCTATGTTTTGAGATCACAGCTTCTCGGTTTACTTTGCAAAGCCTAAATAAGTGAAACGGAATTTGTGAAACTTAAAACTGATTCATATAATTTCTTGATTTAAACCTTTTGGATAGAAACGTAGCTCATTTTCTGGGTGATGTGAGCTAATTAATTATGTCCAAGGCGAAAATAAAACATTTAAATATATTGCTTTACAAATTGGGTTAATACTGAGATTTATCTATACAATGTGTCTCTTATTTGAGTTTTGGAAACCAAAACGGGAAGCTGAAAAATGAAAACATAGCTAACATCAGTCAAAAAATATAGCTCAAGTGTGTGATGGGCACAGAAAAGAATTCAATAATTTTTTATTATAAATAAAACAAGTATAAAATAAATTCAAATAATAATAAATTGTCCATATGCTCGAGTACATCCATATAGTTTTAATAATAATTTATCTTTTATGAACAATTAGTTAAATTCATAAATCGGAATTAAATTATTTCGTATTTACATTTTATCATTTAAGAATTTAAAACTTCGTTGCAATAAATAATAAAATGTTGGTGCAAATTTTCAAAAGTGATGCTCTGACGGTTTGCACGTAATATATTTTTATACATAGAAAACGTTCGCTCAGCATCCAAAGACGCAATCGGTACACATTTAATTGCCAGTATAGTTCCAAATTTATACGTGTGCTTCATAAACCATCATTTCCGCTCAAAATATTTGAAACTAATTTAAGCTTTCAATTTTATTTGCGGCTTTTTCTGTAATTGTTATTTGGGAAGCTACAAATAAGCTCGCAGTTTCAAGTCCAGTAATTGATGCACTCAAAAATCCACAATTGGATGATATAAATACTAAATCATTTTTAAGTTTTTGTTTTAGCTAGTAAATATATCTTTAACCGACTCAAGGGCGGTCGAATCTTCGTCTGTCAGTTTGTTTAAAATATTTTTTACTTTTGAAATTGTTTTGTATAATATTACGCAGCTTCAATCCAAGTACCCCATCTGGTGCTTATAGACTTTGGTAGGTTCACATTCTCTAAATTTTGGACTCTCCAGTGGCACTATTCTGGTTTTCCCTGGGAATAGGGAATTTGGAAAAATATTTTGATAGCATTTTTGTCTAAATTATATTTTTCTGGCCTACTGTTGGAATTAATTTTGTGTAAATATTTTCGAAAGTTTTCGAAGTTGATTGGGAAACTTTTGTTCCACAAAATTTTTATATGGAAAAATAATTCGCAATATATCTTTCTTTTGATAATATTTACACCAGACTAATTCCAACAGTAGGCCACAAAAATATAATTTCGAAAAAAATGCTTTGAAAATATTTTTCCCAATTCCCTATTTCCAGGGAAACCCACAATAGTGCCTCAGGGCGCTTTTAAAAATAAAATGTTGATAGAAGCAATTATTCTATGCAAAGGCTTAAACAATAATCCTTAAATGTGAGGTTATCATTAACCAGCTGAAAAATAAACTTCTGGTTGAGAACTCCATTGTTTTTTGTGGCATTTTCTTTGTGTTCCTTTGGGCCTAAATGCTGTTCAACTTGAGACTTTTTAACGGCAACGATTGTCACATTTTGCAAAATAACACTTGTCCATCGGTTTAAACACAGTGTTTTGTTTTGCAATACTCTAAACGGCTTTTAATTATGTTTTTGACTTTCGACATATCCCAAATAAATAATTTATCGGCACACAAAATCATTTTAAATATGCTAGTGAAGTTTATCCAAACTAATCCAAAAAATACAACAACAACATGAATATTGCAATAGTATTAGTGTAAGTAAACATTCAGGCGAATTAATATTGCGTAATTTAAACGAGATGTGATTTTGTAATTGGGCTTAGATACATTCCAAAGTCATTCTAAGTAGTTTTTTAACCATTAAACATGAACTTCAGTGACATAGATAGACTGTCTACACCCAAACGAGTGTCCCTAGTAAATTATTTGATTTTCTAATGGGTCTGACAGGGTGTGCCATGTGATTTAAAAATGTGATTTTTTTAATGTGCCTTAGGTACATTCCAAAGTATTGGTACACTGTCGACACCCAAACGAGTGTCCCTAGTAAATTATTTGATTTTCTAATGGGTCTGACAGGGTGTCCCATGTGATTTAAAAATGAGATTTTTTAATTTGCCTTAGGTACATTCCAAAGTCATTCTAAGTAGTTTCTAACCATTTAGCATGAACTTCAGTAACATTGGTACACTGTCTACACCCAAACGAGTGTCCCTAGTAAATTATTTGATTTTCTAATGGGTCTGACAGGGTGTCCCATGTGATTTAAAAATGAGATTTTTTAATGTGCCTTAGGTACATTCCAAAGTCATTCTAAGTAGTTTCTAACCATTTAGCATGAACTTCAGTAACATTGGTACACTGTCTACACCCAAACGAGTGTCCCTAGTAAATTATTTGATTTTCTAATGGGTCTGACAGGGTGTGCCATGTGATTTAAAAATGTGATTTTTTTAATGTGCCTTAGGTACATTCCAAAGTCATTCTAATTAGTTTCTAACCATTTAGCATGAACTTCAGTAACATTGGTACACTGTCTACACCCAAACGAGTGTCCCTAGTAAATTATTTGATTTTCTAATGGGTCTGACAGGGTGTCCCATGTGATTTAAAAATGAGATTTTTTAATTTGCCTTAGGTACATTCCAAAGTCATTCTAAGTAGTTTCTAACCATTTAGCATGAACTTCAGTAACATTGGTACACTGTCTACACCCAAACGAGTGTCCCTAGTAAATTATTTGATTTTCTAATGGGTCTGACAGGGTGTCCCATGTGATTTAACAATGAGATTTTTTAGTGTGCCTTAGGTACATTCCAAAGTCATTCTAAGTAGTTTCTAACCATTTAGCATGAACTTCAGTAACATTGGTACACTGTCTACACCCAAACGAGTGTCCCTAGTAAATTATTTGATTTTCTAATGGGTCTGACAGGGTGTCCCATGTGATTTAAAAATGAGATTTTTTAATGTGCCTTAGGTACATTCCAAAGTCATTCTAAGTAGTTTCTAACCATTTGGCATGAACTTCAGTAACATTGGTACACTGTCTACACCCAAACGAGTGTCCTTAGTAAATTATTTGATTTTCTAATGGGTCTGACAGGGTGTGCCATGTGATTTAAAAATGTGATTTTTTAATGTGCCTTAGGTACATTCCAAAGTCATTCTAAGTAGTTTCTAACCATTTAGCATGAACTTCAGTGACATTAGTACACTGTCTACACACAAACGAGTGTCCCTAGTAAATTATTTGATTTTCTAATGGGTCTGACAGGGTGTCCCATGTGATTTAAAAATGAGATTTTTTAATTTGCCTTAGGTACATTCCAAAGTCATTCTAAGTAGTTTCTAACCATTTAGCATGAACTTCAGTAACATTGGTACACTGTCTACACCCAAACGAGTGTCCCTAGTAAATTATTTGATTATCTAATGGGTGTGGCAGGGTGTCCCATGTTATTTAAAAATGAGATTTTTTAATGTGCGTTAGGTACATTCCAAAGTCATTCTAAGTAGTTTCTAACCATTTAGCATGAACTTCAGTAACATTGGTACACTGTCTACACCCAAACGAGTGTTCCTAGTAAATTATTTGATTTTCTAATGGGTCTGACAGGGTGTGCCATGTGATTTAAAAATGAGATTTTTTAAATGTGCGTTAGGTACATTCCAAAGTCATTCTAAGTAGTTTCTAACCATTTAGCATGAACTTCAGTAACATTGGTACACTGTCTACACCCAAACGAGTGTCCCTAGTAAATTATTTGATTTTCTAATGGGTCTGACAGGGTGTCCCATGTGATTTAAAAATGAGATTTTTTAATGTGCCTTAGGTACATTCCAAAGCCATTCTAAGTAGTTTCTAACCATTTAGCATGAACTTCAGTAACATTGGTACACTGTCTACACCCAAACGAGTGTCCCTAGTAAATTATTTGATTTTCTAATGGGTCTGACAGGGTGTGCCATGTGATTTAAAAATGTGATTTTTTAATGTGCCTTAGGTACATTCCAAAGTCATTCTAAGTAGTTTCTAACCATTTAGCATGAACTTCAGTAACATTGGTACACTGTCTACACCCAAACGAGTGTCCCTAGTAAATTATTTGATTTTCTAATGGGTCTGACAGGGTGTCCCATGTGATTTAAAAATGAGATTTTTTAATGTGCCTTAGGTACATTCCAAAGTCATTCTAAGTAGTTTCTAACCATTTAGCATGAACTTCAGTAACATTGGTACACTGTCTACACCCAAACGAGTGTCCCTAGTAAATTATTTGATTTTCTAATGGGTCTGACAGGGTGTGCCATGTGATTTAAAAATGTGATTTTTTAATGTGCCTTAGGTACATTCCAAAGTCATTCTAAGTAGTTTCTAACCATTTAGCATGAACTTCAGTAACATTGGTACACTGTCTACACCCAAACGAGTGTCCCTAGTAAATTATTTGATTTTCTAATGGGTCTAACAGGGTGTGCCATGTGATTTAAAAATGTGATTTTTTAATGTGCCTTAGGTACATTCCAAAGTCATTCTAAGTAGTTTCTAACCATTTAGCATGAACTTCAGTAACATTGGTACACTGTCTACACCCAAACGAGTGCCCCTAGTAAATTATTTGATTTTCTAATGGGTCTGACAGGGTGTGCCATGTGATTTAAAAATGTGATTTTTTAATGTGCCTTAGGTACATTCCAAAGTCATTCTAAGTAGTTTCTAACCATTTAGCATGAACTTCAGTAACATTGGTACACTGTCTACACCCAAACGAGTGTCCCTAGTAAATTATTTGATTTTCTAATGGGTCTGACATGTGATTTAAAAATGAGATTTTTTAATGTGCCTTAGGTACATTCCAAAGTCATTCTAAGTAGTTTCTAACCATTTAGCATGAACTTCAGTAACATTGGTACACTGTCTACACCCAAACGAGTGTCCCTAGTAAATTATTTGATTTTCTAATGGGTCTGACAGGGTGTCCCATGTGATTTAAAAATGAGATTTTTTAATGTGCCTTAGGTACATTCCAAAGTCATTCTAAGTAGTTTCTAACCATTTAGCATGAACTTCAGTAACATTGGTACACTGTCTACATCCAAACGAGTGTCCCTAGTAAATTATTTGATTTTCTAATGGGTCTGACAGGGTGTCCCATGTGATTTAAAAATGAGATTTTTTAATGTGCCTTAGGTACATTCCAAAGTCATTCTAAGTAGTTTCTAACCATTTAGCATGAACTTCAGTAACATTGGTACACTGTCTACACCCAAACGAGTGTCCCTAGTAAATTATTTGATTTTCTAATGGGTCTGACAGGGTGTCCCATGTGATTTAAAAATGAGATTTTTTAATGTGCCTTAGGTACATTCCAAAGTCATTCTAAGTAGTTTCTAACCATTTAGCATGAACTTCAGTAACATTGGTACACTGTCTACATCCAAACGAGTGTCCCTAGTAAATTATTTGATTTTCTAATGGGTCTGTTAGGGTGTCCCATGTGATTTAAAAATGAGATTTTTTTAAATATGTGTTTGTAAGATTCTGAAACTCTTATGTGTATTTTTTGAAACGCGTGTTTCGCAATTATTTAGGAAATTGAATTTTATAAACAATATTTACTCTTTTGTAACTTTGAATTCGCCTTTTATTGCAGTATTTTGGCACTTTTTTATTTATCCAACATAATTTTAAGAGGCAAGATAATCTCGAACTTTTCACTGCAAACCCGAATAAACCACCTTAAAGGGGAAAAATTTAAGTCAGTGGTTTTATATTATATTTTATTTAAAAAACTATTCAAAAAGATAAAATTAAATTTTATTAACTTTAAATTTATTTGTTCTTTGACATATCTGTATTTATTTTAAAATCTAGTTTATTTTTAAGGTTTACAAAATATACATATACTCTTATCTTCTATTATATTGTGCACGTTACATTCGACATGTATGTTTCTAGAACCCTTGGTGCAGTGTAATAAATTTCCGCTGAACTTGCTTAGATCGTCAAAGCATATTAAACATCTACCCTTAACATCCTCCGAACCGTCAAATATTATTGATTTTAAATAAATCCTATAATTCTCTAATGCTTCTAAGTAATTATTCTCATTAGAAGAGTGAATCTCGGGGATGTGTTTGCGATTTGTATATTTATCAACAGCATATATTATCAGAGGTCCACAGTTAAATCCATCTTGTTGCATTGGGAACATATACGTTGGTTCAATTTTAAACAATTTGTTTGGAAGTGTTCCAAAATTCTGCAGTTCCTTTACAAATAATGCTGCCTTTTTTGCCACATTATCTAAGATACGCTCTGGATTTAGAGGATCATATGTTGTAATGATCCCCAAAACTACGTCAATTATAATTAAAATCCAATGGTTATTGTTTTGACAATAAGGTATATATATATAACATCTTTCCCGCGGCAAATTCCAAGTTCCGGTTGTGATTTGGTTGATGTGGCGCGGTATATATGCTTGGAAGTAAATATTTTTAAAGATACAAATATATCCAAAAACACGTGATTCGTGTTTTTAATTAAAATGTTGGCCGCCACATGTAAAGCATCGTCAGTGACATATTCCTTGTTATTGAGTGAGCAATAACTTTGGTTATCCAAACTTATTTCTCTCAAACCCGGGAAATTAAACTTGAACAATTTTATAGAAAAGTTATTCGCTGTAATTTTATTTGCATAACTATTTATTTGACATTCGAGTATTACTGGTCTTTGAGACTCTAAAATTTGAAGGAAAGTTCTTCTTCCGGAATATTTAGATTCACTTTTGGAGTGTTTTACCCAATTTTCTTCCATATTATGTTCGGAATGGTCAATTTCGTCATGAGATTTAATTATTGTTGGAGTAGATATCAGAGCTTTTTTTATATTTTCAGTAATTTTTTGTTTTTTGCGTGAAACCAATAAAGGAGCTAGATTTGCCGCATTTTGTAGTTGCTCACTTTTCTGGTTGATAATGTCAATAAATCTTCCCAGTTTTAAGTTTCGGTCGGTCTTTTATTAAATTGTTCTTAATTATGTTAAAATAATTTTCAACGTTTGCGTTCGACACTCTGCCCTCGGGTTTAAAACGATGAAGGAATATAGCTCCCCATAACGGCAAATATGTCATATATCGGCGAGTGCAGAACGTGACGAAGTCTTTGACAAAATATTCGTTTTTTTCCTTATTTACGTCATCACAATTTTTAATTTTAACTAACGTTTCATTTAAAATGCCACCATAACGTTGATAATAAGGAGATTCGCCAAAATCGTGGTTTGTTGCATCAAAATCGATGTCATCTTTTTCATTTTCCAACTCTTTTTCAATAAAAATTTCGGAAAAATTTGCCTTTCCTTCTACTAGTTTAAGGTATTTATCATAGCCTTGGATAAACACATCCGTTTTGTATTTTGAGCAGCATACATCACAGAATACCTCAAATAAAACATCTATTTCACTTAAACATTTTGCGTCTAAGATCATTAAAAATAGCACCATGATAAATTGTTTTAGTGGCTTTTTGCAAAACGGTATTTTAGCCTTAATCTGCCAGGTCAAAATTGCTGCAAAGTGGCAGCAACATATAAATACACCGCGGATATTTTCTATGCCTAAATCGCAAGTAACCTAAATGATAAGTAACTTTCAAATATCGCGTCGTGGTGGTAGTATTAAATACTTTTAGTAAACTATTAATAAATACCCAAGACCAGTCAGTAACAAAATATCTTGGGTTATTTAATTTGGGCTTCATATGGTCTATTTCAAATTGCAAATCTATTAAAAATTTCATTATTGCTGCTGTATCGTGCTTCGATGATATAAGCTCTGCGACCGGTACTATACATCCTTGTACTTTAACTACACAAACATAATAAAATATTTTTGTAATATTATGCCCGTTGCAGCATTTTGGTTTCCTGATCAGACCACCAGTGGCATCTATATGCATCACGTCGGCATCATTATCGGACAACATCTTAATGCCCGTTCTTCTCATCAATACTATTGATAAAGGAATTGAAGCCGTATAAATATTCCTACCTGAAGCCGTATAAATATTCCTACTGCATCTACGATTTCGCAGTCTTTTACAATGTCTTTAGACTGTAACCGCTCAGACCTAGCTTTCCTTAAATTGGCAGGTTTGACTATACTTTGGGTGTTTCCTAGTTTTAATGAATTAACGTCGATTTTGGTTAAGCTCTCCAAGTAAACCGCATTTGGCTTCTCGTATAACATTTTATTTTGTGTTGCATCTCTTTCTGCACCTCGTAATTGCGCAAATTCTTTTATATTGCCATGACCATGCAAGGCATCTTTCCCCATAGTAAATATCGCCATCGTTTCATTTGAATATATATTAAAGTTAAATTTTTGCTGGTGGGTTGTATATTTGCAAGTTGCATGCTGTTGGACTCTGGAGCGGTTTTTGTTAAGGTACATAGATTTAAATGATAAAACACATGAATTTCCACATAACGTTAATGCTTTTCGGATGCTCGTGCGCAAATCTTCGTTGCTCCATAATTTTAATAAATTAATGATTATTCGAGTTGTACCACGATAAACCCACTCATTTTCTGGTGGTTCGACAATTGTTACAGACATTTTTTCGATTTCAACACAATCAGAATAATTTTCCTCAGCTTTTATTTCCGTTGTATTCCCGAATTCATTATTTTCGTGCCCCGAAGTGACAAAACTGTTGTTCGAAGCCATAGAGTTTTTAATTTCTGCAATTGCTTTACCTTCTTTGTTTGTATTTGTACCAATTTCTTCTTCTCTATTTCTTAGTTTATTATACCACAAATTATAAATCTTTCTCCTGTTGACATCCGAATTTTTTATTCCTAAAGCTGAACAAACGTTTTGAAATAAAGGGCTATTAGTTCGTGGAATTTTTGCTGTCTCTAAATTAAAATGACCCAAATTTTTAAAGACCTCAATCAAAGTAAACTGATTTAATCTTCGTTGGTTTTGACGCGATTGTGGCCTTGCTTTTCGTCTTTTCATTAGATTATATTTATACCCCATTTTATCGAAGTATTGAAAACTAAAAGATAAATCATGTACAGTATTTAACAAATAAATAACCCAACTTAAACGCTTATAGCGATTTTCAAAGGAAAATAAACACGTTAGCACTGAAAATTAACAAATACCTTAAAACTTCATATATACACTAAAAATTCACAAATACTGTATATTAACAAATTACACTAGAAACTCTCACTAAACTCTCACGAATAAAAATTGACACTGTTTTTAAGAAATACTTTTTAAATCAAACCAATTTTACTTATTTTCGTAATACACTAGCTTAATTTTTGTAATATCGAGAAATTACTTAGCTTAAAATATTATTTTAAACGTTAGACTGAAAACATTAAAAAATTAATAATATAACTATCTAATTGTACATATTTATCAATATCTATATTAATAAAAATCAATTGGCGCATTTACGACTGATCATCACTAGAGAACGGTTGGACCGATTTGGCTGATTTTTTGTGTTGTTGTGTTTCTAATTGTCAGGACAAGGTTTGAATGAAAGAAAATTTTGGGAAAATCTACTGGAAAAGTCGGAAAATTTGGAAAATCGAAAAATGATGTTTTTGTATGGTTTTTTTTGCATGTATCCGATCCAGATGAATTTGAGAAAAGAAAAATTGGTAAATTTTTGTAAAAACTTGAAAGCTTCCGGAAAAATTTCAAGAAAATTGATTTTTTTTTATAGCGCTTCAGTTGAGAACGGCTTAACCGATTCGGCTCAATCTTTTTTTATCGTACTCGCAATTATCAGGAGATAGTTCTTACGAAAGAAAATTTTGGGAAAATCCACCGAAAAAGTTGGAAAATTGAAAGATCATGGTTTTGTACGGGATTTCAAATAATTTACTAGGGACACTCGTTTGGGTATAGACAGTGTACCAATGTTACTGAAGTTCATGCTAAATGGTTAGAAACTACTTAGAATGACTTTGGAATGTACCTAAGGCACATTAAAAAATCTCATTTTTAAATCACATGGTACACCCTGTCAGACCCATTAGAAAATCAAATAATTTACTAGGGACACTCGTTTGGGTGTAGACAGTGTACCAATGTTACTGAAGTTCATGCTAAATGGTTAGAAACTACTTAGAATGACTTTGGAATGTACCTAAGGCACATTAAAAAATCTCATTTTTAAATCACATGGGACACCTTGTCAGACCCATTAGAAAATCAAATAATTTACTAGGGACACTCGTTTGGGTGTAGGCAGTGTACCAATGTTACTGAAGTTCATGCTAAATGGTTAGAAACTACTTAGAATGACTTTGGAATGTACCTAAGGCACATTAAAAAATCTCAAATTTAAATCACATGGGACACCGTGTCAGACTCATTAGAAAATCAAATAATTTACTAGGGACACTCGTTTGGGTGTAGACAGTGTACCAATGTTACTGAAGTTCATGCTAAATGGTTAGAAACTACTTAGAATGACTTTGGAATGTACCTAAGGCACATTAAAAAATCTCATTTTTAAATCACATGGGACACCCTGTCAGACCCATTAGAAAATCAAATAATTTACTAGGGACACTCGTTTGGGTGTAGACAGTGTACCAATGTTACTGAAGTTCATGCTAAATGGTTAGAAACTACTTAGAATGACTTTGGAATGTACCTAAGGCACATTAAAAAATCACATTTTTAAATCACATGGCACACCCTGTCAGACCCATTAGAAAATCAAATAATTTACTAGGGACACTCGTTTGGGTGTAGACAGTCTATCTATGTCACTGAAGTTCATGTTTAATGGTTAAAAAACTACTTAGAATGACTTTGGAATGTATCTAAGCCCAATTACAAAATCACATCTCGTTTAAATTACGCAATATTAATTCGCCTGAATGTTTGCTTACACTAATACTATTGCAATATTCATGTTGTTGTTGTATTTTTTGGATTAGTTTGGATAAACTTCACTAGCATTTTTAAATAACATACAACACTTCCACAATTATCTTTTGAATGTAAAATAACTTTTATGGGTATGTACATTGCATGTGTATGTAAACTGCACAATGCAGCCGTATTTTTAAATAGTGGATAAAATGGTTTTGATATAAATAGTTCAAAAACAATAATGAGAACATGACAAGAGCTAACCATACTAAAAAGATCCAAGTACAAGCAAATAGCGTAAAAAGCATACTAAAAAGAAATGTAAAAAACCTATTTATGCCAAATTTCTTGTATGCCAACAAAAAAAAAACAACAAAAATTGAAATAATCTTGCTACTAATATTAAATTTTCCCTTCTAGAAATATTAATGGGTTGTCATATTTGTATTTGATAAAATTAGTACAAAATTCTGTTTTATATGGTACCAATTTGACATACGCGAACATTTCATTATTATTTTGAATATTATTTTGAATAGTATAAAATCTAGAATAATATTTTTCTCCGATCGTAGGACAAAATATATCTTTCCGTTGTTTTTTCGAAACGAAAAGCCCATGATTCCAGTATGTTGTGTTTGTTGCTAAGCAACAAGTAATAATAGTACGAGATTATTTTTTCTGGCCTAAGCTGGGAATATATTTCATTATACTTTTGAAAAAAAAAAAAAAAAAAAAACAAAATGTATTCATAACTTATGATGTCGTGGCTAACTAAGCAATAATTCTATGTTATTTTCGATTTTTTACTTTGTTTTGATATCTTAATGGGGTAGATACTCGATCGGCTAGCAAGCAAGCAATTTGCTAGCCGAAATCCTGGCTACTCAATCAATTTTGCCAAGAAAATTTGAATTCCAAATTATATTTTTTATAAATTTTTGTTTATTTTTGCAATTGCACAGTAAACCAACACAAAAATTTGCTGTTCATTTTTAGAAACCGCAAAATTTACTGTGCAATCGCAAAAAAAAACAAAAATATTTTGAAAAACATAATTTAAAATTCAAATTTCCTTGGTAAAATTGATTGAGTAGCCAGGATTTTGGCTAGCAAATTGCTTGCTTGCTAGCCGATCGAGTATCTACCCCAATATGATAATTAATGAATAATACTAAAAATTATTTTGGGTTTATATTCGTTTTAAAGTCCGATCGGAGAAAAAATAGTATGTACAATTCGGAGGAAAGTGCATTCTCGGACTCCCGTGGTTTCCACTTTCGTCCGGGAATGCAGTACTTTTGCTCCTAATTATACAATATACTATTCTTGATGGTTATGATTCACTTTAAATCCAAAATAAGTCTAGCAGCCTTTGCCTTCTCCAGTTTCTCCTACAAAACCATTTTTTTATGTTGATTTTTTTTATCGATAACTTGTGTGCTTGGTTCCTATCCCGAATTCTGACTCATGTCTCTATTCCTAATTTTTCTGTCTCGCAGTAGGCTGCACTACGTAGAAGAAAACAAATCTTACAATCGCAACTATGTTCATGCGATGTTTACTTTATTTTTTTGTATTAATCATTGTGTAATCAATCAAAATGGAGAAAAAAATTACTGACTTGTCTGAAAACAAAAAAGACGCGAATTATAAAAATTTATATGACAAGTTATTTAACGAATTGGGTTTACAATTAAAAGCTTCACGTAAGTAGATTATTTTTGATATTTTTGACTGACATAAGTATGTATTACATTTATATTAAAAATAGTTGGAAATTTACGTTATGAAAACAAATTTTTTTTGTATTTTATTTCCCGTTGACAAAGTAAAACACCGCTAGAGACATTAAGAGACAAATTTCAACGGGAAATTAAAAAACGGAAATAAAAGATCATGTGGTGGAGCAACCAGCTCTAAAAAAGAGTGAAAGTGGCTTCAGGCTTTAATTAAAGATGTAAATGGGCCAAATGAAAGGTAAAACTAAAATGCAAGGCAATAATGAGAGGTTTATTTAGTGTTATTTTTATTTGTAGGACTGTGGGTAATTTTACACAAAACAGTGAAGACCCACTTGAAGATTTGTATGCGTTCAATCATATACTAAGTTCTGACACCATCAACGAGATACGTAGAGCCTCTACATTATGGAAGCAAAATAAAGTCGAGTCGTCAACCCAAATATTTTTAAAGTTACTGCTACACAAGTAGACAATACTAATGTATCTCGAAAACTATTAAATAAATTTTAAGTCTAAGTTATTGTTTCAAATGCGTCCCTTGTTGAATTGTTTGTGTGTGTCGGGGCAAATGGTTTACTTCTTATCGCCAACTCCCTGCTCTTAGATCCTCTTCATTATTGAAATGGTCGACGATGGTTATTTCAAGATATAGGTGGAGGAATCTTGTAATTTTATAAAATTATGTAGTACTACAGTTGCTCCAACAATTTTCTCAGTGTTCTTTGAAAATACAATTATTGATTTTGTAAGGACTCGATGCCAAACCTATTTTCGATCTTAACCCTTGATGCAGATAACTTTTTGTTGAAAATTCCTTTATCCCTTGGAAAGAGCCGCCCAGGATATGGCCGCATCAAATTTTTTCTCAAAGAAAAGCAGCATCCCCAATGAAATAACAAGGAAATTCATCGCTTTTAAAATTTGTTCGCCAAATGCACTTTTTTGCAGAATACCATCACTTTGACTACCATGATATGCTCCAATATCAACAGCCGAAATTTCGAACAAAGTTTTCTTTCTGCAAATATGGGTTTACAAAATTATTTAGGATTTAAAATTCTTGTACGGGTTTTCAGTGTAATACGGGTTGTTTTTCTAAATTGCTCCTCATCGTTTTCTTTAATCACAAGAAATATGTTTAAAAAAAGTCGTTGGCCGGATCAAAATCGACCTATTTGTTTTATAACCTACATTAAATTATAAAAGGAGTGCCAATTCCTAATTTAACGGACCAGCTGAATTTTAGTAATTAGGTGGTGTTGGTATGGTAATAAGTTCGTAACTGTCATGTATTTACCTTACTTATTCTACTTATTTACATTTATTTAATTTAGATGTGAAGTGTTGAAAAATAAAAAATATTGATTGAAACTGTTAAATAGTAGTGTTTTAATTTTTTTTTTCGAAAATTTGCCAAAAAGTGCACATTCAGATAAAAGGTCCCATTTAAAGTACTCGTACGAATAAGGGAACACGTTTCACAGCCGATAACAAAGCTGACAAAAAACATGATCATATCGATCGAAGAATGTAACAACAAATTTAGAGAAATGGACCGTAATCCCCTCGGCCTATTTTCGAACAATTGGTCCAACTAAAAGTACTCCCAAAGTGAAATTTTCATTTCGAATAGAGGTTAGACATAAACTGCGCTGTGAACAGCCAAAAGTCGTTTATTTGTCAATACCACAATTCTGCTGTTAGTAGGTTGATTAATAAACAAATTTACTTAATTTTGGTCAAATGGACTGTAAACGTAATTTCGGATTATAAACACAAATTATGGACTGCATAACGTGTTCAAAAAATCAGCTTGATGCTGCTAAGAACCCGTACGGTCCCTCAGCCCCACATATTTATTTATTCCTCAGCCCCACATATTTATTTTTCAGTCCCAAAACTTGAAATTATTTTTCGGGAGTGATTCCTTAGATAAGGTGATATAATCTTCTTACCAAACTAATATGATTTAAAGATGCCTTTTGATTTTGAACGAAACAATTTGATTTAGCGCCCTATGCGCGGCAGAAAATCGTATGCCAGAAAAAGCTTAACTAAATTATTTGCTTTCAAAACCACCATTTGCGTTTGCTTGGTGACACACCAATAAAATATTTGTACTCTATTCAAAACTCCGGGGGGTAAGAGGCGTCGGCCTAAAAGGTCGATATACCAGCCCAAATGTTAATTAACCAATGAGGCGCTGGTGACAGAGAAACAGTGGGATAACCGAACACCGAGAACCTATATAGCAAATGATGATCTCTCCACTAACCCACTGCCAATTTCACTGGTGGTCCAGCAACAAGAACAACACTAGATTGGAATGAAGACTATAAGACACCATCACCAATTAATAAGATAGGCCTTAAACGGGAGAAAGTTGAAAATAGTGAAGGAACAAAGATCATCAAAAGAGGGCTCCTGCTATTCATGCTCACATTCAACAAAAGCGAAAAAATTGAAAATATATTTGATATCAAAGATTCTATATAAATAGAACCACTGAAACAGAACACTAGATTAACACATCAATGCAAGAAATTCCAAGGTTATAACCACACCCAAAGATAATGCTGGCGAGACGTTAGGTGTGTAAAGTGTGCCATCACACACAACGCGAAATACTGTTCTGTTAGCAGAACCGAACCTGCAAGGTGTATAAACTGTAAAGGACAACACCCAGCCAATTATAGAGGATGCAAAGTCAAATTGCATATGTTATAAAAGAAAGGATTCCAACTATAACTAGAGTTCTGGTACAACCAGGCCGACCCATATAGCCAGAGAGTGAATCCTATTCGCAGATAACGCAGCCGTTAACAAATATTACTGCAGAAAATCTACTGGAAAGGATAATCCGAAGTATAAAAACGATAAATGCACGGCTAGCAAAACAAGAACGTGGTTTATAAGCGGCTGGATACACAAGGAGCAACGAGTGAGCTTACATCAATGCTGTACTAATCAAATGAACGGATTACCACAGCATGAACCGAATGAGTTTCTAGAAACTTCATTTATTAAAATATGTTACGTGACCGTGACATAATAAGACCATGCTATCCATCCAATAACAAAGTAGTAATAGTAGAAGTAATTATTAAAAATAATATTAAACATTACGAAGAACCCGGAAATTATGCAAATTAAACCCATAAAAGTAAACTCAATCAATAGGGATCTCGGTACCTTCTTTATTTACGGTCCACCACGCCATCAGTTAAAAAAAGAAGATTACAGTATACTTTTTAAATCAGGGCCAAAGTTTATCATAGCCGGTGATTTAAATGTAAACAATGCCTACTGGGTAACTAGACTTAAAACCTCTAAAGAAAAGGAGTTATTTAATGTAGCTCGCGGAAACAAGTGCGAATTTCACTCTGGCGATAAACCAACACATTGGCCGGTTGACATACATAAAAAACCAGATACGTATTCTTGACTTCTTTGCAGCACAAGGAGTTCTAGATCACTTCACGTGCATCGAAAATAGTGAAGGATTGTCATCTGACCACTCCACCTGTGACCCAAAAGATGCCGCGCCCTTTATTTATTACAATTTTTAGAAATTATTCTGCATTCTGAGCTTTAAACTTATTTATAACGTGATGCAAACTCTATAAAATTTTCCAATGTAATGGGGTAGATACTCGATCAGCTAGCAAGCAAGCAATTTGCTAGCCAAAATCCTGGCTACTTAACCAATTTTACGGAGGAAATTTGAGTTTCAAATTATGTCTTTCAAAATATTTTTGTTTTTTTTTGCGATTTTACAGTAAATTTTACGGCTTCAAAAAATGGACAGCAAATTTTTATGTTGTTTTAATGTATAACTAGAACCAGAGATACAGCGACAAGATACAACGTGAAAATACAAATTAAAATATACATAAACTATAGGATGCTTACACAACCAATGTCACTGGCGACGACGACATTGTCGCCGATTTTTTTTTTTTTTAGAATGTATTCCAATTTTGTTGCCGGCGCTGTAGTTCTTATTTGTCTTCTTTTGTCGCTTCAACGCTTACGCGGTTGTTGTGTTTACCAAAGCGACGTCGCCGGCAGACAAATGTATTTTGTCGATGTATCTTGTCGCTGTATCTCTGGTTCGGCTTATACCTTTACTGTGCAATTGCAAAAATAAACAAAAAAAATTATAAAAAATATAATTTGAAATTCCAATTTTCTTGGTAAAATTGATTGAGTAGCCAGGATTTGGACTAGCAAATTTCTGGCTTGCTAGCCGATCGAGTATCTACTCCAATGTCACAATTTTTGTCCGTCACTGTTAAATTTGGCAGATTGCAATTAGATTTTATGGTGGATTTGGGAAGTTAAAAAATAAATCAGTTAAAAAATTTGGTTTGTGAGAGTTTGAGCATTCCTACATTAATTGTAGAGGCTAAGTTGGCCATCTGAATAGAACTGTATTCTAAACTAATTTCTATATTTTCACGCTAGTGACGAACTCTAAAAAAAATAAAATTCGGCTATATAAAATTATCGTTTTAAATATTTCAAACTTTCGGTACAAACAACTTGCGTCTCACATAATGCTAACTGAAAAATAAAAATTAATTGGTCCCTGTTCTCAAATTTTGTGTTTTTTTGAAAAAAAAACAAAATTAATGCACACGACGTAATAAAGTCTTATAAAGAGAGAGATGAAGCGATTTTTAACTTTAATAACCAAATCATAAATCCATCTCATAGCAGTAAAATCAAAATTTATATTTACAGAATACCTGACAACAAGCCTTACATACAAAAAAAGATAATTTATAAAGTTTTTATTTTAAAATGCGACAATTTATACTTTAAGATTAATAGCGGTGTAAACAGAAAGTATTCTACATGTACATACAATGTGTAAATAAGAAGAAAGAACCAACAACAACAGCAACAAAAATTTGTTAAAATGAAAATGCGATGGAAAAATTAAGAACACAAAAACGAAATAACATTTAAAGTTTAGCATAATGAAGGCATATTTTAGTATGCAAATGTCTTGTATATTTTATTTACATTTAAATGAGGTTTTATAAAAACGTGGTGGTTTTTAGCAATGGTTTTGCCATTGCAAAATGATATATTATGGGCAATGGTGAAATTTTTATATTATTATCCCTTTCTTCATATTATTAAGGACTATCTTGGTACGACAGCTTTTTTGTAGAGCATTTTTCACAAAATATAAATTGTACAAGTTATGGTTTTCATAAATTGATTTTGGCAACATCTAAATGATTTAGGAAATAATTCCGGCCAATCTCTTATACTAGAAACTCATTCTAGAAGGTTAGGCTATTCTCTTTAAGCAACGAACAAATTACAATTCAATAGAGGTTTAATGTAAAAAATGCTTGTATATCCAGTAAAATTTATCTTAATAAATTTTTAGTACTCTAAAGATTATACTTAATTATACTTAATCTTGACACTGTAGAATTCACAATAATTATATTAGCTACTATTTACAAGTAGAAAATATATCATTTATACTACACAAATAGAATTTTACAAAGTAAAATCCAATCATGAAATTAGTTGCTCCCGAAATATTCGAAAAGCTTTTCACTTTCGAAAAATATCTCTACACTAAAACTGTACAACTTAGTACTTCCAATTCAGCGAAAACTAAATAAGTAATATTTACTACTATTGGTTAAGCTATACAACACATAAACTCGTGTAATAGAAAAAAAAAACTGAGACAGTTTTATTGCAGTGGGACGGACTTACGTCCGTAGACCAATGTTAATGAAATTCTGACAAAAATGAACAGGATCCAAAATAACGTTTCTCGACATTTTATAGTTCTCTAAGTCTGAAATAGTAAAAAATACTGTTCGGCAGGGAGTAATTTCGCGTTCCGTGAAATAATGAAAATGAAAAGTTTTTTTCATTAGCAATCCAGTAGGTTTGCATTCCCCATAAGAAATTTGGTTGAAAGAAAAGAAATTTTAGTCGTAAAGGCAGGAACTAAATCTGTCCAAAAACTCATTATGGTTTGTGATGACCAACACTGAAAATTTCAACTTCCATTAAATATTATGATTGTTCGTAAATCGGCTAAATATAGGCCATTCTTGGTATGAGGACCCCATCACAGCCTCCTGAAACTTCCTACTCGTAAAGGCTAGAATCAGATCTATCCGAAAATCGTAGTGAGACCGACGACCAACACCAAAAATTGCAACTTCCATTAAATATTATGGTTGTTCGTATATCGGCCGAATATAGGCCATTCTTGGTATGAGGGCACCATCACAACCTCCTAAAACTTCTTACTTGTAACGGCTAGAATCAGATCTATCCAAAAATCGTAGTGAGACCAATGACCAACACCGAAAATCTCAACTTCCATTAAATATTATGGTTGTTCGTAAAGCGACCGAATATAGGCCATTCTTGGTATGAGGACCCCATCACAGCCTCCTAAAAATTCTTTCTCGTAAAGGCACGACAGATAGAGAGGCGTTAGCAGTTGTTTGGGCCCTAAACAAAATACGGCCTATCTGAATGGTACCGAACTGACGATAGGAACGGATCACCAACAATTAAAATGGCTTATGACTGTAAAATCACCTACCGGTCGTCTGGCAAGTTGGGCATTATTAATACAGGGGTTCAACGTAAAATTCGAGTACACGCCAGATATAAAGCCATCTAGTTGCAGATACTCTCTCACGACCACCAATTGATATTGAGGATTGCATTCAAGAATCATACGAGGTCGGTTCATTTCAAATTGATTTTCCAAGGTGCGGTCCTGAAAATTTGATAAATGCTCAACTTGTGGATCCCGACATAGATAAAGTAATAGCATGCTTTGAAGAAAGAGATCATCCTTATATCACACATTAGACTGAGCGTGGTTCCTGACCAAGATACTGAAGGACCATGTTAGTGATTCCAGAAAAACAGAGAGAATATCTTCTTAAGAAGTATGGTATCACACTTAGCCTTCAGCAGGCCATTATGGAATCGATAAAACTATAATAAAAATTAGATCAAAATATTTTTGGCCTGGGATGCGAAAATTTATAGCTCACTATGTAAAGTTATATACCAGAAACCATCTGGACTTCTATGCGACACCAACTATGCAACAAAAGTTCGAGGTGATCGCTGTGGATTTGTTTGGCACACTTCCAGAAAGTCCAAAAGCGAACAAATGGATTTTGATTGTAGGATGTAGCATCAAGATGGTGTGAGATTTTTTCGGTTAAAAGATTTGTCATAATTGATAATTAAACAAATAAATAAATAAATGAATAAATTAAAAGAGCAACATCTGAAGCCCCTATTTATAGTATTATAAGTGACTTTAGCATACTATACAACTATGTTATATTACGATAAACAATATTCCTTTTCATAATTCCAATTTTTACCGTTTAAAATATTACAATCCGAAATAAAATTTATCTCGTTAAAAACAAGATGTTTTGTAAGCTTTTAGATGGGACTTTTTCGCAAATTACAAAAACAACATCCAATATTATAGAACTATCAGTTTAACGTTGTTATTAATGATTTTGAAATACATTATACTGGAAATCTTTTTTTTAAATTTCAGTGGTTGACACTTAGGCCAATTTTGGCCCACTGTGATACCACGCATTCACGTCACATCATTAACCCATTCACCTATTCACACAACTACAGTATACCACCTGCATATTGCAAGCTCCATGTCAACCTGTACATTGACGTGGCGGTGGGTCGGCGGTGAATTCTGCACTCCATCAAAGGGTCTTAGTTGTGTTTATTAACCTCACCGATCGTAATCGATGATGAAAATTCGATTTGCATCTAGCCTCTGATGTGATTCGAACCCAGCACACCCGGTCCAAATGCCGAAGCTTTAACCACTGCACCACTTGTCCGGTACTCACGGGAAATCATACAAGAATTCGAATTACAATGTTTGTAGGGATTATGTCTTTTGGGAAATTCCCGTTATTACCATTTTGCAATTTTTGACAGTTAATTATATTAAAAAATTTAGGCGTAATTAAAAATTAAAAGAGTGCAGTAGGAAGTTGTGGTCTTAATTTTATAAAAATGAGTGACAGAGCAAAGAAAATTTGTGCAATGGCTCGCGATATAAATCTTCAAAATTTTCACAAAACTATTACAAGTGTAGACTTAATAAACACATTTTATTAAACACTTGTTTTTTATTTCGCAAGATTATATTTTTGAATATTTTAATTAAAAAATTTGTTCAAAAAGTTTAAAAAATCACTCGATCGATTTCGACTTGGTAGGTCATCATCTGGAGTATCTTATCTGATGATGACCTAACAAGTCGAAATCGATCGAGTGATTTTTTAAACTTTTTGAACAAATTTTTTAATTAAAATATTCAAAAATATAATTTTGCGAAATAAAAAACAAGTGTTTAATAAAATGTGTTTATTAAGTATTAGTGTGTTTCGCCAAGTGCCTACGGCAAATAGCGTAAAAAGTAACAAGTGTAGTAGTTGAGTGTGAAAACCAAAATAAAATTAATCAAATTCAATGTGAAAATAATCTTACAAAGTCAGGTAATTCAAAAAGTGTTGTGCGTTTTATTTTTTTTTATTAAATTTTTAATTTTTATATTGAAAAAGTATTGAAGCTCAATACGGAAAATGAAAAAAACGAGCGTGAAAATTGTCCAGGAAACCCACCAAACTTTGTTCCCTTGGAGATCTCCAAGAAAGCCGGGCGCGTATTCTTGAAATCGGTTGAAATTTCCACATGTGGAATATAATTTGCTTTAAAATTCTTTATATTATTCGAATTTTTCGCCGACTACTTTAATTGTTTTTTCAAATTTGTTTGCAAGTTTCCTATTATTTCTTTCCCTACTAAGGGAAAAATTCCGACTGGGTAAATCGATGCAGAATTATTCCCTTAGTAGGGAAATAAACAATAGAAAACTTGCATATAAATTTGAAAAAACAATTAAAGTAGTCGGCGAAAAATTCGAATAATATAAAGAATTTTAAAGCAAATTATATTCCACATGTGGAAATTTCAACCGATTTCAAGAATACGCGCCCAGAATCATGATGGGAATTTAAATGAATTAATTATCACTAATAATGATGAAAACGGACGGTTCAGGTAAATTCTATTTAAAATAATTTGTCCATATAACCTAAAGTTAAAAATTTATCTCTGTTACGTTATAAGTAATGGAAACCAACTCTACAGATTTAAACCAGCAATCGTTTTCCAGGTCATTAGTTGATTATGATGAAAATACTAAATTTTCCGGTAGGCATATAATGTGATTTCCAATTTGCTAAGAATATTTCTAATATTTATAATTAAAAACTATACGTAAACAAACTTACAGATTTCCACTATCTTGGCAGTGAATATTGCCTTTCACCAGATAATGATTCATCGTCGGGAAGTAATGCGCCTTATAGTCCTATGACGCCGAAAAGAACTCTTAGCAATTTAAGAAATTAAGGTGAAGATACTTCTGAACCAACCAGTTCAAAGCGCAGGGAAAACAGATTATCTGAAAAAAAATCGAAGAAAAGGCGGTTGTTGCGACATGAATGGAAGGCAGTTAAATCAAAAATCTCATACAATGCTGGAATTGAACATTTTAATGTACGTGATCAGTTAGTCAAATCTAGATGTATGAGAAGTTTGATATAAGCGATCACCAAAAAATGTTTTCAAAATTTTGGAATTTGGGGAATAAAGAAAGACAATGGAACTTTATCTTGAATTATGCATAGCAATGAAATAAATAAGTCACGGATCGTTATTAATCCAAAAATATACGGAATCCCAATAGAGAATATTATCTAAGTTCATAATCAAGACCACTTTGCGCAAAAATAAAAGTTAGTAGAGAAATGTTCCTTAATACGTTGGATATAAATTATCAATGGGTGCAAACTGCATATAAAAAGCGAAAAGACGGGCAAGGAATACTGGAACCCGATAAACGCGGGTCATATAAAATCATTTCCAGCAATTGAGTCACACTGTTTGCGTAAATCGGTTACTAAAGCCTATATAGAAGGGAACTTAAACGTAGCAATCAGGTATCGACTCTTTGTAGACTGGTTGAAGAAAAACGGACACTCATGCAGTGTTACTGAAATACAATACAGGAATCTATTCAACACAAAATTTAATATCGGTTTTTTTGTTCCCAGGAAAGACCACTGCGAAGTGCGCACGCATCAGGATAAATTTCTTGATTCTAAAAGAAATATTCCGGAAAATGTTTTGATATACAATACTCATATTGATAATAAAAAATTAGCAAGAAGCTTGAAAGACGTTGATAAATTAAAATCAATTCATAGTGAAAATACAATTAAAGCAGCAGTATATGACTTCCAGAAAGTGCTGGCTACTCCTCAAAGTAATACATCCCGTATTTTATTACAAACGAAAATACGCGTGTATAATTTTACAGTATATAGCGTTAATCGCAAGGAGGCCTATTGCTTTGTGTGGCATGAAACAATAGCCAGGATCTTCAGAGATGGCGAGCTGTCTTAAAATATTCATTGAAAGGCAAGTTGAGAAAGGATGCACGGAATTTTTATTTTGGTATGATAATTGTTCAGGCCAAAAGCGTAACAAAACTATTTTTATGTTTTATACGTGGGCAGCAAATAAGTATCAGATCAAAATTACTCATCGATTTTTAGAAAAGGGCCTCACTCAAAATGAAGGTGACAGCGTACATGCCACGATTGAGAAACGACACACAATAATATGAAAATATTTGTTCCAGCGCAATGGTAGTCCACTGTACGATGTGCAAAAGTTAAACAGCCTTTCTATTTGGTCATAGAAATGTATCAAAAGCATTTTTTAAATTATAAAATTTTAGCGGATGGGTTCAATTTTTTGAAGAATTCATGTCAAATAAAGTTCGAGAAATACTAGTGGAATCCATCGACAATTTGTTATCGGACCGATTTTCGAGAAGAAGCTTTTAAATTTATACAGCTGTGGCACTATTCTGGTTTTCCCTGGGAATAGGGAATTGGGAAAAATATTTTCATAGTATTTTTGTCAAAATTGTATTTTTCTGGCCTACTGAGGAAATAAGTTTGGTGTAAATATTTTCGAAACAAAGTTAAATGGGAAAATATTTTTCCCTATAAAAATTTTGTGGAACAAAAGTTTCCCAATACACTTTGTTTTGAAATTTTTTGCACCAAACTTATTTTCTCAGTAGGCCAGAAAAACACAATTTTGACAAAAATACTATGAAAATATTTTTCCCAATTCCCTATTCCCAGGGAAAACCAGAATAGTGCCACTGGTGGCAATACTCGACTTCGCAACGCAAGAAAAATACCACATTACAATTAGTATAAGCAGCTGAACCAGAAGACCTGTATAGTTTCCTTTGCCAATTTCTACACAAAAATACAAAGGCCTAATGTTTTTATGCAAAAGTAATTACAACATTCATTTTACGAAAATTTGCCTCACGTTGAGAATATTGTTAACACAGAGGACGGCGAGGAAGACTAAAAATTACATTATCGACTTTTAATAATGAAAAACGTGATATTAATCATTTAATTTTTTAAACTAAATTTTTATTAAAATTTATGAATAATGACTGCATTTGTATTCCCTGCTAATGTGTTTAATATTTTTATAATTATTTATATTTATATTCAGTTTATATATTTAGCAGAATTTATAAGACTTGTACCTTTCTTGTGTTCTGATCCCAATTTTATTTTATAGTGCTTGTTAGTTTTAGTTCTCTTTGCTTTACGTTACTAAATTGTTTAAAAAGTCCTTTATCACAAAGTGAATTACGAAATATGTCTTCAAATAAGATTATTACATTGCTGTTTTTGTGTAGTTTTTCTAAAGTGCATCCGATTTATATTATCACAAAGCCATTTGTGTTTTTATTCTTTAATATTTCTACATAACAAACTATGACAAGATTAGTAGACATATTTTATTCAACCCCTAATGAAAGTATAACAATTTGCATTTAAGGAATTTCTAGGCTCCCAAATGAAGTTAGACAGTCATTTACAATTTTGATAATAACATAATAACTTCGCCTAACATAATCATGAGACTCCCTTCGAGAAAAATACAATCATTAAAATTTAGAAGGCAAAAAGTTAAATAGTGATGTACTGAAAAATAAGTTTTTCACTTGTAATACTATCAATAGAGATAGTCGATTATGGAATCTTCAAGGGCATATGGATGATGCTCGTGGACGAAATGAACAAGAACAAGACCGACGCAAGGTTTATTATGATCGCACAAGGACACTTCAGAGAAAATTTAAGATGGGGAACCTCGGTGTAAGGTGGATAATCATCCTAAGAGTGATGGACCCTATCGCATTAGTAAAATTATTTCGTCATCATCATATGAGGTTTCTACAGCAGATAGTAATCAGCCAGGTATCGGGCGGCACCATATATCAACAATAATACCATACAACGACGAAGAAAGCCATCAACCTCTACTAAATCGAAGAGCACGAATGGCGAATTATTCTGGACCACAATCGGGACGAGTTTGTACGAGTACCAATTTTGCACATATGCAGACACCGAATAAAAAATAAACGATAGTCTTCGAAAAGAGAAAAAAGAAGAGAGACACATTACGAGAAGGTGGTAAAGTGCAGACGCATAAAACAAACAATTTTTACGGAGATTTGGGTTTTTTTTAAAAAAGAATTTTTTTGTTGTCAATTAAAAATATGTAAAAAAGTAAACAATAAAAAAATGAATTAGAATTAAAAAAAAATAAACAGATACTTTACATGTGATAATTTTTGTCGTCCAAGTTTGCAAGCAAGCGAAAACTAAAAAAAAAATCGCATCTGTGACACTATTTAGTGTTACCAGATTGTTTTTAGTTGCAATCGTCTCCGTTTCATAGCCCTTCAAGAATAACAATTTTTAGACGACGTGATGTGGTATCAATCGCGTCACCTGAAGTGCATTGACTACGAGAATTTGGGTGTTATTTCATTTTGCATTTAGCGGGCTTCAGCATCTTTAGTAATCTTATATATTCTGTTAGACGATGAGAATAACGGTACACATTTTCTGCTTAAAATGGGGCGTATAGGTCGTAAAATTAACAATTATACAATTTTTTAACCATGTTGTATTTTAAAATACACCCTCAAAAAATATTTTTAAAAACAAAAATTAAAAAATGTTTTCGAGTGTTCTCAAAGTGTCGGTCATGTGTTTCTGACCATCATTTCTACAATTTCAATTGTGCTATGTTCGAGACGAAATGATACAAAATGTGTAAGACGTAATTGATACAACATATAAATTTGGTAGTTTTGATAAAAAGAGTACTAATTTAAGGCTTCGATTTACAGCTAAGTTTATTAGAACATTTGTCATGACCACAGAAAAATGTGATCTGTTTAACTGGTGTCACTTTAGATAAACTAGACAATTTGCTTTAATTCTGGCGAAGATGCTCGCAAATCTTATTTTATTGGAATTCTCGTGAAAATAATTTGACTAGAAATAGTAAAAAACAAAGATTTGATGTTTTATGTGTTTCAACTATAATCAACTACCTTATGTGAATATTTAGATGGTCCTATACAGATGTGTATGAATCGAGTATGAACGCACCATTTTTCAATATTGGGCTTGCAACTTGCTATGCCTGATACCGATCAGGCATTTTACATGCTTCTAAGCAATTAAGCGAATTAACACAGTTTTTTACTAGTCGTCAGGACAAGGAACCGCCAAAGTGATATCGGGTGTCAACATCTAAATTTATAAGAATCCTATTGAAATTTTTGAAATGGTTACAAATGAGTGCAAACTCGCAACACCCACATATATAAAACACAATATAATAATTGTCTCACAAACATTAAGCTTTTAAAGCTTAATGTAATCGCAATTTTCATACCTAAAAAAATTAAATATAAATATTTTATCCAAATTGAAATATTATTGAGAAATGGGAATTTTTTCCCAGTATCTTCTTATGCATTGTCTTTTTATTGTTTTTTTGTGTATTATGTATAGTGTATATAGAATAAAATTTTCTAATTTAATTTAAATATTTTAAATTAAATTTGTCAATTTTTTCTAATGTTAAAAAAATAATAATAATAACGATGAGAATAACAGGAAAATATGCTAATCATTTTGTTCCGTTTACATAGACGGAATGAAGGAAAATTGTATAAAACGATAATTTTGCATTTATCCAAAAAACAAAAAAAAAAACGCCGCGATATGGGTTGCGAACGCTGTTTGCGTGTGCGGTTAAAGGAATGCGAAAAGTAAATGAAAGACAAATTATATATAAATTTTAACATTTTTATTATTCTTCTCGATGTTTTTTTTTGTTAGTTAAACAAGATGAACAATAAAGGAAAACAAAAAGTGAAAAATACAAACGAGGAAAATTATCATGAAAAAACATAACCAAAAAATTAAGAAGAAAAATGGAAATTATGTGAGAAGAAATTGTGATATAACTGTTACACACACACAGTGTTTTATGTATCTCGTTTGGTCTTTTATTTATTGTAAAATAAACAGTATTTTCATGCATGTTGGTGGGGTGGTGAAGGTATTTAGAGGAAATTGTATTTAAGCTTTGTAATTGATGCGTATACATATATACCGTTCTAGTTTATGAGAACTCGCAAAAATTTATGATTCACAGTTTGTCAAGTCTTATTAAAAAAATATAGTACGTACGACATAAATAATGTTCAGATGTAAGATTTTTTGGTGTGAAAACAAAGTTAAATTATCTGAACAAATTGGTCCAAACTCTCAATGTATTATTATTATTGTGATTATGAAATAGTCCCTCCGTTCGTAACTGTCAGTCGACTTTATAATTATAAAATACCGCTTAACAAACCGCTTGCTTTTGGATATTTATGTTGCAAGTGGCCTTGCGATTCTTCCCTGTTGTGTTTTGTGGATCGACTTTATTTAAATTTTAAGATTTTAATTTGATTTATTTCTCTCGATGAAGCGCACAAGAATGAATGATTAAGCATTTTTTATCCATTCGCCCATTGGTCATAAATGTCATGTTGGTACGAATTTTGTACCAAATTACGAAGACATCCCAAGTACAGAATAAATGTACGCAACCAAATCCTTTAGTACGTTTTTGGTTTAAGATGTGTACACAAATGTGACATTTCTCAAAAATTGGGGAATGTTTATATTTGTTTCATAAAGTAAGTCGTTTACCTATGATACAGGTTTTAATTGGGAAATAAATTTTCGGTGAAATCACACTAACACAAACATAAATGAAACAAAAAATATTTCAAGGCCATTTTTGATTAATTTTAGTTTAAATTTTATTTTCGAAAGAGCAGAACAAAACAAAATAAAACACACATACATATACATTATCTATTACGACTAGTTGGCCTTGAAAAAATAATCAAAAAACCAAAAATCTCGTGTGGAATGGGGCAATCTTATTTCTAGTTTTTTAGTTTGCTGGTTTTTTATTTGTTTGATGTGTTACATGGTGAGACACAACAGGATGCAGGAAAGTACTTTCTTTTGTACAGAATCCCGAACAGGTTGCGTAACAAACTTGTAATAATAAAATAAATAAATTAAATCTTTTACGATCTGCAATTTTATTATTATAGAATTGGTTTAAATTATTTCCATTAGCGGCATTATATTGGTGTTGGGTATACAAATGTTACGATATTCGGAATAGCATTTTAATTCAGTAATTTTGTAAAAACACGCCTGCCGTATTTCATATCAAACCTCTTAATCCCCGATTTCCACGTAAATTAAATATAAAATACTTCACTGAACAGATAGAAAAATGTCCGAAAAAGGATTAAAGTTGGCTTAGGTATTTTGTATGAAAGCACAAATAAATGAAAGATTAACGGCAAAATTGTATTCGAAAACCATTTCATTATCGAGCACGCCATATCTATTAAGGTTAATTTTAATCAATTGCATCGAGAACGATGCAAGAATGATTTTTTGGTCGTATTTCATGATTCCGCCCTTGTATTCACCAGGTTTAATCGAAATTGATTTTTTAGTCCCTGGAGGACTCTGGTCCTCCGAGCGTCGCTCGTCCAAAGTCAAGCATCTTCCTGTTAGTCGATTACAAAAATGTTGTGTCTCTGTGTGTATGTTTGATAATCTCATAATGTAGCTATCGGATTTTCTGTAAAATAACAAAAATTGTGTTCGAAAATAAATTTTTCTAAAAACAAAAGGAAAATTTCTTTTATCAAAAATCGTCATTTCGAATAAATTTAAGAAAAATGATATGGACAATTGTTTGATATCTTTAGGGCTGTACCAGGTTTTTCCGCTGTACTATGCCTTTCAAAATATTTGCAAACATAACGAGAAAGTTCTTATAAAGAAAGGATTTTATCAAATTTTGCCATTTCCGCGTATATTTGTGGAAAATCATCTGGACCAGTTTTGTGGTAAATTTAATTTAGGATCAATTTGTTTGGATAGATTTAATCGTGAATGTAACGTTACACAAATTGGCGGGAAATAAATAGTCTCTTTGGAAGCTACCACTTCCGGTACACCGATTGTCAAATTTGTCTGGAATATACCAATTTTTCATAAAACCATAAGTATGAAGTTTTATGCCGATCACTCAACTTGTTCGGACTGTAGAGTGGCCCAATTATGGTAAAATGACAGTTTATTTTTTAGTATGATATAACTTCTTCCTTATTTAATTGTTGTGTTCAACATCCGACTTTCTTTTACGACAAATATACATAGATCTCAAATACATGACAATTAATTTCTAAAATGAAAAATCGATAGTACCGGATTTGTGCAAGAGCAATAAGATCATCATAATATTTAATCTTCTTTGAAAAAATTGAAAAAGCTCCTATGGAAGCTGCCCTTCTAATACACAGATGTTAATCACATTTCGCATGGAACTCTCAATTTATGGAAAAATCTTTAGTATGATGTTTTAATCCGAATAGTCAGTCCACCTGATATGTAGAGATGTCGAATTTTTGGTGAAGTAATATTTTTCTTTTTATCAAAACACGTGATTTCTGGCAAAATTTAAAATATGATCTGATTTCATTTTGTTTGAAATTTCATTTAAACTCTTTTATTTTAATCGTTTATCCTAAATGCTATATAATTTTAAAAATATTTGCAAAAAACGGAAAGCCTCTTAGCTGTCACTTCCGGTGAATCGATCAGGGTTAAAAACTATTGAGATCTCCTTATTTATAGAAAAAGCATAGAATTAATTTAAAATCTGTTAGGTCATAGTGGTTTTCTCCTAGTACATGTTGAAGAGCATATCATCTCTTCAACATAATGCAAACATTAAAGAGCTCTTATTAAAGCTGTCATTTCCGGTGGAAAAACGAAAAAGCTTTTAGGGATCGAATTTTTGTTGACAACGTTTTTTGCCAAAAATCGTAATTTGCTCTTACATTTTGGAAAACTGATCTAGAACAGTATACTGCCTCCAAATTTAATTTAGATTCGTAGAGTTCATAGTTATTTTTCTCGTAAATGTTAAAATTTTTAAATGATTTGAAAAAATAAAAAGCTCTTATGGAAGCTGTCACTTCCAATAAACCGGTTTTAGCCTAAAATCACTGGGGTCTCCCAATTTATGAAAAAAGCTTAAGTATGGAGTTTCACTCCGATTAGTCAATCCGTTTGGGCTGCAGAGAGAACACAACAGTTAGTCTGCACGACCCCACACTATACTTAATTGCATTATGTAAAAGAAAGTAAAATCGTAATTTCCGCTTAAAATTTGGGAAAATGATTTAGACTAGTTTTGTGACAACTTTAATTAAGAACAATTTTGGTCTTAATGGATTTTTTCATAGATGCGCAAATGAAAACTATACTTTTTAAAATATTTGAGAAACTGTCAAACAATGGAAATGCTCCTATGAAGAAGCCATGTCTGCTTAGCCAATTTCTGCTAAATTCAACTGGGGCTTCCAAAATTATGAAAAAGATGAAGTATGAAGTATAAGCTGTAGCCAGGACACAGACAGATAGACTACGACGGAAAAAATTTCGGTCTTCGATAGTATAACGAATGGTAAAGCTGCAAAAATTTGGAAAGGGAAAATTTTGGTATGGCAACTACTTATGTCCCTATTCTATGGGAAAAAATATTGGGATCTAGATTCCGGCATCTAAAATTTTATGTTATGCTATTTTTTCAATATAAATTCCAATAGGAAGCGGGGAAATAAAATAACCTAACAGCAATTTTATGCCTATTTGAGAGAAAGCTCATCCGATTATAGCTTGCTGAGCATTTTCTGAGGAAATTGTTGTTGTGTTGCCATACATTTTCATAAAAAATATCAAGTTTTGTATTTTTTATGGCATCCAAAAAGAAAAGAGTCATCCCCATTCCTTTTTAATTTTATTTCAAAAGTATTTTAATGGAGAAAATTTTTGGGATATACCCTTCTTTGTTATGCGTGAACTCCACAGTGAAACAAATTTTTCAATAAAATTAACACGAGATAGAATCTTTACTTGTTAGAGAGAAACAAAAAAAAATTTCATTAAAATTTATGCATCTATTACACCAAGAGAAGTTTACTGTCAGTAAAAATGAAACGAGATAAAAATATAGATATTCTTTATACTAGAATGAAACAAAAATTAAAATCAGTAAAATTTACTGTCAAAATATTTGTGTATGTGTTTGTGATGTTGCCATAAAAAATTTAAAAAATATGTATCGGGAGTACTTTTTATGGCAACATTTCAATACATATAAAGAAATATTGTGTAGCGGTAGAACATATTTTTCTCACACATGTACCATCAAATTTTTTATAGTTAATTATGGTAACGGTCTTTTCTGTCAATTTTGATTGTAATTTGTTTCAAAAACCATTTTAAACTAAATAATTGTCAACACACACAACGAGCCGCACCAAAAATAAATTTGTTTGGTTATGTTTTTTGTAGTTACCAAAATTTAGCTATAAAATCTTGCTATAACAACAACAAAAATGAAACATTTGTCTTTTTCATTCCAATGCAATTTTATATCATTTTTCTTTTTTTGGTTTACCAGTATTTTTTAATGAAAGTACATTTTTCTTGGTGTAATAGAGGCATTACTGGCAAGAAAATAGAGTAAGTGGGGAAAATGTTGCTATAAAAAGTATGAAACTCAATACTTTTTATGGCAACATTTTTAACACACCTTCAAAAAAAAGTGTGCGATGAGAAATATTTTTCGCAAACTACGACAATATTATGGTTGAAAAAATTGTATAGTGAAATGTCAAAAAAAATGGAACACGGGATTATTTTTTTCTGCCACTACATACAACATTCATTGTAGGGTAAAATAAATTTTTAAAAATTTTGTGTTTTGTTAAAATGGTTGATTTTCAATTATTTTTAAGTTATGTTGCCCCCAATCTGCTGCTAAAAAAACAAACAGAAGTTGCTGTCTTCGTAATTTAATTATACGTAATTTAAATATACTCTTCTCTTTTCGGTTTCCCAGTATTTTTTACTGAAAAAAATTTGGGTCACTGAATCCACGCATTAAACATTCAAAATTAAGATTTTTCATATTTTTTAAATAATTTATAGGTTACGTTTTGTCGATGTCAAAATTTCTCCAATTTTGTCTAACGTAAAGGCCCTTCTAAACGAATTTTCCCGAAATCGGAACCTCACGAAATCGATCCCTAGCATTTGAAATCTTACATTCACCAATTTTTGTCAAAATCGTGCGTGCCGAAATAAACTAAATAATTGTACTCGGCCCCATCGAATGGCCATCGAAGAAAAATGACAGTCGAATGCTGGCAATTGAAAGCTCCCCTTCTCCTTCTCTATCTAAATTGTGCAAACCAAAAAAAAAGTTGAGGAATAATCGTGCGAGCTGAAAAAAATTAAAATTTTACCGAAATAAAGACAGATCATGGGTGATTTTAATGCTATAGACACATTACTGGTTTCATAACTACGATTTCGAGTTAACCATGTTTTCGTTGTAATGTGTCACCCCATAATTATGTTACTCGGTGTATACATAGTTTCGGCATGACATACTTTTCTCATTTCGATGCATTTTTGTGCTCCCAACACCGAATACATCAAAAATGGCGATTCCGGAAACTAATAGTTTATAAAAAAAATCTAGTTTCCTTTGAGTTTTCTATTTGTCATTGAGATATTTGGTTGGCGGGAACAAACTTTTTCTAGCGGGAACAAATTAAATGTCAATGTTGACATTTTTGTCAATTTAAAACCAAACGAGCAGACACAAGAAATTGTAGTGTGTCTAATTGCAATTTCTTTCCAAAAAAAATTGATTTATAAATCAAAAAAATTGATTTGAGATCAAAAAATTTTGATCGAAATACCACGTTCTTTCCAAGTAAAAAAATTGATTTTTTTTTTTGATCGCAATCAATTTTGAAAAATCTCAACACTTCATTAGATTTTTTTTTGACGTTTACAAACACATAAATATGTTTACGTCAAAAATATAAACATAAATATTTCAAAAAGAATAAACATAAACATTATAACTTTTTGACTAGTTGGCTGTGCGAATTTGACAGACGAAATAATTTTATGTCTCGCATTAAAATAATTGTTTCGTTTTCACCGTGGTAAAATAATTGTGTTGACAAAAAAATGTGTTGATATTTTTTGTTGACAATAAACTGTCAATATAAAACTTTTGAAAATCTAATGTCAAGTTTTCACAAATATACTAGCAAAAAAATTCAATCGTGTATCGTGTTCTTTGACACATAAAAAATCTATTTATTTTTGATTTTTGGAAAGAACTTGCTATTAAGTTCTCATCTCGCGAACCATATAGTTTCATACTCCTAGTTACGAAACCAGATATGTGTCTATGGTATAAGTCTCAGGTCTGTGCCCACAAGAATCCTTTATACTAAGCGATCTTGCAATCCTTGTAACAAGATCATGCAAAACATTTTCACAAGATGTTTCAACTCTGTAAACATGTTGAGTAAGTACTACTGAATGGGAGGCTAGTTGAGTGGCGGTCTTTAATATATATCTATCAACAATTCTTTTCAAAGCTTTAAGCAAAGATGAACAAAGATTTATAGAAAGAAATGCGTTTGGGTCGGTGTAATCCGATTTCTAGCTTTCGGGATAAAAACCACTTTACTCATGTAGGAAGATTGTAAAATAGATTGAAAGAGCAGAAGTATGAAATCCTGGATGAGAGAAAATACATACTGTAATTCAGCAAGAAAAACTCCATTCCGACCACCTGATTAATCAAATAGTAAGGAGAATAAAGTGCAACGCAAAGTGTCGAGAGTGACAAACCTATAGGCTAAGGCCGGCGGATTAATGGGAATTTCCATATTGTAAGGGGTTAGTCTGCCATAAGAGAGACGCAATACATCAAGTTTGTCAGAATTATTTTTAAACATAGAACTATAAATCTGGCGATTCCCGAAAGACTATTAATTTGCTCGCAGAAACTAGTCCAAGAAGTCCACAAGAAGCGGATCTTAGATTTTTGTAAAATTATTTTTGAGCTGGTAAAAAGATATTCCAAAGAACTTAATGATTAGATATTTTTGCTTTATTTTTGAGTCTTCTATCAGTTTTTTAAGATCAAAGCACCAACAAATTTTGTTCTGTGTTTTTTGCTTGATATAAGAGTACAAGATTATTCGAAGGTAACTTGATTGTGTTCATCAAAGATGAAGCTAGCACTTCAAAATCATCCATCTAACGTATTTCGCTTAATGAAACCAGCAGAGCCACCAGCTCAAAATAACTCCTGAGAAAACTGTGATTTATAACGTCGCTAAAGCTAGCAGAACTCATCCAGTACAACCTTACAAGATATTATGGATAATTAAAGGCTAATAATAGGCTTAGTACATGCTCAATAAAACATTTTAGGTTCCACCTCTTCCAACTAAACGATGGGTTCTGCTAGCTTTAGAAAAGATAGCTGAGCATGTATCAAAAAATGATTTAAAAATATTTGGAAAATTAAAAAATAATTTCAGGCTAACTAAATGACCCACTATTTTTTGGAGGCCGCTCGTTCTAGAAGCACTAAGCTTTACAACTTCAAAGCTAGCAGAACCCAACTCAAAAATCAGAGCAACTGCAAAATTAAAATTTAATCAAATGCCCCATTAAATTTATAGGCTCTACTCATTCTTGACCAAACTTAAGATCATTTGATTCTAGCATTAAATCCCAAATACAAAGTCGAACCAAAACCGAAATTAGAACGCAAATCAAGATCTATTAACATACAAATAATTAAAAGCTCATTATAGCTTAATCAAATGCATCATTAAAAAACTTAGGTTCCACTCGTTTTCGGCCAAGCTTTATGTCATTTAATTTAAAGCTTACTAAACCCCAATCGAAAATCGGCAGGCGACGAACTTGGTTTTATTGTATAGCATTTTGAATTTATTTTTTCGCAATAAAAACTTACCCAGTAGTGATGAAACGCTAAGATTACCTAACGAAGTTTGATGAGAGCGGGATTTTTATTTACCATTTAAGCGTAAGTAACCAAACGACGAGAACTGGTGACAAATTCAGACCAAACTAACGTTCCTAATCATTTTTTCCGAAACCTTTGGATGGGGTGCTTAAAAGGCGGTGAATAATTTGAATCCTTCAGAATCATCCAGTCTTTTTGCTTGTCTCTTGAAATTTATTTAAAACCTTTGTGTATATTGGAGGGTACAAACTGGTGTACGATGTTGACAGCGGTTTACTCTAAAAATTGTAATGTACGATTAGCATAAAGATTGTTGTTACAAAATAACGTAGTCAATCCGGTTTTGCGTGATTATGATGAAAGAAAAATTAGAAGTATTACTAATTACTAAACAGATATAGAATACTAAGGCAAGAAGCATCTATCTGCTATACTCCTGAACCTTGAATTAAACAATAGGTTGTTGATGATTTTTACATTAAATTTTTTGAACACATACGTGGCATTAGCAAATTAATTATGAAAAGGCCGTATCATCAATTGAGAACGCAAATCATGGAGATTATGAAATCTTTAGTTCTAGTTTAACTGTACAATTCCGGGACATGTGTCAATTGTCTAAGGTAAATATAATGTTAATACAAAGTTAAGAAAATGTGTATTATGTTTTTTTTAAAGTCATTCTTTCAAAGCAAGACCAATTGGAAAAACATTTTTTTCAGGTCCCAATAACGGGTGTTTTTTTAATCCTGATAGAACTTGAAATTGTAAAAAATAAAACAAAAAATTAAGTTTTTATGAAAAATATACTGACAGATCTCAGTAAACTCTGGAAAATCATCATGAAAAATTGGTCGTCGGTTCGCGCAACTTATAGACGACTTCGTGATTTTTATGGCGCACATAAACGCCCATCTGAGCAAGCCATCCGTCGAACTGTGGATAGATTTCGTACCACATACTCTCTAGAGGTGTATGGTGTGTTGCCGGGAATGTACGTACTGAAGAGAATATCGCCGCTGTAAACGAAAGTGTGGAAGAAGATCCAAATTTATCGTCTCGTCGTCGTTCGCAGGAATTGGGGCTCTGTCCGTCCACTACATGGAAAATTTTGCACAAAGATCTCGGCCTATACTTGTACAAACTGCAGCTGGTGCAGGAATTGAAGCCACGAGACCATTATGAGCGTCGTTTTTTCACCGATTGGGCTCTAGAGCAGTTGGCAAATGACCCGTTGTTTTAATGTCAAATAGTGTGCGATGAAGCTCATTTTTGGCTTAATGGGTTTGTTAATAAACAAAATTGCCGCTTATGGAGTGAGACCAATCCACAAGAGACCCTACAGACCTTAATAAATCCAGGAAAATGCACCGTTTAGTGAGGTTTACACGCTGATGGCATCATTGGACCTTATTTCTTCAATTATGGATGACATTGATCCGGACGAGATGTGGTTACAACAGAATGGCGCTACGTGCCATACGGCGACCGCAAACATCGACTTATTAAAATCAAAATTTGGCAATAAGTTGATTTCGAGAAATGGACATGACAATTGACCTCCAAGGTCGTGCGATTTAACACCTCTACATTATTTCCTGTGAGGCTACGTGAAGTTACTGGTTTATGCTGATAAGCCAGCAACAATGAACGCCTTGGAGGATAGCATTGTTCGTGTTATTCGTTGACATACGGCCAGCAGTGCTCGAAAAAGTGGCCCAAAATTGGACGTCTATGTCTTGATCTTCCGAATAAAAAAAAATTTGATTACAATTTAATTTTTTGTGTTATTTTTTGCAGATACAATGCATCAACTGAGATCATAACAAAGCTTACGCAATTACCTTCTCGGTAGTATTAAACCGAGGGAAATATGTTCTAAAAAAAATCCCAATTTTGTTGCATGCAATAAATTTTACAGTATGAAATATGTTCAACAAATTTCAAAAAGCTTATGGGTAGGTTTTCTGGAATGCTCATGGTATGTCATGGTTGTTGCAACAAGTTTCAAAAGCTTGACCTGGGCTTCTATTCTTGAACTATTACGAATATTGTCGGTACCTAAAATTTTCGTAACACTATTTTCGTAATTGTAATGGAGAAATCATAAATTGGTATTCTTGAAACCATTACGAAAATAAGAAAGAGGGGTATAAAAATTAATGACATTTTGTAATGAGGTGATTAAAAATGTCATTCCAATTGAAAAACTTAAGCGAAACAGACGTTTTAAAAATTATTGTTGTGTACTTTTGTGCATCCCAAATTACCAATTGTAGGTATTCCCATATTTTTAAGAATAGAGGCGGGTTAAACAAAAATGTCTTTTGTTTTAGGAAATAAAATGTAAAGAACCAAATAGAATGTTTATTACTATTTCGAACAAAACATTATTTTGGACATCAAATAGAAATAGTGTTGTATTTAAAAAAATTAAAACCAGGGAAATTCTAAAAAATGAATCCAAATGATTACCCATAGTAATAAAGAAAAAAATTAAATCACCTTTTTTACTATCTTGGTAGCAAAATGTCCTTTACATCTCTCAATAAATAATTTGAAACATCAAACTGTGTGAAATCATTGCCTTTTAACTACGAATATTTAAAAAAAATCTAAATAATTTTATTATGAAAATGAAATACGGAACGAAAAAAACCATTACGAAAACTTCAGTAACGTTCCGTTGCGAAAATTTTCGGAACCCAATTTCAAGAATACCATTTTAAGATTTTCGTAATACTTTGACACTAACTGCAGGGTACCGAAAATTTTCGTAATAGTTCAAGAATAGAGCACCTGTGGGTAGATGTTTTTGGAATCTCATTCCTAGGGCCATCGATATACATAAATGTTGTATTATTTTTGGGACATATTTCACACGTTTTAGCATTAACATTACCATTTTTGGCCAATATTAAATTTCGAGAACATAAATAATTGAAATTTCGCTATTACGATGAAAGTATTTAGGAAACATATAGGGGCCGATAGGGGCCACATATCTCTAGTAAATTTTAACAATTTTAAATGAACTATCATCATCAAGCAAATGTGGTGTCACAGGTGAAAAACATGAATCATAATTATGTACTCTTAAAACAATACAACTGTAACACAAATTGTTTAATGATATTAACACGTCTTCAGAGCAAAGCATCATTTTTCACAATCATTTGTTTTATTTTTATCTTATACACACATACATGAGTCGAGAGTACAGTATATAAAAAAATACTTTGTGAATTTTTCAGTTTTAAATTTTTTCCTTAAACATTTTTCATTTTTTTTTTACTTAACAAAAGTAAAAACTTTATGTAACATAGGAAATATATATGTATCTATGTATGTATGTACGTACATCAGAATAAACAACCATTTATAAATGTTTACAAAGGTTGAGTAGCAGGCGGGATAGCGAGGGCGGTGCGATATGGAAATGAATTTAATCAACTTAATTCCGTGGTTGGGATTAAAGAGATTTTAAAGTTAAAAAAAAAAACTTAAAGTTTTCCAACCATGTACACAAAAAATAAAACATAAAAAAAAACAAAAGAAATTAATTATAATAAATTAAGGAATTATGAAAATGACGAAAGATAAGAGTGAAGTGATTTAGTTTTGTTTTCCCATTAAATATGGATTTTTTATGTTTTCGTGTGTATGAACAATATTATTAATGGTAAGTTATTTTCTAAAGCATATAATAGGTCATATTATCCTGGGTACTTCACATATCAAAATAAAATGAGATACAACTAAGATAGATTGTCATTATTGTATAATATAGAGTAAAATGTTTTGGAAACTACTTTATAGTTTTGGAACTAAATATCTAACGGTATATAAGTGTATAGTTTGCACAAAATGTGGGAAAATGATGATAAATGATTTAGAGAATTTTCAAAACCATTATACATCTATATTTTGGTATGTATGTGTATTTGCTAAATAAATAAATGATGTTCAACTCAACTGAACAGTAATGATGTATGATGTCTAATCTCATTCCAATTGTGGTAGCTTTTAATTCAGTTTTATTTCTTAGATATTTAAAATACATAACACTAGACTTAGGCACTAGTTATAAGACAATATAAGCTGTTAAATTAAGTTTGATATGGGTCTAATATTCTAATAAAATAGAATGTGCAATTTTAAAAATGATAAATGTCGAACCGCTGTACGAGAGGATCCAAAAAGTATACATTTGTCGGGTATACACAAAACCGTAAATTTAAATCATTTTTGTTGTAGTATACAAAATCGAAATTGTTTAACATAATCTATTTATACATATGTACTCAGGAAATGTATAGTTATGTCGACCTTGAGTCTTAATACACATTTCATGCATAAACCTTTTACATAAACTTTCCGCAATAAAAAAAGTCAAAACACCGAAATTAAATCAAAAATTTTGCAAAATTAAATCAATCAACGTCATTAATACTAAAAATTGCAACATGTTATCACAAGAAATTAATTTATACATTCAAGTTCAATTAAATTTGAATTTTTAATTTATTGTATATCATAATTTTCAAAAATTCATAAATCTGTTTTTGATCGGTTAATTTTTTTTGACTTCATATATACTCAATTTATATTTTAAATAAAAAACTTAATTAATAAATGTATACAATTTAAATAAATTATCGGTCTTTGGCCCTATGTGAATGTGACTTGTTTCTAAAAAAGTTCAGATAACGAATTTTGTTATGATGAAACGTGTCTCATCTATCGTTGTATGGAAATGATTTTTGAAGGATTTCCGCAAACTATGGTATGAGCATAGAAGCTGTATAAGATAGTTGCAATTTGCCAGCGGAACATAAAAGATTATGATACTCGCCACACGTGTCAGCACGTCAGCAATTATGATGAAATACGGATAGGGATTATTTAGTGAGTTAGGGATTATTTAGTGAGTTTTGGACAGAATTCTAGGATCTGTGCATACTGGACTAAACCTGGCCATTTCATAACCAAACCTTACGAAATTCGGATTCTAGATTGATTTTTGAAAAAATTTGCAAAATTTTTAATAGCTAAGGTCATACTGTGACAACATGGAAAATTTGGGAAAATTTGTGGATTAGAACTTTTATTATTTTCCATATAGTTATTCTCATTTGTTTAAAGTTAAAATTAGAATTTTTACTATAATTTTTTGATTTTCTGCGGCCAGAACCTTAGCTATTAGAAAACCGAAGATATTGGTTACTAGTGGAAGTTTTTGAGATATGGGCTGAGAAACTATTTTGAGAAACTGAGAAATTATACTAATAATTCTAGTCAATAAATTTGCTCCAAATTGTCCATGTAGTCTCTGAGTTAGTATGACCTAAGGTATTAGATAAATAACCCAAACTTTTGGTTACTAGTGTAAGTTTTTGAGATATTGGCAAGAACATGAGAAAAACTTATATGGCCGCAGAAAAAAAAATTGTAGTAAAAATTCTTACCCTTAAATTTTCTTATCCTTTAAAAATTCTTATCCCAAACTTTTTGTGTAGCCTCAGTATGACCTAAGCTATTAGAAAAACAACTGAAAGTATTTGTTATTAGTAAAAGTTTTTGAGATATTGGCCAGAAATGGAGAAGGAAATATATATGGCTGCAAAAAACCAAAAAATTATAGTGAAAATTCTAATCCATAAATTTTCCCAAATTTTCCATGTAGTCTCAGTATGACCTTAGCTATAAGTAAAACCAACGAAAGTGTTGGCTGCTTGAAAGGTTTTTTGAGATATTTGCCAAAAACTGAATAAAACTGTATGATCGCAAAAAATTAGAATGAAAATTCTAAACAATAAAAATTTGTCCGATTTATCCCTCTGTAAGCGATGCCAATTTTACAATTATTAATTATGAAAAGTCGAGTTCTCTCTAGCTCAAAATTAATTTTAATCGTGTATTCTACACAGTACAGATACCATATTTTCATCTAAAATTTACATTTCAATCAAAAATCAATCGAAAACAAATTTCATATCGGTAGAATAGTTTTGAAATGGCCAAGTTTAGTAAAGCGTGCACAGATCTTAGAATTTTGTGCAAAACTCACTATAAAATCCCTAACCAATACTACTATCCAAATCCTTAACACCGTAATCCTTAACAAATGGCGGGAAAACATAATATTGTAAAATTTGACGATGTCACATACCGAGTTCCTTGACTTCGGTGATCAATCAATTTGACATTTTAAGGATCACTTTTACTATTTTATTCCGCTGGGATGTTTTATTTTTTGAAAAAGGAGATACAAAGCAAATAAAAAATATTTCTGTTGGTAATTATTAGGTGTGTGAATATAACTCCGCCCTTCTTTATTAAAATAAAAAAAGTTTCTTTGTTTATAAAATGAAAGAATTATTTATTGTAAGTATGTTCCATCTGCAGCAACAACTTCCCCTCATCATTCGGGCAATTTACGGATCCTGGTCTTTGGATGCGAGCCGATTAATGATCGACCTGGATAAGTAGTACTCTGAATGCGCGAATCTGGTGAATACGATGGGCGGGGTACAACTTCCTATAGTCCAGTAATTTTGCATCGTCGTGCTGAAAAATTAAATTTTTGTGTCTATTTAACCATTTGGTCGTTTTCCCATATAGCTCGCTTCAAACGTATTAGTTGTCGTTGATAGACATCGCCATTCATACTTTCAAATGATTCCAGCAGGTCATAGTATACGACATCTTTCTGATCCCACCAGATATAGAGCATAACCTTATTGCAATGAATATCTCGCTTTGGTTGCAATGGACCAGCTTCGCCAGGCTTCATCCAAGATTTTTGATTTTTTGCGTTTGGGATTCTCATAAAAAATCCAGTTTTCATCTCCAGTAACTATTCTATGCAAAAAACCTTTTCTTTTTTGTCTTTGAAGCAGTATTCCACAAATGCTTTCTCGACGTTCCCGGTCTCTTTTTTTAGTTCATGTGGAACCCTGCTAGCTTTTTGAACCATTCCGTTTGTAAACGTTTTGCAACAGTCGATCGATCAAAATTTAATGCAACAGCCAATTTGAAAGGAATGTTCAGCCAATAACGTGTCCAATTCAGAATATTAAAATTTTTTGGGTGGTTTTCTATGCTCTTTATCTTAAATGCCAAAATCTTTTTAAATCGTCAAAACCATTCTTTGTACGTTGTATTCGATGGATTATTTTGACGGTAAATTTTCACAAGCAAACGAGAATTTGGAATAAAATTCGACTTTTAAACAAGTTAAAAATACTTGTTGTTTACACTTCAACCAAATGTCGCATAGTGCGATTGAAAACTGACATCAAGTCCTATAGAATAACATATCATTGCCGATTTATTGTATACGTAAGCAGTACTAGTAACTACACCTATTGGGAAAGAATCATACACTTAATATATTTTTTTAAAAAAAACTCTTTTGTGATAGTGCTGCCACTTGTGGCAAGTAGCGTAATCTCTTTTTTCTACTGACAAATTGCGACCACCTTATACAGCATAAGAAAAGTAAGAAGTTGTCAAATATCCATAAACAAATTGGCGCCGGAGCAGGAACCGTTTTATGGTAGACGTAAACGCGGTAGATAGCAAAACAGTGATAGATTTAAAATTTAATTTAATTTCAAAATATACAGAATATCCATATAATTTTATAACGAAAATTGTTTAAAAATAAGAAGTAAAGAATATTTAACTGAAGGCGAACATATTTTTAACAAAAACATTTACAATTAAATTGTATGTTCAATATAACCGATGGTATAATAACCGATAATTATGTATAATATTTTAGATACAAATAACTTTTGAGGGATTTATAAAAGATGGCGTAACTAGTATTAAATTGCATCGGGCCATGTTAAAGCATCATAATTTTCCTCTAATAGTAAGTATGTGCCATTTCGCCGAAGTGTTAACAACATGTTTTTTGTGCTCTAACCATGTCAACCTTTGTGCCAACAAAACGCGGGTAGCGCTGCTTTTTTGTTTTAGTTTGAAAAAAAATTGCAGGTGATAGACATCGATTGATGTGTAAAGCCTATGTGGAACACGTACCATTAATAAAAATATGTGCGTGCTAGTTCCGCCATTTTAAAAGTGTCGATTTTGACACTAAATCGACACTTTTAAAATTGCGGAACTTTTTTTTTGTGTTAAAGAACACGAAGAGAGACCAGTAAAGTTTGAAGACGCCGAGTTGGAGGTGTTAGTGGACCAAGACTCGTTCCAAACTCAAGGGGAGCTCGCTGAAACTTTGAAAGTAACACAACAAGCGATTCAAAATCGCCTCAAGACCATGAGTATGGTGCAGAAATAAGAAAATTGGGATCCGTATGAACTCAAGCCAAGAGATATCGAAGGCCGTTTTTCCACGTGCAAACAACTGCTTCAAAAACAAAATCGGAAGGTTTTTTGCATCGAATCATGAACAACGATATCAATAACAATTGATGTATTTAAACCGAGCATTGAACCTCAAACGCCCACAATATGACAAATTGAAATCACTTGTTCCAGTCGATGACTCGTGGCCTGGCCGAGCAGCATTTCACTACTTACGAAGAAGCCAGGAGCTCGGTCGTTTCTTGGATCACCTCAAAACACGAGAAAATTTTCGACCCGGAATCCCATGCTGTCCGAAAGATGGGAAAAACTCGTAGCTAACGATGGATAATATTTTGAATAAAATACATTGTACCAATTTTTCTGAATCTTCATTCTAAATCTTCATTAACATGACTTCTTCGAAGTTATAAAAAACCCTCAAAACTTATTTCAACCCTCAATGACCAATTAATTACTCGAGTACATAATATAACACCCGAGATATACTGGACGTGATTACGACATTTTTAAATGTCAAAATCGCTGTTCGTAACTTAAGGTATAACAGGACAAGAGCGACAACGACGAGCAAAATCGTCCGTCAAATTAAAACACAGAAAACGTACAGTTGTGACATTTTAATTGAGCCACTAATATCAGAGCCATCTATGATTTTGAAGAGCCGTAATATTAAAAAGAGAGCTTTCAGTAGAGGGGAAGCTTTTATTGAATTACTATAAGAAACCGTGGTAATTGGAAAATTTTTGAACATGAATTTATGAATAAAAAATTAAACGAATCAACTAAATTTTAATTTTATATTTTTAATAAACTATTCAAAGAACACATATTTGAAAATCAGCCATCATAATGTAGTATTTATTTGGTAAATTTAAACTAAAGCGGAGCATAAATTTAATAATTTTCCATAAAAATGAGCTTTCCGTTTAGTTGTGTAGGTTTATAAAGTAAGATAATAAAGGGTGCTGCCGCGGATTCCTCTTGCATCCAATTTAAAATTTAGTTTTATAAAAATTTAACTTATTTGGTAAATCCTGGTCACATCAGAATTTTTGAGATGAACGATGCACTTAATAGCAATCTAAACATTCCCCATTTATAACAAAATTAAAGAGAAAACGTGAGCTGAATCGTAATTTTATGAATCACCATGTAGAAAGAATAATATTATTCATATAATAAAATTTTTACATCAAAATCTATTTACGAAAATTATTTTTGTATACAAAAAATCAACGATGTCATGATTATATTATTACAAAACAGAACAAAACGTAAAAAACTTCAATTTTATCCAATTGCAAAACCGAGCTTTCTCTAATTTGAAAATCCGTTTACAGATGTCTCTGTAATAAATTTTACAGATATTACAGAAAAGCGTAAAATAATTAAATAACTATTAACGAAAATAAACCATTATTATTGTAAGTTAAGCGCGAAATCTTTAATACAATAATTTAACATAATTAATAAAGCTCAAAACAATTATAAATTTTATTTATTATTCGGTTGGCGTAAATAAAACTTTTCATCGTAAAATATTCACCATCACAGTTGCTGCGCGCTGTAAAACAATAATAGAAAAATGTCACAATTTTTCCAAATTTTTGTTTTTTTTTTATTTCGATTCATGTTTCATTTTTATAGCATCGTTCGTGTACGTTTTCTGGGATCGTTGTTGTGTGGAATTCAATAAAATAACCCAAGGTCTTTGTTTATTGTTAATCACTTAATGGTTTTTATGAGTATGTAAATGGCCCGTGGCTCTACCCACTTTTTGCATGGTTGACTCATATACGGATACAAAATCTTAAAGCACCAAGTCGTAGTTTGGACTCGTTTATACACCGAGCTGCCTACTATAAGACACGCACGTTACAACCGTCCTGACCTGGAGACCCCCTTTCAATTTGTGTAACAATTTCTATACGGGTAATTGATTTATTAATTTGAATTTGAAATCTTCAAACAACACAAACCTATTAGGTGTGCAACACTGCTTTTTTGATGAAATTCAGCTTCATTGAAAATATAATTGTTATTAATGATCAAAATAATTGCTATTACTTTCTATGATGTTTTGCCATTTACCAGGTAGATGATGAGTGCCTACGCGATCGAAACTTGGAGGTTTCGAGGCAAAATATTCATCGACCCATTTTAGCACATCTTCAACTTTCGTGAATCGCTGGTCTTTCAAATATGATGACATCGATCTTAATAAGTGGTAATAAGAGGGAACCAAGTCTGGCAATACAACGAATGCTGTAAAACTACCCAGTCTAAAGAGAAGATGAGTTCCTGGGTTGATTTTGCTGTATGTGGATGAGCATTGTCATATATCACTATCACTTTTCACCTTCCTTGGCTCGTAAATGATCTTTTTAGTCCACAGCATCACTTGATTTGATCAATTAGGCCTGGTAGCGTCCAGCTGTAATAGTTTGGCCCGGTTCCAGAAGCTCGTAGTAAATGACTCCTTTCCAATGCCACCAGATATACAGGAACACTTACAGCAATATGTCACCCAAAACAAAATAAAAATCATCCGCTGACAAGATCAGTAGTCATTTTTGGTGTGCGAGTTTTGACACTAACGATACAAAAGAGCCAAAATCTTGCCATTTTTAAGTGAAAATTAGTGCTTATATATGTCGTTAGGCTCTGTCCCTGAGACAGATCTTATCTGAGATGACACGTTCTACATTCCTAAAGTACAGGCAGTCATCTCTTAGCCATCTCTTTTAATTTAATTTAATTTAAATATGCAGCGATGTGGTCGGTGGCGAAGTTGATGTCTGCGATGTGGCGTTATCGATGAGGATATCGGTCATGTGCTTGTTTGTAATGTAACATAGCTTGTCAGCAATGTGGTTGTGTCGACGGCGATTTGGTTGCCTCTGAGAATTGGTTTGCGGCGATCGAGCTACGTATTCTAATTGGACTTGTCGGCCATAATTCTGGTTGTCAATGTGGTTGTCAGCAAAGTAGCTTGTCGGCGTTCTGATACAGAGCGCAGTTTGGAGCTGTTCAACCCTAATAAAAAGGATTTTTTGAGTTGTTGTGTGACAATGAATGAAACATGGATCCACTACTACAATTCGAAATCCAATCGTCAATCAGCTGAGTGCACAGCAGCCGGTGAAGGGCGTCCGAAGCGACCAAAACGTAAATGCCGCCCGGTAAGGTTTTTGCCTCCATATTTTGGGATGCGAAAGGTATTTTATTAGATAGTCGACTATCTTGCGAAAAGGAAGACTGTCAACAGTAAACATAAAATGGCGTTACGGGCGCATTTAAAGAAGGAAGTTGGGGAAAAAATGGGCCAAATGCAAAGGAAAAAGGGCTCTTTGCGATAGAAACGAAGATTTTGAGGCCAAAGAAAAATTTTGCTACAAAAAGGTGTCGAAATCTTATGTTGTTGATGAATAAAGTGGAATTTTTAAAAGAAAAATGTTTTTTATAGTTAGCATCGAAACTTATTTACTGGCGTGTTATCCGGTTTTCGGCGATATTTATTTCGTTGTTGTGGGTGTCGGCTAGGTGATTTCGGCGTTGTAGTTATGTCGATTTGCGTTTTATTTATTTCGCTGGCGCTACATCCCATAGAGGGATTTGTCCTTGTTATTTCCAAGGTTACATACTCAGTTTTTTAGCAAGTTCCCACATCGGCTCGGCGAGACATACTGGCATACCAGGGTATAGGTGTTACTATTTCATTGCATTTTTGCGAGTTCTTTTTTGTGTTCTTATGCGGTCATTCAAATTTTTACTAATTGTAGCAATGGTTGCTTGCAATCGGCGATCTGGGCGGACTCCATCTAAACCATATACGAATGATAATTAGGTCGATAATTTAACCGATTATTTTATATGAAGCTCACATTAACACAGCAAATGTTTCGTTTGTTCTACCATCTATCTATGTATACATATACCTAAGTTAGTCTGGTTCTTTGACCGAGCTAATCTCGGAAATTAACTAATCGATTTTGAACAAATCTTCCCCAGTATTTTTAGTGTTCGTACAACAAATTCATTAATAAATGAGTTTTGAGATACGAGATTTCCACATCGAGATACTAATTTATGAATTACATCCTTGGTATCATTAATATTTCTCAAAATGATTTGGGGTGATGGGTGTCTAAATGGATGCTGTGTGTCTAAATTTTTGATGGGTATCTAAATCTCACCTGGCACACAGGCGGCCGAGAAGCTAGGCGCGGCCCTGGAAATAAAAACATGTCATAAAAACAGGAAGGACTAAGCTACATATATATAAAATTGCGGGAGATTATCAAAATCGTTCAAGAATATTTTAAAACAACCATAACTTCGGAGCCGAGTTTCTACTTGCGCACCTAATACATAATGATATGTATTATTTATTATGGTATTTTCTGCATTATGACTTTATCATTTAACGAATTAATAATGGACTTCAAATTTTTTTGATCAAAATATACACATAAAGTCATGTAGATTTTTCAACATATCGAAAATTAGAAGTACAAACGGCTGATAAATTCGGTAGTTGAAAAATTAAACTATCACTATATTACACAAATGGTTCTATTTTTACAGCAATAAACCTACAGGTCCAAAATCATTTGTACGTTCACAATGCAAACCATTGTTATTTTATATAGAATAAATACTTATAAATTAATAATGAAAGATACATTGTCTCATTTCTCCAATTTTCTGAAGGACAAAGAAGTAAAATCTTTGTAAAGGAACTTGGCTAAAGCTTCCGTTGAGCACCAAACTCTTTATTTTTTCAAAAAAGAATTTGTTTGATTACTAGATTTACTCGTTTTCCAATGTAATTAAAAAAAATGTTCATAATAAAAATTCAGATTTATTTAGTAACAATAACAATATACATATTATGCAAAAATGATAAGTAAACTTATTTAGTAACGTTTCTTACAATCATAATCAGAATAATTCCAACTAACCTTTTTTATTGAACAATTCTTAAAAATATCACAATAGCAATTAACAAATAAAACTAAAGAAAAATAAGTTCATGCAGTTAAAACATTTAATTTACGCTTTTTGGAAAGAAGATTCAATGACTGAACTGAGTTATTTTGTTTTTTGCAATAATTATTCAAAAAAATGTTGCACCAAATTTTTGCGCAATTTTGCAAAATTTTAAAATCGGTTCCACCACATTTATTGCAAATTATGTTTAAATAACAGTTATCAATATATTCTATTACAGCAGAATAAAAATATTCATGATGATTACATGAATTTAAAAATGACGTTAGAAATGATTTAGACGTTAATGTTTCAAAAATTTGGTGTACACGTATTGCGAATGATGTCAAGAATTCGGTAGGGTATTTTAGCCCACCACGATCTAAGTCACGCAAATAAAAAACTGTCTCCGGTGGTAAATCATAATCAAGATCTTCATTGGTTAATAATTTGATAGTACATTCGTCACAGTTCAATTTTTGAGTGATTTTTCTGCCTACATAGCCTGACACGTAAATTAAAACTGGAAGAATATCAGGATCAAGCATTATTCTTTCAGCGTAGCTAATAATCCTACTAATTTCTAAACTGTCTATGCAGGCATTCGTGTCATCGGAAAAATTAAAATTAACTTTTGCGCTAAACAATTCATTTTTAGATTTTGTCAGTTTTAGCAAACTGATTAATTTTAGTTTTTTTTCTGACTGTAAAATTTGTTGAACGGTAACATTATAACAACAACCACTCATTTGGCGATATTGACCAAATCGAGCCTCGAGGTTATCTGTTTGAAATTTTCCTAATAAAATATATTTGAATTTGAGATCGTTTAGTAGATAATAGCAGATTTGTTGAAGAACCTCACTTGTGTGGAGTAAAGCGGAATGGGTTCGAAAAGAAAGTTTATTAACATTGGGCATGCCGTACCAATTAGTCAGCCATTGACTGAAACCATTCAAGAAATCAAGACCAAGGGTATTTACAGTTGATGCAGGGTTAGCCAAAGGCTCTCGAGTACAAATTCCTTTAAAAGGAGTTTTAACATTGACAGTAGTCCACCATTGGCATATTATTCTTATAAATTCTGCTGTACCAATCGAGTCGGATCCTAAGAGGTTTTGATAGTGATTGATGGCAACTATATTTTTGTCATCGAATAACCGGACAGCGAAAGGAACATTTTGCCTTTCAAACGCATTTCGAAACAAAACTTTGGGAGCAAGAGCCGGGGCGTATCTCAAAACCATTGTGTTCCCATGTTTATATATCTTCTCTAAATCCTGAAGATGAGCAGATAAAATGTTAGAAGAATTATCGAATTCTGGAAAATTAAAAGACCGGTCTTTGTTATTCATCCAATTATTGTGGATTGATTTAAAAAGATGAACCGTATCAAACAAAAAGAAATTTTTTTTATTTAATAAATAAGGTGAATTTATAAAAAGTGTAATTTTCTGGGAACGAGGAAGTGAAAAATGCTTAAACGCTGCTTTGTTGATTTCATTATTGTCCGATATTATACTTATAACTTCATATCCTACTTCGTGCAATACATCTAAGACTTCAGTTATTTTAGAATACAAAAATTTTGAATCCATTTTGAAAACGGGGTACAGTGCTACTATATCTTTATTTTTTGATAACAAGGAAGATATCATAAATGCTTGCATACATTTAGCAAGAATTGGACGTTCATTAGGCTGAATTAGGCTGATTGAATTATTTTCCGCAATGCCATCTAGCTTATAGCCCTTATAGGTTAAACACGGTTTCACATGAATTTCGTCTATTAAAATATTTACGTATTTTTCATGGGATTCTAATTTTAAAAATTTTTCTATTAAATATTGATGACTTACGCCAGATCGTAAACTACCCTTACAGAAAGACTTTAAATATACTGGATGAGGTAATGTTAATGTCTCATTATTACGGAGAAAGTTGTATGCAGAAGGATAGGTAAAAGACATCATGGACGAAAAAATAAGTATGTCGGATGAATAACGGTGTATTTTAAAAAATATAAGTTTGAACTGTTCCAGAATGAAAATTAATTTTTTCTTTTTGTTTATGTCAATTTCATCAAAACCACATAATGTCTCAAGACTCGATTCTACTTTTAGCTGATGATCATCTATGTTATTTTCGGGTAAATTTAAATTGTTGAGATATTTAATTAAATTATTGAGTTTTGAATAAGTATTACGTTTTAAATTTGACTCTAATAAAAATTTAAAATTAGCGAGTTTTTGCGGAATATTTTTAAAATAAATAATAATATTAAAAAATTTATCAATTTTAAAACTAATGTCTACGAAAGGATTTGCATCTGCCCAACAAATTTTATAAAATATTACAGCCTCACCCTCATACTTCATCATAAAATCGCGGATTTAATATTTAGGAGACAAATAAATATCCCTTATACTTATTTGCTGTGCCTCTATTTCTTGTTGTACTTTCAAAAGATCTCTTTTCTGTTTAATAAATTTTTTTTCCTCCGGATTTTGCCTCTTTACAATGTTTTTTGATAAATAGTACGGTAGGCCTGTGGCGTTTTCACACCTTGTGCACTATAACCACCATAGGCCTGGGAAAATTGTAGGTTCGGCATTGTAGGTCAATCGCAATCTTTTCCGGTTTCTATAATCTAAGTATTAGGGAAAATTAGGATTTCTTACGAGATATAGCAAATTAGAAATATATTTCCTGCCTTGTTCGTTTAAATCGTCTTGCTTTTTTATTATAAAACGTGGTTCAAAATGTACATCACAGATCCTACTCCAATTTGAGGACCTCCAGTTTTTTCTAGGGATGTTCTTTTCCCAATTTGTTCTTGAATATTTCGTTATTAGGGAATTTGAATAAATGATTTGTTGAATGTTTAGATTTGCATTTTGGCACACAGCAACCCTCGGGCATTTTTTTTTATTAAGAATTAATTTCCACGCTTATGTTACACACGGTGTACTTTTTAGATCCCTCACTATTCGAAATTTTATAAATATTATTTCTATAAAAATCTTTATAATTTTGGCACTATATAATAACCCGACAACAAGAAAACTGTTGTTATTTGAGTTATTTCTACCACTTATATATACGTTACCTTATGAAATTAGAACTGTTTCGTACAGGTTCGGTTATTTAAATTTCTCAAGCCGTAAGACAGTCAAAGAAATTGATTATAATCTACTCACCAAACAGTGAAAACTATTTGATTTTGAGCTATAATTTAATTTAAATTATTTTCCGCTAATATAACGAAACTTGGTTAATAGTTTATATGAGCATCTAATAATAATTTTATTAAACGATATTTGAATGATTTCGTATACATAATAAATTGGTGAAATATTCAAGTTTTTGTCGCTATTGTTTTTTAAAATTATACTAAGCGACATCTTTTAACTGGTTTAGTAATTGCGAAGAGCTTTATCAAATTACAATAGTTTTGTTTGGTGAAGCTCTGTTTTGTTTATACTACAGGATGAAACAATATAGGCTGCGAATTTGTTGCTATGAAAAATCAAATTTTTAACAAGTAATGAAAAAACAGTTTCCGAAGTTTGTCATCAACAATGTTGAAAAAGAACCCAAAACACAATAATCCTCATATTACATTGCTACTCCAAAACCCTTTTTTAACGAACGTTTGTTTTGGAAAAATAATGCTGAACTTTTTTATGGAACACTCTATACTAATTTCTGATTTTCTGTACATACACATAAACAAATTCTTGTTTCTACAAAAAAAAAAAATTGTGTTAGACTAATTTAAATGTTTTTGCGTTAACTCAACATAACATGACTCAATATTAAAATAGGCTTTTCCTGAATATTGAATTAACCATTCACATTGAAAATTCAAACAAAGAATTTATGTTTTTATATACAAAAAAGCTTCTAAAAAAATACTAAAATACACTGGTTGGTATGAGAAAGTACAAAAAGCTTCCCCTCTATGAAAAGCACATGGAAAAAAATGGCGGAATCTTACGGCTCTTATATTTAGAAGGCTCTGCTAATATACAAAACATTGTAATAAATTTTACTCCTAGATCATATAACTAAAATCAAATTATCTGTCTCATAAAATGTTGCTTCCCCGTTTACAATAAAAAACAAATGAATTTTACTATAAATATAACCGAGTGCATAAAGGCGGAATTCCATTACTGCGGCTTTTTTTGTGCAGAAAACCAGATTGAGATGCAATCAAAAATCACTATGTATGTGAGAGGCGCAACAGTAAAATTGTTTATACTTAAGCCTTTATTCCACAATGAAACATATTTTTTCAGTAAAAAAAGAGCGAAATAAAAATATAATTTGTACCAAGTACCAAAACGAAACAAAAAATTTACTGGGGAAAATGTTGCCATAACAAGTATGAAACTCAATACTTTTTATGGCAACTTTTGTTCTCTTTGTTACTCTAACGTAATTTTAATATGTATACTCTTCTCTTTTCGGTTTCTTCTGGTTGACATAAATATAAATAAAAAATACAAATCAAAGTATTTTTTATGGCAACCAAAATGAAAAATACCCCCCACTCTCAGCAAAGTTTTACTATTTTACTATTTTTATAGTGAGCACTTGGATCATACATTTTATATGTTTGGTGGAGTGTAATATAAAGCTCGTATATATTACACTTCACCAAACATATAAAATTTTTGATATAAATTTTATTTTTGATATAAATTTATATTAATGCCCAAATTAAAATATTTTACAATTTTTAATTTTTATTATTTACTCTGTAATTTTTATTATTTAGGTTATGTTACAAACGCGGTCAAATATTCCCCTAACTTTAGGCGTTTTTTTAGTTTTTAATTATTGAGAGGAAATAATTAAAAAACGTAATAAAATGATGCCTACAAATAATATTTAGATGTTTTAGTACTTTAGAGGTATAAATAAAATTGATTTAACAATAATTTTCATTTTTTAACTAATTTTGGTTATAATTTCGTAGTTGTCAAATATTCCCCTTAAAATTCCCCTGCCTTTGTCGGATTTTTGATTTTATCTCTTTCTGGTTTTCTGCACAAAAAAAAGCAGTAGTAATGGAATTTCGCCTGAAAAGTCTTGGTATTTTAATTGAACCGCACGATGAGTATAAATAAATATTTGAATAATAATATAAAATAATATTTAAATAAATTATAATTATGTAACATTTTTGACTTTTTAGTGTTTTAATTATATTTTTAGATATAGATATGGGTAAAATTAAAAGCACGACACCTGGTGAACGGGAGGCAAATTGGAATAGTTACCAAACATATGGCAATGTCCAGAAAGTGAAGATCATAATAGAAAACGTAAAACTTCTGTAGCCGAAGACAGAGTTTTCTTAAGAATGAGCAAGCAAGGTCCATTTGCTACTTCCACACAGATTCGAAGTGGCTTCAATAAAATAACCATCGTGGATGCATATGCAAAAAGAAACCGCATATTTGGGAAAAACAAATATTATGGCAAGAGAATTTCATTTGCTCATGAGCATTTAAGTCATAACCTCATTGTTTGGAGCGATGAAAGTAAATTTAACTTGTTCGGCAGTGATTGTAGACCATATGCGTTAGAGGCCCTCCAAATCAGGAATTAAATCCACAGTACACGAGAAAAAACTGTAAAACGTGGCGGTTCTGAAGCCATCGTAAAAATAGATGGGGTCATGGATGCACACAAATATATATTTAAACGTGGTGGATTTTTCAACACGACAACGACATCAAACAACACATCCCGACAAAATGGTTATCCGACCAAATACTATTTAACTAACTCGGCGATACAATTGTTATATTTGTTTTTAAGTAATCAAAATTTGTAATTTGTTTACAATAATACGAAAGTATTTTCTATACCGATTTTTGTGCGAGACAGCTTTTTGTTAAACGTCTCCTTATTTTCAAAAGGGCATCTTCCGTGATAGGTTTGCATCACGTTTTTTAATCGAAATACAGCGTCTTCAACGAAGAACCAAGGACAATCTATTTCAGAATCTCGCAACTTTTTACTTTCTGGTAAATGTCAAGAGTGCAATCTGCCAATTGTTTCCCAAACCCGCTGTTTTTTCAATTTCCAGAACCGCTCTAGCTGAAATACGCGTCGGCATCGACGGCTGTTAAAACAATGATTTGAATAGAAATTACACCTAAGAGGACCATCCTATGATTTCCTTTACATTTAAAAATAGTGACCCGTTTTCGATAGGCATCTTATATTATATGTTTATATGCTTCTCGCCGATGGATCCGAGACATTTGACAAACCAGTTTTAATTTCAAACTCATGTGCTAGTTGTAACCAGTCAGCGAAATTCTGAGAAAGAGGATTATTATCTGCACACATATTAATTCCCTGTAACTTTATATAAATCTATGTATGTGCTTTATTTCATTTCATAAGTTTAACAGCCCGTCGATCTTTAACATTAATCGGAGTTTGTCAAGAATATTTTTTATAGTATCTTTTAACGGGTTTAGTAAAGCTTTAAAATGGCCAACACTCATTCACGTAACTTTATGATAATGTTCCGGGTTATTTTCGTTAACGTTACATGATATAAACCAACGATTTTAACTACACGTTCGTCAGCTTTAGGAGGTGCATTGGCTAATATTTTTTGTTTCTGCTGAAATACAAATTTGAAACCCTCTGACTTCTATAATCCCTACCTGTAGACCTCTTTGAGATATATTTCGAGGAGATCGCCTTGCTTTTGTAGAAGGATTTTGTGTTTTCAATGTGATTGTATGTTATAGTCCCCGTGAGGTCTATCCAGACCAAGGACAAAATTTCACTTAGATTGAACACCTGCATTTTTTGAAAAAAAAACAAAGTAGCACTATAATAATACCGTTACTTTGTCGAAACCGCATCGAGACGAAAAAACATCTCAGTTACTATAGGTGTATGTGTGCGTGAGTTCAATAGAAACAAGTGTTCAGTCTTGCAGTATTATTTGGTGCGAAAATATCTAATTGATAAAAAATTAAAATTAGTTTGTGAGGTAAGTATTTTTTTAGTTGTTTGCATATAATTAATTACTAGTTGTGTTTATGGAAATATTGGTAATAATAGCGGGAAGCATCTAGCACTATCTCATTTTTCAATTTGTTCACATTTTTTTCCTCTGTTGTGTAGAAAAATGGCAAGCATAAACCGTAGTGTAGATAATTTAGAAAGCATGAACGAAGTGGTGGATATGGTGAATATGGTGATGAACAGAACAACACGTTTCCGCAATTTATCAGCAGAAACGCAAAATGTATATTATATAGAGAGAGTAACTGATTTTTTAGCTAATGATCCTCTCGCAGGTGATGATATTGATGATCCGGATTACGTTCCAGAGACGCCTCTGATGTTGAAACCGAATTTGAACTCGAGTTAAATAATGACGGTAATGAGGATGAAATGACTCATGGCACGGAACTTCAAGATGCAGTCCATGAAAGAGAAGCAACGGCATTGTATGTTACAGCGAGCCCAGCTAAATTTTATAAGTCCAAAGATGGAAAAATTCGGCTCGTTGATCCACCATCCAGTAACTGGTATAAATCGAGCGCATAATATAGCTCGTAATGCTACTGGAAGACTAGTTGTACCTACTTGTGGTACATTTCGAAATCCATGCACGATTTTAAAATCAATGATCAGTCCAGAGTTTGCCGATATCATTGTAAGAGAAACAAATAGGAAGGCCCATCACATAATTCGAAAATAGAACGATGATAATCCAGAAGCCAAACCAAAAGAATGAGAAAAACTTGCAGTGAATGAATTGTATGCTTATATAGGTTTGGTACTATTTGCCGGAATGTTCAATACCGATACACAACCAACGAAGAAATTGTGGGCCGCTTATAATCACCCCATTCATAAAGCTACCATGTCACACAAACGATTTAAAATCATTACCAAATACATTCGGTTTGATAACGGTAATACTCGGCCTCAGCGATCGTTGACAAGTAAGTCGGCAGCCATCGACGATATTTTACATGCATCGTTGATCGTACCAAAGCCAGATTGAAACCATGTCCTTCAATATGTTCGATATTGCCGGCTTGGCATCATTCAAGAAGAATTACAGCCAAAAAAAACAAACCGACAAGCGCCGGTCTTTTGTCATCGAATTGGCCACCCAACTTGTAACCCCACACATGCAAGAACGATTGTTAAATCCGAATATCAGACGTTTTCCACATATACGAGAAGCAATGGCAACTTTTCATGTTACCAAGTATTACGCCTAAAATGAAATAAAGCAACATCAATATCCAACTAATTTCTTATAACTTTATTTAAATAACATCGTTTTTATTTTGTTAGATACAGACATTACCACTTGACGTTAGATCTTACAGAGGTGCAGACATAGACAGCGATCATATGCTTGTCATATTTAAATATAAGTGCAAACTGTCATCTACGTTTAACAGACAAGCACAAAAGACCGTTCGATGGAATATCAATGCTCTAAAAGACCAAGCGTCATTGCAGGGTTACCAATCAGCTGTCACTAACTATTTAGAGCGGCCCAGCAACAACGAAGAAGCTCCCTCTAACATCGAGGAGCAGTGGCACGCTATACAGTCAGCCATAACCACCGCGGCGCAAAATACCATCGGAAGAAGACCTCCGAGGCCCCGCAATGATTGGTTCGATGACCAATGCCGTAGAGTCGTCGAAAATAAACGAACGCTTCGTGAAAAATGGTTGGCTCGCAACACTAGAAGCACTCTAGCAGAATATCTCCGCGCTAGGAAAGCCACGACTAAATACCTTCGACAAAAAAAGCGCGAACATATGAGATTATGCATCGAAAACATCAGCTTCCAAGCTGAACTGGGAAGCTCAAGGGACTGTTTTGCCAACGCCAGGAATCTCACTAAAGACTTCCACCCAAGAACTACAGCCATCAAAGACGGGAATGGAGAGTTGAGAACAAACGTGGCTGATGTTCTCTCAGTATGGCAAACCTACTTTCAAAATCTGCTAAATCGGAATGACGACGTGACCCCCATTAGAGCAATAGCTCCTCCAGGTGACGAGGTCTTTGTCGAATATCCCACAGTGGAGGAAGTAGACGCAGCTATTAGTCGATTGAAAAACGGAAAGGCACCCGGTCTCGATGGAATCCCCGCAGAATTGATTAAACTCGGAGGCGCTACTCTTGCAACAAGTCTATACGATCTCGTCGTCTTTATTTGGGAACAAGAAGAGCTGCCTGAGAATTGGAAGACCGCGCTCATATGTCCGCTGCATAAAAAAGGCGACCGTCTTAAATGTGAAAACTATCGTGGCATAGCCCTATTGAACGCTGCTTACAAAGTGTTGGCTAATGTTGTACTTGCCAGACTCATCCCTTTCGCCGAAAACATCATTGGCGACTATCAATGTGGTTTTCGACCCAACCGATCAACCACGGACCAGTGTTTTACCATGAGGATGATCTTGGAAAAATGTTGGGAGTACAACATAACCATACATCAACTATATATAGACTTCCGGCAGGCATATGACAGTATAAACCGCGACAACTTATGGGCCGTGCTCATATGCCTTGGTATCCCTGAGAAACTCGTTTCGCTGTGTAAATTAACAACGTATGGGTCTGTATGTAGAATCGTAATTGAAGGAACTGTGTCAGACTCCTTTGAAATAACATCTGGCGTTCGACAAGGTGATGCACTCGCGCCTTTGCTGTTCAATTTGGCCCTTGAGTACGTAGTGAGAAAAAGCAACATCAAAACTTCGCGCTGTATATTTAATAAGTCCGGCCAAATTCTTGGATATGCAGATGATATCGTGCTTCTTGGCCGAAGACCTAGCGATATCAAAGACAGTTTCATACCGCTCGATCGCTGCGCAAGAAGACTTGGTTTGGAGGTGAACAGCAGTAAAACCAAATATCTAACAACACCCAGGAACATCTCTAGTGCAAATCTCGGAATTGGCGACCACAATTTTGATGGTGTCGAAAACTTTAAATACCTCGGGTCAGTTATAACATCACTGAATGAAATGCAGGCAGAAATAAAAGCCCGAATCGCTGCCGGACAACGAGTTTGTTACGCCCAATCAAGATTATTGCGTTCGAAACATCTATCGCAGTCGTGCAAGCTCGCACTTTATAAAGCACTAATAAGACCTGTGCTGACTTTCGGAAGCGAGAGCTGGACCATGACCTCTAATGATTGTAGATTGTTATCTACATTCGAAAGGAAGGTCATCCGTTCAATTTTTGGTCCAATTGAAGTTGCGAACAACGAATATCGGATTCGTATGAATCACGGAATAAAGCAACTCCTCGGAGGAAGCGATATCATCGGATTCATTAAATCCAATCGAGTGAGATGGCTCGGCCACGTTACAAGGTCCCAACAACAACGGATGATATATAAAGTGTTTCACCAACAACCAGCCGGAGTACGTCGTAGAGGAAGACCCCGACTACGCTGGCGTGACGACATTGAACAAGATCTGCAAGCATTAGGATGTCGAAACTGGAGGACGAGAGCAATGGATCGGGATGGATGGAGGGCCATTGTGCAGGCGGCGAAATCCCTTCATGGGATGTGAAAGCCAGAAAGAGAAAGAGAGAGAGAGAGAGAGACATTACCACCAGCAACGTCAGAAGCAGATCAATCACCTTATGCTATCTTGGCTTCTAATCGACCATCGTGTCATATGAGAAAATAACCATCGTGTCATATAAGAAAAACTCGATTTCTCTGTGCAAAGTGTGTTAAGCCGATATGTGTCACCCATTTAAAAACCGAGTATACATGCCATTCATGTGCTTTTAGTGCCGCCCAATGAGCATAAATTATTACTTGTAATGATATTTTTAAATTTATTTTCATACCCCAAATATATACACATAAAAACATACGTACACACACACACACACACACACACACACAAAGTTTGATTTTATTTCGCTTATTTTCGTGGACGGTCTATCTGTTTACCACGACGCTTGTCGTTGAACGCACTTGCTCTGTTTGCAGCTTTACCGAAGACTCGATAATCACATCGAGTATAATTTCAATGTAGTATGAAATCACAAGTTTTTACTTTGGGTAAGCAGTTAGAAATTTATAGATCCGTAATCGTAAGTCTTGAGAAAGATTGTACTCCCTGCTGGTGGTGTACGAAAAACATACATATACACGAATTAAATATATTTAAATATTTTTTAATAATTTAATACCTAAATAATAAAAGTAGCAAACGAAAAAAAATTTAAAATTTATTATCAAACACAAAAAAGCTCGTTTTTTACCTGCCGTACCTGTACTCGTACGTATTTATTTCCCGACTGTTTTCAATTTAAATGATTTATTGTTGAAATACATAGTACGATGTACACATATCCCAAGCACAATAAATGGTAATAATTTTGGGTACACTGCTTGTTTCTATATGCGTACTTTCAAGTATGTGTGTTCTCGTATGTGATGTTTGTACACCTAATTCATGGAATTTAAAGGAAAAATATTAATATTCATACTTAGATAGAATTTCGCACAGTCAACTCACAAAATAAAATGAAATGTTGCATCTGCCTCAATCTTGTGTTTGTGTATAGTTAAACGATTTATAACCCACAGTATAGGAAACTGTCAGCCGTAATTTTATCTGCTTTATGCTGCTATGATATAGAAATTAATTTCGATCGTTGTATATTCCAAGAAAATTTTTTTAAGGCGAACTTACTCAAGGCTCAACTTTATTTCTTTCGTATTTGTTGGATTGAAAAAAACTTTATTCCGGTTTAGTTTTGGTATTAAGAATAAGTTAGTACAAATAGCAGAACCAGATGTTAGGATTTATGTCTTTTTATAAAATGATAAATTGTAAATAGTTTAACTTGTTGTGTATCGGATGGTTTTATGATTGGTTTTATTTAGTTTCCGATTTCCGTCATAAAGTAGATTTACAAAATCATTTTTAGGCAACCCTAAAATTTTGCGCAACACAATTTAACACAATGGCTGATGGCACACGGGGTATCACAGAAACCGTATTTTTCTTCGTTTCTTTCCCCGTTTACCTATGATACCGGTTGTAATTGTGACTTAAACAAATTTTCGGTGCAACCACACTAACACAAACATAAATGAAATAAAAAATATTTCAAGGACATTTTTGACTCATTTCAGTTTAAATTTTATTTTCGCGAGAGCAGAGCAAAACAAAATAAAACACACACATATATACAACCATTATCTGCTACGACTAGTTGGCCTTGAAAAAATAATCAAAAACCCAAAAATCTCGTGTGGAATGGGACAATCACAAAAATGCGACAAACAATTGTTAGAAACGGATTTAGAGATGATTGTTATACAAACAATTTTACATGGAAACAATTCTACTCTGAACAATTCATCGAAAAATCGAATATGCGAAAAAACAAATAATTCATCGAAAAGAATTATAAATGAGGGATCATCTAATGATTGAGAGATCATCTAATATCATTCCTTCGGAAAAACTATTCAAAAAAAAAAAACTTTCAGTTTCGCGATTACGTGATAATTTATGATACTAAGACTGCGGTCCGATTCGCGACTTATTTCAAATAAGTCGTCTTATTTGACTTATTCAAAATGGCGGCTTGAAATATGTTATCTGCTGGTCCAATTCAAATCGAGACTTATTTGAACATAACCTTACATTTCACGACGTAAAGTACATATAAAATTTCCTTCTAAGGTCGTTTTTGGCCGCCATAATTTTACAAAAAAAATATTTTTATTTTACATTTACAAATTATAATTATATTAAAAATTTATTTTTCTACTGCTGTCGTATTATCACAGCTAAATTTTATTACGTACAAAAATGTATGAAATATCATATTTTGTGCAAACTCTCCAAAATAAGTCAAGAAACTCTACAAATAAGTCTTCTCGTAAGGTGACTTATTGTAGACTTTCAATAAGTCAGTCTACACAAAATAAGTCATGAATTGGACCGCAGTCTAAAAACAAAAAATGAGAACATACAAAAAAGTTTACAAGAAACTACCTATTATGGGACAATATACCATTTCGTCAGAAGCAATTTTAAGCATGTTTTGAGGATACCTATCTTACAGAGTTCATTGGTCGCATCAGCGAGCTAGAATTCAAAAGGGTTCTTCGATATGCTTATTCATTCATGGAATCATTTTGATTCCATACAAAACAATATGGTAAGAACTAACTAAGTTATGTTGAAGGACAATGGACTTAGGCGACTTGTAGGTAAATGCTGGTAGTGAATTGCCGCCACCCAAAAAAATATAAGTTTTCGCTTGCAAAATCTTATTTTAATTTTGCAATTAAGGGAAATATTTAAAAAGCGCGACGGTTAACCTCATCATGTAAACCTTTGGTCATCTGTATCATTTATAATTATCTTTATGAAAATAAGTAATGATAAATTCGGGTAAATTTTAAACTGTTTTGCTGAAGAATTGAGTCAAAATGGTTAAGGCATCGTTTATAATGTTCTAAACTATTTCATTTGAGATTATTCTAAGGCCGGAATTACACTATAAAAGATCTTTGTCAAAAGTGTTTTATAAAATATTTGAATCAATTTTTTTTTGAAGAATTTTGATCAAATAATTTTTGAAAATTACACTACGTAAAAGATTTTATCAAAATTTTCCTCAAACTTCAGTAAAATTGGAACAACACCGAACAGCGTATGGATCAACATTAAGCTGTGACGATTTATCATAGTTATCAGTTGACGCAATTCTTGGTCGTAATTGGTTCTGATGTCATCTCCAAATAACATAGTTTTTGTCAACGAGGTACATTCTTCTCCCCAACGGTTTGACGATGTAGGGTTTTCTCCATTTTTGTGAACTTCTCGGTGAAAAATCCTTCGCGTAAATTTTGTCATCGACGTTGTATTTAGTCGATATGGTGCAATGTTCTCTTCTTACCTTTGATTGTGAAAATTTGTTCTAACACCCGAATTGTGAGCGATGATGTTGTTTTCGGCATTGGTACGACGATATGCGTCCACACAGAAAAAAAACATTTTTATCTGGTGTTGGCCATTCGCAAAATTCTTTGTTTGATGCTGGTGCGTTGAGTTGGCAGTTTTCACATTCTTTGATGATTTTTTCAATGTCACGATCGAAGTTTGGCCACTAGCAATGTCAACGAGCAATTTTCTTCAGCCAGGTGACACTCCAATGTCCATCATGTAGTAGCTTCAGTGTTTTCCCTTGTAGGCTTGAAGGACGACAATTCGGAGATGCTCTGTCTGTAAGAAAAGGATATCATTAAACTTGTTTAAGCTCGACGATGCTTAAAATAATCTGAGTAAGACGATTCAGAGGTATTTAATTTTTCAGGTCACCAATTTACTACGTATAACTTCACTTTATGAAGCAGCAGATCGGATCGAGTATGTTGTACTAGTAAATTGTAGTCGATTGGATAATCGAGATCGTTATAAAGTTCATTGACTTGAAAACAGGCCTCTTCGCTTTTGTCAAAATTTTCATCTGGTCCACATGGTAAACGTGATAGTGTGTCGGCGTTGCCGTGGTATTTCGTAGATTTAGACGTTGTCGTGAATGTGTAGCTTATTAGAATGATTGCCCCCGTTGAAGACGGTTGACTGAGCGAACCGGTAATTTTTGCTGGGATTAAATAACGAGACCAATGGCTTATAGTCGGTAACCAATTCGAATTTGCGACCTTGCAGATATTGATCGATTTTTGTAACGCGAATGTTATAATCGACAATGCATCTTTTTCGATTTGCGAATATCCTTCTTGTGTGCTGTTGAGTGATTTTGAAGCGAACGCAATTGGGTGTTCAGTCTCGTCAGGATAACGACGAGAAATTAAGGCACCAATACCGTAAGAAGAAGCATCTGTTACTAAAATGATTAGATAATCGTTGCAGAAATGAACGAATTGAGCAGTAAGTATTAACTATGACTTGAGTTCATTGAACAATTTGTCTTGCGCTTCACCCCAGTAAAATTTCACGTTCTGTCTATACGCAGTTGGTTAAGCGGAGCAGCTACATGAGAAAAATCATTGATAAACGATTGTAATAGTTCATCTGTCCATAATATGACCCAAGTATTCGATGTCAGGCTTCACAAATTTGCATTTGTTTAGTTGTAGTTTGAATCCGTTGGATTTTAATCGTGATAATACTTATTCAACGAGCTCATCATCTAAATATACTGCACAAAATTCTAAATCAGCTGAGATTTGTTCCATCATTCTTTGAAAAATGCCTGGTGCACTAGATATTCAGAAAGGTATGCGTTGATATTTGTATAATCCGAACGGAGTGTTTATTACAAGGGATTTTTTGGATTCATCAATAAATTCAAGTTGTAGATAGGCATCTTTCGAATCCACTTTTATAAAAAAATTACCCCCTTGTAGCTTGTAAAATAGCTGTTCGATTCGAGGGATTGGGTGACGATCCATATCGACTTGTGGATTGACCGTCACTTTATAATCGGCGCAAATCCGTATTCCCCCATTCGGTTCCTTTACTGGTACGATTGGAGTAGCCCATGATGAAGTTTGGATTGGTTTAATGACGTTTTGTCAAACCAATCGTTGCAATTAATTTTTTACCGCTGTTCTTATGGCGAACGGTAAAAGTCGTGGTTTAAAAAATTTGGGTTTTGCATTTTCTCTCAAACTAATGTCCGACTTTCTCGGTTTTCCTGAGAGGAGATTGTATTCACGCTGCTAGGGTATATCCCTATTTGTTCGTTGTCATGGACAACCTGGAAACCCAATGCTTGGAACCAATCCATGCCAAGAATATCTGTAGCATCGTTTGCGTTTACGACGATCACAGGTAAGACGAACTTTTTATTACGATAGGAAACTTCAACATTGACGGTTCCCTTTATTGAAATGTGATGACCCATATATGCTTCAAATCATGCGGGAGAATTGATTAGCGTATACGTATTTAAGCCGATCATTGATGATGATGCCCCAGTGTCCAGTTGAATTCGTACCGGTTTCAAATATGTGAACCACAATCCACATTTTGTTGATTTGAAAATTTGAGGAAACATCAATTCCCTTCACCATATGCATTGTTTGAGGCTTGCGATTGTTACGTTGTGGTGAATAGGAGCTGCTGCGAGGGTTACGGTGTGGTCGAAAATTTGCGAAACGACCTTGACGATGACCTCTATAATTGCATCGTCGTACGCAGTCGTCTTGATGATTGAGCCCGTTGTTGTAACTTGTGAGTGACATACATACAGTGGCAATATGACCGAATTTTTTGCATCGATCACACGTAGCTTTATATTAAGGACAATTTGGACGATCGTGTTCAATTTCACATTGCAGACATGAGTTCAATGATTTACGAGAACGATGATCTTTTCTTGGATGATGATTATCCACCTTGCGTACTTGCGGTGCCGATGAACATTCGCCAATAAATGTTGCAATTGTTCGTACCGTTGTTTCATATGCTTTTGCTATTCCGCGTATCCTTATCAGACTATCGAACAGTTTGTCTAAAATATCCAATAAATACAATCCGGCATTCGACAGAAAAAAACGCTCTTTTTTGTCATCGTCGACGCCATTGGTCAAAAAATGCTGATTTAGCTGCATCAAGTACGTGTCACATGAAGATTTCCCATGCTCAAAAGGAAAAAATGGCGGTACGTGTTTTGTTGTCGTTGCTAACGCCAACTGTTCCAAAATTTTATTTTGATTTTTTAATAACTGGAGCATAGCAGATTCGTTTATGTCCTTTCCAGTATTATAGCCCATACTTGTATCTTCGTCGAAGATACGTTTGAGTTATCCACTGTTTGTAATAAAAAAATATGCCACTTTTATATTATAATTGCACGCGACTTATATCTTCGTCGCCATTTTTGTATTATACTTTATTTCCACAACACTACTCGCAATAGACAATTTTAGAAAATGAATGCAAAGTTTTTTTACATACGCAGTTTTTATACATACAAAAAGGTAACGAAAAGTTTGACAGAAGGATCGAACGTCGTAGAGGAAAGATGTGTTTTTGTCTCTCCTCTAAATAAATAAATAATTTAAATGTGTTTTAATAAATTAATTAATTAACTAATATTATATAATATATATGTGTTCAAATAAATAATAATTTTAATATTAATAATAATAATTGTGTGTTCGTAATAATTAATAAGTAAAGTGAAAATGATCGATCATTTACACTTTGAAATGTGTGTACGCGTTGTTTTTAGTTTTAAGTTTAATGTAGTTTTTTTATTAAACAGTTAACTATTTTTAAAAAATAATTATATAATAATAATTAAAAAGTGGTGTCCAGTGGATGAAATGTTTTTATATACATTAAACCGTGTTGAAATATTTGTAACGGCATATATTTCTACGCGAAGTTTATGTCGTTTTAATTTTTCGATATCTGTATATGTATATATCTGCATATTCAGAGAAGAAAATGGAGAGAAGTATCCTTTTAATATATTTTATTATATACATAAATGTTATATGGTGATTGAATGGTTATATATTGTGGGTGTGTGTGTAAATACAGTGACGCTTCGGTAAGTCGAATTACTCCTTAAATCGAATTTCAATTTATGGTAGGAACATTTTTCATCAGTTTCCTGTTTAAAAAATATATATACATATATATGTTTAATATCTAATGTGTACATATGCTCGGGTAGTTCGAATGAAATTGGTTTTTGATTTCTTTTATTCGAATTTTCTCTATCTTAAGCATATTATTTTGCAAACTAAATGGATCGACTTGTAGAAGTTTTACTGTATAAGTGTACTAGGAAGAATTCAAGGTGTTGGTGTGCGAATGGATGTTGTTTATATGTAAATAATAAATTTCTTTATTCTTGAAGCTCTCTTCGCTCTCACTACTCGTTTTGTATTTACACACAACGATAATTGTCTTAAACGTATGGAAAGCAAATGTGTGTAGGGATGTATAGATGTATGATCCACGATATCCCTTTTTCTACCAAAAAAAAATACATAAATTTGGCACATTAAAGTATCAACCACACAAATGTGCGAGTATAAAACATAGTATGTAATGTCGTTTTAGATAAAAAAATTTCGCTTGATTATGTTGGTTGGTTCAAAACACATATAAAAATAAATTTTCTACAAAATCCTTTGTCTTACCCACACAATTGTGTGAGCAGGCAGGAAAATTGATATGGAAAAGTTGGAGGGTATAATATTGCTCATGTAAATGTAACGTCAGTGACGACAACATACATGTGATTACGGTTTTTTTTTATTATTTTTTTTAAATAAACAGATAATAAATGTATATTTTTTTTCTAAAAAAAAAAGCTTATTTAAGTTTCATAAGTATAGTTGAAGAAATTTTTTAATTATTTTCTTATTTTCAGTTAAAATCAAACAATGTTTTACTTAAATAAATCATTCAACAATCTTGAAATCCACATCAACTAAGAAATTGTGGCCTTCTTCAATTTGTAACCAAACCCATCAACTACATATTTCTGATAAGAACAGAAATATTTAACACTTTGTTTTTTAACTAGCGGAAATCGTGAAATAACGAGAAATAAGGTCGAGATTTAATTTTGATTTGTAATTTAGGGTACATCGTCTGTTTAAATTGATGAATTCTTGAGACCACAAATGTTTTTGAAAGTTGTGGATCGAGGAGGCATTGCTGTGATATCGTTGATAGTGATTTGTGAGCTGAATTTCTTTGTATATATCCCTTTCTCAACCAAAAAAAAAGGGCCATTCAAGTCCAAACCACACAAATGTGTGAGTAAAAAATCATCATCATCCATTACATGAGTTTTTGATAAAAATTTCGCTAGACTTGAAGTACAACCAATACAATTGTGTGTATAGGGATAGTGTTTTTCTTTTTTTCGGACGAAAATAAGTGTTAAAGGAATGCACAAATCTGTAAGTTGGTTGAAAACACATACAAGGGTAAATTTTTGACATGGTACTTTTGCCGTACCCACACAATTGTGTTAGTGGGTACTTAAAGAGATATACAGATATTTAGACGTAACAATTATTTCATAGTGGCTTCAGACAGGTACATATTGTTTTGTTGGTAAACATATGTATAAACAATTTTACATGTTTTTGCTAGCAATGTGTTATGTGCTGTGGCTATTGTGTGATTATGGTTTTATGTTATATACTCATAATTGTTCTATCCCTATTTTGCCGTCGTTTTGAAAAATATATCTCGACGGATTGTTTTCTCAAATGTTTCGACCATGGAATGAAACGTGGGGTGTACGCAACAAAAAAAAACAATTGTTTAGTTAAACCACAGATAAGGATTACTATCTTAGATGATGATCTTTCCTGCAGCCGCGACGTGTGTGAATCGGGGATGTTTGATTTGCATACCCGGTTGTAGTGGGGTACGATGGAGTTTGGAGCGTAGGAGATGAGATGCCTAAACTATTTAATGTATAGCTCTCGTTCATTTTAATGTGGGGTTTCATAACAACTGTTTTGTGTGTTGGATGTGTGTTTAAGTGTGACACGGGCGAGGAAAGTGGACCTATGCTGCCCGTTTATTGTTGTCGATCGTTTGGGGGTGTCTCTTTCTCTTGCGTATGTATTTGTATTAAATGTGGGTGTGTGCGTGAGGGGAGTGTTGTGTTGTGTTTGGTGCGGTTGCATATCTGTATGTGTGTATATGCGGTCGGAGGCGTTGTTTTTTTTTTTTTTTTTTTTTTTTTTTTTTTTTTTAAAGAGTTGTTGCAGTTTGCTAAGAAGGTCAAATTTATTTTCGCGTTTTTTTTATAATTTTGGTTTATTTATTATTTTGAACGGTAGGGGTGGGAAGAAGTAGCAGAGCGGGAGCGGACAGAGAGGGATTTACTCTTGAATGTTCAGTTGAGGATCGTGGAACTTACGGACATTCAGTTGTATACGATGGGTTATAATAAAACTCAATTTTATTTTATTGCTAAGAAAAAAAAAACTCCATTATTTTTATAATAGCCTTCAATCGATCTGGCATCGATTCTACTAATGTTTTCGTTGTTTTTGTAGGAATTTTATGTCATTCCTCAATAATAGCTGATTTTAATTGGTTTTTTTGTTGAATTGAATGATTTTCTTTCATTTTCCTTTCGAGATTGTTAATTGGATTTACATCTGGGCCTTGAGGGAGGGGGGGAGTCTTAGTCCAATCACTTTTGGACCCTTGAAAAGACACCATATTCTAACAATCCATGCTTTATGTTTAGGATAATTGTTCTGATAAAAATGAAAAATATTTTCTATATCCAGTTTTTGAGCCAATTCTTATAAATTTTCCTTTAAAATGTTAAAATAATTTACCTTGTCGATAATCCCATCAATAAATCCCAAATGACCAACCCCTTTATGACCCATAACACCCCAGAACATTACACTATTTCCACCGTGTTTAAACGCTGGACATACATTTCTAACATTACAATCTTCACCGCGTTTTCTCAAAACTTTTTGTTGCCTTTTACCTCTTTGAAATATGGTAAATTGACTGTGATCGACAAAAATCACATTTTTGCAAAATTCAATACCTTCATTTTTATATTTTAAGGCAAAATCTACTCTTCTGTATTTTCTTTACTAATAAAAGGCTTCTTCCTTGCTATACGTGAAAAATAACCATTTTTCTTACAATTCTTTTAACTGTAATGGGATTTATATTTTTACCATTAAACCTGAAGAGCATTTTAGTTAATTCTACTTCAGTTAACTTAGGATTTTGTCTTATTTCGAGATTAATGAACTTTTCATTTGATGGTGATATTTTTCTCGGACCTTTTGTGCTAGGTGTATTTTGTTTTCGGCCTTCTTTAAAATATCGATCATAAATTTTTGTCCTGTTGATTTACAAATGTTAAGTAGAAAATCAATAACGATCATATTAACCGACGTACTTTTAACCACTTTGAAAGAATACAATCAATTAAATTACGAGTGTGAAATAAAATAAATATTGAACTGCACTGATTGAATAATAAACAAAAAGCAAAGTAGAGAAAATACGCACTAAAAAATTATAGCTCTTCCGTATGCTCAAGTGTTTTTCCGTGAAGTCGTATACGACTGAATCAGCCAGGCTACACACGATTTCAGCTTCTGATTTCAAATTAAGTCGTCATAGATTTTTATTGTTAATTTAGACCCTTATTTTATATTGAAACACCAAATTTTTTTTTGTATTGTTTTGTTCTGTTCTATTTCTATTTTTTCATTTTGGATTCAGCGAAAAATTTAATGTCACAGTTAAAACGGATATTGCAGGTAAACGGGGAAAGAAAGGAAGGTGAAGCCGGACTTATGTAACCACATGTACCATGTGTGGCATGGCTCAATGTCTGTAAGTTTTGTGATCTTCAGATTGGTATCCTTTTTGTTTGTTTTTGTTTTGTTGAATTATTTTTTTTTTGTCAGTTGTCTAGGATGGTTGATGGACTAGGATTGTAGGGAGGATCCGGGGAGGTTTTCGTTTTCTTATTAAATTTCAACACTTTGATAGAAGAGACGTGCCGTGTACGAATAAATGTTTCTGGCTGTATGTGTGTATATATGTATGTATGTATATATATATATATATATATATATATATATATATATATATATATATATATATATATATATATATATATATATATATATATATATATATATATATATATATATATATATATATATATATATGTATGCATGTGTTTACATATGTATGTATACATGTATTTATTAGATGCACAATTGAATGTTTTTATTTATAATTATTTTAGTTTATTATATTATTTTATTATATTATATATGATTATGACTTTTTTTTTTTTTTTTTTTTTTTTTTTTCTTTATTTAATTAATAAATGTTCATATTATTTAGCAATTGTTGATGATCAATACATAGGCTTGTGAAATAATATTTCTTTGTAATATTAATTGCTGATTGTCTAGTTTAGACTTGTATTGTCTTTGTGTTACTAACCATCGTCTTTACCTAGGTGTATGTAATCGGGCCGACTGAAACAATCAATTTTGTTTAGGAAGTCGAAAAGTATCAATATAGTATTCAATTTCAGGTGATTTCCAGATACATGTGAAATAATAACATTTTTTCTTAGGTTGCTGTTTTAAAGAAGCAATTGTTGATGATCAATACTTAGGTTGCTGTTTTAAAGAAGCAATTGTTGATGATCAATACCAAGAAGCAATTGTTGATGATCAATACTTAGGTTGCTGTTTTAAAGAAGCAATTGTTGATGATCAATAAATAAGATAATAAATGTTCATATTATTTCATTATCCATTTAACCTATTAAACCTCTATCCTTCCCCTAGTAGACTAGTTTTGTGCTGTTTTTCTGGACCTTACTTATATTATGTGTAAGTTAATTAGCAAATAGCAACTCTTTTAATTTTCATTACTATAATGAATTAATGATCACTTATTTGATACACATTAATTATAAAGTATTTGCTAGGGTCAGTGAAAATTGCCGAATTTAATTGTCATTGCGGCGTAAAACAAACTCTTTTCCGTATTTCTTTCTAGATCGATAAAAATTCAAATTTTTAATGATTTTAGATAAATTTTTATTTTCTGTCATTTTGCGCGTGAAAATCATGTTTTAGTATCTTGTTTTTATGTATCTTAATAACTTGAACCATGAAGAGTAAGTAATAAGGTTGAATATATTGAATACAATTAAGTAGTCAATAATAATCATACAGTTTGTTTTCAGGTTTAATAATTAATATATGTTTACTGAGTTATTTGGCTAGTTTGCAGTGGATTTATTAAATGCTAAGGGTTTTAGAGAAATTATTAATAATTTAATGTTAATTATTAATATAATTCAAATTATTATTATTATAATTCAAATAACTATGGTTTCAGGAAATTATATTGTAACTTGTGGAGTTGTAGAGGATTAAATTAATAAATATTGATATTATTTAGGAAACCGGTAGATTAATTAAGAATTAATTTCAGGAATCTTTAGATGGTATGAATTAATATTTCTTTTAAATATTAATTGCTGGTTGTGTAGATTAGAATTGTGCTGTCACTATGTTACTAACTAGTGGCTTTACCTAGGTATTTGTAACCGGGCTATTTTAATGTATTAATATAGAATTATATTACAGAAATTTCCAGATGCACGTGAAATAATATTATTTTTCTCAGGTTGCTGATTTAGTGAGGCAATTGTTGAAGATCAAAGCAATACCATCGTTATCCATTAAACCTATTAAACCTTTATCCTTCCTCTAGTAGATTAGAAGTAGATTAGAATTGTGTTGTGCCGTACGATCGCTAGGTGTCTGCAACCGGATCGTTCCGTCCCAAAAAAAAAAAAAAAAAAAAAAACCTTTCCTATCCTTCCTATTGTTATGTGTAAACAGGCTGTAGGAATAGGCCCGGCGTTATCCGGGACTCTTGGCTAGCACTTGGTTCTACAGTCCAATCAATCAATCAATCAATACAAAAAGGTAACGAAAAGTTTGACAGAATATCGAAACTGCTAGAAATTAATGAAGTGAAGTTACAACATATATGAAATAAAAGTTCGTTGAAAATGAGTTCAAAATGAATAAAAAATTGAATTAAAATGTTCCATTATTATTTAATTTTAAAAATGAATTAAAATAAACTGAAACTTAATATTTTTAAGTTAAATACCATTTTTAATACAATTGGTATAGGAAATTTGTCCCACAAAAAGTTCGAGCCATATTTTTTCATATTGGATTTATTTGCAAAGATGGCAGCAATAGAAAGAGCTGAAAAATCACAGCTCCACAAAAAAAAACTCCGGCACCCGAGACGAGAATAGGTGTCCTATATGTTTTTGAGGTCGCTGATCACGAATCTGCACTCAGAATTGCCGTATCGCATCAAATTTTTTTTCAAAATTGCTTCTATGCTAAAATGAAATATAAAAAAGCAAAAAAAAAATCGCCAAAAAACAGACTAAAGTCCCGAAAAAATTGCGAAAAATCCTAAAAAAATCGTGGACAGTCAGACAGGCAGGCGGGTAGACATGCGAGTAGGTGAACTGGCAGGCTGACGAGCAGGCGGGCTTTTTTTTATCGATTTTCATAGATTTTTTGCGATTTATTCAAAATTTTGATGCGATACAGAAATTCTGAGTGCAGATTCGTGATCAGCGACCCCAAAAACATATAGAACACCTATTCTCGTCTCGAGTGCCGGAGTTTTTTTTTTGTGGAGCTGTGTAATCTTTACAATATGAAATAAAACACATTAAATAATTTAATTGGGTTCAATAAATTACATTACAACTACATAGAATTTTAACATTTTTTAAACTAAACGTAAACTACATACTCGCAGATAGTTTAAATTTTTACGTAAACGTAAATAAAATCTAAAAAATGTTAAAGTAAACAAAAGTCCAAATAAACCTAATTGTTAAGTTCTTATGAATTCTAATAAGAATATTGATTGTAACTCAAAATATAGGGTGGGCCATCTGTTGGTCTTTTTTTCAATCAATGAATTTTAGTACTTAATGTTATCTGTTCTAAAAAAAATATGTTCTAAAAAACCAAATTTCGTAAATTACGTGAGAGTATTGGTCGATATGGACGTCGACTGAGCGGGGGCAATCAACAAAATTATTGATCGTTTTGAAGAAACTGATTCAGTGGAAGGTCGTAGATCATGTCGTAAAAAACCAAGCACATGAACCAGGCATATTCACAAGAACTAAAGATTTCACAAACCACATTATGACACATTTTACATGTTGATCTTCATTTGCATCCATACAAAATTCAACTAACTCAAAAATTGAAGCAACCAGACCATTTAAGTTGTCGTCGTTTTATTAATTGGATGCTCGAACGAAATGATGGTTTTTCGTAAAAGCTCCTTTTTAACAATGAAGCTCACTTTCGTCTTAATGGGAACGTCAATCAGCAAAACTGTCTAATTTGGGGAGCGGAGAATCATCATGTTATTCACGAAGCAGAACTCCATCCGCCAAGGGCCACTATTTGGTGTGGTTTATGGGCTGGTTGCATCATTGGGCCGTTTTTCTTAGAAAACAACAGGGAAATGCCCTTTCTGTGGCGGGGAACGTTATCGCAACATGTTAACTGGTTTATTGTGGCCCAAATTGAATGAGTTGCGTGTCAACGACCTTTGGTTTCAACAAGACGGAGAAGCGACATGCCTCACAAGTCGTGCAACAGACCATTTATTGTCAACAAAATTTGCTGGTCGCATGCTTTCAAGAAATTGTGAAATTTCTTGACCACCAAAAAGCCCGGATTTAACACCACTTGATTTCTTTTGTGGAGTTATTTGAGAGGCAAGGTGTATGATAATGCCAATCATCCACAAGCAATTCCAATTCAACCAATTAAATACAACAATCGAGCTGAAATTGTGGTCATTGATCTGATTTTATTGGAAAAAGTCAACGAAAATTTTGATGTTCTGATGCAGGCCAGTAGACGCAGCCGCACTGGGGATATGAACGATATTGTTTTTCATACATAAATGGCATAGACTCTTCATCCCAACATGTGTTTTATTTACAAATGAAAAAAAGGACTAACATATGGCTCACCCTGTAGAAGCGAGCTACTTTAGTGAATCTAATTGATATAAATAATATGAAAAATAAATCGTAGAGTTTGTCGGCACGTTCCAAAACGTGGAAGTGATAGCCTTACGATAACAGTCAAGTGCGCTTTCCAAACGGAGAGTAGGGGAATCATTTTTCGTTCTTGTTGGAAAGAGAACACTATATACTCATAATTAGGTATTTTTTGTTAGCCGTAATAATTTTTGTAACACTCACGCTTCTTTGAATATTGTAAATTTGTACTCATTGTAAATTTTATTTAAAAACAGAAAATACATATCCGAAAACATCAGAGTGTCGATTTTGTACCAAAAATGACAGCGCGAGGTGAGCAAACCGAAAAAACATAGTAGTGGTTATTTTATTAATATTGGCTTGCTTGAGCGCACTTCATTTTGTTTATATTATATTTTTTTAATTGATGTATCAAATGCGGTTTCGTACGTTGTTCAATTATTTGAAAATGAAAAATCAATCACATAGCAAACAATCGGTTCCCCTGCTCAAAAGCAAGCGAAAAGAAGAGGTCAGGTATACGTCATCATCATAAATATTCAACCGGTTCAACCGGAATTTTTATTTTGCTACTTGCCTTTCCAAAATTAACAAACAAAATGCACAGACACATAAGAGAAAAAATACAATACAGATATAAAATTGTAAATTTACAGTGTATATGTACACAAAATAATTATTCACTAGCTCGCGCTCTAATTTTTGGTACAAAATCGACACTCAGTTCTCGCACATCAAATCGATTTTACTAATTTGAGTACTTGTAGTTCATATAAATGCTGGGTATCGTAGTTTGTCAAAAAATTCCTGTAAGCGATAATGTTAAGCTTAGGTTGACACAAGCAAATGCGCGAAGAGCGATTTCCAAATGGAGGGGCGGTAATCGAGGCGATAAGGATACATTTTTTTATAAGATTAATGCAGCGAGTATCTGCTATCCAAATACCTACGTATTTATTTTTTATTACTTTTTAGTTACTTATTTATTTTTATTTTTTTTCGTGGAAGTTACGAAAAATTTCATAATGTTATTGATGGACCACGTTAAACGCACGAGAGAGTACGTAATGATGCGGCTGATTTCATAAATAATTTCAAAGTTGTATTTTACTTTTTAAAAGTAAACAAGGGATTAGGAGGAAATTTCAACTTTAGAGTTTTTGTGTGAAAAGTTGAAAACTTTTTTTAGTGATTCTACGTACCACTCACTCTAAATTTAATATTTATCCTTAATAATTATATTTCTTCAAGGACATAAAACTTTTTTTGGTTGGATCAAAACAGATTTTTAAAGTTCGATAACAATTCGAAATCCATAATCTCGTTTTCAATAATTGTTATTGTTAATGTACTTACTAACACTTTATGAAAAATAATTAGCTCACGGCACTTACCTGAAAAGAGAAAAACATAATTTATTTTTAATAATGTAATTTATGATGAACAACAAAATAATTTTACACATTTTGGCTAGAATAGGAATAATTAAATAATTGTCATTTAAAACACATTTCTTAGCCAATTATGAAAAATTAGACATGTTGAAAGGAAATGAGGTTTTTAAATAATTTTTGGAAAATGTCCTACTTAGCTGGAACTCAGCCATATCTTAACCGATTATGATGGGATTTGGTTTTTTGGATGAAAATCGGATTATTAAATGATTTTTAGAAGGTAGAAAGTTTTGGAATATAACCACAAGAGGCGGATCGGGACTATCTCTTAAGTGAATCTCTGTGATAAAGTTAAAATAGTGTGGGTACCCAAAAAAAGTAAATGGTTTCACGTTTCTGACATCGAAAAGTGTAGGAAATAACAATTTACATCATGCGATTTCATTGCAAAAATCGGCGGAAGAAATGCTACATATGGTCATTATCGTAAAATCTGGAGATGTGCTCGCATAGTGACTATGTAATAATTGAAGGGATAAAATGTGGTATCTAAAAATGTTTGTGAAGTTTCCTAAAGTAGACAGACCGGCGAAAGTAGTGCTACTCTATGGCAATTATCGCAAAATCCTTAACATGTGCTCGAATGGTGACTATAAGGTGATCAAAGGGAATGAAGTGGGCTATCTAAATATGTGTGTTGTATGTTATAGAATACACCCGGTCTCTTGTCAAAGCTATAAGCTCTATTATATGAATCTGGATTATGGCGGTCATCAAAGGTTCGGTATTAAACTAAATACGTCACTCTTTTCCATAATTTGGGAGGTCCTTGTGAAATTTGGTGAAAATTAGTGCAACGGATGTGGTATAACTTCTAATTTTTGCAATGTTGTTGAAAATTAAATGATTTGTGAAAACTGATCAAGGATTGGTAGATTTTAATAAATTTAAATATTAAATGTTCCAGAAGGTCATTGAAGGCTTTCTAAAATTTAAAGGAATAAAGATTTTTGGTTAAACAAGACAGTGATCAATAATAATATTGTAATCATGATTGATCTGCTATATCGCCTGCTATTTACTACTTAATATCTTCAGGCACTCTACAGTACAGATGATTTTTTCTGATCGGAATAAAATTTCATACTTCAGCATTTTTCATTAATTTGGAGATCCAAGTGATCTTTGGCCGAAATCAGTCGACAGTAAGTGGCAGATTCCATAGGATCTTTTTCGTATTTTATGAATTTAAGAAAAGTACAGTATTTACGAGAAAAATGATTTCCACTAAAACGTTTTAAATTGAATTAGCAAAAATATTAGCCTAATGCTAATTCTATTTGACAGACTACTGGTTTCATAACTATAGTTTCGATTTAACCATGATTTCGTTGTAATGTGTTATGACTAACCATAATTTACAACTAGGTTTATACATAGTTTCGGAATGAGATATTTTTTCTCATCCCGAGGCATTTTTCTGCTCCCAACGCCGAAAACATCCAAAATGGAGATGCCGTGCATTAACAGTTTACCAAGAAAATCTAGTTTCCTTTGATTTTTCTATTTGTTATTGAGATATTTAGTTGGCGGGAAAATTTGTTTTTCTGTTCTGTCAAGCCGTATACATAAGTCGAATGGAAATCCGGGATTTTCACATCTCGCCGTTTTATCCAATCAAATGAAAGAAATCCGAGTAGTACAAAATACACGCCCCTTTCATCCCAAAAAGTTGACAAAAACTCAACTCGAAGGAAAAAATCCTGCAGACAACCAACCTAAAAATACAAAACTGTAATTTTTGAGCAATATTTACCAACCTAAAAAAACAAAACTGTAATTTTTGAGCAATATTTTGTAGACTATTTTACTTTTTTGCTCGTGTCTGCGTTCTTCGGGATGGCATTTGAATTTGTTGTGTTGTAAAGCGTTCTACAAATTCGTATTATTTTGGGATTATATTGAGTTTACTTTTAGTTTATTACATAGTTTAGTTAAATAAATAATACTTAAAGGCGACCGCATGTACGCAGATAATTATCCGGATAATTAGTTATCAACAATGAGAAGGTAGTAACAAATTTAGGTAGCTCAAAAATTCGTCAATTTTGCTCATTATTATTTGATTTGACATTTGCAATTGCCATCCAAATATTTGTTTGTGTTTTTTTTGTGAGAAAATTTTTGAATTTTTAACGGTTATTAGAAAAAATGTCGATATTATTGGTATTTTGACGCGGGATATGAGTATTGTAGGTGCTGACAGCTATTATTATAAAAAATCGGTCGCGTTTGGATCGTAGACGTGTACGACGATTTGGTGTAAATTCAATTAATAAAAATAGACGCTGCCAGGGTTTTTATGAAAACTTGGTCGCTGAAATGAGGTTGAATGATAATGAAACCTTCATCAACTTTCATCGAATGATGCCATCAGCATTTGACGAGTTACTGTCAATCGTGGGTCCCTCAATTGAACATTTTAATGTGGGAGAAAGGTCCATAAGTTCGGGTCAACGCTTATCATTAACCCTTCGGTAAATATTTTAACATAAATATTGTAACCGGTAAATTTAAAATAAACTACAAATATATAATATTTTTTAGTTACCTCGCAAGTGGGGATAGCATGATCTCTATTGGAAGATATGCTTAGATATGCTTATTGGAAGATATGCTTATGTGGGAACATTTAAAAGTCTAGGAGCAATAGACGGCAAACATGTGGTTATACAAGTAATTATATATATTAGAACTAATTTAATTTTTATTTATGTGATATGATTTTTTATATTTAGGCAATTGCAAATTCCGGGTCTACGTACTATAATTATAAGCATAGTCACAGTATCGTCTTATTTGCCATATCAGACGCAAATTATAAATTTATAATAGTGGAAATTGGGGCACCAGGCCATATAGGTGATCGCACAATATTTAGAAACAGCAATTTTGGGAAAGATGTTTTAAGTGGTGGGGCTAATTTAAGAATTCCACCTCCAGAAAATATGCGAGATAATAAAGTATATTCCTTCTAAATTAGTGTTTTATTAACTAAAATGTTATTTATAAATTATTACGACTAAATTTGTATGTCAAAGCTTGAAAAAAAACTAAACAAAATACGAAATGTCACAAATCAGCAAAAAATATTATACCCAACATGCAAAGCAACTGCTCATAATTTTATTTTTATTTTTTTTAAGTTTTATGCTTGCGGATAATATTGTTCAAAGATAGAAAAAATTTAACTCGGGAGGGGAAATTTTTCATCATTTTCAATGATTTGGTTGGTTGAGATCGCGGATAAATAATTATCCACATAATATCTGCACACATGCGGCCGTCTTAAATATATAATATTGTTTATATAGGTGTAATTCAGGTTTAAATATAGATTTATTTAGTTTTATTAATTAAAATTAATAGAATTTATATGCGAAAAGTAAGAAGAGCACATATAAATAAAAATGAAGTTTTTTAATTTATGGTGTATTTTTTTAGAATGACTACCAACTGATTATATTTTATTTTGAAAAAGACATTTTTTGGAAATTAATTCACTAATTTAAAAAGAACGCGAAACAAAATTTATGGCAAAAAAATAAAAAGGGGGCGAAACAAAATTTATGGAAAAAATTTAGTTTATAAAAACTGAAATACTATGAATTTATTAAAAAATGAAAAACTAAAACGAAAACTAATATGATTTTATATTTAAAACGCAAACAAATTATGTCACAATTGAAATAGACCAAATACAGAGCAAAAATCCGATATGTTACTAACTTCTCGTTTGAGATGTGAAAAATCCCTGATTTCCATCCGACGTATTTATACGACTTCAATACAAAAGTCATTTCTGACAATTTAAAAGTCAATTAATTGTCAATCTTGACGTTTTTATCAAGGCCTACTCAATTACTATTTAAACCCAAATGAGAAGACAAATGAAATTGTAGTGTGTCTTGTGTTCTCATTTACTAAATCATGATCCCGAAATCATGGTTACGAAACTGGTAATGTGTCTGTAGTATAAGTCAATTTTACAAAATTTAACCGGGAATGACGAACTTTGGCAAAAAACTGTTTTTCAACTTTTGATTTTTTTTACATAAATTCTTAAGAGGGTCTTGTACCAAAGTAATGGTATCTTGTGCAAGTTCGATAAGCACTTGTGTGAACATTTTCTTCTAGAATTTTTTTATATTCATTAGATAACATGTAAAACTCGTGCCTAGTTTTCCTAGTTTTTTCCAAATTTTCTTTTAATATTTTGTTATTAGCTCCCAAACTTGGACAAGTTGTGCAGGTTCGATTGGAATGTACAACTACAGTAGACAAAAAATTCTTTCACAAGAATTAACAGTAACTCTTAGTCTCGTGCCTAGTTTTCTTCTTCTCTAAATATTTTTCAATTTTAATATATAAATTATAAAAATAAAAATAGTTTATCAAAATTTTCCATGAAAATAAGTTCAGCAATATTCCGATTGGTGGCTATTTCTCGTTTGGTATGCGCGTGCAAATGAAAAGAATCAAATGTTTGTGTATTTGTTAATAATTTTACACGGAACAATGGAGATGAAAAAATACGTAAATGAATGAATTTTGGTATTGGTTCTATATTTATGATTATTCAATCGAAACCAACACTAGTTTATTCTACATACAATACTAATGTACTTCTGAATGTAGAATATATTAGATTTATTGTGTTGTGATTTGTATTTCGATTCGATTTAAAAAAAATCGAATCAATGAAGACACACATTCAAAGGAGATAACGATGTAATTTTTGATACACATTATATATGTTTTTACTTATTATATATGTACATGCTTCGATATTTACTATAAAATATTTTTTGTGCACTAATTTATTATTTTACAAGGCATTATTTATTTATATAAATTGTAAAGCCTATGTACATATGTACATATATACCAATAAGCGAAATTGATTATAAAAGGGCTTGGGAATTTTTAAGTTTGTCGAGCTACATAAATCTATCTTATTCGATCAGATCATGATATCTATCGTAACAGATTAATTTATGGTATGGGGCTTTTCTATCGTGAGCTTGTAAATCGGTATACAAATTATATCGAAAACAAACGTTTGATCCAATATATGGTGGCGGTCTGGTGTACGTATAATGTATGTTGTATGTTAGGACATACGAAAATAAATTTAATTTTTACTAAATTTTATTTATTTTACTTTTGTTCACGTTTCTATACCCATCATGCGTTGTTGATACAGGCATTATTAATGCATTTTGTGTTTACGCGGGATTTCTTTATTACTAAAAACTATTCCATGAAAATAAGGACATGAATGTACTAATTGACTTCAAATTATTTACTTTCAATACCATGCATATTGCTATGTTTTCGTTTTTATTCCATAACACTACACTATGTTGATTTTGTTTCCATTCATAAGCAAAACTAAGAGATCAAAAGTATACATATTTACCACTACTACATAGGAAAATAATATAATTTGATTGTACATGTGCGTATTTTAAATTTTAGGTTAGCTTCAAAATTAAAATTTATTTGAGTAAAGGACCCTCTTAAACAGAGCCTGTTAGTCTCTAAGCTTATTTAATACAAATATAATATAAATGATATAATTAAGTGCAGCCAGCTAATAGTGTGTTTTATAATATTATTTTTAATGTTTTATATTTTATTTGTTTTTATTTGATGTTTTATAGTAAGAATTATTTGTTGAATTTAGGGGGATTAATGTCTATTGTCTTTTACCCGTGATAACAACTGGTATAAAAATATTCTTTTGGTTTTGGTCTCCGTACGTTCTCTGTTGGGCTTATAGTGGTTTAACACCTTGGTTAGTAAGTAGGGTTTTCTCGAACTAGTTATGCCTGCTTCAACTCACTACCCTTGGCTTGGGTAGACGTACTTAAAGGTCTAGTCCGGTGAGTACACACGTGTATGTGATAATATTATACTTACACCTTATACCGCCCTTTCTACTGTTTTTGTTTTTATTATTAAGAAATAGATCAGTTATGATTTTAATTTCACCAATTTATTTACTCTTTATGGACTCATTTATAGTTATTAACAAACTTTTACAACGATTTTTTTTCAACTTTGATAACTTTGAAATTTTTTCTTTTGACATACAACAGTTAGCTGATTTTAACAACTTTAAACTTTAAAACCACTTTGGTTTTAATTTTACTTTTATGACAACTCTCACAACCTCGCTATGTCAACAACTTGTTTATTGTAATGGTTTCGCGGTTTATATAGTATTTAGTTTTCGTTGATAATTAGTTTTAGTTTTATAAAAGGCGGGACTAAAAGATCCTTATTTTCTGTAATTCTAATTAAACTTATTTATGATTGGCCTGATTTTGTGATTCCCACATTTTAATCGGGGCCTTCATTTATTACGAGACTATGTATTTTTTATGTGACAATATGGCATATGGTTTTCTAGTGGTCTCATGGATCTTTGTTTACATTCAAATGTTTTGTATTTAAAATTTCCCACTTCGGGATAATGTGTTGACATTATACACATGCGGTTTAAATCAATTCTTGTGTTTATTTTAAGTCAAAATATGTTACTTGCGTTGTTATTGTTACAGTATATATGTTTCGGGATCTTTGTTATGGTTTTTGTTGCTATCTTGCATTTTATATAAATTAAAGGTTATAATACATTTTGTCTATGTTTTTTATGCATATTTGTTGTTGTATCGAAAATATGTTTCGGGATCTGAATATTTATTTTGACTATCTTATGTGCTCTATACTTAATTATTTGATTTATGTGTAATTAATTCCTTTCCTTTAAAGACTTATGCTATTATTGTATTTTGTGTGACCTGGACAGTGTTTTAGCTCGTTTTGTATACGGGTCACTGTCTTGGAAACACTGTAACGAATCATCGTCACAAGTTTTGGGGATCGAACAGATGATTTTGGTTTTGCTTCCCTGACCGAAAATCGTTTATTAATAAACAACTCTGTTGTAATGCGGTTGGTTCCTCCATACACTCAGAGAGATTTTACTAACTAACGGTCCCTATACTTATAAAAAGACGAATTTTTGTCTATACGGGGTACTCGGATTTTTATTTTTGGTGGAAATTATACCAGTCGTGCTATTAATAAAAAGAAAAAAAAAATTAATGAAATAACTTAACGTATATGATAACACAAAAGTTTATATGTAGTGTAAAATTCTAGTTAAAATATTGTATATAGCATGAAACTTTATTTATTTTATTATTACGAATCAAATATCTGAATAAGTGTCATTTAATTAATTAAGTTACGATAAATTTTGGAATGTACGAAAAATATTTAATCAATATCATAAACACATAAAATTAATATAAAACTAAATTTCTATAAGCTATATGGACTTGAAATTAATAATATTTGTGTTGTGAATCTTTCCGATTTATCACCAATAATAAGTGTTTATTAATTTTACGAATTGTTGTGCATTTCAAAAACAATTGTGGTGCCTAAATTAATTCTGTGCTTATTAAAGGCATGAACTGTTTAGTGAAATAAAAAAAAATTGCAAATAAATCTATGAGTGCATGCATATACACACGCCAATAGTCGAATGGCAAGTATGAAATGAACGTAATTAACACTTAGTGAGCTTATTAATTAATATAATTATAACTAAAATAATAACGATTACATAACTAAGAAATAACCAAATAATACAAATAAAATAGTAGTGATTAAAATAATATTGGGGTGTGGCAAAAATTACGACGCTAAAATAAGCGGATAATAACCTGGAGCTACTTTAACGGATTATATCGTACCGTTTTCGTAAAAATGACCCGTCCGGACGCAACAACAGTATACGGATTTTGTCTCAATGATCGAGATCGATACGAAAGATATAGTAGTAGCATTTATGTGTGTGTTAGTTTCATGCGTATGATTGTTTTACTGGTATACTGGTATATCAAAGGGCCGAATGTCGAAGGGCCGAATGTCGAAGGGCCGAATTTCAAAGGGCCGAATGTCGAAGGGCCGAATGTCGAAGGGCCGATGTGTCGAAGGGCCGAATGTCAAAGGGCTGAATGTCGAAGGGCCGAATGTGTGGAAGGGCCGAATGGGTCGAAGGGCCGAATTTTTATTTTTATTTTTAGAAATATATTTTTTTATTTAATTTATTTATATTTTTATTTTTTTTACATATCCCTTTTTCAAACAAAAAAAAATTGCACTATATAAGTCCAAACCACACAAATGTGTGGGTAAAAAATAATAGTATGTAATGGCGTTTTTGATAAAAAATTTGGGTAAGATGAAATTTTTTTAGAAAATTACGCCAAAAAATTAGCTTGTGTGGAAGTACAACCAACACAATTGTGTATATATTTATATTTTTTTTTTCGGACTAAGATAATTTTGAAAGGAATACACAAATGCGTAAGTTGGGTTAAAACACATACAAAAATAAATTTTTGTCATGGTACTTTTACAGTACCCACACGATTGTGTTAACGGGCAAGAAAAGGGATATACCTATTGGTGGCGCAAGACAAAATTTTCCTTCACCAAAATGTACCGCTGACTGGATACGTGATGAAAAATAGTAAAATACATAAATTCATAAAAAATTAATTTATGTTTAATAAAAAAAATTTACAAAATATTCAATAAAACAACAAATTTAAAAAATTATATTTCTAAAAGCAAAAACAAAAATTCGGCCCTACGAACCATTCGGCCCTTCGACATTCGGCCCTTCGACATTCGGCCCTTCGACCCATTCGGCCGTTCGACACATTCGGCCCTACGACATTCGGCCCTTCGACATTCGGCCCTTCGACATTCGGCCCTTTGTACCCATTCCGGTTTACTGCATATGCAAACCACGTGCAATTCTTTTTTTGTTTATTCATATTAAGCCTTTCAGTGCCAACATGATTTCGGCTAGTATATTGAGGAACACGATCGCTCTTTTTGGCACTCAAAGAGTTAACCATTGTAAACGCCATATTTTTGTGTTGCTTACGTATTTTCGACCTTTTTTACAGTTAAAATTTTATTTTTAAAATTTATAAAATTTAAAATAAATTTATTTATAAAATTTTATTAAAACATATAAAATTAATTTATGATAAAAAAAATTAAATATAAAATATATTAGCATGTTAAATATTCACACTTCACAGCTCGAGAGCAGACGTAATGTGCTGAGAGAAGGAAATACGCACCATAAAAATTAAACCGATTCGCCCGGATCGCGTTATTTTGATACTGTTCATCATACAAATGACACAAATACGAACAAAAGTAAATACAAATACGAAGACATAATTGTGTATTATACACTGTGTACGTATTCGATTTTTTTGCTTCACTCATTTTAAATTCACGAGACAAAATCGATATACAGGTATTTGGTAATTTTTTTTCCTCTTACAAACTATAAAATCGCAATATTAATTAAATAATAATTCAAAACCTAATTTAAATTGAAATAATAATTTTTTTTAACTAATTTAATTAAGTTAGATTTAATCATATATTTTTTTTTATTTTTCCTAAACATATTTTTTGTCATAGGCAAAATATTTCAAATATTATATATTTTTTTTATCATTTGAATATTACTTTGAGATAATAATTTTAAATTATTTGAAATAATTTGTTCTTAAATAATTATTATTAGTTTTAATAACTTATATTTTTACTACTAACCAAACTAATCTGTTTTAAATTATTTTTTTCTTTCTAAATATCTTTACTTTTCTTTAGGGGGACGAAAAGTGATGTGAAACGGAGTAGACGTGTTTTGTTGTCGCTCCTTCATTTAATTTAAATATTTTTTTTTTTTGTGTAAATAATAAATAAAATAATTATAATTATTAATAATAATAATAATCAATGTGTTTTTTACATTATAAAATAAGTGATTAAAAGATATGGCGTACACCTAGTGTTTTAAATATTGATTTGTGTATAAGCCGCGCGTGAAATTGTGTAGAACGTATACATATATATAATTATTTCCGTATATGTTCTGATACCATTTCGTGAATGCGTAAATGCACATTTATGTTTGAATTGCTAGGTATACATAATATACATAGTGGGTTTCAAATAAACAGTAAAGTGACGAGTTAAGTGACGTGTATGATGAAATGTGTTTATATACATAAAACCAGAATTGAAATATTTATAACGGGATATATTTCGTTTTAATGTTTCGATAAACTGGTTATGTATAAAGATGCATTAAATCAGAGAAGTATCCTTTATATACATTTGTATATATATAATATATACATATATACATACTTTTATTTATGTACTTTTCATACTTCGTATATAGATTTGTGTGTAGCATCAAAATTTACCTAAATAATACATATAAATAGTTATGAGTGTGTGCTTCTGTGCGTTTAGATGTATATATATGGTGTGTATATGCAGGGATGTAACAAAACCAATAATCGCCCCTTTCACACGGGATGTCAAAGAAGCAGCTTCTTTTTCGTCTCTTTCTCCGTTTACATATGAAACCGGTTGCCAAAATGTTTTTCGGTGAAGCAGCTCTAACACAAACAGAAGTGAAATAAAAAATTTAATTACATATTTTATTTTACTTTAAATTTGAAATTTAATTTTAAAAATTAATTTTTTTTTTTCATTCATTTTTGAGATGTACATTTTAGTTAAAATTTTATTTTCGAGAGAGTAGATTAAAACAATACAAAAACATTTTGGTTTAAATACAAAATAAGGTTTTAAATCATCTATTACGACTTATTTTAAAGTGTGAACTAGTGCTTCTTTTAAATCCCGGGTGGAACGGCTGAATAAATTTGATATGTTAATTGTTGTTGGTTTTGGATGTAGACTTATGTATACATGTGTGGATGGTATGTATATTTTTGTGGTTTATTATATATTTCCTTGTGAAGCGTGTTTTTTGAATCTTCATCTTCGTCTCTTTCCCTATTTGCCTATGAGATTGGATTTGATAGCGACTCCTTTTTGAACCAAATTTTTTATTGGTGTAGCGGCGCTGGCCCAAGCGAAAATAAGATGGGGGATTCAAGGCCATTTTTTTTTATATGTAGGTTTTGATTTGAATTTTGTTTCGGAGAGCATAATAAAACCATGATGAAAAATCATAGGGAGGTGAAATATTCCCAAGTTTCATTTTCGTCGTTTTGTGCGCGTTGCGTCACTTATTATTATTTTTTTTTTTTTCTTATGTTCGAATATTTTAGATATTATGACACATATAACATTATATATAGTTACATATAAATATTAAAATATATTAAATAAAATTCAGCTCACAAATTCTTGTTAATGATATTATAGCTTTGTTCCTCGATTTACAATTTTAGAAAATATTCGTGATCTTAAGAATTCATTTATTTAAATAGATTATGTACTTTAAATTACAAATTAAAATTTATCTCGATTTTATTTTATTTGTTATTTTATGATTTCCGCAGTGATTAAAATTCAAATTTTTAATGATTTTAACTAAATTTTTATTTTCTGTCATTTTGCGTGTTAAAATCATGTTTTAGTATCTTGTTTTTATGTTTCTTATGGCGTTTTCTTTTAACAAAAAAACTGGCAAAAAATTTTGTTTTTGATGTAAATCACATTTTAGCGGAAAAAATAGCAAAAAAAAATCTTGTTGATGTAAATCAAAAAATGGAAATATAGATTTTTACTTCCATTTTAACTACCACGTACACATATTTATATATGTACATATAATACGTCAACCGTAAATATTGTCAAATACGTCAAACGCGTCATTTGAAATTTTTTTCAAAATGGTTTGTTATTGTTTTCGGTATCCCTTTCGGGTTTGGACACGGGTAGACACACTACGCCACACATCAAATTTTTTTTTTTCATTTTCTTTTTAACTATCCGAAATTTGATTTACATCAAAAACGTAAAAGAATCCGCTATTAATAACTTGAACCGTGAAGTGTAAGTCATAAGTTTGAATATATTGAATACAATTAAGAAGTCAATAATAAGCATACAGTTTGTTTTCAGGTTTAATAAATAATACGAGTATATGTTTACTGACTATTTTAACGGCCAGTTTGCCAAATGCTAATGACTTTAGAGAAATTATTAATGATTTAATATTAATTATTAATATACATAATTCAATTTATTATTAATATAATTCAAATAACTATGGGTTCAGAAAATTATATTGTAAGTTATGGAGTTGTAGAGGATTAAATTAATAAATATTTATATTATTTAGGAAACCGGTAGATTAATTTAGAATGAATTTCAGAAATCTTTAGATGTTATGAAGAAATATTTCTTTGAAATATTAATTGCTGGTCGTGTAGATTAGAATTGTGCTGTCATTATGTTAATAACTATTGGCTTTACCTAGGTATTTGTAACCGAACTGATCCAATTAATCAATTAATCAATTTTGTTTAGGTAGCTGATAAGTATTAATGTAGAATTATATTACAGAAAATTTCCAGATGCACGTGAAATATTATTTTTTCTCAGGTTTTGATTTAGTGAGGCAATTGTTGACGATCAAAGCAATACCATCGTTATCCATTAAACCTATTAAGCCTTTATCCTTCCTCTAGTAGATTAGAAGTAGATTAGAATTGTGTTGTGCCGTACGATCGCTAGGTGTCTGCAACCGGATCGTTCTGTCCCAAAAAAAAAAAAAAAACCTTTCCTATCCTTCCTATTGTTATGTGTAAACAGGCTGTAGGAATAGGCCCGGCGTTATCCGGGACTCTTGGCTAGCACTTGGTTCTACAGTCCAATCAATCAATCAATCTAAATATCTTTACTTTTCTTTCGAACAAATGGCAAATAAAATTTCAACGTGAATATGAATGATTGCGAAGACGACATTATATCCGAAGCCTCTGAAGTTGAAGATGAAATATCAGTTCCTGCTCCAAATTTTATCTGTAGAAATAGTTCAATATGGAATACGATTCCGTTTGTTCAGACAAGAACAGGTGGTCATAACATCATACGAGGAGCTGGTGAGGTGATCCTTTCACCAGCATAGAACATTGAAAACCCAGTGGATTGTTTCAAATTGTTTATAACTAATTCAGTTTGCAAAATTGAACACAGAAGCAGAAGTTAGGTGTAAATAAAAAAGGCAGGACTTGAATGAGGGAGAGTTGCATACGTTTATGGGTCTGTTGATTATTGATGGACATTTAAAATCGAAAAACAAAAATTACAGAAGTGTTTGGGACCCGTGGGAGTGTTACTCGTTTTGAGAATATATACTGAGTTTCTTACGTTTCGATGGCAAATCAACAAGGAGTGAAAGACGAAAGGCGGATAAGCTTTGCCCCATTCATGATGTATGGGAAGCCGTAAATCAAAATCTGTGCAAGCATTACATATCATCAGAAAATTTAACAATTGATGAGCAACTGATGTCTTGCAGAGCGCGTTCCTCATTTATTCAATATATGCCAAGTAAATTGGATAAGTACGGCATTAAAATTTGGTGGTTTTGCGATTCCAAAACTTCATATCCACTAATAGGCATACCGCATATACAGGTAAAAAAGGCAATGCCAAAGCGGTTGGTTTAGCGCAAAATATTGTTGAAAGTTTGTGCACGCCATTTTTTCGTACAAATCGGAATATTACAATGGATAATTACTTTACCAGTATTGAATTGGCAAAAAGGAACGTTGGAACGTTGCGAAGAAAACAAAAGATGCATCCCTCTAAAATTTTTACCAAATAAAACGAGGGAAACAGGATCAACATTATTTGAATTCAAAAAGGCATTTACACTAGCATCACATGTTCCTAAACCTGGGAAAGTATTGAGACATGAATAAGACATCGGCAACAAAGTTGCGGGGCCAAGCTCTTCAAATGATACTGCCAAGCGTCGTAGATGCCACTTATATCCATATGCTAAATCAAGAATGCAAAAACAATCTTGTGGAACCTGCCAAAAGCGTGTATGTAATCAGCATTCAACATCAACTCGTCAATGTCTTCAATACAGCGATAAATGTATTATCATAAATATATGTACTTGGAAAAAGTGTTTCTTTTTCAATTTTATTGATTTTTAATAAACGAATTGCTTTAAAAAAATATTTTACATTTACTTTTTAATTAAAACCTAATACTTACAGGCAGTTATAATAGAGAGAAGCTCTTGTTAAGAAGATTTGTTATAAAATATGTTAAGAGATTTTGGGTATAGAATGAAAAATAACCCCAAAACAGGAAACACTGGAAATCGTAAAAATTAGTATTCCCAAAATCGAAATAGTCAAATAAAATCATGGTTTTTGGCCATTTAAGTTTTGGCTACCTTCAAGTATTCGTAAATATTCCACATTACTATATTTGACATTACCCAGTTTCTTTTGATATTACGCTTCTGGGACACCCTGGTGGCTACGTTAGATAATTTGTATTGGAGCAATAGCGTATTGTTAAATGCACATAGTAATTGAATTGTGTTTGTTCCCTTTAGCTCTGTGAATCCATAATATGTACATATTTCAATGATCTAAGATGATTACTTGATTTTTACCATTCATAATTAATTTTAACTAGTTTTACTGATACAAACGGGTGTATATAAAGGAACGTGGTGTTTTGATTTTCAGTTATAATTTGTTTAGGATATCGAGGATAACACAATCCCACCATAATCGGTTAAAAAATAGCTGAATTCCGTCCTAGGTAGTCATATTCCAGAACTTGTTACAAAAATCATTTTATAATCCCATTTCCATCCAACTTACGCTATTCCATTATAATCGGTTTAGAAATGACTGAATTCCACTCCAGCAAGTCATATTTATTTCGATTTTGATTAGGGAAAATCACTCAACTGTTGAACAAATTAACAGAATAACGGACGTCATTGAGAATGCACTTTAGAATAAGAGTCAATGCTTTCTTGGCGTGCTTGGACCTATTATGTTCATCCTTTATACGAGACACCAAATATTCTAGATACTACAGTAGCAATATTTGGGGATGATACAGCTAATCTGACGGTGGGAAAACCTATTTTGAAAGAAAACATCAGAATGCAGTTAACACAGTGATAACTGGACTAAGAAACTAGACCGAAATCAAATTTCTAACAAATAACAAAAACTATATAAAATAAAAAACGATATAAGATAAAAATAAAATAATAATTAAAACTAATTGAGTAAATAGTCCCACATAGAAAAACATGAATTTTTATGATAGCCTTGGTACTTTAATACAAAAATGCCAAATGGTCGGTTCCTTTGTTCTGTCATAGGAATAACAAGCAATAACTGCAGCAGCTGTTGCATGAAACTTCAATGAAAAATTTTGTTCTACAGAAGTCAAAAGTCCCATATATAGACATAGTTTTTTATGATGACCTTAGTATGCACTTTAATATAAAAATGCCAAATGGTCGGTCCCTGGGGTCGGTCATATCAATAACAAGCAATAACTACAACAGCTGTTGCATGAAACTTCAATGAAAAATTGTGTTCTACAGAAGTCAAAAGTCCCATATATAGACCTGGTTTTTTATGATGGCCTTAGTATGCACTTTAATACAAAAATGCCAAATGGTCGGTCCCTGGGTTCGGTCATATCATTAACAGGCAATAACTGCAACAGCTGTTTCATGAAACTTCAATGAACAATTTTGTTCTACAGAAGTCAAAAGTCCCATATATAGACATGGTCTTTTATGATGGCTTTAGTATGTACTTTAATACAAAAATTCCAAATGGTCGGTCCCTAGGGTCGGTCATATCAATAACAAGCAATAACTGCAACAGTTGTTGCATGAAACTTCAATGAAAAATTGTGTTCTACAGAAGTCAAAAGTCTCATATATAGACATGGTTCTTTATGATGGCCTTAGTATGCACTTTAATACAGAAATGCCAAATGGTCGGTCGCTGGGGTCGGTCATATCAATAACAAGTAATAACTGCAACAGCTGTTGCATGAAACTTCAATGAAAAATTGTGTTCTACAAAAGTCAAAAGTCCCATATATAGACATGGTTTTTTATGATGGCCTTAGTATGCACTTTAATACAAAAATGCCAAATGGTCGGTCCCTGGGGTCGGTCATATCAATAACAAGCAATAACTGCAACAGCTGTTGCATGAAACTTCAATGAAAAATTTTGTTCTACAGAAGTCAAAAGTCCCATTTATAAACATGGTTTTTTATAATGACTTTCGTATGCACTTTAATACAAAAATGCCAAATGGTCGGCCCCTGGGGTCGGTCATATCAATAACAAGCAATAACTGCAACAGCTGTTGCATGAAACTTCAATGAAAAATGTTGTTCTACAGAAGTCAAAAGTCCCATATATAGACATGGTTTTTTATGATGGCCTTAGTATGTACTTTAATATAACAATTCCAAATGGTCGGTCCCTGGGGTCGGTCATATCAATAACAAGCAATAACTGCAACAGTTTTTGCACGAAACTTCAATGAACAATTTTGTTCTACAGAAGTCAAAAGTCCCATATACAGACATGGTTTTTTATGATGGCCTTAGTATGCATTTTAATACAAAAATGCCAAATGGTCGGTCCCTGGGGTCGGTCATATGAATAACAAGCAATAACTGCAACAGTTGTTGCATGAAACTTCAATGAAAAATTTTGTTCTACAGAAGTCAAAAGTCCCATATATAGACATGGTTCTTTATGATGGCCTTAGTATGCACTTTAATATAAAAATGCCAAATGGTCGGTCCCTGGGGTCGGTCATATCAATAACAAGTAGTAACTGCAACAGTTGTTGCATTAAACTTCAATGAAAAATTGTGTTGTCCCATATATGGTCCCATATATAGACATGGTTCTTTATGATGACCTTAGTATGCACTTTAATACAGAAATGCCAAATGATCGGTCGCTGGGGTCGGTCATATCAATAACAAGTAATAACTGCAACAGCTGTTGCATGAAACTTCAATGAAAAATTGTGTTCTACAGAAGTCAAAAGTCCCATATATAGACATGGTTTTTTATGATGGCCTTAGTATGCACTTTAATACAAAAATGCCAAATGGTCGGCCCCTGGGGTCGGTCATATCAATAACAAGCAATAACTGCAACACTTGTTGCACGAGAATTCAATGAACAATTTTGTTCTACAGAAGTCAAAAGTCCCATATACAGACATGGTTTTTTTATGATGGCCTTAGTATGTACTTTAATACAAAAATTCCAAATGGTCGGTCCCTAAGGTCGGTCATATCAATAACAAGCAATAACTGCAACACTTGTTGCACGAAAATTCAATGAAAAATTTTGTTCATAAGCGATGTTGGGAAGCTAAATCAGTAACATAAACAATTAATGAGATTCGTTCATTTCTGAGGGTAAACCCGTCAATTTATTGAATTTTGTTTAAAATAAGAAATAAAATTAGTTGTTTTTAGTTGTTCACATGAATAGGTGTTACATTTGTCGAAAATGCCAATTTTAATAGGTATATTGAAAATTGTATTCCGAAAGTGAATGCCGTGTTTGGATTTGTTAAAAGATGAACAAGTGAATTTAAAGACATTCAAACTTTATGTGCTGTAACGGTCTGGAGTATGGATTACTGTGCTGTACACATTAAAAGAATTGAAACCATTCAAAAGAAGTTTCTGATTTTCTCGTTAAAGAAAAGTGACTGGAATTACGAGCACAACTTATCATTCCATAAAAACCTCCTTACTCAACAAGATGCACGGATTACAAAATATGCATGCTTGAAAATAGACGATTTCTTTTAGGTGCGGCTATCAGATTACATCTTGGGAAACATATCAATTCATGTGTCATGCAGAACATTTCGAAACCATAGTTTTTAGCACTTGAACACCATTCTACGAACTATGGAGAAAACAACCCCATTAATAGGAAGTCTAAATCATTCAACATCATCGACAACTTATTTTACTTTAATTAATCAAAGGACAACTTCAAAAATATCCTGAAGAATAATTTTATAAATTTATTTTTTTTTTGTTTAAAGTTTTTTGATTAAATTTTTTATTTTTAGATTTTGTGATTAATTTTTATTTTAAACTAAATAATCTGAAATCATACATGTTAATCACAGAACAGATTTCTTTGAATAAATAAATAAATAAAACTGTAAAATTGCAATATTTTGGTTCTCAAATCTTGGAAAACTATTTTTCAGAATTGCTTTGTAGGATATCCCACTCGGCCTGCCTGTTTGGAAAACTAAATCAATGGTTGCATACCACACCATAATATCGCCTACCCTGCTGTGATGCCGATTCAAAAATATTTCATTCTTTTTTAAATCGTGAAAATAATAATTGAAGCCATCTGACCGGTCTAAAATAAATTTTTTTCTCATCGCTGAACACCACAGTATGCCATTCATTATTCCACGTCATATGCGCTTTACAAAATTCGAACCAATTTTCTTTCCGCAATAGCATTCAGTGGCGGTTTCGATGCACTTATTTTTAAGGTGCATAACACAGTTAATAATACGTCGAACACTGCTTACACTTGTCGCTATACCGGTTGTTCTTGCTTTGATTTTTGCCACAGAGCATGCGGAATTTGAGGCTTTCCGAAAGACAACACGTTTATCTTGCGGTATAGCTTCTGCTTTTTAGCTTTTCATGTTGATGCCATAGATTATAATATTATTAAGGTAATTATTGATAACAGATTTCCTTCTGCCGATTTTCCTTGCATTCACACGACTCGTAAGATTTGATTCTTGGTTCAAACAATCAACTTGCCCTATTCAAGTAAACAACTAAAAATGCATAAAAGAGAATAACTCAAGAAATTGAAAAACTGAAAAAAATATGTTCGCCCTATTCAAGTGACGCGGAGTGTGTATGTCGTATATTGCATACTGGATACCACCTATGGAGTAAAACTCCAAAATGGGGGAAAAAATTATAAAGATTTGATTCTTCCGTTCCTTCATGAAATCAGCTCGCAATGCTTATATCTAGCCGAGTTCTTTAATATTAAAAATATACGTGTGTTGTAACTATCACTATAATTCATTCGTGATTCCCTATTCTGAAACGGCCCGGTTCAAACAACCAGTTTATTTCAAGGTAGGAGGTAACAAAAATTTGAAATTTTTGTAAATGGGATTAGAAACATGAATTTTACGTGCAAATAAAATAGCGGATTTTAAACGAAATTAATTTGCCTCCAAAAAGAATCACGTATAAGCCACATCACAATTCTTAAGCACCAATTTAATAAATAATTTATCCTACTAGAAAATGCAATGCAAATCCATGTATCAACACATTCCCCTAATCCTAATTCCTAATAAACAATTTTAGTACTGAGTTTCTCTTAATCCAAAATATTGAAGAAGTTTTATCTCGTATTTAGTTTCTGCACATAATAAAGCCGAACAAGCAAGCAGACAAAAATAAACAAATTGCTTTCTCATGTATTCAACAAGAGCAACAAATACACAAATAATCATAATACTGCTTGTATTTAAAGTTTTAAAAAGTAAACTTAACATTAAAAAATAAATTCTTTGTTCTAAATGGAAATTAATTTTAATTTATTTTCCAGTTTTCATTTTATGAAAGTTTTTTTTTATGTTTGTGTAATTGTTGTACACTTGTACACAAGCTTTTAAAGCACAAATGTAAATGTAATATACATATATAATCGTTTTTTAAGTTTCAAATAAATATTTTTAATTGTTTGTAACAGGGGTGAACGCTTGTATGAAACCCATATTTTATCCACCCACAAATCATTGTCAACATTAATCCTTTCAAGGGCGCACACGCATACACACACATACATGAACTAATTTATATTTTGTAAAAATATCTCAATATTTTTAAAGTTGATAAATTTATATAAATTATATCATTCTTACTGTCGAAACACGAAAACGACGAACAAAAAATTCAAAATCCGAACACACTGAATGAAAATGTAAAAAGAAAATTATACCGAGCATATGATAATACGATGAACGAGCAAATAATACTACCTGCGCAAATACAACTCAAAATAAACGTTATGTATATGTATGAGTGTATTAGAGATACAAAAAATATTTTTTCCAGATTTAATTTTCCAAAACGCACAAAAGAAAATTTGGTATAGATTCTTGAGGAGAAACCTATATATATTTATTTACTCTCCCATTCAAGAAAATCTGAACGAACCGACGAAAAAAGAAAAAATCGATAAAACAATAATTTGAGTATGTATGTGTTTATATATAAATATGCATGTGTGTGTCTTTAGAGAGAGCTTTTATTTATTTATTTGTAGAAGTATGTGTAAATCCGAGCTTTCTTTATTTTGGATTTGACACACAATTGTGTATTTTATTTTTATGTTTCTCTAAATTCAAATTCAACACACAACCATAAGATGAACTCTACATACATATATACCTAGGTACATACATAAGTCGGGTATACAAAATATTGTGTTGAATGGATGGCAAGACATGCGCTCGAACCATCTCAATACCGAAAAATTATTTCGAATCTCGCACGCATACAATTTTTTTTTTTTTTTTACAAATCAAAACGATAAATTGTGTACAGACGTTGTTGTTGCTGGTTGCCACCATAAAAATGCTAAGCACATTACGTACCAACCATGGCGAGAAAATTAATATCGTTAAATCAATTAATTCGCCATATGGATAATAAATTATCCATGAATCATTATCAACTATGTACTTGAGCGATATGTTTGCGTAATGCTTTTATAAAAGCACAAAACAAAATCATAAAAGTTTTTGTGTAACACTGTTTTTACCAAATGACCATTACAATTTTCGTTCGTAAAGTTCGTTGCAATTTAAATATTATACCACTTGTTGCGCGTATAGTCCTGCACACAGCAAATAATATTTAAATTAAGGCTTTTTAAAATTCTATAACGTAAAAAATTCGTTTAAGGACAATGAAATGCAAAAACAAAATATCGAACGTAGTGGGAATGTGTTGTGGGTTTGTACTTGATCTACTTAGTATACGACTCATATAAAATTAAACTTTAACACCAATTATTTATCACGTTCAATTTCATTCACACACCAGTTGAATTAGAAAATAAAGGAAAAACTTAAACGAAGGACAAAAAAAAAATTGATTCACAAATTTATGAATTAACGTGACTTGATTCAACAAATAGTTTAAAGGACAAAACAAAGCACATCGATAACAGTTCGAATTGATATGATAAAGTATTATTGTAATGTAAAAAATTGGTGGATCGGGAAGTACTTTAGTTTGACTTCCACATCCACAAATTCGACCCTTTTTGGTGATGTGTGGACTCGATGCCGCTAATCTTTAAATATAATTCTTCTGTGTAAGTCACTGAACTCCTCCTAAACGCCTGGACTGATTTTAAACAATTTTTGTATTGTATGATTGAGTGGGTTCCTGGATGGTTTAGAATCACAGTTGGACCCCGCAGGTCGCTCTGCGATCGGGCCCTGGAAAATGTTTTATTTATTTTTTAACGATTGTTTTTAAAGATTTCTCGCATATATATATATATATATATATATATATATATATATATATATATATATATATATATATATATATATATATATATATATATATATATATATATATATATATATATATATATATATATATATATATATATATATATATATATATATATATATATATATATATATATATATATATATATATATATATATATATATATATATATATATATATATATATATATATATATATATATATATATATATATATATATATATATATATATATATATATATATATATATATATATATATATATATATATATATATATATATATATATATATATATATATATATATATATTATATATATATATATATATATATCTATAATATATATATATATATATATTATATATATATATATATATATATATAATATATATATATATATATATATATATATATATATATATATATATATATATATATAATATATATATATATTATATATATATATATATATATATATATATTATATATATATATTATATATATATATATATATAATATATTATATATAATATATATATATATATATATATATATATATATATATATATATATATATATATATATATATATATATATATATATATATATATATATATATATATATATATATATATATATATATATATATATATATATATATATATATATATATATATATATATATATATATATATATATATATATATATATATATATATATATATATATATATATATATATATATATATATATATATATATATATATATATATATATATATATATATATATATATATATATATATATATATATATATATATATATATATATATATATATATATATATATATATATATATATATATATATATATATATATATATATATATATATATATATATATATATATATATATATATATATATATATATATATATATATATATATACATATATATATATATATACATATAACGGGTGATTTTTTTGTGGTTAGGATTTTCATGCATTAGTATTTGACAGATCACGCGGGATTTCAGACAAGGTGTCAAAGAGAAAGATGCTCAGTATGCTTTGACATTTCATAATGTCGATAAACATTAATGCCACAACGTCGAATTTTCAGTGAATGGGCCCTAGAAAAGTTGGCAGAAAATCCGCTTTTTTATCGACAAATTTTGTTCAGCGATGAGGCTCATTTCTGGTTGAATGGCTACGTAAATAAGCAAAATTGCCGCATTTGGAGTGAAGAGCAACCAGAAGCCGTTCAAGAACTGCCCATGCATCCCGAAAAATGCACTGTTTGGTGTGGTTTGTACGCTGGTGGAATCATTGGACCGTATTTTTTCAAAGATGCTGTTGGACGCAACGTTACGGTGAATGGCGATCGCTATCGTTCGATGCTAACAAACTTTTTGTTGCCAAAAATGGAAGAACTGAACTTAGTTGACATGTGGTTTCAACAAGATGGCGCTACATGCCACACAGCTCGCGATTCTATGGCCATTTTGAGGGAAAACTTCGGAGAACAATTCATCTCAAGAAATGGCCCGGTAAGTTGGCCACCAAGATCATGCGATTTGACGCCTTTAGACTATTTTTTGTGGGGCTACGTCAAGTCTAAAGTCTACAGAAATAAGCCAGCAACTATTCCAGTTTTGGAAGACAACATTTCCGAAGAAATTCGGGCTATTCCGGCCGAAATGCTCGAAAAAGTTGCCCAAAATTGGACTTTCCGAATGGACCAACTAAGACGCAGCCGCGGTCAACATTTAAATGAAATTATCTTCAAAAAGTAAATGTCATGGACCAATCTAACGTTTCAAATAAAGAACCGATGAGATTTTGCAAATTTTATGCGTTTTTTTTTAAAAAAAAGTTCTCAAGCTCTTAAAAAATCACCCGTTATATATATATATATATATATATATATATATATATATATATATATATATATATATATATATATATATATATATATATATATATAATTCTTCTGTACGTGTTTTTGTAATTGAACTCCTCCTAAACGGCTGGACCAATTTTAAAGAAAATTTGTGTTGTGTGTTTGAGTGGGTTCCTGGATGGTTAAGATATTACAGGTGGAACTGCGATCGGGCTCATTTCCGAAAAAAGCAGCTAAGTAAAGTTTTTCAAATTGTTGATGGTGCAAAAGATATTCCACTTTTAGTTATTTAGTGTAATCGCGTGTGCACCCACCGAAAAATAAATTTTAAAAAACCAAAAGTTTGTTTGTTTAATTTTCCTTTTTAATACGATCTAGAAAAGCGTGTCTTTACAATAAAATCATTTTTATAATAGTTGAGTGACGTCAGTGGGAAAATAGAGCATTACAGAAAGTTGAAAATGATATTTTAAGATTTTAGATTTTAAAATGATATACACATCGGACTATTCACAAAGTAAGTCATGTTTATTAACAAATACACTTCGAGTTATAAAATAGATGCTGTGTCAAAAATAAAACAAAATGAATAAAATAAAGTGTCCCCTATTTGATAAATACATAATCGGCTTCGTTGTATAAAATTTTGCGTAATCGTTATTTTTAATAATATTTGTCGCGTCGATTATACGTTGCCGCATCTCCTGCTTGGTATGATTTACTCTTTAATAAACCAGCTCTTTATAATAACCCCACTGAAAAAAGTGTAAAGGATTTAGATCAGGAGAACGCAATGGCCGTGCGATGGACCCTCGCTTCGCTACCAGTGCATGGTGCGGGGGACCACCATCATGCTGCAGCCACATATTTCCACGTGTTTATTAAGTAATTCATCCAAGTCGTTTTATGGAAAACTTAGATTTCCCCGTTGATCCGACTTGGTATAGTTCAAATGGGCCAATCAATTTTCTATCGACCATTCCCGCTCAAAAGTTCACTCCAAATTGGTACTGAAACCGATTACGAAGCACTACTTTTGAATTAACGCGGGTCCAGTAGTGCAAATAATGGGTACTGAATATCACCTTCCTTTTAAAACATGTTTCGGCACCCCATAAAATGCTGTTAAAGAATTGCGAATTTTCTTGGCATCGACGTATACTACGATTTGCTTAAAAAAATTGGTGTTCTTTGGTTTAGTCCATCAATACCTCTCATGGGTGCACAACGTTGAAAATATACTGCATGACTACGAGATCGACATATTCGCCAAAAAATTGGAGGCAATGCCGACTCCGCGTTGATTTGCTATACCATTTTCAACGAAGAATAGGCGACAATTAAAAAAAACTTGCATTATATTACGCCGATACACTATCGCAAAAACACAAGATGGTGGAGTTCTATTGCAAAGTAAATCACCAATTCTCTTTGATATTCGATAAAATCAAGATAGAAGTCTACACATTGAAGACAATCATCTTTTTGGTATAAACATATCGTAATCAAGCACTGGACGTGTTCATCCACATTACCTGTGGCGGCATGATGCTTACAAATTCCGAATCTGAATTTCAGGAAATGGCCATTCACAAGAAAAATAAACCATATTTCATATACACACGCAGTACCTTCACCCAAAAATAATGACTCGTTATCGCTTCAACGGGGAAACAAGACATACAACAAAATGACAACATTCTCATCTCCACCAACCATTTGGAAAAGCAACTTGAACGGAACTATTCTAACGAATTGGCATATGGTAAGACCGAAAACGAGATATCCAATTATGAGTAGGATATAGAAGATAACTCGGAGGTAAATTTTATGATGGAAGCGTACCATCATACCTATAGTAGGCACCGGCTTAAAAACGGAAATATACTAATATTCTTCATCGACACCGAAGCCAATAAGAACTTTTTAAAAACCAAGTTAGTTTAACAGCCAAGCCAACCAACAATCAATTCCAAATCAGATCAATAGCGTGATATCAACATCAGTCACAAAATTAGTGGACTATTCTACAAAAGCATTAGTATCGACAATACCATCGATTTTTTCATTCTACCAGGACTGAAATCGTTTGAAGGCATCATAAGAGATGACAAATTGAACGGTCGAAATGACTTGAGCATCACACCCAGCATATACATTCTATTTCAGAAAAAATCTTCATGCCAAGCCAACAATATGGAAGTTCGGGATTCTCATCATTCGCCTGTCACTAACAAAAATATTGCATACTATGTCGTCTCGAAATTCGCAATACTCTTTGGACCCGTTAATAACAGACAGGAGGCACGGAGTGGACAATCAAATTGCTCACCTACACGTGGATGGAATTAGACGACTCTCCAAAAGTTACTGTAATTCTCAGATTTGGATTCTGGGAAAGAAATGGGATGCCTCGCAAACGAAGAAATATCGAATGGAGTAGATTTCATTCTTAGCAAACCTCTTAACATCCAAATATTCTTCCACCATAGACCTGATTACTGGATTTCTTCAGAATTAAAACTAAAGAAGCTGATATTACAAAGACATTATCCACCATGAATCGAAAATATGAATTTCTAAGGCCACCGTTCGGATTAAAAAACGCATACGCAATCTTAATACGCGGATGCTAATGTTTTTGAAGGCGAACTCTGTTATGTTTATATAGAGGGAAAACTGAAATACAACATAAAGCCAACGTCGAGAAAGTACTTTTGACGCTACAAAAGGCCAACTTGCGCAAAAATATCGATAAAACATTGTTTTTAAAAACAAATAGAGAATTTCTGAGTTATCTCGTAACAAATTAGGTCATCCTTCCTGGGACTATCGTATATAACAAAAGGAAGATTGACCTAAAAAGGGTTGGAAGCGTTCCGCAATATCAAAGAGCTCCTGTCTTCAACGGAGATTTTGATTTTTCCAAATTTGAATCAACCAGTTCTGCTAACTACTGACGCCTCCTCGTCCATCCTTGGCGCGGAATTATCTCAAGCAGATAACGGAAAAGACCAGCCAATTACTTACATCTACAGGTCATTGAATAACATCGAAGAAATTTTGTATGAAACGTGTCGATAATATTAATTTCAGCTTAAACTTAGCTCGATTGATATTGTTGCAAAATTTATCTAGAATCTTTTGGTTCATTGTCATTTTTCTCGCCAATGATAAATATTTGCAAAACAACGAAAAAGCTCCGTCGGAAGCTGCCTCTTTCGGTAAACCAATTTCGATTCACTTGGATCTTCAATTTATAGAAAAAGCTTAAGTTTCAGCCCGATCGATCAATCCGTCTGGGCTGTAACATACGTAGGCCGAACACGTAGGCAACCGGGTCGGTTTGATTTGCCCATAAAAAATTATGATTTCACATATTGGAATTTTAAATTACGCGCGAATACTTCAAACTACCAGAGGCCGTATTCTTGAAAACGGTTGAAGTTATATTATTCGAATTTTTCGCAGGCTACTTTAATTATTTTTTCAAATTTCTTTTCTCTTTTTTAAGAAACATATTTTTTCCCCGTACTAAGGGAAAAATTGCGACTGGGTAAATCGATTCGAAATGATTCCCTAAGTAGGGAGACAAATATTAGTAGGCTTGAAAACAAATTACGCCAGCGAAAAATTCGACAAAGTAGCCGGTGAGAAATTCGAATAATATAGACTATTTGTTACGACCTAGAGAGGTTATAACATTAGCTGCGTTTCTTTCGCAAAGAGGCTTAGCTTTTGTATTAGAGGCCAATTTTGGTTTCAGCAATATTTGTTTGTGAATTCCCAGTAACGGAAAATAATTGTTCATCTTAGTTGGCTTTTATGTTCTAAGTGTTTTTGGGTTAATTCAAATTTTTTATTTATATGTGTTTTGTTTAATTTATATTTTTTTATAAAATATCCTTATAAATTTTGATTTTATTTATATGAATATGTTTAAAAAATATTTTAATATACGCATTTGTAATAATATGTTGTCGTAGTAGTGGTGTGGTATGATACGTTTGTGGAAATTTGTTTTTTTTTTGTATATTCACGCAGTTTATTTAAAGTCAAATAAGAGAAAAGGATGAAAATAATATAGAAAAATACTCTTTAGTTGCTTATTATTCATTTTACGTTCATTTTTATATGATTTTTTTTATGCTAATTTCTCTTCGCTCTTGAAAGTAAAATGAATTTTTAAAAATATTATACAGTAAAAATAAATAGTGAGCGAATAATGAGAAACGGTTGATGTTATTTTTGTGTTAGTGAACGGGATCTACTTCTCTTTTGTTTTACTTTTCTATTCTAATCAGAACGCCTATTTTGATCCAGAATTGAGAGACAAAACCACAAATTTGTGTATACGTATACGACGTATAATACACAATTTTGAATAAGTGTGCTGTCATTTGTTACGCATGTATGTGTGTTGTTTTTGTGACCATATGCATCAAAATTTATTGAACCGGGTGGAATCGGTTCAAATTTTTGGTGCTTCCACTCCTGTTTTGTGACATTTTCCCATGGTATCTAGATGGGGAACAAATTTGTTCGGACGTAACGCCACACCATTCGCAATATTTTTATTTTAGGTTAATAATTTTATATTTTGTAAATTAACAAATTTTATATTTTATAAACAAAAAACAATTGTTAAACATTTCGTGTTCAATAAAACGACACGTAAAAACTAAATTCACTTTCCTCAAAATTTAGCGTAATTTGTCAAAAGCAAAATTATGCTAAATTTTGAGGAAAGTGAATTTATTTTTTACGTGTCGTTTTATTGAACACGAAATGTTTAACAATTGTTTTTTTTATAAATTATAAATTTGTAAATTTACAAAATATAAAATTATTAACCTAAAATAAAAACATTGCGAATAGTGTGGCGTTACGTCCGAACAAATTTGTTTGTTACAATACAAAAACACATATATTCTACACTATTGCGTTTCGGTAATTTTTCTCTCCTATTATTATTTTAGGATCAAAATACGCGTTCAGAAAGCGTAAATTCACCGTAGTACTGATTGGATAAGATGTATTATTCTCTGTATTGAACGATCGAATGGAGAATATAATTTCTTTCTACTCTGTTCTGAAGTGAATAGTAAAACAAAATATTTTTTGTCTCTTTTCATTATTTTTGTTGTTCAGTATTACAGATAACATTAGCTGTGTTGCTTTCAAAATTTTACAACAACAATTGCATTGTATTAAAGCCGATTTTCTTAGAATGTTAAGAAAAATTTTAGGATTAGGGGAAATAAAATCATTTTATGGTTATGGTGTTTACCGCAAGGATTTAATTTTTCTATTTTTTTTCGAAAAATTTATATTGTAGTAAAATTTGGCATTTTTTATTTGATAGCAAAATACCGAATTTAATTTGTTCTATTTCATAAAATATAAAAAACTATAATAATTATTAATAAAATGAACCAACACAGAAAAATTAAAACGCATTAAAAATTAAAACCAAAAGTTGTTGCTTTCACATTTCTTAGCTAATCCGATTAGATTTGTGAAAGCAACACTACTATTGTTCGATCGGTGTAGAGTGAATAATACATTTTAACGAGTGACTTTTAAACGTGTATATTTGTGCATGTGCATGGGTATGTATATGCGTATATGTGTGTATGTACATATGTATTTGTATATATGTATATGTTTAGTTATATATATATATATATATATATATAAGAATGTGTATATTTATATATGATTGATTGTTCTTTTTACCTATTTATAATCATTTTAATATTTTAAATAATTTGATATGTTATTATATTAGTTTGTATAAACTCTTAAGATTGTTATTTATGTACTGTTACGTGCAAATAATATTTCACTATTAAGCTTGGCTTATTATTTAAAGGATAATGAAGATGAGTAATAAATTCAAATATGAGTAATCGATTTTTTTAGTGTTACCAAAGTAAAATAATGGTAACTTAAGAAAGTGACATCTATCAGTGGTCATTTGTTATTTTGAGTTTATAAATTCCGATATATGGCAACAATAATCAATAATAAATAGTTAAGTTATTTAGAATTTAAAACAGGTGAATTGTTTTTATTGTACATAATCGTATTATATTTTAATTATGTTATATATTATATTTAAATTTTATTTTATTGTTGTATTGTACTGAGAAATTTTTTTTAAGTATAGATATTTAATTGCCCCTTTAATGTATGCAATTGATTTGATTCTTTAATAAGTTAAGAGCATTTAAATCTTGTATAAATTGCTTGTTAGTTCTTACTTAAAGTGCTCATACGTGTAAATTAATGAATAATTCTGTTAATTTTCATTATTCGGAACTAACATTGTTGTTGTAATAATTGAATTACCTTTCTATCTTGGACACATTAATTAAAAAGAGATTTGCGGGATATAGTTAAAATTACTCAATGAAATCGTCATTGCGGCGTAAAACAAAACTTATCGTTGGTATAGTTATCGATAAGATGGAATTTATAATATTTTACTAAATTTTGAAATTTTTACGTTATTTCGAGACTGATCTTGAAATTTTGTATATTTCGATTTGTGTTTCTTACCAATTTGATGATAAGTGTTTTGCTGTTTGACGATGGAATTTTGAGAAATTGGTTTGTAAGTTTCAAAATATTAGACTGACAATTTCAGTACTATACAGCTCATGTTTGCAGTATAATTATTAAATGCTACTGGATTTCAGTTTAGTTTTATTATTAATATAATTCTAATAACTATGATTTCAGGAAATTCTATTGTAAGTTGTTGAGTTTTAGGAGGATTAATCAATAAATGTTTGTATTATTTAGGAAGCCGAAAAACATTAATGAAGAGTTAAATTTCAGGAGTCTTAAGATGTTTGTGGAATAATACTCCTTTAAAATACTAATTGATGATTGTGTAGTTTAGAATTGTGTTGTGTTTGTATTACTAATTATCGAATTTACCTAGATGACTCTGAGTAGAGTGAATTAATCAATTAATTTTGTTTTAGGAAGCTGGAAAGTATTAATGTTGAATTATATTTCAGGAAATTTCCAGATGCTCGTGAAATAATAATATTTTATTATCAGGTTGCTGATTTATAGAAGCAATTGTTGAAGACCAGTATCATCGTTATCCATTGAACCTATTAAGCCGTGTCGTGTGAGTTTATAATAAATTGAGAGCGAGACCAATGTGTACCTTGTGCGTGTCTGCGACAAGGAAGTTGTAGAAGAATATATTTTTTTGTATGTTTTCTTGTTTTGCTACGTGCGGTTGATGCGCGGTGGAAAAAGTGTGCGAGTGACCGCAACGGGCGGCCCATCGGGACATTAGCACCTATGCCAGACGGGCACAGTGGGAACGACCAATACCGCAACGTGCAGGTGGACAACCGGCCATTTGCAATTCTTTGTATCAGTGAAAGGCACCGCAACGAGCAAGTTGGCCATTTGTAAATGTTTGGTTTACGACGGGAAGACCCCCAATATTTGTCGGCGGCTTGTCTTCAAATCTCAGTTTTTCATTTTTTTTTCAAATATATTTATATTGCAATCGAGCACCGAATGACGGTGGTGGTGCGCGCTAATTTTTTTTCTCATTTTCTTGTTTAACCATTCTCTTCAATAATTTCTTATTATCCCTTCTTCCTTTTTTATCTTTGGTACAAATTTTATAATAAAAATACAGCACGGTGACATAGCCGGGCATTCGGTTTCATTTTTTTAATTTATTTTTCATCGGCTCGGATGTATTTTTCGGTTACTATTTTTGTTGTTTTTCGTATTTTTTTACTATTATGAATAATAAAATAAAGTTTTATAGTGTTTCGGGATCGGTATCTGGGAAGGGGGAATTCTCATTTCGTGTCGGTCCCGTAATTCCAGGCTGGGCTTGTCACTTTCCATCATGCCTTTAGCAGGACATCCACAGGGTCGGACTGGCGAGTCCAGCGCGTATATGTGGTCCATTTGAGGACCACCGTAAAACCCACACGGTTCCCTGTGGCACTTCGATGGTCCCATGCTGTTGAAGTGTGAATTGTGGGGGATTAGCTGGAGGTCTCTCCGGATGAAGAGAGGCCTCGTCTGTTGAAGAGATGTCGCTACCCTGTAATGCTACTTCGTTGTGGCTGGGCATCAACTGTTCGGGGTCGATGGGTCTTTCAGGGGGGCGGTTGTCTCTGGGTGAGCACACTCGGTTATTATTATATTAATTACGTTCCTCAAGTATCGTGCGACGAATTTTGGAATCCCTTATTTTAATTTCAGTTTTTTTTAGCTTTACTTTCGTTTATTTTGTTCCACGGTGTAAGCCGGTAACACGCAAGCATCAACTTCCCCACGATCTAAAAAAAACCTGAGATCTAATTGGCAAAATGACCATGAGAGAGGCCTCTGCGTATTTAGTTAAATCTGCAGAATGGTGTTGAACCATTCCGTAACAAGTTTCAAAGGAAATTGTGTTCTGATTATGGGTAAATTTCCACCGATTTCAAGAATACGGCCCCAGGTTGCTAATGAAAAAAACTTTTCCTTTTCATATTTTCACGTAACACGACTTCAAATAAAAGTTAAAATATAAATTTTAAATCACCTTTGCAGACAAAATGTAGTTAGAGTTCTTTGAGTCAAAGGCATCCATACGAGTAAGAAGAGCAATGAGTTGACTACAGATACCCGATCGTCCTTTAGTAGTATCCAAACCAAATTGATATCATCATCAAATTTAAAGTATTTGAGGGGGGATATATCTAAAACGTGGGACAACCGTTCCATCTGTCATTTATAAAAAATTCTAAAATTCAAAGATCTGGGAAGAACTCAGCTGCGTCTGAACTATGAAAGATATACTTCGAAGACTTTGTTACATATTTTTATGTTCGAAAGAAAAAACAAATTCTTTTATAAATTTATTCTTTTATCTTGAACTCGAGGATCAAATAAAGGCACTCATTTATTATCGAAAAAATAAATCGATTTCGGACTAAGTATCTCTTTAAATGTTATCAAACCGAGAGCATCACGCTTGCTCGCCTTTCGACGATTTACATTAAAGTTTATGGAACATTAAAGTTTATGGAAATCAAATTTTTTGAGAAAATATATTTTTAGGTCAGAAGGCGCCTGATAACTGTGCTCTTGTTAATAAGATTCCATACACATTAAAAATTTGAAAGGAAATTCGATGGTTCTTAATTTCAGAAGACTGGTGGTTATCAGGAAACAGCGGTGTTTATAAAAAATACAATAAATGTAGTATATGAACACAGGCGAATTCCTTAATTGGTCTAAAGCCAAAGATAACTATTTTGCAACCTATTTGAGGATTGGAACTATAAAAGATTGGCTTTCTGAGAAAGTTTGTCTATGTATATTTTTAAGAACATTGGAACCAATTATCATATTCCTGTCAACCATCGAGCAACATAGACATAGATTTAATGTAGGATAAGAACAAAGGTGAATCAAACCCGAATTTTAATAATTTACCTTTACTAATTTTGAACGCGAATTTTCAAAATCCAAAAAATACAATTGCACTTTAAATGTACGGACTTAAATTTCTATGTAAAATGATTTAGAATCCATTAGCAAAATAAATATAATTAAGATATTGATAAGAATAAAAGCGATTAGTAGTGTATCAAATCCATATTGGTACACTAAAAAAGACATAGAGAAAAAACTGCTGTTCCCATAACGATGTAATAACTCGACACAACACAAATTTCGATAACAAAAAAAAAAATGTCGTAATGAAGTGCAAAATGAGATAGTTAATGGATTTTTAATGTATATTATTATATTAAGAGCTCTAAAAAACACTTTCAGTAATTTTCTAGCATCGCATAAAAAAATGAATTTACGTCAAGTCTATTTTACAAGAATTGCATTTGCATAAGTGCATAAATTTGAACGTGTTACATAAAAATTACTCGACTAGCAAGAGTGACTAATTTAATAAGGAGTGTGAAATGCGCTTATATGAATAAAAAATATGATTTTATAAAATATGTCACTTGTAATTTTAATGATAGCAATTTTAATGATCAGACAGTTCACACTTCATAGTGTAAAATTTTTATGAAATAGAGTCGAAATTTTTTTTTAATGAGGATTTGTTTAAAATACACATTTCGGTTATTATACTTTCACATTAATGTGTTCTAATTATTGAATTAGTACTTTTGTTGTAAAATCAATTATCAGTTGCGATAATCGGGCTGCCAGATAACATAGACAATTCAGTATGAGTATGAGAGATACAAATAATTGGGTATGATTATAATTTTTTTGTCGTCAATGAATTATAATAAGCTTACATAAAAATTATAAATGGATCACGGGTCGCTTTAAGCAAAAAGACAAAAACGAAATTTTTTTTTTGCATTGATATTGTGAAGTTTCCGACAAATTGACACAAAACCTACCAAAGCTAAAAGTGTATATACATAAATACATATCTTGATTAAATGTAACCTACACTAATCATGTTTAGTAAGGATCAATACTTAATGACAAGGCATCGTAGAGATGTCTACGCTTAACGGCGTATATTACGTTATTTGGACCCATTCGAAATGTTTTCTAGAAGCCAATATATTTATGCGGTGGGTAATCAAGGATCTATTATAATTTGTATCAATGGTAAAAAGTGTAGTGGCGCTCGACGAATATCGTAGAGAAGCCAACATAATATGTCTAAAGCGGAATGTTATAGATTTGTGTAATTTTGAAATTTTGTTATGACAAAAAGTGTACGGTGAATGAAATCGCGTTATTTGCTTTTTACCAAATCTTAGCGGTATATAAAATCGTATTATTTAAGGGGACATAGCACCTTCAAATTTTCAAAAAACCAAATTTTTTTTTATGATAGTATATGTTAGAATGAACGTTTAAAAACATGATTTTAATGATATAAACATGAAAAACTCAAAAAAATAATTTATTTATGTTTTTATTTTATTTATTGAGAAGCGCGGCACACTGAGAAAACTCATGTTCAGAAACGACACAGTTTATACATGTTTCGAACATAAAATAAATTTGAAAAGATGACAACAACAATTTATATCCCAATTTGAAATATTTTATTTAGTCTGTTTTAAGTCCATTTAACAAATAATTAATAATTTCGATGAAAATATTAAATATCAAAACAAACATTAAAAATTTTGTATGTAACTATAAAATAAAGCTGCTACTTAAAAAAATGTTTCGGAATTAATAAAACTTTATGCGCAGGGTCGATAGTTAATTCGTAAAATTTCCAAATATTTTATGCCTAACTTGTAAATATAATATTTATAATTTTACTTGTTAAAATAAATGAATTGACTATAATAATTTCTAAATAAGGAGACTTTTATGTCACTTCAGATTGACCCATGTGCCTGCTGATACAGGCCATGTTTCATTTTGACTTATTTTTATAAAAGCAATTCCTTTCAAAAAATAAGAAATTGCTCCTTCTGGATCACAGCCAGTTTGGTAGCTTTTTTCAAATGAACAAGAGAGATTGAGAAATCTAATAAATTAAAAACTCAATTATCTCGTCACACGACATGATACAAACTAAAGATTAATACTTTAGCTACCTATATGAAGCAAACACAAGTTGACTTAGCGAATTATATTACACAACTAATAAGCGTTGAACATTTTATTATTTCGGGTAGTGTAATGTAATTAATTTAGTATAGAAATATATTATGCTATAAAATGATACACAATAATTATGATCTGGTTACAAAAATTTCTCTTAAAACTATTTCTATGTATTAAACATTATATTTCTAAATTTCATATAATGTAAAATAGGAAATAAAATAAATTAATAGGAATAAACATATTAACTTAATGAAAATTCCTATTGGTTAATTCAGATATATTTTTGTCTGAGTCATGTATGATTTATATAATATGCAGGTATAATTTGATTGACATGGTTTATGCCCGATTTTCATATGTGGATTTTTTTCAGTGCAAAGTCGTTTTTTTACGATTTTGATCTTCTTCGCTGTATCGCTACACCGACTTTCTCTTACGTGACGTTCTTTCCAACAAAAAGATTTGATTAGTAACACCTGCTTATATATACATGCATACATATAGTATAATACGTTATTCTCTCACATAACAGCTGTAAAAGTAGAGGGAAAATTTTTGGGATACGTACACTTGCTAGAAAAAATCTGCGTTCACCTGCTATCTATCAGCTTATATCATTAAACAATCAAAAACCAACAAATATTTTCAAAATTTTATTTCATCTATTTATTATATACATATTTCTTAATTACTTAATTAACACATATAAATTCATTTATTTCGCTTTTAAGGTTTTTGAGATAACCGTCGAGTTTTCAGAAAATACACAAAAGTGAGGCAGAAAAAATCTGCGTTCATTTGTTAAATTATGGGATTCCCCGAAATACAATTGGTTCTCACGCATTCTTCTACGATATTTCGCACTTATCATTCAGTTCTTGTTATTCAGTCAGGTGGTCAAACAGTTTTTTTCAAAATTGTTTCATAAGTGCAATTTTTTCTTGCCATGGAAAATAAAAGAAAAGAAATTAGTGTGAGTGAAAGAAAAATCATAGTAAAATTGTGGAAAGATGGGAACAGCTACAGAGAAACAGCGAAAATAGTGGGAAGACAATACTCGTCAGTACAAAGGGTTATTAATAATTTTAAATTGACACGAGAATTCACCTCCAAGCCTCGTTCTGGCCGTCCATCAAAATTGTCTTGCAGGGAAAGACGACATATCGTGTCATTCGTAAGAAAAAATCCACAACAGACTGCATCCCAATTAGCAAATGAAATAAAAGAAAAATTTAACAAAATTATTTGTCCAGATACTGCAAGAAAAATCCTCAAAAAAGCTGGATACCATGGACGGGTAGCTCGAAAGAAACCATTCATATCACAAGTCAACCGACAAAGGCGCATTGCCTTTGCCAAGCAGCACATAGATAAGCCAATAGAGTTTTGGAAGAATGTTCTCTTTTCTGACGAAAGTAAATTCTGTATTTTTGGCATAAATGGGCGCAAGATGGTATGGCGAAAGTCAGGAACAGCACTGCAAAAAGAAAACTTGGTAGGTGGAGTAACGGTGGTGGAGTAATGATGTAGGGGTGTATGGCGAGTAATGGCGTTGGGAATATGAAGTTTATTGAATCGACGATGAATAAATATGATTATCTCGACATTTTAAAAAATAATTTGAAGGAAAGTGCTATAAAACTTGGCTTAGGTACAGATTTTTGCCTTCAATATGACAATGATCCGAAGCATACAGCCGAGGTTGTAATGCTCTGGTTGCTTTATCATGTTCCAAAACAGCTACATACACCCCCACAATCTCCAGACCTAAACCCCATTAAGCACTTATGGGATTCAGTAGAGAGGAGAATCCGAGAACACCGAATAACAAACAAAGAAATGTTGAAAACTGTTTTTAAAGAGGAGTGGGAGAAGATAAGTGCAGAGGAGACAGCGAAGCTCGTTAATTCGATGCCAAAAAGGCTCCGAGAAGTCATAAAGAATCGAGGTTACCCCACGAAGTACTAATTATTTTTTTAGATTGTTTATTGTCTTTGTTTTAAAATTTTTATTACAAGCGAACGCAGACTTTCCTCGCTTTTGTTTATTTTCTAAAAAATCGACGGTTATCTCAAAAACCTTAAAAGCGAAATAAATGAATTTATATGTGTTAAGTAATTAAGAAATACGTAATAAATAGATGAAAAAAAAAATTTGAAAATATTTGTAGGTTTTTGATTGTTTAATGATATAAGCTGATAGATAGCAGGTGAACGCAGACTTTTTCTAGCAAGTGTATATTGTATAGCTTACACGGTTCTCTTTGCTTCTTGTGTACGTTTCAGTTTGTTTTCGATATTGAGAACGAAAATTTTTAACTTTAAACGCGATTATCTCGAAATGACATTTTTGAAGTTGGCGCGCAAGATTGAGAAAAAACTACTTATCCAATCGTTCTAAGATTTTAACACGTTGATCTACATATATTTCTGCTCAGAATGATAATCGGTTTTCAATTTTTTGAGTTACAACTAATTGGGGGGGCAAAAAAGCTGCATTTTCGAAAAAATGCCGCCATTTTTTTATTTTTCAACCAATATTTTTCCTTTTAGTTCATTCCGAGGGCGATTTAATGCTGAATAAAACCTCGTTTTTTTCATACGTTTCTGAGAGCAGTTATGATGCACGCCGCGAATTTTCAGTGTTTTTGGAAAACCCTTGTAGCAGACGACAGTGGGGTAAAAAAATTTTTTTCGTATATTTTCAGTTAAATAAAATATCGATGGAAAGTTTTATTAAGATATCTCTTTTTATTCCATTAAGAAAAAATCTTTGAAAAACTTTTTTTTTCAATTTTGAGGGTGCTATGCCCCCTTAAAAATTTCATCATGTTCTCTAAAAGCCATCATAATTTTGTGAAATACAGTTCAGTTTTTGGTATTGCAAAAATTTAAAATTATAAAAATCCCTGACCGCATAAATATGTTGGCTTCTAGAAAACATTAAAAATTAGAATCCGAAAAGCACTGCACAGAGACGTAAGAGATATACGTGCAGATGCGCTACTGATTAGATACCAAACCAAGCTCAAGGCTATCTTTGATTAGGAAACTAATATAAGATCTTTAAAGTAAGTAGCTTTTGTCGGAATCTAGGACCACAAACAACTTACAATGGCGGAAGAACTGCGGGACAAAATATACTTGACCAAACTGTGCGAGAAATAAGAGGAGACGTTGCTATTTTATAAGAACAATATAGAAACAGCGGTAGAGCCGCCATCTGGGCTTGCGTTCAACGGACATTCCAAAGTGGTAGCTGGAAGGAAACTGGCTTCGTAAGAATGAAAAACTACGGTATTTATATGTAAAGTTGCTACGATTAGTCGAGTACGTCATTATAGGAGTTTACAAGTGTGTTAAATCGATTGGTGAATGTCGTTCATCATCCTGTGCTTATCACAAGCGACTTTAAGCGACCACAGGCGGTCTACTGAATGAGCCAGCAGAGTATTGAACGATCGAAGAGACACGTTATTGGCATCTTTTTCACACTAAAAATTGTCCTGTTAAATATGGCTAACATTCCGGAGAGGTAATACCACATCAATAATTGATTTAACGCAGATTAGTAGCAGCACTTCTAGTAGTGTGGTTTCGTGGAAAGTGAGTGAGCGATATACACGTAGAGACCACCAAGTACTGAAATTTACACGCAAAGCGGACTTCCATTAAAGTATACACAATTCGAGGGCATTCACGCATCTGAATAGACATCTCTTGAATTACTTGATTATGGCCTCGGTGAGAAATTCCCCGAGGGTCGCATTAATATGTTGGTTATCAAAATTAATCCATTACAGTGCACACAATTCGAGAACATTCACGGATAAATAGACATATCTAGAATGTAACGATTCCAAAATGCCTCGTTCCAAATTGCTTGTATGATGAACGAAATTCGTCCATTATCCGAACAAGTATTATCGCTAAATAAACAAGCCCAGAATACTCAACACTTATTGTTATGCCTTGTAATTCCCCCAACCAAGTTACCACTCGCAAATGAAGTGTATAAACCACCAGCAATTACTTTGCCACAAATATCGGCAGTCGACGCAGGTACCTCTCAAAACCTCTCCGTGCCCCTCCTCCAATAACGCAGACTACCGCTAACTATAATCATATGGTTAATATGCCCTACATACCTCAATCAAATATTCCTCATTCGTCTCTGAATAATTTTGGCCAAATTGAGCATAATTATACACAGCCTAATCCAACACAAATTAAATGTGCTCCGGATTCCCGTTGTTTATCGCGAAGTGGCTTGTCTTTTGATGGATCACCAACGGGCATTTCCATTAACTTGTTTCTATTCCAATTACAAACATTAGCATTATCTATGCCTTTAACGAATGAGAAACTTTTAACTGGTATTGGATGTATCGGCAACAAAATCCCCAGGCGAATTGGCATGAAGTTCGACATAGCTTGACAGAACGCTTTCAAACTAGACAACCAGACATTGAAACCAAAATTGAGTCTAGAAACGAACTTCGTTTTTAAAATTTTACGAACAAATGTAGTCTAACATTTCAATTAAGTACTCCTTACTCTGACATACAGCTCATCAAGGTGCTCATGAAAAATATGAGACCGGGTTTACGTTATCAATTAACAGATCATCATTTTGATTCTCTCGGAGATTTGTTAAGCAGCTGTATGAGTTGGGAAAATATCTGGCCTGAGTTAAAAATCGATCCCGATGTTTTTGTCCCCTTTAAGAAACGAGTAACATTTCAAGATCATGATCAATTTATTCTTTAGTTTTGCTACAAGTGTGGACTAAAACACACAACATCCCCAAAATGTCCAAGATATTATGAAAACGGTATACGGGGCCAGTGAAAGTCTGGAACCAGGGCCCCCCCAGAGACATTACCAACCCAGTTTTCAGCAGCAGAATGCATCGGCGAATACAGATCCTTCTTTAAACAACCATGGGAGGATGAACCATTCGAAGTAAATTCTGAAGGTTCCAATAGTTCTTTTTATTATGCAGAATCGTATCCTAAACCAAATACACCAGATCAGAAGTACCAACTTATTAATGGTAAGTGTGGTATACTCCGTCAAGGTACGGGAATTGCGGTTCTTCCGTCAAGGTACCCAATTTATTAACGTCTTCTGAATGTTTACAAGGTTTTACAGAAAACTTAAAACCTTCTTTCAGTGTAGTAACAAACACCAATACAACTTGAAACATCGAACGCGAAGCAGAATTTACTGGCAATTAAGAAGAAATATTAGGTCTAATATAATATTTTCGGTAATCAACAATGCTCCTTGTGCAAGTCACAGCAAATGTTACCGTATAAAGGCTTTTTGGATAGTTGAGCCACCATCAGTATCTTACGAGCTGGTTCACAGCTTTCCGGGGGTTGTTAATACCGCCAGTGGACAACCGCAACAAATTTTTGGTTACGATAATGTGCAAATAGTATTTAACGGCCGCTAAAAGCAAATGAGATTATACATAGTTCCATCATTAGAGCAACCCCTTTGTTTGGGGCTTGATTTCTGGAATTTGTTCGGCATCACACCAAATATCGGACCCACAGCTTATGTCTCGAGACTGTTGGATCCACCAATAACGAGAAAAACCTTGAAGCCTATCAGTTCCACAAATTATCGCCCGAAGAACACAGCACATTGAATGACATTACAAAACAATTCCCATCAGTTGCACAACTCGGTCTTGGTAAAACAAATCTAGTTACTCATCCCATCGATGTCGGCACAGCCAAACCTATAACGCAACGATTTTATTCTATATCGCTCGCTCTTCAAACTCGCATGTACGCGGAGCTGGACAGAATGATCTCTTTGGGTGTCATTAAGGAATCCCAGAGCTCATCGTATTCGCCGGTCACCCTTGTATCGAAGGCAAATGGTAAGTTTCGTTTGTGTTTGGATGCCCGTGAAGTAAACAAAGTTACCGTCAAGGATGCGTATCCATTGCCGCTTATCGATGGATTGTTAGAACGGCTGGATCAAACAAGGTTTATATCAAGCATCGACTTGAAAGATGCCTTCTAGCAGATCCCGCTTGACCCCCAATCCAGAAATAAGACTGTATTTACAGTACCTGAGCGGCCGTTGTATCAATTTACGGTCATGCCTTTCGGTTTGTGCAATACACCACAAACGATGTGCAGCCTCATGCAGAGGTTGATTCCTCATCCATTACACGATCGTGTGTTCGTTTATGTGGACGATCTCCTTATAACCTCGGCTACTCTTAAAGATGATTTTGCCCTTCTGCGCGAAGTTGCGAATCTTCTGAAAAAAGCCAGATTAACGATAAACGTTGAAAAAGTTTTCTTCGGATTACGCTGTACCCAAGACCACTAAGCAAGTTCGGAGCTTTCTCGGTGTGTGAGGCTGGTACCGGCGTTTCATCTGAAACTTTGCCACCATAGCCTATCCACTAACAGACCTTACAAAGAAAGGTTCTAAAATTAAATGGTCAGAGACTGTTGACAAATCCTTTAATGTATTGAAGCAATCACTTACATCTGCGCCCATCTTGATAAATCCCGACTTTCACAAACCCTCCTACATATAATGTGACGCCAGCGTGTTATTTCAATTGGATTCCGCCGGAGAAGAATACCGTATCGCATATTTATATCTCAAAAGTTGAATGCCGCTCAAAAAAAGTACTCCATTACGGAATTGGAGTGTTATGTAGCGGTACTGAGCGTCTATAAGTTCAGACCGTATGTAGAAGGGTATCCGTTTACGATTTATACCGACCACGCAAGCCTTCGGTGGCTTATGTCGCAAAATGATTTGTCAGAACGGCTCGCTCGATGGAGTCTGAAGCTACAGGCTTTTAACTTCGAGATAGGATACCTAAAAGGATCTATAAATGTTGTTCCAGATGCACTTTCGTGGGCATTTCCTGAAGAACATGCCAGCTTGTTACCTGTCTGTGATAATACCGGAAAATATCATAAATCATCGATTGCGGGTTATCGAAAACCAGAGCACACAGGAACCGCTCCAGATAGATTTAGAGGCCCCTGAATTTGATGAACCTGAGTGCCAGAATCAAGTCTTAAAATTTCAAGAACTAGATCCAAACTGCCATAATTTTCGTGTATCAGGCAACAAATTATTATTTACTCCCTACTTTGGTAAACGATACGAATCCGGTGATATAGATTTACCTCTTTGGAGACTGGTGGTTCCTGCTTAATTTACTAGTTCTTTGATTTACCAAGCACACTCTCCGATATCTTCAGCACATATGGGGACTGTAAAAATACTTGAGCTGAATACTTGATCCGGCGGGAATTTCATTGGAATAGAATGGCTGTAAAGGAATTTGTCTCTAATTGCCTCGTGTGTAAAATGAACAAGCCAGTACCTTATAACACCAGACCTGAAATGGGACATCAATTTTTATCGGGCCGCCCTTTTGAGAGATTAAATGTCGATTTGTTAGGACCTTACCCTCAATCGAAGAGTGGACACACTTACATTTTGATCATCCTTGATCACTTCTACAAATTCTCCATTCTTAAACCTTTGAAGAAAGCGTATGCAGCATTGATTTCAAAATATCTTGAAAATGAAGTTTTTATGTTATTTTCAGTACCTGAATTCATAACTAGTGATAATGTAAAACAACTCACTTCCAAACTATTTTAAGATCTTTTTCCAAATATGGAGTTAGACATATCCGAACATGCCAGTCATACCCTAATTTAGAACATTTAAGAATGGTTGCCCCGCATGAGACAATATCAAGGTGTGGGTCGTCCCAACGATTTGTAACGATTCCAAAAGGATTCCAAGTTTATTTGAATTTATGCAGTTTATTTATCGATTTAATTTAACTCCTAAATGTTGATTACAATATTGAATAAGTCGAAACTTATTGAACTGATCGTGAAAAGTAATAATATCGACTGATCGATAAGGAAGTTCGATTAAGCTGAAAAAAATTCGAGCAAAAATTGATTTTTGTTTTTTTTTGTGATTTTTTTTTGCGAGGTGGTTAAGTGGTTAGCATGCTTGCTCCAGCGACCGGAGGTCCCGGGTTCGATTCCCGGTGGTGCCAAGGAAAAATTTCACGGCTGGTTTAGGATCAATGAATTAATCACTCATTATCCGAAATGAAAATATGATTATGAAACCTCATTTGAGGCGGCCAAATCCCTTGATGGGATATAGTGCCAGAGAGAGAGAGAGAGAGTTAATTTGGAGGCGGGTAGTTAAAATCAGTTAAGTTGGTTAAAGTTTAGCTACATAGTTTTAAGATTTTTTTTCAATTTTTGTCAATTCTATTTTTCTCAATAGTTTTTTTATTATTTTGATAATTTTTTTGGTACATTATAATAAAATTTATGATGATATGGTTAAATTCAAGTTTTACGGCATTATTAATTTTGACACTATATGAGATCAAAGTAAGTTATTGAAGTGAGGATGGACTAAAGTGTCAAGGTTGAGTTACTTTTGGTAACTAGTTTCTTTTATATATTCCATCTTAGCGGTTAAACCCGATCCACGTGATGCTTAGCCGCGCAACAACCACTTCGAAGCCTCTATGTGAGTCAAATATATAGCAAGCATGTTGTGGACGGTATTTATTAATTTTTTTGGTTTTTATGCTTCTTTTTTTTCCTTAACTAAAATTTTCATTTATCTTTATTTTTTTGTTGTTTCAATTAAATTTTTCCAATCCAAATACCCTGCTCATCATGCTAAATGCTACAAGAACTACTTGATTATGGCCTACAACCTGCTTCTACAGTTTCGTATTAAATATCGCAAACAAAGTGGTTTTATAACATCGGTGAGAAATCCCCCGAGGGTCCCCTTAATATTTTGGTTATCAAAATTAATCCATAAGAGTACACACAAGTTTAGTGCATACATCATAATATTTAATTTTAAAGTACCTATAAAATGATATTTTAATCAAATAAAAAAAAATCAACCTTGCTACATTTTCTTCTGTGTATAACTTTAGATTAAATTGTGTAAATACACTTTTGCAAAATAAATATTTGTGTAGTTACATTTTTGATAATGGATTAAGACTTCACACTGGTCCACCAAGTTCGAACTTCGCGATGTTACTACTAAGACAAGGCAACCGAACTATATCAGAAATGCCGATTGGAGATCCAAATTTTTCGAAGAGAAAATATTTTTGTACAAATTAGAAAACAAAAGCGGCTGTGGAACGGCTGAAACTAAAGCATCTCAAATTATGAATGTCATGACTAACGCCTGTGATGCAGCAATGCTATATGGAATGAGGAAATCGTGGTTTTTCATTGGAAATGCTCCAAGGCAAAGTGGAATTATTAGTGTTCAAGGCGTCCCAAAACTGAACATTTGCGACAAGCTTACTGCAGTGCTAACTTACTGCAGTGCTAAAATGAGCAAGCGGAAATGTTTTAGTTGGCTGTGTGAAGAAGTTGATAGCGAGCCGTGGAATCGACTTTACCAAACGGTTATGAAAAAGTTGAAAAGCAGTTACCTTAACCCTCCTACTTGCCTAGATATCATGCACAATACAGTAACTTTGTAGTTCCCGCAACAAAACATGTTTTGTCTAGCGAAATCACAAGGAACTGACGACGATGATCGAATACCAACCGTCACATACCCGGCAACATACCGATTTTGGCACTCAAAGTATAGCAATTCGAACAATATCCGAACAGCTTGCAAATGTATTCGATTCGTGCTTAAGAGAAGGTACTTTCCCCGAGAGGTGAAACAAGCAAAGGTTAGTACTGTTACCGAAAGGCAAAAACACATCTGAAGATTCATCATCGTACAGACCTTTCTGGCAAGTTCCCCCATCGGGCGCCTCCCCAGGTGGCGGATAAGGCACAGCTCGCCAGATATAGCAGGTACCGGAGAAATGAAATACTCGAAGCAGACAAAAAACAAGCATACCATGGTGGTACTACATACGCCGACATTTGCATGGCTAAGGCGATGCTTGGTCGTTAGTATGTGAACTGCGAATTTGGTGACATTTGGTTTAAACCCATAGCATTCCTAAGATAACGAACTCTGTCATCAGGTGACCGTTATTTCTCGTGCTATTTGTGGGATTAAAAATGAATAAGTACAGTTTGAAACAAGAAATAAATGAGAGTGATGCTTCTCATCAAAACACCTGGAAGAGGTAGCTTTACATGCACCAGAGCTAGATGCAAAGCATAAGGCAAGTAAAGAAATGCTCATGATCGATTTATCGGCATATCCTGCTCAAACAGAATATACATGGCAACAGGATGAGCTTAAATTATCACACAGCAGAAGACTTGTAAGAAAGGCAGGATATCCTATTGAAACAGTGCCAGAAGATTATTAAATCTATGAAGGAGGTAACAAACCGGCTAAAGAATACTTCCATGGGAGTTAAAAATGGGATAATTCAGCTCGAAGAGGTGGTGGAGGATATACTCTGGATCAGGAGCAGGCGTCGGAAAGACGAAAAGGTTAAGAAGGCGAAGGAAGTGGAGCCAAATCAACGTACTACTGCAACAACGTCGCAGAGTAATAAAAAGAGAGGCAGATATCGTGCCTCTGCGGAAGAATCAGAAGATGAAATAAGACGGAGACTACAAGCATCGACAGATGAACCAAACAATTGGGTCAATGTTGGTGGGAAACGGCAGAGGAAGCTGAGTATTCATGGAGACTGCGGGCTCAATATAATAAATACAAGCCGTACCGTGGAGAGAACCCATTCGGTGAACCGGAAACCCAGTATTAAGAGAAAAAGAGGAAGAAGAAGGAAAGCTCAGCGCGAAGCGGTTATAGTGAAACCGGCTGAAGGCAAAACCTACGCTGATGTGCTGAGGGTAATCCGCAACAGTGTAGGTCCAGATGATAACGACGTGGAAATAAAGCAGATCCGCAAAACCGTGACCGGTGGAGTGTTGCTGGAGCTGGGCCGCTGTGCAGATACGGGCAAGTTCCAAGAATCTCTGCGCGAGGCAATAGGGCAAGATGGCCAAATCCGATGGCTGGTGCCACGTATGAAGCTTCAAATAATGAATCTGGAAGCCTTACAACAGTGACAGAGGTAACGGCAGCTGTTGTACGAGGTGCTGGCAATGAGGAACCTGGAGAGATTAAGATTTCGTTATTTGACCTTGAAAGACGAGGTCAGAAGAAAGCAGTGGTTGAGACCAATGAACGAGCCACCTTGGCGCTCTTGGAGCGAAGGAGAATGAATGTTGTCTAGGTCTTCGGCCGCGTTAAGAAGAGGGTAGAGGTTCAGAGAGGTTGTAGGTGCCTAGAATATGGACATATAAGGGGAGGCTGCAAAGGATCTGATCGCAGTGGAAACTGATGGAGATGCTGGCAGGATGGGCATAGGACCGCGGCATGTACATCCCAGCCAAAATGCCTTCTTTGCGTGGCCAACCCCAACCACAGACCGGGGTCAGGTGGTTGTAGAATTTTTAGAGAGGTGCTGGAGACCAGGAGAAGAATGATCCGATGAAGGTTCTTCAGGGAAACCTGAATGGGTGTAGGGTTGCGGATGGTATCCTCACGCAACTCGTATACGACGCAAAAGCAGAGCTGGCTGTGATTAGTGAACAATATTGAAACCGTAATACGTCTAATTGGTTTTTGGACCCAATGAATACAGCAGCAATGTGGGTGGTTGACCAGAATAAAATACCAGTGAGAAGTCATGGTTTGGGTAATGGCTTTGTGTAGATTGGTAGTCGGAATATCACGATATTTAGTGTTTACCTTTTTCCAAACGACAGCATATTGAAATTTAAAACAAAATTGAACGAACTGGAAGACGCAATTCGAGATTGTTCTGGAGAAGCGGTAGTTGCCGGGGACTTTAATGCACGTGCCTTGGAGTGGACCTCTAGGTAACACTACGACTGTCATCTCTCGTAGCAGACTGGAGAGTAATGGATAGTGACAAGGCAAGCAATCATAACTATATAACCTTCCAATTACACGGTTCTCGGCAAGTGCAACAAGTGATAACGCCGGAAAAGTGAGGATGGAATATGAAAAAGTTCGACGCTACCAAACTAAGTTTTTCTAGGCCGAAAACGAGCGAGTGCGTCTGTATCTCCACGGGGGCCACCAACAAGGTAAACCGTTGACGCTGGGGCTGATCGGATTTTGCAATTTCTACAACGAGCTTGCGACACATCCATGCCGCGTAAAAAAGCATGGAGTGGGAAGCGACAATCATATTTGTGGACAGAATAGATTGCTGTACTAAGGAAGAAATCCCTAAGGCTTAGAAGGCCTGCACAGCGAACACAGAGCAGGGACGATGCGACAGTCAAATCCACCGACCACAAAGTAGCAAAAAACAGCTTGTTAGGGCCATCCGGAAGAGTAACGAACCGATGCTGGCGCACAATGTGTGGCGAGGTCAACACGGAACCATAGGGCCGAGGGTACAAAACCATTATCCCAAGCTAGGTTCTCCAGACATGTGCAGGCTAATCGATGAAACCACGATGGAGGAACTTATTGACACTCTTTTCACCACACACGAGATTAGGCAAAGAGAAGATACCGCGGTCCGCGATTGATGGTAGAGATGTTACCCCATCAACGAGGAGGACTTGCTAAGTGCAGTGATGTCTGTGAAAGTCATAAGGACTCCGGGGCCAGTTGGAATCCCTGTTGAAATACCGAAGTTTGTTACGAGCAGTTACCCGGATATACTACTGACCATATTTAACAGGTGCCTCTTAACAGGAGTGTTCCCAACGCGATAGAAAGTGGCAAAACTAACGCTAGTCAAAAAGGACGTGCGAGGGGACCCCCATTTACCGTCAGAGTACAGGCCTCTGTACTGTTTGGACACGATGGAAAAGTTACTAGAAAAACTGCTGAAACCCAGGTTGGAAACAGCGATATGCGCCGAGGGCGACCTATCCCCTTAGAAAGAAGGAGGAAGAATGTCTGTCTGACCTATAGACGAACAAGTTGAGGAGCCCCAAACGGCAAGAAGCGTGGCCCAGCCTGAAGTAATACGGAAGTCGTCCTGGACTGGTGCCTCCGCGGCGATAAGGTGATTTTTTTTAGTGAATAAGAATCTCACACTGTCGAGTGGAACGCATCAACAACCCGTCGTCTTTCGAAGATTTTTTTTTTCAAATACTACACAAAAAAAAAATATCCGGACCTGTAACGAAACCGTTCTCACCATCCACCACTGCTTGCAGTCAGTGGGTTTATAGTTGGCTGATCAAAACACGGAAACAGCACTAATTTCTAGCAGGTGATCTGCGCGCTTCGGATCGTTTGAGACAATTCAGTGTGTTTAATTTATGTAAGTAGAAGCACGACATTAGTCCTTATATACTAAAGTACTGGAGAATGTTGACCATATATTTTTTAAATGTTCACGGTTTGCATGAGCAAGGCACGTGATTGCGACAAATATTGGAGAGCATGTTACTTCTTAAAATACACTTGGGATACAGATACAAAGTCTATTTCAATACCTATCCAGTGGTACCATTTTTGTACTTGTACTATTCCAACAAAGTGGTGTTTTGTCAAATGCAACAGCAGGCTTTCGAATTAAATTCTAAAAATAATTCAACAAGATCAATACACTAGCATGCCATGAAATATCTCGCTCGGGATTGTGATCATTTGCATATCGACGCTTAGCCGGAACGATCTTCTATTGATTACGTCTTCAACCGGAGCAAAGAAATGGATACCACACCAGAGGTAGCCGCACAAGTGGTTGACTAATTTATGCGGGGCAGCACCAAAGTGACGAGCCCGTCGTGAGTTCGCTTTAGAGCCTTTGAATTGGACAGAAGAAGAATGGAGAACAGTCCTGCTCTCTGACGAGTGCAGGATGTGTTTATATGACACCGATGGACGCGGATGAATATACAGAAGACAAGGAGAGCGATATGCACAACGTTGCATTGAAGAACGTGTCTCGTATTGCGGTGGATCGTCCATGTTCTGGGCAGGCAATACATTAGAGGCGAAGATAGATTTTGTATTCATCATACGAGCCAATACTGGCTGTCGATCAAGAAGAATGAATTCTCAACGGTACATTGAGGACGTACTCGAGGGTTTGCTGGGTTTATTGGTGAACATTTTCAGTTTATGCAGGATAATACGAAACCGCACACGGCTGGTGTAGTATACCAGTACCTTCAAGAGGTGGATGTGCCTGTTATGGAGTGGCCAGCTGGAACCACTGGATAGGTATTGAAATAGACTTTGAATCTGCATTTAAAAAAAAATATATTATAGAAGTGTATATTGCAGAAGTGTTAACGAGTGGTAAAATCTGCAAAAATCTCGAGGTCGATAATTTTAATGATTATACTTTAATACGTAAAAGAAAGTAAAAATGAAACAAAAGGAGAATTGAAACTTTCAACAATAGCTGCGTCTAACATTTATAACCTAGTTATAGGTTATAAATGTTAGGTAGGTTAATTTATAATTTTTGATATTTATCTTAGCTTTACTACACAGATCTAACAACAACTGTTAACTTTTTTTGTTGACAATTTCCAAATATTTCTAGCAGTATGTTTTTTCAATAATGTTCAGCGACTAAATTTTTAAAGAGTTGTAAAACTTTAAGGTAGGAGGTATTCTTGGTCTTTACAATCTCTGTGCTGGTTAAATTTTTATTCTATGCCATTATTTTAAAACATAAGTCTTTTATGGGGGATCAATATTGGAATTATGGATTGTAAAATGAAAACGTCGTTCAAAACTTTTGAAAGGTTTTTAATTTTATAAAAAAAAATCCAATAAAAGTTTAATATTCAACAGCATCGTCAACATTAATTTTCATAAAAATAATTTTTACAAGATTTTCATGTTAATTACATAAAATTGCAATCAACGGTCGGTGGCATCCATTTTATCGATTAAATTCTGTATCTCGTGCTCATCCTACCAAAAACAAAAGAATAACAATAAATTAATAAAAATATCATTATGAATACCAAAATAATAAGCTTTCGACTCTTAGTATAAGTGGCAAATTAAAAGTTTCGGGACAACCAAAACATAAAAGTCCCGCACGTTCTTAAAATTAATTGTAAATTCGGTTTTGTTGGTATTTATAACATTAGTGGCACTTAACATAGTGAGACATAATGCAATTTAAATTTTATTGTGTTTAACAACAAACTATGCACTACAGTGGAATACTGGAATAGTTTCTCTATAACATGTAATTGGAATTGTCTAGTATTAAAAAAAAAAAACTTTCTCTGTGGTTTTTTAAATTTTGGTTTTACACAATCACGTTTCGTATGAAGTAATTTGCTACAAATTGTAAAACATTTATCAAAAGTTAATCCAAGGTTTTGATTGGGGTTTTTTTGTATAAAAACATCACATCAAACTTAAATTGCAGTCTATGTTCGTGTGCCAGTAGAATGATAAAGTAAAAGTAGATTGGATAGCTTAAAATACTTGCCATTATACATATTGATAAACCCGTTACCAAAATAAATAAATGGTTACTGTTTGTGTCCATGATAGGAATTTACAGACGGATCACAATTTTAGACGACGTATCAATTTTTGAACGAACCAGTTGGAACTACATATATGAGTACCAAGATAAAACTAAATTAAAACTTTTATTGCTGTACACAAAACATTTCGGTTTCCTTTTGATGATATGCCAGTATTCACATAAAAATCACACACCAGTGCAAATAAATAAGTTGTTCAAAGCAAGAAGAAAATAGATCAAAGAGAAAAGCTTCCCTAAAGGTGGTTTCTTTATTTTTCTGTTTTTTCAAATTCACAAAAAATAATTAAAAGAAAAAAAATTTTGTAAAAAAAGTAAAAATCCGCAAATTTGCATTTCGCCAAGCTTTGAATGACAAACGTTTTTACTGTAGTTTGGTTTTAGTATGTGTTTCAGAACAGTACTCGAATTTTTGCCAATGGCGTTTGTCGTTTTTCGAGTAGAGAATAATTCATAAAAGTGGTCGTGATTGTTAACCTTAAGCAAATAATTAATTGAATTAAAGGAAAAGCAGTAAAATGATAGGGTTTGTACTAATTTATAATTTTTTCCGATAGCACTGATTTTTCCTTCTGTCACGAAGGAAAAGACTGAGGAATGAATATTGTGTGGTCAACATCCAATTTGTTTTACCACGAATGTATACATATACCTCCAATACATTACACTTGATTTCTAAAGCGACAAATTATACTTACCGGAATTTTAGTAAAACTATCTTTTTGTTTTTGTATTTAATCTTTGCCATCTATTCTGGGGCCGAAGCACGAACCAATTGGCACTACTACACAAAAAACTAAATTAAATATTTTATTGTTGTGTACAAAACATTTCGGGTTTCCCTTGATTATATAGGGTTTTTCAATAGGAATGATATGATTTTTAAGTGACGTTTCGGCCATTTGTAATATGTCATGATCTACCATATTTTTTCATTGTATTCTGTAATGTTTACAATTTCATCATGGTGGGATATACGCAAGAACAATGTTGACAAATTCAGTTTTATTATCAAAACAATTGTTCTCCAATTGCAACTTTTCGTGATCTTTTGCCATCTTATAGTCGTAATAATCGTCCAAGTGTGCTCGTTATTCGTCGAATTATTGAAAATTTTGAGCGTACATTTTCTTTACATAATGTTCAAGTACCAATAAGACAAAGAAACGGTCGAAGTAATGCAAATATTGCTGCCGTTCAGGCAAGTGTTGCTGAAGACCGCAATTTGTCGATTCCAAGATGTTCTCAAGAAATGGGACTGTCTCAAACCACAACCTGGCAGATTTTGAGAAAGGATTTGGGTTTGCATCCGTATAAAATTGTTCTCACTCAAGAACTGAAGCCATTGGACCACTCAAAAACTGAAGCCATTGGAACAACTTGAAAACGATAACGATCTTTTAAAGAAAATTATCTTCTCCGATGAGGCTCATTTTCATCTGAGTGGTGCGGTAAATAAACAAAACTGTCGATTCTAGTGCGAAGAAAATCCACAAGTTATTCATGAAAAACCATTACATTCACCTAAATTGACAGTTTTCAACTAAATTGACGTATTTTTTTTTTGTAATGAAGCTGGTAACACCGTTACTGTCAATGGAGATCGGTATAGATCGATGATAACCAATTTTTATAGCCGAAATTCGAAGAAGTTGATCTTGACAACATTTGGTTCTAACAAGGCGGGGCATCGAGATTCTATTATTTCAAGAAATTGTGATATCGAATGGCCTCCAAGAAGTTATGATTTAACACCATTAGACTATTTCTTGTGGGGTTATTTGAAGTCATTGGTCTTTAGCAATAAACCAAACTCTCTCAAGACTTACGACTTGATTTAGTGAAAAAGTGCTCGAAAATTGGGTTCATCGAATTTGTTCCTGCAGAAGAAGTCGTGGAGGCCAAATATTTGAATGACGTTTTATTCAGAACTTAATTGTATCGATTGTACTTCACACTAAATAAAAAATACTTCAATTTCCTTAACAATTAGTGTGTTTTTTTAAAAGAAATCATATCACTCTTATTGGAAAACCTTTTATATGTACCAATAAAAATGCACTCCCAACTCTTTCGCAGTTCGTTTTTCACTCCTTACGTGTGGCTATAGGTCCGATTTTCGAAGAACTATCTGTACATTGCATACCTTCATGCCAGCTAGCATGGAAGATGGATCGGCTCCTGAGTTCTGCACTCTGACAAAATCTATCTTGATAATCAAAAATCATTATTCTTGCTTAAATTTCTGAAAACCAACAATGTCAACCATTGTTGAAAATTGAATCTTTAAATTTAAATGATTTTTTCTGTTTGTTCTCTCTACCGAAATAAAAAGTCATTTTCCTCAGAGGAATATTTTATATTTTTTCTTCCGATTCATTCGGTGAAATTCTTTTAACTAAAACAAAAAACTCCGTCCTTCTTTTTTTTCTAATTATCGCTCGCTTGCTTATTGTAAATTATTAATTAAATAATTTACAACAAATAACAAAAAAAAAATTGTGTGCAGTTCACACGCAGTAGAAGTGAAACTTTCCGGAAGCGAGAGAATGAGACGAATGCAGTATCAGGAGAGGGATAATTACAGGGTTTATTCATCATCATACAAAACAACAAACAAAATTTCGAAGTTTTTTTTAACATTTTAATATTCCGACTCCATGTTTTCTATTTCGACGAATGACACGAGTGGCTTATGGTAACTAAAATAGGACACGAATGCTTTAATTTGAATTCTATCAATATATCGTTGAAAGACTGCGTCGAAAACAGTTTTTGATTGCGTTGTCAATTCAGTACGACTGCTGCACATTTTTAAATTTAATTCTATATTGAGGAATTGAATCAAAGGGAGCGCCGTATCTAATGCAAAATTCATATTCAAATCCCCACTCAAAGTCATTGGAATTTTTTCATAATTTTTTCAGAATCCGCGATATTTTATTAAATTCTCGTGGATAAATTGAATAATATTTTCCATCGATTGGTTGGGAGAAATGTAAATCGCCGCAATATTTACAAATGTGTCATGGTCTAATCGGCTTTCGCAAGCACATATTTCTACGACTTTAGAAACCTGAACCGACTAAGATTCCAGTTGAAGTGCATTGATGTCAATTTGTGGGGTGACAACACGGGTTCCATCATTTACATTATGGTAGATTGCAACGCCCTACCGCCCTACGAAATTTCAAATCTCTACAATGTTGTCATTATCCACCCACGTCTGGGAATCATCACGATGATTGTATTCACTATTTTGTACAGTGGACGCAATACAAATATTATTTTGTACATTTAATAACGCCTTTCGGCGTGAACGAAATTGACATACACGTTCCGTTGAGGTCTTTGCATTTTTTTTCATGAAGTGATTTTTCTCCCGATATTTGCGGCACATTTCGGCATTAGTTTTCGGCATATCTACAATTATTAAAATTGTCGATAAAGAAATATACCACACCACGGCCACGCTATGTTAATAAATGAAAATGTGTAATAAAATATTATAATTTTCCCAAAGCTTTGTAACAAGCATATGTACAAACATACACGCTTACGAGAGAATACAAAACGAAGAAAAAAATAATAAAATAACAACAACAAAATTTATTTTTTTTCAATCGAGTATGAATAAAATAAAAGAAAAACTGTTGTATTTTCGTTTCATATCGCTGTTTCATTTTTTGCCTGAAATTTTTCGTTTTGTTTCATCGATTTTTATAATCACCCCGATACTAAAGAAGTTTAACTTTAATATAAAATTAGGTGCGTTCCGTTGATATTCATTACGGTGTTCGTATCCTGACCAGGTTGTGAACCGCCTTGACATCTTCTACAACTTAGCGCCATATAACTAACTCCCTTGCTCTTCAAGGGGGCCATCGGATGTGGCTACCTCCTCATTCTCCATTGACAACAAACACAACTGGGTGATTAGACGTACTAGTTCACTCTTCTCTGTGCTGGGAATACCTCAATAATTCTAGGCATCATCCATTGACTAGGTGGTGTTACTTCATTATAACAAACACGATATCCCCAATTTTTAACGATCTCTCTTCTATTTATTACAACACGGTTCTTCGGTGATACATTCTTGCAACCATCTCTCCCAAAATTGGTGAGATTTTTGTAATTTCTGCTGGTACTTATGTCGATAAATCCGTTGGATCATTACTTATTGGAGTCCATGGTCTCGAATTCAAGCATACCGCAATCTTCGCCATCAATGTAGCCAACTCCTCAAATATATACAACTGCGCTCCTCCTATGCTCCTTAAATAATGCTTAATCGATTTGACGGCTGCCTCCCGTAGACCATCTCTCATCTCTGGCCTCATAACTACTAGGTTGCTCCTTATGACCGATCAAGTCATTCTCCTCAAATTCATGCCAACCTTTTGATTTGCAGTACAAAGGCTGCTTTAGCTGGTTAAGCACAGGTAAACTATCTGCAGCATCGCGATTACGATGCTGTTCCCAAGAATCCAAAGTGTACTTAGGCAAACGTTGTCTTGCATGAATCCAAATTTAATCCCACAGGTGAATGGGAGTCGCAATGAATCATGATTTTCTCCATCTTGCTTCTTCACCGTATACATTCTCCCTAATATCCCATGCATAACATGGTAATTATCATCGTATGCACTAAAAAAATGTCACTAGTGGGTTGCCCCGGAGCCAGCATCACAACAGTCTTTCTTGTACAGGCCTGTCGGGTTTCCATTAAACTCCCAAAGTTGTGAGGGCCGACTAGTTTCTACCTTAATCACGGTCGGTAATCGGCCCTCGGACTCAGCCAAGATCGACATACTACAACTCGGCTCGATACTACCCAGCGCATCTAATTCATCCTGAATCCTGCCCAAGGCTGACATAAATCTATTCTCGATTTCAACATATACACCATTCGTGATCAAAATGCTACATTGACGATACAGCATATCCATTTTCTCGAACAACTCGAAATGTCGTCTTAGGCCTGTTGCACACTTGAGCTATGTTTTTTAACCAATATGAGCTATGTTTTCATTTTACAGCCTCCCGTTTTGGTTTCCAAATCTCAAATAAGAGAAACAAATAGTAGATAAATCTCAGGGTCAACCAAATTTATGAAGTAATATATTTAAATGTTTAAATTTCGCCTTGGGGTTATTAATTAGCTCACATCGCCCAGAAAATGAACAGTGTGAGCTAAGCTTTACGATTTCGGTTTCACTTATTTAAACTTTGTCAAGTAAACCGAGAAGCTGTGATCTCAAAACATAGCTTACTTTGATAAAAAACTGATGAACTGGAGGTTTGATTCGTCCTCGAAGTTCATACATTTTCTCTGGAAATTTACAACTCATACAAAAAATTAGTGCACTTAATTCCTTAACGTGACGACTGCAACTCTCTCCCATTCATCCTCTATCCATTATCTCACAGTTAAAGGAACACAAATTCAATTTCTAAATGTAATTCTCAAATTTCTTAAGCACAAACAATTTTATTTATTTCATACAAAATTCAACCCATATTCCATTCAATCATCACAGTGTGGATCGATCCACCACCACTAAACGGCGTACAATTATGTGTACCCAACTGACAGTGCGGCTTTTTCCGTCACCAGTATACGGCGTACAACTATATATGTATTATGTACCCAACTCACAGTCCATTCATTTGGCACGTACTTCTTTATCCACCATAAAACAATGGTTTTCTTACTCTTTATCTGTCTTTTGCCTCGTGCAACACGTGCTTCTGTACAACTTTTCTCGATTTTTCTTTATTCTGCTTGATACGACACTCACTCACACACTCTTTTTTAGATCAATTTACAACTTAACTTCGTTTTTTAAGCGATAGAGCGTACCTACAACTACGCTCTATATCTTTATTTTATTAGACTGGATTTTCGCTAAAGGTACCAATTCTTGTGGTTTTCTGGCACCATTTTTGTTCCGAAAATAAAAAGTCTTTTTCCTCAGAGGTAATATTTTATATTTTTTCTTCCGATTCATTCGATGATTGATTTTCTTTTAACTAAAACAAAAACTCAATTCTTCTTTTTTTTCCTAATTATCGCTCGCTTGCTACTTAATTAATTAAATCATTTACAACAAGTAACAAATAATATAAAATTACTTTTCAACATCATTGAAAAAACTGAAAAAGCTCCCATTGATGATGCAACTTTTGGTATTCAGATTCCCACGAAGATTTTTCCCAAATATTCCATCTGCCTGGATGCAGAGATACTGAATGTAGAAGAAAAAGTTTATTTTACCAAAACTTCTCATTTGCGGTAAAATTTAAAAAATGATCTGAACTAATTTTGCTCGTTTGTTTCGGGTTTTGTAAATGCTAAATACAGGGGGTTTTTTAGGTTCCAGGTCGAAGATTTTTTAATAACTTTTAAATGAAATAAAATTTTATACATGGTCTTTAACATTATGTATATAGAATACAATGTCGGTCAAGTGGCTGGCCACCTCTGGCCGCGGCGCAAAAGCCAACTCTTTAAAGCACATTTTTCATAGCATTATCGGAGACTTCTTATGTTATTTTAGCAATTTGGTTTCTAATATTGTACTTTAGCATCGAGGTTGTTATAAGTTTATTAGAGAACAAATTTCCATTCAAGTCAAAGAGGGTAAAGTCCATTGATACCCAATTTTTTCCATCAATAATTATTCCAGTACATTCAGCTGTAGAGATGATATATAGACAAGATGGTGGTATAGCTTTATTTGTCAGAAATGATTTAAACTATAGGGTGACTGCTGTTGATGTGGGATTACTTGATTTTCAATTCGTACTAGTTGAACTAAAAAATTTGAATTCAAAAGTGTGTGCTATGTACAGGCCTCCAGCTACTGGCGTCATCAAATCAGACCATATAGAAACTGTATTGATAGTTGATAACAATTTTGACACTATAATGGTCGGGGATATTAATATTCCAATTAACTACTTAGACTGTAACTAATTAGACAATTTACTCGACGATCAGCGATAAAAACATAGTTTTTTATAAATTTAGATATAAGTTTTCAACATACATACTCTGATAACTGATCACCATTTATCATCCCGATATTATTAATTAATTAAAAATATATATGTCATGGGAGTGATCAATTTTGTGACCAGCCATAATCTTAATTTAATATTTGGTATAGCCTTCGTTGGCTTTCAAAACTGCAGTAATTCTATTGGGCATGCTTTCTACCAGGTTTCTAGTTGTTTCGGTCGAAATGCCTCCCCGTTTTAACTGAACTCTATCTCATAGATCGCCTACAGTAGGCGGTGTGTCTGAAAAATCTGCAAGATATCTCTTAAGCTTGCCCCAGAGATGCTCTATAGGATTTAGGTCGGGGGATTGGGGTGGCCACTCTAACATCACAAACCCTTTATCATCCAGCCATTTTTCGTAATTTTAGCGGTATCCTTGGGATCGTTGTCTTGTTGAAAAACAATGTCCCTAATATCCAAAAATATTTGGTTTTACGACCGTCGATATGTACTTTTTATGGTTATACGGAAACGGGCTTTGCGGTCTTGTTTTTTAAAAATAAAAGATGTAAAATCCTCTTTATGTCGGGGTAATAAAGAGGATTTTACATCTTTTATTTTTAAAAAACAAGACCGCAAAGCCCGTTTCCGTATAACCATAAAATGTCCCTAATGTTATACTACCATTTTTACACGCTCTCAAGAAAATGTTCTACTAAAATTTGTATGTAGGAGGCGGACGTCATTCTACTCTCGATTTTTTTTATCTGGCCAATAACATGAGCCATCACGCACCCCCATTTCGTTATGGAACCACTTTCAAATTTCATTGTTTCATTTACATTATGTGGTAATAACATAGCTCCAGGTTTCCGCCAAGTCCACTTTCGGCCGTCCGAGCCAAATCAGTTAGTTTTGGACTCATCTGACCATATTACTTTACCCCATTGAGAAACCGTAAAGTTTTTGTATTTTTTTGCAAAATTGAACCGAAATTGCCTCCTGCCCGATTTTTAGGCACATTCAAGTTAAGTTTCTTTCACAGTTTCGATATTACTCCTAATGAGACGTTTAATATTTGGGAAATATCTCTATGTGTTTTACCTTCTCTCAAAAATTAAAAAAAATATGTACAATAATTATTATAAAATGCGGTTTAAATCCTCGAGCTTTCCTCGAGTTTTCGGTTATATAACTAGCCCATAACTTAAACTCAATATATTATTTCTAGTTGAAATCTAGTTGAGATATGTTGGAAATTTACTTCTTCAACAAAGACAATTGGTTCAAAATCGTAAGAAAATGTCGTACCAAATTTGGTCAAAACACAGAACTCCACCCAGCGGCATCAAGAAGTTTGTGCATAAAGTGCATGATACGGGCTACCTAGTCGACAATTAAACGCGTACCCGTGCTCGCTGTGGTGGCCGAAAATGTGCGCCAACGGTCGCGAGAACACCAATTCATCATCGTGCATCGGAAATGAACATCAGCCGGTCTTCCATGCAACGAATTCTGCGTAAAGATCTTGGTTTGTGGCCCTATAAAGTTCAATTGGTTCAGTAATTGAAGACCCGTGACCATCCGCTTCGAAATCGATTCGCTGTGTGAGCCTGCGACAAACTCGAAATTGATGAGGATTTTGCTCTAAAAATCATCTTTTCGGACGAAGCGCATTTCCATCTCGGTGGGTTCGTAAACAAACAATTGTCGTATTTGGAGATCGGAAAACCTACAAGGATATCTGGAGAAACCAATGCATCCATTGCGGTTACTGATTTTTGCAAATTGTGGCGTGGCGGCATTATTGGGTCGTATATGTTCGAAGATGAGGCCAGCGCGACCGGTACGACCAGCGGAATCAAATACCGCCACATGTTAAAATCTTTTTGTGGTCATATCTTGAAGATATTGGTTTGGGGGACCTTTTGTTCCAGCAAGATGGGTCGCCATACCACATATCGGGCGTGACAATAGCGAGCCTGCACAATAACAATTGAAAGACAATTGTTATACGGACAATCCACAAACAATTGAGCATTTGAAAGCCAATATTGAAGCAACCATTTCCGAAATAGATCCGAAATAGAGTACGCCAAGGCCAGCCGCGGCTCCCATTTGAATGAAATCATTTTCAATAAATAACCAGGAGAATTGTACTTTCAAAAAAAAAGCCGTTTTGGTTTTATAAATTTTTTAAATCTGAACTTCTTATTGGGACATTCTATACATACACCGCATATTTATTTCGAATCGCCGAAGAATAAACATCAAATACCAAATATTTATAAACGAAGTCTTCATCACTGGACTGATATATTGATAACAAAACACAAAATTTCAACATGATGGCTGCCAGCCGCGGCCATTTTACGTTGCGCATGCGTAATTCTCGTAAACTAAAATTAATGATTTTTTTCTTTGTAATATAGATAGTTTAGCATAGTTAATGTTTATCTTAAATAGTTTTCTTTATTTTTGCTTTGCTCAATTTAATTATTCACAATATTTAAAAAAAAAATTATAAGTATCAATATTTTATTTTGTTAACGTTAAAATGAACACTTTTGAATTTCATTTCATCATATTGCTTGTTCGTTGATTTATCGTGATGTGTAATTTAAATATGGAGAAGTTTTTTCTACTATGGAAGCTTAAGAGGACGTAAGTATTCAAAAATAGTGGATGCATTGTTGCAAGTTTTCCTTTTTTTCTTATTTTTCTGCGGTTTACGTATGCATCGTTTTCTGTTATGTTTTAACATTTATTGGAAGCACCCTTGGCTGAGCAGGTGGTGAAATCAAACCGCGTTGAGAATTTTCTGATAACTTTTCATCTGTTTTCATCAGTTAAACATTATTTGTGATTTATAATACCATTCATTCTTAATTAATTAAATTAAATTATATTAATTGTTATGTATTTGAATTTTATTGTTTTATAGTCACGATGTCACTGTATGTTGTATATGTTTTGTGTATTACGTGTGAATGATTAAATCCACTAGTAGTCATTCACACTTTAATGGTTATTAATATAAAAAAATTAATGTTATAACTACGTGAAATCCCGGTATAACAAACACCGTTTATAAAAAACCTTCGGTTTTTACAAACTTTTTGTCTGGTCCCTTAAATTTGCGAGTCAAATGTATGGAAAATACATCGGGTTTAACAAACTTCGGTTATAACACTATAACAAACCATTTCTTAATTTTCTAATTGCTTTTTAGTGCAAAAAAAAAACTCGGTTATAACAAACGTCTGGAGTAACAATAATGAATAATGTCAAAAATGGACATGTTTATAAAAATACTCGTAAGTAACTACATACATTGATTCTTTTTACACTATCTACCGTGGACACTTGACGAACACACACATTTCTCTCGCTCTCTCTGACTCTAAATTTCATCAAGGGATTTGGCCGCTTCAAATGAGGTTTCATCACCACTGGGAATCTCAGGACAAAGAGCGTACACACACCTTTCACCATAATTTGATAACTTTCTTCATTTTTGATCTATAATGATTGCACACGCTTTTATTGGCAAATGTAAACATTATAGTGTTGCGCCTTATATCCCATTAAAATTTAAACAACTGTTAATAGTAACACAGAATGATTTTGTGTTTAGCAAGTTCATTTATCTCAAATTTAGTTTCGGTTTGAAATTTTCAAACGTAAGTTTAACGTCGTTTAATGATATTTAACGTCCTCAAATTGAGTATTGATTTATGATTTTATTTTATTATGCCATCTAATACCACGTTTACACCATAGCTACTTTAATAGTATAATAGTATTTTACTAATAAAGTATTTTTCTCCTTCAGTTTACACCATAGTGGTGTGAACACATACTAGAATAGTTTATTAGTTATATATTTCACTAATATTTCACAAAAATAGTTAAAATTTATAACAATAAACAAAAAAAATCTGAAGATTGACTAAAATGATATTTCGTATCTAAAACATATTATTTAAACAGTTCACAACGCATAACATTATACCAATACTTTTTAGATACGTACAATACTTTAATAGCAAAAAAGTATGTGATAAAGTAATAAAGTATTTTACTTTGAGTTTACATCGTCATACTTTTTTGATACATACTTTTATACTACTGGTGTAAACGTGGTATTAGCCAATAAATTGAAACGGACGGCCGTTTCCCTTGAAAACAAATTAGCCATTTTAAAAAAGGTCGATGAAAAGAAATTGAGTTACGATAAGAGGGACTTTCGATTGACCTGAATTAACAGAATGGCAATTGAGTTACTATTCAGATAATTGAGTTACTATTCACTTAATTGAGCTACTGAAGTGAATTGGGGGTTCAAATCGCTCCTCTTCATTTTTGATAAATGTCAAAAAATCATTTTAAATTTAAAAAACGCTATCACATTTTTAAAACAAAACGCGGAATGAACGCAAAACCAATAAATGTCAAAAATACAACAAAAACAACCTATTTGATTTAACTACACGAGCAAAATATCTCTTCAGTTAATTCAGTAGCCCAATTTTTTAACTGAAATGAAGAGGTGCGAATCGAACGCTCAATTCACTTCAGTTGATTCAGTTAATTCAGATAATTTTGTTAATTCAGGTCAATCGAAAGTCCGTCCCTAAGATTGGCTCACATTTCAAAATTTCAACATTCTGCGAGAGTGAATTCATTAAACGGAATAAAACCAGAACAGAAGAATACCGAGAACTAGAAAAGGCCGTTATACGAGTAATTTGGCTCAAGTCAATGAGGCATGCGAGGGCGAATATTAGTGGTGTTCTATTTAAACAGAAAGGCTAGAGTTTGCAGAAAAACTTCAGATTGTTGATTTTCGTTCCAGTGACGGATGGTTAGACCGTTTTAAAAAAAGTAATGGAATTACATTTCACGATGTAGTTGGTGAAAGTTCATCTGTGTGTCCCGAAGTATATTCAGACTGGATGAAAAATAAATTACCGCGTATATTACAGAACTTAGAGCAACGAGATGTGTTTAATTTGGACGAGACGTCTCTATTCAACAAATTAATGCTGAATAAAATTCTCGCGTAAGGAGCGCGTGATAATTCTATTAGGTGCCAACTCAGAAGGATCTGAAAAACTACCCATCCTTCTAATTGGTAAATCCGCCAAGCCTCGCGTATTTATAAACGTGAATCGCTTCCAATAATGTATTCCTCAAATAAGAAAGTATGGATGATTGCATCGGAGTGGGAAAAATATGTAAAAACTTTAGATGGTAAATTCAAAAAGGAAAACAGACGCGTAGTTTTTGTTATAAACAATGCACCACCTCATTTGCAGATAGAAAATCTCCGATACATTCAGGCTGTGTATTTGCCACCGAACACAACCGCACTATCTCAGCCCATGGACCAAGAGGTAATTAAAAATTTCAAGGTATTCTACCGCGAATTTGTCATCAAATAAATTATTTTCGTCTTGAGCAAAATCCACAATTAATCCCCGAAAATTTCAACATAAATCTGTTAGATGAAGTATATTTTGTGAAAAAAACATGGGAGCGTGTAAAGCCTCTGACAATTACAAATTTCTTTCACAAAGCTGATTTTCATTTGGCACTGAAACAGATTAGTGTACTTCTGAATTTGAATTTAATGTAGACGGCAATGATGGCACAGTACTTTGCAATTTTACAAACAATGTTATTATAGATGGTTTCATAAACGTGGATTGCTAAACCAGTGTGTGTGTGTGTGTCCGAAACTAAGTGATAATGACATATTAAATATGAGCAAAGCGACAATGTGGTCTTGTCATCGGATTCGGATGCCAAACCTGAAAATTCTCGAGATCGGTTTGTTGTTTCACAAATGAAAGTACAAAACGTATTGAAAACTGTTCGAATGTACGTAAGTTCACATACTGAGGTGTGTAGCGAAATCCCGGTTTTTTAAATCACAGTTTGTCAAAATCCCGGTTTTTTTTTCTACATCCCGGTTTTCAAAATCCCGCTTTTCAAATCCCGGTTTTGTATAAAAAAAACCGATTTTTAGGAAATCCCGGTTTGAATTTTTAGAATTTGGCATGTGGGAAAATGGGACCCTTAAATGATTTTTTGACAAAATTCAAAAATGAGTTTGCGATAAAGTTCTAGAAAATGGCTAATATGGATGGAATTTGAAGGGAGGGTTAAGTGCACGTGAGAGTTATCGAAGCCGTCAGTCTCTACAGTTATATTGCTTTTCAAAATATTGCTTTTTATTAATCTTGCAACTACAAAATCTTGCAATTACAAAATCTCGCACACATATGTACTTAAATAATTACAGTACGGAATAAATAATTATATTATTTAATAAATCAATATGTAATTACAATGTAAATGGTATCAGAATTGAAATATAAAAAATCCGCTTATAACGAACTTGGTTTGTTATAACCGAAGTTATGTTTATAACAAACACATGTTTATAACAAACCAAAAGAGCAGTCCCTTGGGTGTTTGTTATACCGGGATTTCACTAAGATAAATAAAATAAAATAATTACTTTGGTCTTTCCAATAGATTTCATTATTGCAATTCTTTCCTTCTAAAAATGTTGTCAATAAATTACTAAAAATTACTCGAAGTATGAGGAACTTTGCAAACAGCCAAATACCCCACTAGTAAAACGCCAATTTCCTTGTTTTATAAATTTCTATTGTTCTTCATTGTTATTGTTGTTTCGTGGCGCGACATAATGTTTTGGAATTCGTGGTTAACGCTTTATTGTTAAAACCCTAATTAAAATGTACGTTATTTTTGTTTCAATGTCATTGATTGTTTGTTATATGTAGTTAGTTTCTATGAAGTTAATGAAAGCGCGAAATAAAATTTAAATATTTTATTCTAGTAAATCCAATTTGAATATAAAAGTAGCAGTGTTACTCGTATGTGTGAAGCAAAATTATACAAACCATGCATAAAGCTAATTTAAACTTTACTAATTAAAATTCTACTAAATACTACAATATTAAACATAATGTTATATAAAAAATTAAAATATGTATAGACATACATACGTAAAAATACTTTCCCGGAATGTAAATTAGTTTTCGAATTGTCGAAATTTTTTTTTTGACAAAAACACATTTAAATTCCGTCTATACAGGTATCTAGTTTTTTTTTACCAAAGTTTAACGTAATGAAACTATCAACTTTAAAAAGCTCCCCCACCACTCAGCTGTCAACCCAACCATACCGACATACAAAACATGTACATATAGTCGCACAAGATTTACAAATAAGAGATCATCTTACATTACCTGTGAGAATAATACCGATTGCAACACATAAAAGTATAATGTAAAGAGATATATCTAAGGAACATGCATTCTATATAAAATATACATGACATTTTCAACAATACACTTTTCGTCGTTTTGTGTAAGAAAATTCAATTTTCTTTTTAAATTCTTCGGGTTTTTATAGAGGTAAGAGGAAGATTTATATTCAATTTCAATGAAATATGTGCATTATGGTGAACATATTATTTACCAGCTTAGGTATATACTTACAACATATCATTGTGCTGAAAAACCGGGTGGGCAAAATGTTTCAATTAAGATTTCGGGCGAACAAGACGATCAGTTATGTGGAAGAACTATTTGGGCAGTAATTATACTCACAGTACCTTAAAACGAGTAGTTTCCTGTCAATGTTCATACTTTCTCGGCGGAGCGTGTAGCCGATAGAGAGCACATCCCTAATGGTGTCTTGATTTAATAAACGTTCGGGTCATTTACCCAAAAGATAAAAAGTTTTTAAATAATTTAGAAAAATGGGAAAGGTAAAGGTTTTCCTTCCTTCATCAACCGGTTTATGTGGGCTGCGATCTTATGCTAATGTTTATGGGCTAGTTATATAGCCGAAAACGAAACGGACCGAAACGAAACGAACGAATTGAATACATGAAAACATACTAAACCAATTATATAGAAGAAACGAAACGAAAACGGACGGAGAAATTGATTCAATTCAATTTGCTTTCGTTTCGTCTTTGCGGTTATACACTATCGGTTATGTTTTTTGTTGTTTACCTTACTAACATTTACGTCAAATTGTCAAAATATTTTATATTTTGTATAAATTTATATAATTTGTATATCTCTATTTAGTTTGCCATATATAAAATGAATTTTCCAAGCTAGTTTTCATACACACGAGAAGTAAACTTCAAATAATATAAAATTAAAACCAAATATGAAAATGTCAAAACCGTTTCACCAATTCGTCTATATAACCATATTTCTTTCGTCTTTCGTTTCGTTTCATTTCAGTTAGTTTCGTTTTCGTCTACATAACTAGCTCATTAAAATTAAGCTCTCGTTCCTTTCTGGGGTTGAACAAACACTTTTTCCAACCACAATACAATTGAGTCAGCCTCAGTTGAACAAGATGATTAAAAAATATGCGAAAGCAAACCTCCATCAAAACAACACATCTTGACGGACGGACAACAGCATCAGGTCAAAATCGTTATCGATATGATTCCTAGTTACAAAACGAAAATGCTAGGTCGTACTCAAATCTTGTACCATACCGTAGATACAGGGAGACGCACTTCCTATTAAAACAGTGTTTTGCAGCAGTACTGGCTATCAAGCAGTTCCGTTATTACGCGGAAGGATAGGTTTCAGTGGTTCACCACTTAGGCCAATTTTGGCCCATTGTGATACCACGCATTCACGCCACATCATTAACCAATTCACCTACTCACACAACTACAGTATACCACCTGCACATTGCAAGCTCCATGTCAACCTGTACATTGACGTGGACGGTGGGTCGGCGCTGAATTCTGCACTCCATTAGAGGGTCTTAGTTGTGTTTATTAACATCACCGATTGTAATCGATGATGAAATATCCATTTTGCATCTAGCCTCTGATGGGATTCGAACCCAGTACCTCCCGGTCCAAGTGCCGAAGCTTTAACCACTGCACCACTTGTCCGGTACGCGGAATTATAACCTTTGACAGAAATCAAAGACCACGCCAATTTTACTTGGTTGGTGTCGTTAAAAGACATGATGCATAAAACTTTAAAGATTTAAGTTTGACATCGAGTATAAAAAGGTCGCAGAAGGCTGTACCAGACGCGTTTTCTCGTTGTTAATATAGACTTTTTAATCAGGATTGGTCAAGATAGATTATGGAACATAATCTACGCAGTTGTCGACACGTAATCTATTACATATAGATTACACATCAATTTTTGCGTCCTTGACGTCTACAACCTAAGAAATGATATTAAAAACGTATAGCTTTCACTTTATTTGTTCTTTATTTTTCATAAGACAGTCTGATAAAGTTGCTGTCTAGCTATTTGGTAATTTTTTTTTTATTCGAGGGGCCAAATAAGTTGACAGTTTGTTTAAAAATCACATAAATTATTCGTTAGTATATGGGCCGACACATATGGTGGCCGAAACTATTTTTCATTGGGTATAAAAGAAAGGGATTTTACAACAGTTGTCGTTAAACGGGTTATTATAGTAAGTAGACGGCCAATCCGGACAACATCCTCTTCGCACAGTTATTATAATGAACACACTAACAATTGCACCATAAATAAAAACCAACCACAACTCAAGGTGACGAAAATGAATTTACAGTGGAAACTGTGTATGTTGGACACTCAAAGTACTGTAAAAAATGGCCAACTTATAAAGGTGTCCAACTTGAAAAGGTTTTAAACAAAAATCAAAATTAACAGCTTTGGGCGTCCACTCAATCAATTTTTTATTGAAGAATAATTAAAAATGCAAGACAAAATCGCCCAACTTAGCCAGTTGGTGCAAGACAGAATGGTCCAATTTAGTCAGTTGACCAACTTAACAAGGTACCTAACTTAACAGGTTTCACTGTATATATAGCCGTTTATTTTGAAAGTGGTATAATTGACTTTTTCCAAAAATCGAGTTAATACTAAAATTAGTTACAATTTAACGGTATCTCTCCATTATAAAAAAATTTCAACCAATGACAGTCAAATTGATTGGTTTTTTTTTTAATATCTCTTCATTTAATATCTCCGCTAATTTGTAAGTAATTTTAGCATATACTTGATTTTTGGAAAAATATGTCACTTTCAAAATAAACGGCTCATATGTTCAATCTGGCCCATATGCTAAATTTAATCTATAATCCAATTCGGTCTCTTCCCTTGTGTACCCAGGTTATATTGGATAGCTCACTATTTTTAAGGTAGAAATTCATCTACCATACAAAAAACCTAACAAATGCTGAACGTGTATATATTTTACGGTAAAAGCTCGAAATCGGTAAGTGACCGAATAAAAATTGGGAAAAACTAGCTTGGAAATATATGACATGAGAGCTCTATAGTTTTTGAATAGTTAACCCTTCACGCCACGGAGTATTTTTATGGTCTTAGTGCATATTGGAATTTGGAATAGTAGAGACTAACGGCTTTCATGGGCTCGCGAGAGTTAATTGTGCTTTTCATGACGGTTAGCCCTCTAATGTTGTTCTAATGTGACGGTTAGCCCTCTAATGCTTGTGATCTTTCTTTATGTTTTCGAGAAGTCAACTTATTTATGGGGTGTCATTTTACGTATATTTATTATTAAGTTATCCCACGATTCTATTACAGAAAAAAAAATCATCAGGCAACACTAATCAATAAAACCCCATTTGCTCTTGTGTGAAGTTAGACCAGCCTAGAAATTGTTAAAAACCACGTGAACACAAAAATTACATTCAATCCTTTTAAATGTTAAAATTTTAGCCAAGCAACCGTTAGATCTAAAGAACATGTATTTGAACGAACTAAAATTACATTAGAAAAGTTAGAAAAAAATCGTTCCGCGCAACTTTGCAAAATTGAGCCCTGACGATCTCAAAAACACATAAGGCTATGTGTTTTTGAGATCCGACAAATTTATACTTTTGACGTGCCAATTACCTTTATCGTGTGTAATTTTATTTTTATTTCGTGCAAATGCATCTTCTATTGATATAACGGTTGGGCAAACTTCACTCAAGAGGAAATGGGGTCTTTTATTTGTTGGTGTTGCATGATGATTTTTTTTTTATTTTGTGGGAGAGAATCGTGGAATAACTTCGCATACGTGTAATTTTGAACTTTCCTTATGGTAAATTGTGTAGTGGCAAAATTCAGTGGTCAATGTCTATGACAGTATCGAAAATATGTTTAAGGGGATCTAAAACTATGTTTTTTGGACCTTTCTTTGTGTTTCCTAAAAGCCAACTTATTTATGGGGTAGGTAAGCCACATATTTATTTTTTTTAATTTCGCTATAACAAAAAATACAGTGGAGATTCGATGGGCAGTGACAAGGTTTCGTAGAGATGCCTACGTACGCTTAGTGGTCTATGAAATCATAAAATTCGGACCCTTATTTATGTTCTATATTTACAAGCCGGGAAGCTTGGAGTATTTTTTTAACATTATTTGCTTGAACGATGAGTTCTGATTTCCGGATAATTAATTTAGGAGTGCTGCTGATGGGGCGTCGTGTAGCGTAATATGCAACCATGTAGTATGATATTATACCATGTTGTACAATGTTACGTTATGTTGCACGAAGTTGTGGGATGTTGCACTATCCCGTTTGATGTGGCATCACGCTGCGCCATGTTGTGTCTTGTGTACCATGTTACACCATGTTGCGCAATTTCGCACTACGTTGGGTCGTGTTGCTTCGTGTTGTGGTCTTGTGTGTTTCCGAAATTAGAATCGCGTTTTGTGAAAATGTTGATTGTTATGAGTAACTACATATAGAGTTTTCCAATAGGAATGATATGATTTTTAAGTGACGTTTCGGCCATTTGTAATATGTCATGTTCTGTCATTTTTTGCTTCATTGTATTCAATAATGCTTACAATTTCATCATGGTGAAATATACGCAAGAACAAAGTTTACAAATTATTCAGTTTTATTATCAAAATAATCGTTCTCCAATTGCAACTTTTCGCACGCTTTTGCAATATTATAGTCGTAATAATCGTCCAAGTGTGCTCGCTATTCGTCGAATTGTTGAAAATTTTGAGCGTACATTTTCTTTATATAATGTTCAAGAGCCAATAAGACAAAGGTACCCTCGAAGTAATGCAAATATTGCTGTCGTTCAGGTAAATGTTGCTGACGACCGCAATTTTTCGATTCCAAAACGTTCTAAAGAATTGGGACTGTCTCAAACCACAACCTGGCGGATTTTGAGAAAGGATTTGGGTTTGCATCTATATATCTATATAAAATTGTTCTTACTCAAGAACTGAAGCCATTGGACTACCGTAAACGTCGTGGATTTGCTGATTTTGCCTTGGAACAACTTGAAAACGATAACGATTTTTTCAAGAGAATCATGAAATCCGATGAGGCTCACTTTCATCTGAGTGGTGCGGTAAATAAACAAAACTGTCGATTCTGGTGCGAAGAAAATCCACAAATTATTCATGAAAAACCATTACATTCACCTAAATTGACAGTTTGGTGTGGTTTTTGGTCTAGTGGAATCATAGGTCCGCAATTGTAAACAGCGTTACTGTCAATGGAGATCGGTATAGATCGATGATAACCAACTTTTTATGGCCGAAATTGGAAGAAGTTGATCTTGACAACATTTGTTCCAACAAGATGGGGCTACGTGCCACACAGCAAGTGCAACAATTGAATTATTGCGAGAAAAGTTTGGAGATTCGATTATTTCAAGAAATTGTGATATTAAATGGCCTCCAAGAAGTTGTGATTTAGCACCATTAGACTATTTCTTGTAGGGTTATTTGAAGTCATTGGTCTTTAGCAATAAACAAAACTCTCTTAAAGCTTTACAAGTCAATATTGAACGTGCTATTCATTTTTTCATTCATACGACTTGATTTAGTGGTAAAAGTGCTCGAAAATTGGGTTCATCGAATTCGTTCCTGCAGAAGAAGTCGTGGAGGCCATTTGAATGACGTTTTATTCAGAACTTAATTGTATCGATTGTACTTCACATTAAACAAAAAACATTTCAATTTCCTTAACAATTATTGTTTTTTTAAGAAATCATATCACTCTTATTGGAAAACCCTTTATATTGATGTTACAATTCACTAAATAATCACTTTTGACCTTAGTCAATTTTTCAAATCGCAATCTCTCTTACTAATGCCACGAATCGATTTGAATGTGCGCTGATTTCGAAAAAATTCGTTGAGAAGTCTTTCGGTGGCCCGCGACCCTTTTTTAAATTGCGGTGATAAATGTTTTCTAATGCCATGAATGGATTGCAATGGGACCTAATTTTGGTAAAATTCATTTAGAGATTTGTGGGTGGAACACACATGAAATGTGTGAGATGGGTTTTCTAAAATTGTGATGAGTTCTAAATTCAGGAAAATTTGTTTATGGGTTTTTAAATGAGATCCGGCTTCCTATTTAAAAAAAGATGTCAGGAAATGATTGCAGTGGATCATGATTTTGAGAAATTGTAGCGGTGCTCTGGTATAGCTGCATCTTGCTCGACCATACAGTCACTATGCCATCACAATCGAAGGGGTTGTAACTCAGATTATTGATGAATAGGAATGTAATATACATTTTGGACGCGCCTTTGGAAAATTGACAGTTTAAATGAATCTAAGCCATTTGTTAACCTGTTGGAATATAACTCTTTTTATGTGCTAAACATAGGATAGGATTCCAAAATCAGTTCTAGATGTGATTTTAAAAATAAGTAAAATGTAAGAAATAAACCCGTTTTCACGAATAGTAAGTATCCGACTCGGTTGGTACTGTGAAAATATCCAATTTGATTAAAACAAAACCGCGGGTTCTTTGAATTGCACAGGGCTAAGCCATTGCTTGTCCACGTAACAGAAAGTAAAGTCATAAACATTTTCGACATCGAGATTTTTACAGGTTTACCATTCGCCTACACAATTAGAAAATGTGTTTTTCGAGGTGGCTGTCTGTCGGAAATCACTCAACAAGAGATATACATATAGGATCTGCGAAAAAATAGATTAAGAACAAAAGGATTCTAAATTAAATTTGTAACAAAACTGGTTTAAATAATTTTCCCAAATGTAAGCTTAATAACGACTCTTGGTAGAAAAAAACTATTATTCACCATTGTTTGGCCACGCTACAGCCCAGACAGGTTTAGTGATCAGCATAAAACTTAATATTGGCAGATTTTTAAAATGAATAATATAATTATATTAATCAATATTAATATTTTGTCCCTCCTTCTTTTATTTATTTTTTGCTTTCTGATATACATATATAACATATATAACAAATTTTTAAAAAGTATTTCCATTCATGATATCAACATGAAATTTTGAATGCAGCTTGATATTGAGGTTAATAAAAGCGGAGAATTCTAAAATCTTAACTATTATAGTCCAAATAGAAACTCATCTCCTGGTGGCTGGACCAATTTCGAAAGAATCTAGATTTTTAGAAAATTAAATTTTAAGAACTTTTCATGTGAATAAATAAGATTGGTTTCTTACATCAAATACTAGTTCAGAACCACTTCCATCATCTCTGTGCGATTTCGTAGTGTGTTTTATTGTAAAAAAATCATTTTTTAAAGTTCATTCAAAACTGTTCATAAAAATTAAATGTTTGCTACTTATAGTGTAAAAATATTTGTATTTATTAAAAATTTTTAGATATTATTATGAAAGTTATGTTTGTGTTTTTTCAATTCTAAGTACTTACAGCACACAGTGTATATTTTGTTATTTTGGCATAAACATCACACCGATGTCAATGACAATATTAACAGACGAGAAACTTTGGTTATAACTACTCCTTAATAGAAAATGCCAGAAAATATCACTGTAGGTAATCTTTTGGAGTCGAGTGATTTAATAATAGCTGTCAGCTGTATCAAAAATTGGAGACCTAAAAATTGGAGTATCTTAATTATTGGTAAACAATGAGAATAATGTACCAGATATCAGATTCAATCAGGAATCTTCGAAATACCTCCTGTCAACTCTTCCTCGGTGATATACGGGGAAATACATGAAAGAAAGTTGAAGAAAGTTATTAAAAACTTAAGTTTGGGATGGACAGAACATCATTTTATTTGTCTATAAAAAGTGATAAGTAACTGTCTAGTTAGTTTATCTGCCAACCGACCCAACCATAGCAGCAATTGTTAAAATAGCAATAATAATATGAAAATTTGGATAGTTGTTAAATTACTCCTAAACTAAACGATTCCATTCCTGCAAAAGCTCTAATCGCAGCGAAGAAATGCAAACATGTCATTTAGGTTAGTGTTTCCCAATCTTATTTTTTACTTCTTATAATTTACACCTTATAATCTCATTTATTCGCGATTTTCAACAAAGTAGCTGGCATCTGGTGAACATAATGTGAATCGTAGCTATGAAGCAAGGGGGATTAAAACTGTCATAACAATGGATTTGACAATTCTCGTCCCCCTTGTAGAAGTAGAAACCAACGCTATCTACATTCGATGAAAGTCGCCAATATTCAAAATAAATAAAATGTTCATGGCCTGTTTAAGTCCAAGGCCCCCTAATTTATGAATTTAACATATGGCATAGGGCTTTTCAGATATATGGTATGCGTCCCTAATAATAAATGTAGTTGCTGTTATTATGAAATTGTAACGTGCGAAACTTTCGTGCCACAGCGTACCATTTTTATTTATAACATTTTAAATATTGTTACGCCTGCGACGTAGGCATATGTTTTTGTATAGTACTCCTCTAGGCGATTTGATTAGTATGAATATGACTTGCAGTTTGGGGTATGCACCATATTCTATACGTAAGCAAAACTCGTACGATTCTTCTTATGGATTAGCGGACTTTATTTCGTGTTCGTACCGCATAGACTGACCGGAATTTTTGTTGTTGTTGATTGCATTTGCAGAGAACGTAAAAATAATTTTATTAAGATTTATTATTAGATAGTATAAATAAAAATTATTGAAGTTATAAATTTATTGAGTAGTGCTTTAAAAGGTGGACGTATTAAAATTATCTCACAGATATTGTGCTGAGGATTTCTGGTTGAGTGATAGTTATTTTCCGAATGGATGACAATAGAAAAAGGTCGTTAAGCTGAAGGTATTGGTAAATTTACCTATATACAATTGTAAATATAAAATAAAATTCAATCCAGTTTTAATCCCACTTGTTATACCTGACGCGAGCTTTTACATACTTGAGTTGAAGCGTAGGTATTAATAACAAAAGAACTAAAAATATAAATATTTTTCATTGAACTTAACGAAATATATTCAAAGTGTTTTCGAGGTGATTTTTTTTTGTTCAATCAAAAAATACATTAATTTTGGTGTTATCCATAGTTATAAAACTAGTTAATACGGAAAATCAGTTAAATACGGTTTCGAGCAAAAGTGTTTTTCGTGTTGTGCATACGAAATGGTGTTTGCTTTGGCAGTTAAGATATTATGAATTCAAGGTTATGATCCGATAAGCAAATTGTGTGCGCTAGATAAGGACCAGGAGAGATCAAGACGGTCAACTACTAACGGACCGCAGCAGTTAAGAAATAACATCCGGCCCGAAAACAGTTAGAAACGGATACTATACACTCGTATTGTGTTGACACAAGTACACGGTGGAAAATTACGAGCAGCCACATCTTACACAATGGATGTGTATAACTGAGTTAGAAATTTCGAGGCATCATCCTAAGGAAGTTTGGAGGCAGCAAGTTCCAGTGTCAACCTGTTGCTAGTGAATAACGGTAACTCAAATACGGTGGTTGGTGAAGGCGGGGCAGCATCTGTGCGGGTATCCAGTCAAGGACGGCAACACTAATGCATCAGAGCATTTGGTTAAGTTGTCCTTCTTATATTTTTCATATATTTGATATATAAGCAAGTGTCTGTATATTTTTCATACATTTGATATACAAGCCCATAGTGTCTTATAAAATAACAAAATTGCATTTATAGTAATTGATTGAACCTAGACAAATATTGGCATGATTTGGTTCACAGCGGAATTAACACATTTTTTTGTACATCATTTAGAAAAATAATAATATGTCGGATGTTATTGTTTACATACGAATATACTATACAGACACATAAACAGTTTCAATAATCAATCAATATTTGTCCATACGTACAACAGTATAAATTACAAACGAACTAACCTCAAACAAGCAATCATTTGTTAGATACTTCATGGGTGGCATCGTCGTATCCGATATAACAACACATTTATTGTACTTTTGCTCATCATGTGGTATAAACGTAATGATAATAAATATACAGAATGACAAAACTTAAAGTAACCAAAAACTAAATTTCTTTTATCACACATCCGAAAAACTGAGTGCAAAGTGAAAATTCAATATGTAGTTTTTCATAGTGTTTTCTTCTTAGTTACGTTATATATATTGTGTGGGGTTTTCGTTTCTTTATTTTGTTCAAAATGAATACATCGAAGTTTTTCGATTATAGTATGACGCGAATCCAGTTTATTTTGTATTGTTATTATTTGAAAAACTTTAAAAAATTGTTTGTCAAAAAAACTAACTCTTTTGTTGTATGCACTTTCTACGCTATTGTGTTTATATGCGATCGTCAGACAGTGACAATAAAAATAACAAAATGTTATTTCTTATTTCACGTTTTCATCGACATATCCTTTTGAAGTAAATAAAAAATAACGAAACATTTCAGTACGTTGCCTTTGTTATTATTTTTTTACATTTTAGATTAGCAGTTCACAATAAAGGCTATTAAATATTTTAGGTATATGCTTTGCACATATGTATGGATTCAGGAAGCTGATCGCTTACGGAGTCGCGTTACGGAGTTGATTCATTCTAACAACAAAAAAATGTATTGAAGTGAGAGACCGTATTGGACCTTCATCGGTGATATTTTCTAAGCTAAAGGGGTTTGTATCTGATAAAATATTACAATAAAAATTTTCTAATTGCACATATCGCAAACAAATGATTCACAAACTCAATACTAACTCATCACTTATCGCTCTGTACGTACAAACAGAGTAAACGGATAAACAGATACACATATAAGCGAAAAAGAACAGAAGGTTGCTGAAAATCGCAAATTGATCAATGCCTTGATAAATAAATTGGGTGACGATAACGCGACTAAACGCTTCGTAAATATTGGGGACAGGTACAACCGTAAGTTCCTTTAAACCCGTATGTCTCTATACCTGATAATAAATATTTATATATCAGTCGTATTGATCCATCCGTATCATGTAATCAGATTGTCAACAACATCTGTGAAAAACTGCAAAATTGCTCACCGGAGGAAGCCAATTGACGCCAATTAACGTTGTTAACAATCCACTTCAAAACGGAGTAGTATTTCCAGCAACTTTTGCTATTTTCCGGAAGGACAGGCGCCTGCAAAGGGGCACCTATGAAAAGGATGGCAGTATTGTATGTAGTTGCAGTCTCCAAAAAAAATATTCTTCCAGTCCGTTAACATTGGCAATTGTGATGCTGAAATTGTTGCTGTACGTATTCCGTTCTATTCATGTTCTCTGATCATCTGTGTTACATAACATATATACTCTGTCGTTCGAGTATGTCAGTTTATGAAAGTTTTGTGGAAACAATGAAATCAGCTATTGCTCCACTTCTTCAGCCATCGTCTATTTATTTTTGGAGATTTTAACATCGGTAAGGTAATCTCTTCCTATATCGCTGTTCTGTTCACTGAAGTATCACTGAAGGTTGCTTCCCTAATAGAGGTATTTGTATTATTTCAGTTTTACCAAAAATTTTTTAGAAACTAGTTAAAGATCAATTATTCTTTCATGTTAAGATAACATATTCATTTCTTCCAAGCAACATGGATTTTTTCACCTTGTTAAAGTTAGCAGAAAGATTCCAGCCGAAAGATAATGCAGATAGTGTCTTGACTATTTTTAAACTCTCTTTATACTCTCGCCCTTATCGATTTTTAAATTCCTATAAACTGAAATAATTTCTCCTTCACCCGAATGATGTAGTTCGATCCTAAATTCTCCTAAATTCGAGTTCATGACTGATTTTTGCTGTATTCAAGACACTATCTGCATTATCTTTCGGCTGGAAACTTTCGGCTAACTTTAACAGTATGATTTTTTCTAAGTTGGTCAACTATTTCTAACTTAGTTTTTTCACTAATTTTATTGCAAGCGCTCTTTTAAACGGTGCTATTGTGCAGGTTGTTTACACTAATTTTGGTAAGGTTTTGGAGAAGATCGATCATGACTTGCTATTGCGGAAACTCAATTCATTGGATTGTAACTTGGCAAGTAGTTGAATTGGGTTAGATCTTATCTGGATTGGGTTAGATCTTATCTGGAATCCAGAACTCAAATTGTGAAAGTTGGCGGTTTCACTTCAAGAGTGATTGATGTTTCTTCGGGAGTCCCTCAAGGCAGCCATTTGGGGGCCATGCTCTTCATTCTTTTCGTAAACGATGTGGTCAACCGTCTAAGTTATTCCGACATTCTCATTTATGCGGACGATATACAAATTTTCAAAACTGCAATGGATTTTCGGTCCGACCTGTACATCACAAAATTTGATTCTTAACATCTCCAAATACAAAACAATGTCTCTTATCCGCGAACTATTATCCACTAGTTACAATTACTGTTTTGATGGTTGTATTGTTGAAAGTGTTCATACTTTTATAGATTTAGGTATAACTTTTACTTCGAATTTTTCGTTTCATAAACATGGTGAAGGTTGCATTTCTAAAGCGAATTCTTTGCTTGGATTTGTTAAAAGGGATTCGAAGGATTTGCATGATCCTTACGTGATTAAAACTGTATGTATCTCTTTTGTTCGTTCATTGTTGGAATATGGTGTTGTCATATGGAATCCGTTTTATAATAACTATTCAGATCGCATAGAGAGGGTTCAGAAGCGATTTTTAATGTACGCACTACGAAGGTTGCCTTGAGATGCGAATGCCCCTGCTTTCATACTCCCAGCGTATCGAGGTAGATGTAAATTAATAAATATGGAGCCGCTGTTTATTCGTAGAATTGAAATTAGCGCAATGTTTATTCCAGATTTATTCGTGTCTAAAATCGATTGTTCGATGGAAGATTTCCAAACTAAGTTGCCATTTTGTAGGCAAAACGACGGTAAATGTGAGCCGGTTTATCGTTGATCAGCTTCCTTTAATAAAGTACGGCCGGCTTTTGATTTTAATCTGTCTAGAAATGAATTTAACGAATTAATATCGCAGCTTCTTTTGAATTATTGGGAACCATAATAATTATATATGATTTTATTAATATTTTTATCTAAATAATGTAACCTCATCATTTTTAATGTTTAATAGTTGTTTAAGGTTGTTTTAGTAATTTTGCACCACCTGTTTGTAGTTCGTTCTTTATTGTGATACCTATACATTTAGTAGGCAACACGAAAGTACGAAGTACTTTTCATAAAGGTGGGGCTCCCTCATCAGGGGCAAGGGTAAGCGATACCATGGCATCGAAACCAGGAACACAACTTCGGGTTCAGTTCGATCACCCTCAAAATATATAAAAAAAGACGAGGCCGACACGAGCGCTGAAGACCAGCCTAGGGGCGACGGCGAACGGACCCAGCAGGAGGTGGTCAAGCGGGCGGAAGATGACCAGGGAAGTGATGCTTCGGACCCTCGAAGGGAGGAGGATGGCGGACGAAGCAACGAGCCAGATGGCACTATCCCAATGCAGGGAGTACAGGAAGAGGTGAGTAAGGTAGATTACAATGATTAATTTTGTACAAATAAATCTGCATCACATGAAGGCTGCCTCGGCAGCTGTTGTTCTCAGACTGACTAAGTCAGATAAGGACTTGCTGTTAATCCAAGAATCTTGAATTAACAACAACGGGATCTATGGCCACAGAACGAAAGGGTATAAATTATTATACTCAAGCAACTGTAAAAATCTAGATCGTGTATTTTAGCGAAAAATAATTTGAATATTTTTCTTCTTCCTAAATTTAGTAGCGGGTATGTTACAGCGGTGAGCGTTGAGGTTGGCTGTGAAAAATTCTAAGTAGGACTATGGAGTTGGGAACCTATCGGAGGGCGTGTAGGACAGTCATTAATAAATCTAAGGACACAAGGGAGGTTCAGGATTGGGACTCCTATAAGGAGGGCGTAAGAAAGTACAAAAAAGAGTCGAGGAAGGCACAAAGGGGGTGCTGGAGACTCTTCTGTTGTAGAATAGAGGAGGTCTCTGAGACTGCCCGCCTTAGGAAAATTCTACCTACTAACTCAACCAGTCCTAGTTACTTAATTAGCTCGGACGTATTATGGACAGCTTCAAGTGCGGAATCATTGGAGCTCCTTATTGAGACCCATTTTCCGGGAAGCGTTGATGGCTCGATGGAGCTCATCGAGAAATACCTTTAACCTGTTAAATACCTTTTCTGAATGGCATCGTGGACAGAAAACGAATCCTGTGGGCGCTGAACGGTTTTAAGCATTATAAATCGGCGGATCAGATCATACCAGCAGAGATTCAAAGGAACTCGGCGATCATTCTTCCCTGGCTGGAGGGTATCGCCAAGGGATGTTTGAAACTATTCTATATTACTAGGAAATGATGGGAGGTCAGAGTGGTCTTTATCCCGAAATCGGGAAAGAGCTCACAGGTTTATGCAAAGGACCTGAGGCTTTTAACGTTATTATCCTTTCTGTTGAAAACCTTGGAACGGTTGGTAAATATTCGAACAAAAATTGAGCCTATAGGAATTGGGCAATGTCGTAGCATGCGTACTGTAAGGAAAAGTCGATGGATATAGCTCACAATCTGGTGCGCATGATTGAGAAGTCAATTTACTCGTAAGAGTTTTGTATGGTAGCATTTCTCGACATTGACTGCGAGTTCATACGACGGATAAAAATCTCGGATTTTTCTATCCCAGATTTTTTTTTCAATATTTTCAACTTTTTTATATGAAAAGAGGCGTGCCCGTTGTATAATTTACGTGATGTAATTGGTTAAAACGATGGGATAGTAAAATCCGAGATTTTTATCCATCGTATGAACTCGCAGTGAGGTTGCCTTTAATAATGTAAAATATGTAGCGATAATGGAAAGGATTGTTATTTTTGAAAGTGGAGTACCCCACAAGTAGGTTCATAAATCAAATGCTGGTAAGCAGGATTATTACCTCGGAACTGGGGGAGACCACCATTAGAAGGCGAGTGGTTAGAGGAACCCTGCAAGAAGGTGTAATGCCCCCCACTCTTTGGAATGTTGGATGAATGGATTGCTGTTGGAGAGAGAGGGACAGGGGTGGTAGCGTAAGCAGGCAGATGATGTAACGATAGCTGTCTCAGGCAAATATCTGGACACGATTAGGGATGTTATGCAGAATGCACTCCTGATCGTTACGAAATGGGTCAGCAAATGTTTATTAGGGATCATCCCGTCCGAGACAGAGCTAACATTTCGGGACTTAGCCCTCATACCGTGAGCGGCATTAGAATGGTTTTTGCTGACACAGCGAGATTTTTGGTCATAATCTTGGACAGGAAGCTGGAAGCATAATATTGTGGAAAGGGTGAGTAAGGCTAATATAGCCATTTACTGTAGGAATGCTATAGGTAAGAGATGGGGTTTGAAACCATAGCTGGTATACTGGCTCTATACGACCGCGGTAAGTCCTGTGCTGATATACGGGGTGGACGTGTGGTGGCCAGCTCTGGAGAAGGTAACATATATAAGAATGATGGAGAAGGTCCAAATAACGGCCTGTATGCTTATAAGCGGGCCACTTAAGACAACACCTACACGCACTTTAGAGGTTATGTTTCAATCGAATTATATTCCAATCGATTTTTTTGGTAAGCAGATGGCAGCCAATGTAGCTACGAGATACTCGGCTATCTCTCAGTGGAAGTGCCTACAGGTGGGACACTCAACGATAGTTAGATCGCTAAGGGAAGACTGGCGGATCTAGATTATATTAAACCAACGTTGTGCTTTGGTAAAGGTTTCCGGACAATCTGTTCTAAGCTAGATGGCAAGGTAGGAGCCGGAGTCTTCTGTGAGAAGCTTAATGTTAATATTTCTGTTCGTCTCTCTGACTACTACTGCGTGTACCAGGCTGAAGTGGTGGCGATAGACGAAGTCGTGCCATGGTTGAAGCATAACGTGGTATCCGTGTGGGATATCGCAATATATATCCGGACAGTCAGGCGGTGGTCAGGTCACTAGAAGCGGTTTGTTTGAAGTCACGGGTGGCGCTGGACTGCCGATCATCTCTTAATGAGTGAGCGAGTATTTCAGCATCCAGATAGGCTGGGTCCTTAACCACTCGGAAGTCACGGGAAACTGCAGAGCTAACAAACTAGCTAGGTACGGTACGACTCTCCAGATGTAGCCGGAAAGGGCAGAAGAGAATTGGTCGTAGGAGTACTGACAGGACACTGCCTTTTTGGGGAACATGCGAGAAGCCTGGGTCTACAGCCGAATGACTTTTATATGAACGAAGGGAGGAAGAGACTTTAGATCACTTGCTATGCTCGTGTCCGGCACTATCATACAGAAGACATAAGTACATACTTAGGTGTGTACGGTACGGACAGCCTTTTGGAACTCGCGGACTATGAGGTGCGAAATATTTTACGCAACATTAGTAGCTCTGGATAGTTGCAGTGGGAGTAAAGGGGAGATAGGATCCTGTGGTATTGCAATGTGTTACTATTGGCGTAAGTGTGCGATAGCAGCCACTCTAATTTAACCTACGTCCCAAAAATTGTGTGGAACCAAAACAATTTATTGTAATTTAGTTTGTAGTAACTGTTTTGGACAGCTCAATTTGTTTACTATTAGATGGCATATCCCTTTTTCAACCAAAAAAAAGGCTCAATTAAAATCCAAACCACACAAATGTTTGAGTAAAAAATCATAGTATGTAATGGCGTTTTTGATAAAAAATTTAGCTTGATTTGAAGTACAACCAACACAATTGTGTGTATAGATATAGTGTTTTTGTGGACGAAAATAAGTTTGAAAGGAATGCACAAATCTGTAGGTTGGTTGAAAACACGTACAAAAATAAATTTTTGGCATGGTATATTTGCCGTGCCCACACAATTGTGTTAGCGGGCAGCACAAGGGATATGCCTTTTTTTAAGATTTTTTTAATCGGCCATATAGTCCTAGTGTTCAGTCGGCCAAAAATGATAAAAAATATCATGATATTTTTTATCAGCTTTCGCCATAAAACGCACTCATTTATCACAAAAAAAACCAAGAATATTTTCGATTCTGGCTGTCAAAATTTGTGCACATTTTATTTCTAATGTTTTTGCGTTATGATTTTACATGAACAGGAACAACATTTTGTTCAACTTTAGCGTTATATTTTCCTATTAAAGAAAAATACATTGAATGCAATGTAGTCCAAATCAATGTCTAGGATACAATCAACAAAAATATTGTTTGTGTATAATTTGTGCGTTTATTTAATAAAATTATATTTAATTTGTTATTAGTTTCAGGCTGTCGCATGAAAATTGTCTCGAGCTAGACAAAGTTAAAAATGTGTGATATATAATGCAAATGGTTGTTGCAAATGCGTTGTACCCCGTTTTTAGATCACAGAGTCGAGACACATTTCATGCGGCCGCCGTTCCTTTCCGTGTTCTTGTTGAATGTCCGTTTCGTTTCCTCTGGATGATTGATTAGGTGACGTTATATGGTTATAATTATTCGTGTATTCACGAATTGGGCGAGATGAATGTTAATCCACAGATTTTATGTTACATACAAATTAATATTGATTGCCTTTACACATACAAATACCACCAAAAAAGGATTTGCAAAAGTGTTTAACACAATTAATTATCTGCAAATCTCTGTTAACGAGAATTGCTATGTACTGCTCGGGTTTGTTACATTGACTGTAAGGTGTTAAGAAGTATTAAACTATTGTGAAAGACACAGGAATTAATAAATAGCAAATTTTTGTTATGACAGCGTCAACAATGTTGTGACGTACAGAATCAATTTATAATTATTTTTTAGATTTGGTTGTTCACTCGGGTTTGACATAAAATTACACGGAGTGAAGTTAGGGTCACAAAAAATATCATGATAATTTTTATCATTTTGGTCGGACTGAACACGCCAAGTGTCGCATATGTATGTCATTTCAAACATTTAAAGTATTAATTTTTTACTCGTAATAACCCAAAAAACTTTTAGAGTAGAATTATGATGAAGAAAGTCATTCCGATATTTACATGAATATTGTATATACATTTTTGACGATCTTTTTTTAGTAAAGGTGTGCTATTTACACTTTTAATTACGATACTTCTTACAAGTTACACTTTTCGTTAATTTGTGTAGCTACACTTTTCGTTAAAAATTTCACATCGGGTTTTTCGCAATAAAATATGACCCATTGGTGACCTAACGCTAAAATGTGTTGACCAATCCTAATTTAACGAAATTTGATAAAAACGGTATGAATTTCTTTCATAATTATTGTTTTTATTTTTCCATTTTCAGTAAGTGGCCAAACGATAATAATAAGTGGCCAAACGATAATGAATCCTCACGAATTCAATCATCATTTTTGTCAAAACCTTTAGATGGGATGCTAGAAAGGCAGAGCTCAAAAAATATTTTTTCTGTGGTAAGAGCAAAAAAAATGCATATTTGTCCACAGCAATATTAAATATTTTGTGACATGGTTTAATAAAGATATCTTGAATTATTTTAAATGCACTAATCTCCCTATTTGTTTTGTGAGTACTGAACCGAGTACTTGAATACTGGCGTAAGATGGCGACTTCGCACCGGAAAGACAATAGAAAAATACCTTTGTCTACGAATTATCTCCCTAATACTCTACCAATTCTCGATATGTTTTATTCAAAAATCAATCGTTTACGCTGTTTTTGACACCACCATGTAGACAATCCCGAAATACACGCCAGCACACAACACTGTTATTAGTCTATCAAATGACCACTTCACAATGCAGAAGTAATTTTCCCTCATTTCTCAACTACTGTGTTTTTTATAACAACTGGTTGCGATTTATGTTAGTTTTATGGTAGACATGAAATATTACTTCCAGAGGGAGTTGCGATTTTATTGATTTTTTATGTGCTGGGATTTGGGAGTAATCAAAATGTGTATTAGTTAAACTTTAATATTGCAGTAAAATCATCCCGCTCATTACAAACGCGACACAGGACAATCCTATTTTTACAGCAGATTTTCAGTGGCCCGAAGAACATTATTTAATTTGTTACGATTAAATAATAAGGTCAATTAAAACCATTTATATAACATTTAAAATTTTGGAATTAAGCGGAAGTGTATTATCTTTTCACGCATCAACAAAAAAAAAATAGAAATAACCCTTTCTATACGTGTTATCCCGACAACATGTTATTGAGGTTAAATTTTATGAGCTGTTTTTCTCCCGTCTTTAAGTTTTAATTACCTGTCACATCATTAAACATTATTAATGATGTGTAATTGTTATCGAGGATAACAACAGAATAACAGAATAATGTCTATACGCACATTTTACTGCGCGCGAGAATTGTTTCCAACAATGTTGTGCTTTTTGCAAACTCACGCTTTGATTTAAACCGAATATCTGATGTAACATGAAGGTTAAAAACATGTATTTTGAAAAAACCCAGACTAATAATAATAAAAAATGTTAAATTTTTTTCTTCGTATATTACAATATTTTCCATTCATCAGTCACAACTATGAGGATAAACTTTGTAATGTATACCATAGCCACCGTCGGTTCTATTTGAAAATTTATCCACTTCAATCCATTTTGTATTTTGAACAGTATGGGGAAAACGAAACGTTAAACCATAACATTTTTCGAAATTGAATTTTTGCACGTATTTAATCATTTTTATTTTTATTACGGATAAATGAATGGGGAAAAATAATATTACATCTTATATGTACGTACATACATAATAATGATGATGACGATCATGATAAAAATTGAAAATAACGAACCAGCTGATAAAAAACATACTCATATTGATAAAAATAAAATAAATTCATGAAAATAACTAAAGGGGTTTTCGATACCTCCAAATTAAAATGTTTAAATAGTTTCTGATTTATTTTAATCTCTCACGTTTTTATAACTTACACATTATAATACGAAATGGTGGTAATGAGCTCACCTGAAATGAAAAAAAATTGTAATAATAATTAGTAAAATACAGAAAAATCTATTTATAAGAAATTAATGGGGAAAATCTAGAATTCGAATAATTATATTTTGATAAAAGAGCTCCCACATACCAATTATTATTAATTGAATTGAAAATATTATGTGAAACCTTTAATCTCTGACATTCAATTTAAAAATAGATTATAAATGTGTTCCCACAGTGATAGCTTTGGAGGTTTTTAATACATATTGGTGGTGGGCATTTTTGGTGTAAACAAAATTAGCAATTTCTCTAAAACACAACGTTATCAAGTTGTTTAGAAAATGCGTTACCATGAATATAGCCGAAGCGTGACGTAACTCGCGGATTATTTCATTTCAAAGCTTAAGAAACCCTTTAAATCTTTGAGAATAGTTCTCTTATCTTCAATTTCCTCTTGATTGGCACTTATCAAAACTTATTTTGAAAAAAATGCTTATCACAGTGATAGATCTACGAAAACTGTCGAATAGATCTACGAAATAAAAAACTGCGAACGTCCTATATAGTTTAGCAAAAAAATTCGTAAAAATTTCTCGATTTGGATGGATCACGTTTTCTTTTATATGTATTAGTGAGTTAACCCTCTATAAGAAAAAATTACAAGGTTTCAATTTTAAAAATTTAATAATGATAATGACAAAGCAGAGATTAAAAATTTAATAATCTTTAAAAACTTTTATTTAAAGACTCTTGTCTCATCGTTATTAAAAGCCATTAAATTTTAAAAACCAAAGTAATAAATCATCATCAAATCCATATAGAGCGAGTATATGCCAACAAATATTTACACTATTGAATGAAAGAAATCCACAACTTGGAGCCTCATTTCGGCCCATTCATTATATCTGGAACGAATTCCGAAGTAAAGTAATAAATGAAAGCTATCTTATCACGACAAGATACCTAAATGTACCGGTCCTACTGCTTATCATATTGTATAAACGTAATTTTGGATGAAGGACACATCCAGGTATGCCAAAATTTCCAGCTTGAAAATAATATTGTACACTAAATACTCAATTCCTTTAGACGTGTCACTTCATGCGACGTGACTATGGATTTTCCTGGTTACTAGATTTTTGTACTATAATTCTGTGCAAAACTCCCTGTTTACGCGAGATATAGTTCACAGCCCACTAAATTTATTCATTAAAGTAACTCCTAAATGTTGGTAATTCCAGTTACACAAGCACAACATTTGCGATTTGTCTGGTCTGCGCAACACAAATTGAAAACATTAATTATAAATATATATGTAATATTTTAAACAATCTAATAAATTATTGCTCGAAATTAAACAAAAAATACTATTGTTGTCGATTATATTAAAATAGTAGTTATACCGTACTTAAATAAATATTTTAAAATTAAATTTTGTGAGTTTAAATTGCATTACACCGTCTTCGAAACAAACCTCAGAAAATTGTCACTAATGGCTGATGCCACACGGGGTATCACAGAAACCGTATTTTTCGTTTCTTTCCCCGTTTACCTATGATACCGATTTTAATTGCGACTTAAACAAATTTTCGCTGCGACCACACTAACATAAACATTAATGAAATAAAAAAAAATTAAGTGTGCTTTAGACCACACTACTGAAGTAAAACTTCTAATGTATATTTAATATTTATAATATAATAGAGAAAAATTATAATTTTGAAAAAAAAAATTAGTCACTCTGTGCGTTCTCGAGTGTCACCTAGCCGTTTATGTCTGATGCCACAAGAAATAACCTTGTAGGGCCAACTAGTCGTAATAGATAATGTTTATGTATGTGTAACAAAATGGACAAAAAATCATTTATGAAATCTCTTCGCATAGTAAAAATGGCCTTGAAATATTTTTTATTTCATTTATGTTAGTGTAATATGGTTTCATCAAAAATTTGTTTAAGTCGCATTAAAACTTGTATCATAGGCAAACGGGGAAAGAAACGAAGAAATAATCGGTTTCTGTGATACCTCGTGTGGGATGGAGCTGTAATATAGAAAAAAATACATATATAAAATATATCAGACGGACGAATTTTTTGGTCACCCTGTGCGTGCTGGAGTGAGTGACATAGATGTTATAAAATAGAAAAAAAAAATGTTGGCCACCCTATGCGTTCTCGAGTGAGTCAGTCAGTGACATAGAAGTCTATATTATGACTTTTCAATTTTCCAGTTTTTCAATTTTCCAAATTTTCCAATTTACCAAATTTCCTATTTTCATATGTTTTTATTTTCCTATTTTCCAATTTTTCAATTTTCCAATTTTTCAATTCACCATTTTTCATATTTTCATATTTTTATATTTTCCTATTTTCCAATTTACCAATTTTCCATTTACCTGTTTTCCAATTTTCTACAATAATTTTCCAATTTTATAATTTTTTAATTTTCCAATTTACAAATTTTCCAATTTTGCAAATTTCTAAATTTCCAATTTTTTCAATTTTCCAATTTTCCATTTACCAATTTTCAAATTTTCCTATTTTCCAATTTTTTTAACCAATTATTAAAATAAAATGGTATGAACTAATGTTCCACCTAGGGATTTATGAATTGTCATGGCACATCCTGATACTAAAGGAAAATGATTTCGTTTTGCGTTTATTGTTTCGTTCGCCTCGTTCGATTACATTTTTCGTAACGCATTTGCCAGCTTAGTCCCCAAGTCAAGCGTACCTAAAAAAGTTTTACTTCAAAAATATTTCAAGGCCATTTTTTACTTATGCCAGCGTTTCCCAAAGTGGGTTTCGTGGCAATTTTTAGGGGTTCCACGAGCTAGCACCAGATAAAATCCGTGCCATAAGGTTTCATTTCATACATACACACATACATAAACACTACATTTCATACATACATACCAAAATGCCAACGGGACTACTAGCAGTAGAATGCGAGAATTTAATTGAAATTAGTACGGATACTCACTAACTTCGAAGAGGTGCCGTTAGCAACTGTCTGCTGTAATATATTTGATGAACATAAAAATTTAGCCAAAAAGGCTATAACTGCGAGTTCATACGATGGATAAAAATCTCGGATTTTTTTATCCCAGTTTTTTTTTTCAATATTTTCAACTTTTTTATATGAAAAGAGGCGTGCCCGTTGTATAATTTACGTATTGTAATTGGTTAAAACGATGGGATAGTAAAATCCGAGATTTTTATCCGTCGTACGAACTCGCAGTTAGAGGCCGTTCTAAAACAACACATTTATGCGAAACAGGATTTTCCATGAATAGGGTTCCATGAAATTTGAAGAATCGGAAAAGGGTTCCATGGCAAAATAAGTTTGGGAACCGCTGACTTGTACATTTTAGTTTACATTTTATTTCCGAGAGAGCAGAATAAAACCAAATAAAAAAAAATTGGAGTTATGTATTGGCGACTGTTAAAGTTGGAAACGTGACATCTAGCGCATTAAAATAAGCTCATTGCGGGTTTTTTTCTATGAAATTTTAGCACGGCATACTTTATGAATATAAAAATTAACATACAAAAATATCCGGAACAAGCTTATTTTTTGCCGTCAGATCCACTTATAGTTGTCTATATACACGGATATCCCATTCCACACGACATTTTTTGATTGTTTTTTCAAGGCCAACTAGTCGTAATAGATAATGTATATATATGTATGTGTGTTTTATTTTGCTCTGCTCTCTCGGAAATAATTTAAACTAAAATGAGTGAAAAATGTCCTTGACATATTTTTTATTTCATTTATGCTTGTGTTAGTGTGGTTGCACCGAAAATTTGTTTAAGTCGCAATTAAAACCGGTATCATAGGCAAATGGGGAAAGAAATGAAGAAAAATACGGTTTCTGTGATATCCGGTCTGGCATCAGCCAATTATTATTTTTTTTTTTTGGAAATTTTGTTACACACCCATATACATTATCTATTACGACTAGTTGGCCTTGAAAAAATTACCAGTTACCAGAAACCTCGTGTGGAATTACTTGGCTGCATTAGTTTGAATTTTTATTAATTATTTGTCACGTCAAAATTTCAGGTGATAGAAATTGTCATTTGAAGTGATAGCAGTCGCAAGAAAATATTTATAAAGCAGCATACTAAGATTTAAAAAACAGCCAGTGGCACTATTCTGGTAATTCCCTGGGAATAGGGAATTAGGGAAAGATTTTATACGTAATTTCTAATTTAAATTTTTTTTCTGGCATACTGAGGCAAAAATCTAGTGGTAATTTTTTTGAAAACAAAATAAAATTGAGAAAAATTTTCCCTGCCAATTTAGATATGGAAAAATTATTCCCAATTTATAAATATTTACATCAAACTTTTCTCCTTAGTAGGCCGGAAAAAAATATTTGAACTGAAATTGCATATAAAATCTTTCCCCAATTCCGTATTCCCAGTGGCACTATTCTGGTAATTCCCTGGGAATAGGGAATTGGGGAAAGATTTTATATGCAATTTCAGTTCAAATATTTTTTTTTCCGGCCTACTAAGGAGAAAAGTTTGATGTAAATATTTATAAATTGGGAATAATTTTTCCATATCTAAATTGGCAGGGAATATTATTCCCAATTTTATTTTGTTTTCAAAATAATTACCACTAGATTTTTACCTCAGTATTGCCAGAAAAAAAATTTAAATTACAAATTACATATAAAATCTTTCCCCAATTCCCTATTCCCAGGGAATTACCAGAATAGTGCCACAGGGAATTACCAGAATAGTGCTACAGAACGACTTTATTGAACAATTATTTTGTAAGTTTCGGTTTAATGATCTAGTAACCCTAAGAAGATGAGTAGTCACATCACTCGAAGTAATGTGACTAGCGGAATAGAGGTGTAAGACTGCGTAAATGACATCGTGAGTTAGCTAGGAAAAAATCAATTTTGGTGCCATGGTATCACACAAACCGTATTAAAACAACAACAAAGTTAAAAATATTTCAAATCGAGTTCGTAACTAGTAGGCGTGGTATAAAACATTTAACGTAATTTGGTTGGTTTTGATTTCGTAAGCGAGAATGGAACTATTTATTTTCGATGGTATGTACGCAGCATAATACTGTGTGCCTGACGCCGATTTTTTTTGTGTAAATTTCCGACTAACTAAATTGATGGTTAGTTCTTACCAGTTATTCATAGCTGTCTCTCAGGTTCTAAAACCCAACTGTGTCTAATATTAATTTCGACATTCTAAACTTAGTGTAAATTTATCAATAGCCGATACGAAATAAGTTAGAAATTGATAAATTTTACTTTACTAAGCAAATTTTAATTAAACATCATTCGTAGTGTATTCAGTCATCAATGTACGATTAGTATGAACTAATCATCAATGTACTTAGCCGAAAATTTCGACAAAAGAATCGGTGCAATCACACTTAAACGCGATTAATATAGTATTTTTAACAAATTATTTTTTCTGTCATTAAGAGATTAACAGTTATATATATTATCAAGTTGATGACAATAATTTTGAACGTTTCCTAAAAACATATTTCCATTTATGAATAAATCACCGCGTATTTTTTATTTAAAAAAGGTAGTTGAAATTCTAGCAGATGGTCTTCCCTTGTATTTTACATTGATGTAGGCCTGTACAATTTTTTGGGCTTCACTGTGTTCCCTGCTCTTAATAATTCTTCCATGAATATGTATATACACCATTTCCCTAGACTTACAATATGGCATGAGATTGGGTCACCTGTCACACTTGAATATTATTTGAACATGTTAGAATTGTTCCAAAGTTATAAAAAATATATACCATTTTGGTGAAATTTATAGTTTTCAAAACCACCGAGGGCTTTTTTTGCGTACGTCGAGAATAAATCAATTCTGCTTGAGAAGAGTTTCGGACGTTTTCGAATTTATGAAAAAGATCCTGTGAACATTTCTGGTATATGGGATATAACCGTAAACGTAAACATGACTCTTGGACCAGTTAAACAAGTCAAAATTAGATCCCAGTCCCCATACTCATAGGGCTTTGACTGATCTATCTGAACATGTAGGTGAAACCTCGTGAACATCGGTGAATTTCTAAGTAGCCTGTATGGCACAGTAAATGTATCATCATAAACTATCCATGTTCATTTCAGTTTTTGAACTTTGTCTACGCTATGCTAAAAGACATTTAAAAAACGGTGAGCATCTCTAGGAGCGGTAATAGAAAATTTTTAAATAGATTTAAATCAAAAATGGACTAGTTAAAAATCATCATAATTATATCTTGCTCACCACTCACGTAGGGAGGAGAGTGTCGGGAGTATAAAAGTAGAACATTGTCTAAAATAGCCTTCTTTAGGCAATGACCCAACGACTTCTCTAATATAAATGTTAAAGATTATCTATAGCAATGTTTCAATTTCACCACAAAACAAATCCAGTTGGAATGTTTTTAAATTTAACAGTGTAAATTTTTGCTATTGTCTTTGGTATGTACATATTTCAAAATCATATAAATTGTGAAACTAACGTTCCACGTATGATTTAAATGAGGTTAGATTGTATGCGATTATGATTTATATGATGCTACCTATTTATATGGTTCTGGTGAAACCGTCGTCGTACACTCCAATCAACCAATCACTCCTACTTTTTATTATAATTTTTTTTTTCAGTATTTAATATTTTTCAATCTATTCTGGGGTGACAATGTTCACTTTTTCCTTCCTTATCTAACGCAGTCAACTAAAAAATCGAGGATGTACGGCTATAGGTCCGATTTTCATTACTATGTATCTGCACATTGCATAGCTTCATGCCAGCCTATACTGACATGAAAGATGGGTCGGCCCATGAGTTTTGCACTCCGACAAGGGGTCATAGTTGTGTTCCTTTTTATCTCAACTCGTAATCTGATGATGAAACTTCCCTTTTGCATCCTGCCTTTATCGGAATTCGAACCCGGTACCTTCCGATCCAAACGCCAAAGCTTTAACCACTCTGCCATTTCGTCGGTGTTATTCGTGTATTATTTACGACATACAACTATAATGCTGTACTGTAATACATACCGACAGGTTCGATTGCGGCAAAATCCTGCAGTTTTGAGTTGAAGTTAGTGATTGCTCAAAATATTAGTCTATTTGGTACGTCATTTTGCTAGTCAAATTTTTCATTGTAATTTTTGCTAGTTCGGTGAACACGCCATATAAATATTTCTCAGTAGTATGAAGGATTCTAATTACGTTTTTTTTGTAATGAGATTAGCGTACATTTTTTACAAATTTACAGATAAAAAAATAAATATTCATACCTTGAATTTTGTTACTCAGCCGATGACTAATCGCCCACTTGCGCGATCAATAGATTAATTTTTACTGCTTATTTTTTGTCCCTCCCTCTTTTGTTTATTTTTTGCTTTTTTCTGCTATGCATACCAAATTTTTAGTTTTACAAATCAGTAGATACTCCTGATGATGGCCTAACAAGTCGAAATCGATCGAGTGATTTTTTAAACTTTTTGAACAAATTTTTTAATTAAAATATTCAAAAAATCTAATTTTGCGAAATAAAAATCAAGTGTGTAATAAAATGTGTTTATTAAGTATTAGTGTGTTTCGCCAACTGCCTACGGCAAATAGCGTAAAAAGTATTGTGTTATTGTGTCACAATGGACTCAATTAATTTGAAATATTTAATGCCTGACGAATTTATAGTTAAATGTTTAGTTAGGAAAATAGATGGTAATCCGTCGGCTAAATTTGACATTCTTAAGAATTTAGCGACTGAAGAAATTAATGCTCTTAAATCTTTTAAACCACACAAAGCAGCTTCTAAAAATCCAGATAGGGAAATTCGAAAATTCATTTTAAAAATATCAGATTTCCGAGATTGGTTTGTAGATTTAAAGAATGGAGACCAGGATGATAATAATAATTTTGTTCCGGTTAAGTCAAGAATTAATCATGTAATTATGTGGTTAGAAAGAATATCTAAATCAACTAAGCGTTACAAATCTAATTGTCCTAGCGCAATTAAAGAGGCCAGTTATTACAGACACATATTAACAATTGTATTGACAATGGTGGCTCTTGATGATTCAATGAAGTTTGTTGCGATAAACATAAATATCAAAGTGGAAGATTTGTCACCTTCGGAGGATGATTTTTCTGATGTAGAATTTATTTCTTCTCAACAAACCACACGTTCTACACCTAATCAACAATTTGTAAATCATAATATGACATCTAGTAATAACCCACATTTTCGATAACCCACCACCAAATTTTCAACAAATTCATATACTAGGCAACAGTCCAGAAATAACATTTTACCCGGTTCTTTTCCAAATTCCAATCAATATCAACAATTTGACCCATCTCAATCACTTCCTGTATTTTCAACACAACCTACCAATTCGTTTGTTACTGACGGAAAACATCAATTATCAAAGTGGACAATTGATTTGAATGGCACTACAGATGGAGTTGCAATTGAACGATTCCTTTTTAGAGTAAAACCTTTAGCACGTACTTATCGGATTCTTGATAATACCGTGAAAGATCAATTTGGAGTTCTCCTAAAGGAAGTTGCTTCTAATTGGTACTGGTATTATATTGAACGAAATCCTAATACAACTTGGTTGTAACTTAAAGCTGCAATTATTGAACGATTCCAAGATCGTCGCACGGATGACGTCATTCGTAAGGTTGATTGATTCTCGGAAACAAAAGACATGTGAATCATTCATCGAACTTTACACCGAAATGCTTGCGCTAACTCTTCAATTTGCAATCTTATTCCTGATTCGGATAGTTTGCGGATTCGACGGTGCAACATGAATATTGGTCTTCAAAACCATCTTGTTGATCAGCAGATTGATTTAATCAATACTTTGGTTAGAAGATGTGTTGCGCTTGAGGATATGTGGAAAGTTTCTGAATCTGTTGAGGTTAGTGAATTATGCCATCTGTTACACCTGTTTCGATGATGCTAATGATACTGATGATCGACCATCCGTCTTAGTAGAAATAAATATAGCAATTTATAGAGGTCTACTGGATAGTGGTGCTTCCATAACTGCTCTTGGTTCTGGATGTGAGAAGTATTTAACAAATTCCAATCTCAAAACTTTTAATGTTCCATACAACGTTAAAACAGCAGATGGACAACCTCAACGTATTCACGGTTATTTCACTACGTTCTTTCTAATGGAAAACAGAAATCGGTGAATAATTATTTAGTACCTGGTCTTACACAACAGTTATACCTCGGCATAGACTTTTGGAAACTATTTGATATAGTTCCTAAATGTATCTCAGAACTAAATGGAGTCGATTCTGATTTTCATTCTTTCTACTGAACAAAATTCTCGTTTAAGACGACTGTTCGAGTGCGAATTTTTGTGCGGATATTTAGAATCACACTTTTCCAATAATCAAATTACGCCCATAAAAGATGAAATATTTTTAACTTTAAGAAAAATATTCGCAGACGATCAATCTAATCATAAAAAAAAATAAAATTGTGAGCTACATTGTGCTCAATAAATCGCTAGAAAAGTGTGATTCTAAATATTCGCACAAAAGTTCGCACTCGAACAGTCGCCTTTAGAGACAGTTATTGAACAATTCCCTTCGTTCAATAAACATGGTCTATAGGCAAAACTTCCCTAATCTATCACCAAATTAATGTTCAAGATGCCACACCCATCAAACAGCGACACTATTCTGTGTCTTCTATAGCACAAGCTGACATGTACTTCGAGATTGATCGGCTGCTGGCTTTGGGAGTAATTGAAGAATCACATAGTTCATGGAGTTCACCTGTGACATTGGTTCGGAAACAAAATGGTAAAATTCGTCTTTGTTTAGATGGAAGACGTGTGAACGAGGAAACAGTCAGGGGAACGTATCCACTGCCTATCATCGACGGACTGCTAAGCCGATTGGGAGAAACAAAATGTATTTCAATGTTTGACTTGAAGGATGCATTTTGGCAGATTCCTGGTCGACCTCTGTACCAATTGACAGTTATGCCATTTGGTCTCTGTAACGCGCCACAAACTATGTGCCAGTTAATGGAGCAGGTGACACCCCATGAACTCCATGATCGAATTTTTGTATATCTGGATGATCTTCTGATTACTTCCAGAAGTAAAACTTGGACAAAAGCCACTTCATCCTCAACGCATTAACTATCTTAGTTATGTAGTTGGGGACGGAATGCTTTCAACAAATCCAGATAAGGTACAAGCTATAACCGATTTCCCAATATACCAACCAGTCACAAAAAACTTCGTCGTTTCTTGGGAATGGCTGGATGGTATAGGCGCTTTTTCTCGTGTTTTGCAACTTTGGTAGTATCTCTAACGGATCTCACCAAATGTTCGACAGCATATGATCACTAACGGGAAAGAATGCCTTGTTAAAATTGAACGGCTAGTACTAAAACATTTAGAAGATGCGTATAAAAGATCCTGTCATAATTACAACCTAAGGAGTAAAAAACGAATTCTAGAAGTAGGTCAAGATGTTTTCGTAAAAAATTATGCTCCAAGTAGTGCAGTGAATAAGTTTTCGGTTCAACTTGCTCCTAAATACGTTAAATGTGTATAGTTGTTAGGAAATTAGGATGAACTGGCGAATGATGATGGTATAAGAATCTTGGAATTTACCATATTAAAGACATTCAAACATGAACGATATATGTATATAACGGTTAATTTTTATGATTATTTGCCCGGCTTGATGAGAATCAGGGTGTGTGGTATGTCCCCACGAATGTTGCAATTTGATATTGCCACTTAGGTTCTGGCACTTGTTCATAGTTCAAAAAATTTTAAAACACTGTTTCGGATTCAATTAATTTCTTTTAAATTTAGTGAACAAAGCTTCTTTTCGTCTTTGTGTTTGGTTCTTTTTGATTGAGGTTGAAAAAAAGTTTGGTTTGAGCTGAATGTGCAAAACAAGTTTAATAAATATTTGTTTAATGAAAAACATTTACAGCCATATCTATCTATATATCTATATATATAAAAATGAATTCCTGTTTGTTTGTTTGTTCCGAATGGGCGTCTCAGCCGCTCAACCGATCGCCATGAAATTTTTAGCATGTACAAGTTGCATATCCAGAACCAACCGTATGACATTTTGGAAGGGGCTGAACCCCGGGGTCTAGAGGCTGCGGTACAATTGTTTTCGAAAATTTTAATTTTCTTTAAATTTTTCCACGAAAATAAGTTTAAGGGGCTGGTTATATGAAATTACTGACATGTTCGAATCCGAGGGGCCCAGCCCTGGATCAAAAATTAATTTTTACATGTATATAGATACAAATAATATAAATATTTGATTATTCCAAAATGACTTCTCAGTCGCTCAACCGATCGCCATGAAATGTTTACCATGCAAATATTGCATGGTGAGGATCAATCTTATGATATTGTGAAAGGGAGTGGACCCCGCGGTCATGTTGCCATCAATAAAAGACGTGGTAATGAAAGTATTCTCAAATCTGCCAAATAACTTCAAAAATCATGATTGGCTGTGCGAATGTGCACTTCTAGCTCCCAAAAATCCAAAAATGACGGCGTTAATAAATTAAATAATGAAATTGAATCGCAACTACCCGGGCCACTAATGAAATACAAATCTATCGACACGGTTACTGATGTGGATCAATCCGTCAATTATCCAATAGAGTTTCTTAATTCTTTGGAGCCACCTGGTATTCCACCACACATACTATTTTTAAAAGAGGGTTCACCAATAATACTGCTCCGAAATTTAGATCCGCCGAAATTGTGCAACGGAATACGGCTTTGTGTGAAGAAATTGATGCCGAATGTGATTGAAGCAACGATTATTACCGGTAAAAGTAAAGGAGAAGATGTGCTAATTCCGCGCATTCCTATGATTCCCACCGATTTGCCGTTTGAATTCAAGCGACTACAATTCCCATTACGCCTTGCTTTTGCAATGACAATCAACAAAGCCCAGGGGCAATCATTGTAAATAGCTGGTGTTATTTTGGAAAATTCATGCTTTTCACATGGCCAACTGTATGTTGCTTGCTCCAGAGTGGGAACGGCAAAAACTTTATTTATTTACACACCAAATGGAAAAACCAAAAATATTGTTTATCAAAAGGCTTTATAATAAAAATTATTAACTAAAATATCTTTATATTTATTATTAACTTTGATCTGGTTGAAGGTTTGTAAAAATGGAGTATAATTATTTGGCAACTGGTAACAAGTACCAAACCAAAATTAATTAACTATCCTCACAAACAGGATGTCCAATAATATCATTACAAAAGTTCGCCTGGATGCATTGACGGAGGCACCCGTTACTGAATACAGCTACTTATAATTTTCTTTTCATATGTGATTGCAACTACAGCGATGTAAAGAGAGAATTCTTGCATAACAATCAAGGTATTTAAATTGTATACCTCCCGTGCAACGCCAGGTAACTCAGCTAGTAATTAAATACCTATTTATTTATTGCCTATATTGTTTACCTATTTATTTATTGCCTTAAGATATAGTGTATAAATTCAATCTCATGTAATAGACATCTCACGAACTGAGCTACCGGTGTCACGCACACTATGAGGTAACAGTATATTGCAAAAATAAAAATGACGGCTTACAATGAGCACACAATTAAGTTCTATATGCAGTGTTTGGTTGGCAAGCTTGGAGGAAATCATTACTGAAAACAAAAAAATATTTAAACTCGATTGCAGCAAGAGTAGGCGGGGCGTAAAGCATTTCACGCAATTTGATTGGTTTAAACTGAGGGAACGATTGCGACATTTCTTGTATCTGCAAGTATGTATTCAGCATAAAGCAGATTGCACTTAAACTACCTTAAACCAAAACATACTTGTAGCAAAACTACATGATAGTTTAGTTTTTATGTTAACAGTGTTTGCAAAAACCAACACCACAATAATATACAAGTAAAAGTTTTTTTTGAGTAGAAAATAATTTAAATCTAATACAAACTATAAGCAGAAATTCATATATAATTATAGTTAACATAACTACAGACAACCTGCTTTTGTATACAAAAAAGTTTTTTATAATTTAATCAATTACAGTTTGTTATCATCATGTTACGTTTTTTCCTCCATTTCTGATATCTATCAGCTAAGCTAATGCTATAGAGCATGGAAAACTAGGTACAACTAACAACTACTTTCCATATTTTTGTTTTGAACATTCCATTGTTTGATATTTGTTTTATGATTAGCACTGGTAGTAGTAAAACTAAAAATTCTACATATATATCCAATGAAACACGACATAGGTCAGTTGTAGTTATAATGTATTTTTCATAAACAGTCATGTATATTATGAAACCGATCTAACCCCTTGAAAATAAAACTTTAAACTTTTTTAAATTAATATTTTATTATTATAAAACTACTTGACACACTAGCCAGCAAGAAAAAAATACATATTTACGGTGCCTTACTTAATAAAATGTCTGTATATAAGAATACAGCAGCTATAGTACAGCACGGTATCGGTTAAACCCATATATAGTCGTGCACTATAAATTGCAAACCACTATAAACAGATTTTTTTTTTTGCCTTTTTATTTTTATCTAACTTAATCACAAGTTTTAGTTATATAAAACCTTAAACATGTAAAAAAAAAACACAAAAAAAATAGATTTTATTGTAATAAATTTAAGTGGGTTTACTGTATTAAGGACACAGGAAAAAAGGAAATTAAAATTTGAGGTAGAAAAAAAGCTCTGGATAAAATGTATCGGAGGATGGAATTCTTTTGTTTAATAATTGTAATAATATGTATGTATGTGTATTATCCGAAATGGGTTTCCATTAAATGGGAAAAACCTAAAATGAGAATATTGTAAATAAATTCTCGCTTAAAACAAGGACTTAAGGTTACGATTCACAGCTTTATTTTATTTATGCATAACTAAAGACACATTTTAAGATAGATATTTTTAAATTGTGATTTTAAAATCGTACAGGTACAGGAACAAAACACAGGATATTTATATGCCTTAATATTAACCTCAGTTAGAATACTTAGTACCGTTATATCGTACAGACATATACGAGCACGACAAACGATGTGTATCAAAAATTAGAAGCCTATACTAGCAACTTCCTTTTACATTACATAGATTATATTACATATCAGATATACACATACTTTGTTTGCGTTGCCAGAAGGATGTAACAATTTAATGATTTCGTTGTTACGTAACACAAGCAACATAATAAACGTTCAACTTACTTTTTCCAAAGGAGCGAAATCTAAAGAGATTTTTCCCTTTTTTTTATTGTGTGATACCATCAATTTACTTGCTTCCTGTTTATATTATAGGAGTGTGATTAATGTTTTTAAATCATTACAATTTTTTCATCCTTATATGTACACATAATAATATGATGAGGTACTAGAAGGAAATTCAATCCAATATCTACTGCAAACATAAAAACAAACGTGAATTGAAAACGAAAAACGTGAATTGATGATTTCCCATTAACCACTCACTTCAGTTTTTCATTCTGGGTAAATTGGTATTAAATAGAATATGATGTTTGGGCATAGTGAAAATACCAATTCGAAGGGTTTTCAATAAGTTCGGTAAATCTAATGTGAAATAATGGTAATAGACATTTTTTATTCCTCTATTTAGTCTACCGACAAAAAATTTCATGCAAATCAATTGTTTCATTTAATTTGTGAGAGTGATTTAATGAACACGTGTTTCGAAATTAAAAATTAGAAAATCTATGAACTGCGTGTTGCAATTTTGAAACGCGACCTTGCGTTTCGAACAACACGGTTGCGTTTATCTTTTATAATGAACAGCACGCGATGCTCAATATTTTACAGTTTTTTTAAATTTTGAAAGCGCGTGTGACTTAATGACTCACTCACAGAAATTTAAAGTAGTTTTGTTGGTAGACGAATCTACTGTTATTTTCTATAGATTTGCCGAACTTATTGAACACCCCTCGTTGCATGAAATTTGTTTGCCACCTCTTATATAATGGTACATATGTACGTGAAAATGAAATATACAAAATATCAATTTAGGATTCAACCTCAATCATAAATAATTATTCGGTTTGTCCTTTTGTCTTAAATACCACAAATTTTTCTTCAATTAAATGGAGCACAAAATATGTACGGCTTATACCCTTTTTCATATTTTTTTGACATTTTAGGCTTAAAACGACTTATCTTACTTTAATATATATACATTATACATTAGCATTTGTTATTGCCAAAATTGCAATTTTCATTATTTTCAGCGACGTCAAAAAATTAACTTTCATTGTTGGTATTTATATTTATGTTACCTTCATTCAAGGTACGTTTTGCTTAATTTAGTTAATAAAAAGTGTTAGAAAACTCAATTTAATATGATGGCATAATGCTAATTATTAGATTTTGATGTATAAGCATTTGGATGAATAACGAAATTTCTATGATTTTCCTACCGAGCACCTTAATTTTTAGGCATGAATTATTAATTTTTCCTCATTTAGTATACAAACAACAAAACAAATTCGAAATTGTTTAAGCAGTTACTAACTGGAAAGAATAGAACTTCAAGTGCCAATCAAAAGTGAAAATGAAATAGAAGAGGAACTAGACCATTCCCTGTCTAGTTCCTCCTCTACACTCTCAAATTATTACCCAAGAAAGAACACTCCGTTTTCTACCCAATAGAAGAAAGAGAACTAGTGCAGGAAAAACGAAAAGACTGAAAGAACTAGCAAACTACGCGTGCGCCGCAAGATAAACCCACCTTAAACAACTTGTGCATCAAACATAAGGCACCCATAAAAGCAGTAAAAAATGAAACAATTGGAACCTTTGTTCTCTAGCTCAAACTAAAGATACCGAGTTATAAGAATTATCTACCAATTCGGACACAAACTAGTCATTATGGAAGGCCACTAAACACCTTAAACGGCCTCAGCAACCAAATCCGCCAATTCGTCTTTCTAACGGTGAATGGGCTAGAAGTGACGAGGAAAAAGCTAAAGCCTTTGCTGATCACCTTAAAAGTGTATTCACTCCAAACCTTGGCTTATCGGTAGTTCAAACAGAAAATATACCAATCAGGCCTGTGAGGAAATTTAAGATAAAGAAACCACTGGTAAAGTTTATTATCACACATCAAATTCAATTAAAGAAAGCCCCTGGGTATGATCGAATTACAGGTGAAATGCTTAAACAACTGCCTGAGTGTGCCTTTGGTCGACTGGCTCAAATATTTAATTCAATTTACGAATCAACAAAGCCTGGCAAGGATCCTACCAAAGTTTCGTCATATAGACCAATAAGCCTACTACTACCAATCGTTTCGAAAGTATTCGAAAAAACTATTATAGAAAATATTAAACCGGAACTACGAAATATCATCCCTAGTCATCAGTTTGGTTTCAGAGCCGAGCACGGAACCATTGAGCAAGTGCACCGAGTAGCTACAGAAATAAGGTCAGCTTACGAAGAGAAAAAATACTGCTCCGCTGTATTCTTGGATGTTGCCCAAGCATTCGATAAAGTTTGGCACGAGGGTCTGCTGCATAAAATTAATCTTAAATTACCAGAAATTTACCAACTCATGAAGTCGTATTTGACAAATCGCAGATATTATGTCAAATACAACACCTCTAAATCAAACGAGAAAAACATTCTGGCTGGAGTACCACAAGGTAGTGTGCTTGGCCCAACGTTATATTTAATTTTCACTTCAGATCTACCAACGTCATCGCAAACTCCGACGTCTACTTTCGCAGATGACACGGCAATCGTATGTAGTCATAAAAACCCACAAACGGCGTCCGAAATTCTGCAACAACATATTTATGACATCGAAATATGGCTAAAGAAATGGAAGATAAAGGTCAGTGAAGAGAAATCGACCCACGTAAGATTCACTTTAAATAAGCTTACTTGTCCGCCTGTCACAATGAACGGAATACAAATCCCCCAATCAAATGGAGCAAAATATTTAGGCGTCCATCTAGATCGACGGTTAACTTGGCGAGAACATATTGAAATGAAAAGAGATCATATCAAATTTAAAATTGATAAGATGCACTAGTTGATGGGGAAATTGGTCGACAATTTGGTCGTATGGGTGTCAATTATGGCAATCAACCTCAAATTCGAATATTATAGACATTATCTAACGAACACAGTCAAAAATTCTCAGAATGATTACAGGAGCACCCTGCCTGGTTCGTAAAAAACAAAAATATACATAAGGACCTTAACATCCTAATTGTCAAAGACGAATTACAAAAGATGCGGATCAGCTAAGCAGGGAAACTGGTATCTCATCCGAATTTGCTGGCGCGAAATCTAAAAGATATACCTACGTCTTCGCGATTGAGAAAGAAAACGATGGCTGTTGTAATAACATAAATTATAAAATTATTAATTTACTTATTGATAAGAAGTAAATTCTGCTCCCGCAGACTTACATAATTACCTTAGTTATTAAGATTTGAAAACTTATTGTTATTTTCATGTTTGAAAGATTCAATAAATAAAGAAAATTGTTAAAAAAAAAGATACCGAGTATTCCCTCTGAAAAGCAACAAAAGGGGTTAAACGACCAAAATCGCAGATCCCTCCCCTCCCCCCCCCCCCAATCAAAACAAACGATGGGAAATGGGCTAGAAGTGCGAAAGATAAAGCTGACCTGTTTGCTGAACATCATGAAAAAACATTTCAACCTCTAGCCGACCAGTTACGAAAACACTGCTGATACGCTCAGGATATCTGATTTTCAGGATATCAGGCTTGCAAAGTTGAAAGAACTAAACGCTGAAATTAAGAACATAAAAGCAGTGGAAGCTGCTGGTTACTATCTGATCTGAGCAAATACTAAAGTAGCTTTCTGAAAAAGGACCCCGTAACTTACTGCATATAATCAATGCGATCCTCAGGAAAAAACATGTGGCAATGCAGTGGAAAGTAGCAGAAGTAATAATGATTTCGAATGACAGAAGCAAGCCACCGAATGACAGAAAAATCTTACCGGCCAATGTCAGTTATACCAACACTAGCGAAATTGTTTGAGAGGCTGTTGTTCAAAAGATTGTGAAGAACCATATAACAAAGAAACCTTATCCCAGAATATCAGTTTGGTTTAAGAGAGAAACTCTCAACTATTGAGCAGATTCACATGCTTACAGCTGTCATTGAGAATACATTAGTGAGGAAAAAGGTTTGCTCTGGTATCTTCTTAGATGTGGCACATAGGCATTCGATAAGGTATTGCACAGAGGTTTACTCTTTAAACTACATAAAGATTTACCAAAACAAGATTATATGATTTTAAAATCATACATAGAGAATCGTCACTTTAGGATGAAATATGAAGATGAATATTCCGAGCTAAAAAAGATTTCGGCAGAAGTCCCGCAGGGTAGTGTTTTGGAACCTATTTTTTACCTGCTCTACACCAGAGATTTACCTTAATTTAACGATGTTATCGTTGCAACATTTGCTGATGACACTGCAGTTCTCTCAGTAGGAGACACTATCGAAGAATCGACAACTAAACTTCATTAAGCACGGGGCAAAATCATAAAATGGACAAAAATGTGGCGTATCGGGCTCAATGAATTGAAATCCACGCAGGTGAGTTTTACTAATGTAAAAGTCAGTTACAAACCTGTAATCATTAACGGTCAGCAGATTCCGTATGCAAATAAGGCTAAATATCTAGGGATGACCTTAGATACCAGGCTCAGATGGAAAGAGCACGGTTAAAAGAAAAAAGAACTCAAACATCAAAAAAATTATTGGCTGCTCGGGAATAATTCGGAATTGTAAAAATAAATAAATTTCCGAAAATAAATGGCTATTATATCAACAGGTGTTAAAGCCTGTAGGGGCTTAAATAATACTTACGGAAAACAGCTTTGGGGCTGTACAAAGAAACCCAACACCAAAATAATATAAATTTTTCAAAACAAAGTACTACGTGGTATAGTAACGCTCCGTAGTACATTAGGAATGATGACCTTCATAGGGACCCAAATATCCCGACGGTTCAAGAAAAAGTAAAGAAACTTGCAGTAATTCATGGACAACGTATTTATCAACATGTAAATGAAGAGCGTCGATTTAATGGATTAAGGACACAAGAGCAAAGACTACTTCAGTAAATAACCTATAAATGGAGCTGACCAATGGGCCTCTTCTCATTCACAAGTGACTAAATGAATGAAAGAAAAATTACTAGATGAATTGTATTCAGTTGTAATGATTTAAATAAATAAATTTAATTTTAGTATAATGGAAAATTTAGAGTTCCTGATTGCTATTTCAAAACCACTACATACAGATGTGGCCATATTGTTATCTCATACGAAATTCATGGTAATGTGATTTTCGAAGCCTGAATTGCAAGCTTTTGTATAATAGTTGACACGGCATTAAGGTAAATATCGGTCAATCCAAGGTAATCGTACAATAAAAATTTAATGTATCCTTAAAATACGCCTTTTATGAGTTATTATCACCTGACAACCCTTTTCGACAGAATATGAATTCCGAATATTTATGGTCCTGTTAATTAGTTTGACCTGTGATTTTAATTACAACTTGGTGGTATTTAAGAATCAGTATTTTACTGAAGAATTCCAGTCTCGTTTGTGACTTTGAAAAGTGAAAGTGGTTTTTGTAATATTAGCGAAATTCACTATGGATAAAGCAAAAAACATCAGTGCTGTAACCAGAGTCAAAATTTCGACGTATTCGGAAGTAGGCAGGCGATCATTCGTCAGCAAATTTTCGCCAAAATTAACATCTCACTCTTCAACAAGTCCCACAAGACGAGGAAAATATGGTCGCAATCATAAAACTACAGTCAGCCAGGACAGATTTGTAATACGGAAAGCTAAAGAAGATCGAACGTTATCCAGTAAGTCTCTGCGTAGCGTTGGTACGGAAATATCGGAGAGTACTGTGAGACGTAGACATTTTCAATATGTGCAATGTGCAAGACGACCTCGCAAGAAGCAAAGATTAAACGCTAGAATGATGCAACAAAGAAAACATGTGCAAATGGACATTTTATATAGTCTAGAGAGGACTGGGAAAAGGTACAAACACTAAAAGTCCTTCTTTTAATAATGTTTTAAAGTTACACTTTTCAATAAATGACTCTTTCAACTTTATCTTTTTGTATTTCTTGATTAGGTTGTATTCAGTGACGAGACTATGATGACTTTGACACTACCAATGTCCAGGTCCGTTCGTAGATTAAAACGAGAAACCTTGCTGTGTCCAACAGCAGGTCAAACAACCAGTCAGAGTCATGGTTTGGTCTGCAATATCATCAAAAGGACCCTTCCCACTTTATGGATAATGAAGGTGAATCAATATATAAATGTTCTGCAGTCACAACTGGTACCAACTATGAATGAAAAATTCAATGGGGGCCGAGTTTGTATGCATGACAAGGCACCAAATCACCAACGGCATCCAAATCCTTGATTGGTCGGCAAATAGCCCAGATATAAATCCCCTCGAAAATATCTGGGTTATTCTTAAAGAAAAAATAGCAGAAAAGTTCCCGCGCACCAAATCAGAATTGATCGAAGCGATGAAGGAAGTATCTACTCACGAAAGCCAAAAATGCAATAACTGGAATGCCCCGTAGGATTCAATTATTAAAAAATGTTGAAAGAATGTTCACCATGTATTAATAAATATAGTTATCATAAAAAAATTTAATTTATATTTGAACAATTTAGTTTTTAGAGCAATAATCTTCCTAATATCTAAATGTGATAATGATTTGGCCACATCTGTATACTCAACCATCATTCGAATTACGAGTTTGTTGCAAAATTGTTCGAAAATCCTTACTCAAAATCGGATTTGGCATTATAAATTTTAAATTCCATAGTTTTCAAATTATGGTAAAAATATAAGTTTACAGATTAGATTTCTGAATTCTATTGATAATTTTGGATGAGATTAGTATTATTTAAAATTTCGGGTACAAAACACTCAGCGTTTAGCACAGGTTGCCCATGGATAGACTCGAGAATATTCTTTTTATTGCATCTGTCGATGTATGTGAATTGCAATTGTAAATCACTTTTATGTAGCTGTTTTCGCAAATAATGTCATCATGTTCCCTGTCTTGATATTAACACCCGTTGTTAATTCCAATATTTTCGATGATGGTTTTCTCCGCGCCCATTTACAATTGTTTTCCGTTATCTTCGCATTCCGCTCCACATAGAAATTCATTCTAAAATCCAAATCTCAATTAGTATTGAAGCAATACGAAGATTCGAACTCTGGCTCTTTAAGGATGATAACACTTGGTGATGTACACCCTAACCACTCAACCACACCCCGCACTCTTTACAATATGGGTATCGATGTTGAACGTACATGGCAGTTTCCTAAGAGTTTATGGTTTATAACTATAATGCGACACATAATGCGACAAATATTGCGTTGCGTTAGATGAAATTTAGGCATTTGATAGGTATCGCTAACTGATTGAAATTCATCCATCTTGAAACCAAATACAGGTATCCCTCGAGTTACGCGGCACTTGAGTTACGCGAATTTTGAGTTACACAGTACTTGAGTTACACGGTTTTGGAGAATTTTTTTTATTTAATAAGCAAAATATACGAAAATCCAGAGGAATTTCTATGATACCTACCTATAAATTATTTAAAATTTTATTAGTTAGGTGACTTTTTCAATTTTGTAGATAGAGTTCAAATTTATTTTACATCGCAATATATAAATCGTATTTGAACACGAAATAGATGTAAATATTAAGCGTGTTTTTTTATTGGAGCACTATCCGGCGCCGAAGGGAAATTTTCTACTGAAACTAGAGCTATTATTCACTGGTGTCGCTACTAATCAAAAAAATTAAATTGTTAACTTCATGCAGTCGAATGACAGTTCTACTTTTGTGTTTATGTTGTTTGAAAAAAAATTCGCAATTATTTTAAAACTCAAACAAATTGCGAAATAAATAATAAATTAGATAAATTTAACAAAAATGTTTTATTAATATTTAGTTGTTCACAATAGTAAATATAGTGAATAAGTTTTTAAGTTTAAAATTTGAGTGCTGTGCCTGTGTGATACTTATAAATATAATGATTACTCTAACGAAAGCCTCTCGAACGCCATTAATATTCAAAGCACCGTTGCCTACAGTTGTAAATGAGTTAGATTTGATCGTGAATTTCATTAAATGTCCTAATTTGTTTTGTGTTTCTTTTGTAGAATGACGATGAAGATGAAAGACGATGAAGTAAATCGGCATAAAATTTATGGTTACCGGGTCGATATCGTCCACAACGAAGTGATTTGAATGTCTGGTGGTTTATCTCGTATGAATGTCGGCGGTAAAGGAAAGGAGGATGAAGGGGAACCGAAACGGATAGTTTATTTGCTGAGGGTAGTAATGATGTGCAGGATCCAAAAGCAAGGGCTAAGGCTAAAGCAAAAAAGCGACGTCTACAAAGTTCAACCGTAACAAAATGTAAAGGAATGATAATTTGTAAACTAGATACGGACTCTTTCTTGGATCCCGTATTTGCCGATATAAAATCGAATTTAAGCGATATGAATAGTTCGAATCGAACTGTTCTAAGTACGCTGGAATCGAATAACTCGGAAATTTTATTTGGTTACGATAATCCGTATTGGGAAATACACAATGAACTACAAAAAGCTGGACGGCCCGTTAAAATTATTACAATATTTACGGAATACAATATTAGTTATAAGCCATGCGACATGAATAAGTACGTATTTGGCTATAACGATCTTTTTAATTTCAGAATGCTGCAATCAACCTCAGGTGATAGTAACGTCAATATAGATGACAGCGATAGTGATAATGGAATTATGGATGTGAAAATGTCGAAACGGTGTTGTGCCCATTCATGCTATAATTCGCAACTTAAAAACCGTATGGTCCATTATTTCGAATTTCCAAAGAATGGGGATTAGTAAGTTCCATTGAATTATTTTGATCCTGTAGGTAAGTAGAAGATTTTAACCCAATGTACTATTCTTTTCTAGCGCTCAGAAATGGGCAGTCAAGATCCCCCACTTAATTCGAGACCCAAGAAAACACTGCGGCCCGTTACTGTACGAATCCCAACAATATTTGTTTCAAATATTGAACAATTTAAGCCCGGATGAGATAAGCGATTCCTCGATCCAGTTAAGATAAATCACAGACGGAGGATGATATTCAAGAAAAACTAATGAACAGTTGAAATCGTGTTTTTTAATTTAATAAATTTTCTTATCAATATACAAAATATTTTTAATTTATAAACTTAATTTATTAAAGTTTTCCTTATTTTTCACGATTTTATTATGTATTTTAAATTCGTAGATACATGTTATGAAATTGGACGACTGTCCGCTAACACAAGAACTGTACAAAAATTAAAATTTTTTAATGATAACAATTTTACAGTGATATAAATTTAAATTAAATTAGGCAATTAAAATTGTTTATAGGGAAAATTATTTATCCTTTTTCTTCCACCGGAAAATTTTCTCTGAAAGTTTGTTACTAAAACTAAGACCCACGCTCTTCTTTTGCTCTACTGATTGGCCCAAATTCATAACCGCCACGTCCATTGAACTGTAAAAAGTAAACATGGTGTTTCCATAGTGATTTACGATGGGATACGGCGAATAATGTGATTCCTGATTTTCGGCAGTGTTGCTACATGCATGATGCATCTTTTGACATCGACCGAAACGGCGCTCGTACATTCGTCCAAAATTGCAAATTGTGGATTGTGATAGAACATCGATAGCGTTTAGATCACGTCCCGATTTTCTAGATATGATAATTGTACAATTTCCAAAAATCGGTCGTTATTGATCCGACCCCGTCGCAACATTACATCGTACGTATGCGGCTTAAAAATTTGATCACGTAGCGTACTTAAATTTTAATAAAAATTAAATTATATTATAAATTTAATTTTTTTTTATAAATTCTTTTTTAAAACACAAAATCATTTTTTACTTTACAAAACAAAAAAAAATTGACATACGTCAAAATTTTAAGTTTTCTTTGAATTAAGGGTTGTACAAAACAAGGGAAATTTAAGGTTTCCCCCTGAAATGGATAGTGCTTCCGATAGTGGCTCCCGATAAATAAGTGAGCCAAGATATTTTTTTATCGATTTTTAATTAAAAAGTTGAATGAAAAATTTTAGTTTACAGTTAAACAAATTAATTATATGCAAAAATAGCGCGCTAAATATAAGTTTTGACATAAAAAATTGGCTGCTCCGGATAGTGCTATCCGGCGCTAATAAAAAAACACGCTTATTATTTTAGAGAAAACAAACAAACGAACAAACCGCGAAAGGTATATATATATATATCGAAATATATATCGGAAAGGTGATCAATCGAATATGGAACAGCTAAGCAAAATATTAATTAAAAAATTGTCAAAATAAATTAGATTTTTTTTCATTTATGCTCCACATGTGCCTTACACTTATCGCACCTTCGGATAATATATCGTTGCATGTAAGACAGTTTACTGGCCTTATCTTTATGATGTTGTCAAGAAGTTCCAAATCATTTTGTTTAATTTTAGAAAACATGGTAAAAATCATCAGTCAAGTCCCGTTTTCACAATATTGATAGCATATTTTCTGGCCTATTCGAATATATATGAAAGAGATGCCGTAAAAATGTCTACAAAACAAACAAGGAAAAGACAAGGAAAGGCAGATAATTAAAAATATGTTGTGGTCTCTTTTTGTCCGGGTTATATTAAATTTAATATTTTGGTTGATCGAATGCTATTTACAAGTATGAAAATTACTATTCTTTTTCTTTTTTTTTTCATGCTAAAAAGTAAGATCGTACCACTAAAAAGATATACCTTTTTAAAAAACTGAATTCTTATTATACTATATACTCGTAACCAAAAAAAAATATATATATTAAAAATAAATAAAAAATACAAAAAATGAATAAGACAACCTAACCATCACGTATATAAAGTTGGCCCGAAAACCATCCCGAAAAAAACTTTTAATATAAATTTTGTGTCTTCGCTTAATTAAAAAAGCCTTTCAGCCCGAAAAATAATACAAAATAACAGAAAATTAAAATCCATCCCGAAAAATATATATAAAGTTTTGCTCCGGATCTCAAAAGTTTGATCTAATTTTTAAACTAAGGATGTAGTATGTGGATTAATAAAAATTCTATAATTGCTATAATAAATCCGAAACTAAAAACATCCTTCATCTTTCGACAAATGTATCTCAGTTTACATAGGCCTATACATATCAAAAATGTGGCATATGTTTAATAAGACACACAATAAAACACATTCACAACGCCATTACCATACTATGGGGAAAAGGGTCATATACAAGCCATTTGCACCCCACAGATTTTGACTGTGCGATGTATGAAAACGGTCATGATTGACCATGTGATGTATCTATGTTCACAGTACCATGGGGAAAAGGGTCGTATACAAGCCATTTGCTATCCAAAGATTTTGACTGTGCGATGTATGAAAACGGCCATGTTTGACCATGTGATGTATCTCTGTTCACAGAGGCTTAAGGATATAACGGAATATGTTAACGGCTTGATAAGGCCATCAGCAAAACACATCCGCAAGGCCATTACCATACCATGGGGAAAAGGGTCATATACAAGCCATTTGCTATCCAAAGATTTTGACTGCGCCAAGTATGAAAACGGCCATGTTTGAACATGTGTCACAATCTAATGAATCGCACGCGTTTGTATAATGTATGGCGCAATCATATTACAGGAAGCTTTACTTGTAGTGACCAAAGCATAGACTCGGCAAAAATCGAATTGAATTGTTTAGATTCCATTCAAAACAAAAGTTTAGATTCAACTATAAACAGCGAAATCCTGAATGCTAATCATATTGAAAATCTTTCACCACCAGTTAATTCCAATAGATGTTTACATCTCGAAAAATCTGCAAATTTAAATACGGACATTGAATCAAAAAATAATATTTATAAGCCTAGCGAAAACGTTAAAACAACATGTATTTTAAAATCAAAACTTAACTATAAAATATATGTAGTTACACTTTCGAATGTTTCCGAAAGTGTTTGGAAACAAATTTATTTAGCTGATGAGCGAGATTTAAATTGTTACTTATACAGATCAGTTATTTCCAATCTTTTAACGAAAACAACAGGGTGTTTGATAAAAGTACATAAAAGGCTACGATGTGTTAAAAAAATCATTTAACAATACGAACTTATTGTGGCCATAAAAACCTGAAACAGACTTGCAGAAAATATAAGCTCATTAATAAAAATTTAAATCATGGACAATTTGAGGTTCATGCATCAAATGACTCTATTGTTCATTTCACGAAACAATTTACTTTTACGTTAGGCAATAACCGAGATGCAATACGGAAGGAATTGTTAGAACAATCTGTTGAGAAGGTTTCCGAAAATTTAATGATGGAGGAAGATATCGATTTTGTTATAAAAACCAATACGATTGTAAACTCGAAATCCCATGACGTCTTACGATACACATGTTCAAACATGGCCGTTTTCATACATGGCGCAGTCAAAATCTTTAGACAGCAAATTGCTTGTATATGACCCTTTTCCCCATGGTATAGTAATGGCCTTGCGAATGTGTTTTGCTGATGGCCTTATCAAGCAAATAACATATTCCGTTATATCCGTAAACCTCTGTGAACAAAGATACACATGTTTAAACATGGACGTTTTCATACTTGGCGCTGTCAAAATCTTTGGATAGCAAATGGCTTGTATATGACCCTTTTCCCCATGGTATGGTAATGGCGTTGTGAATGTGTTTTATTGTGTGTCTTATTAAACATATGCCACATTTTTGATATGTATAGGCCTATGTAAACTGAGATACATTTGTCGAAAGATGAAGGATGTTTTTAGTTTCGAATTTATTATAGCAATTATAGAATTTTTATTAATCCACATACTACATCCTTAGTTTAAAAATTAGATCAAACTTTTGAGATCCGGAGCAAAACTTTATATATATTTTTCGGGATGGATTTTAATTTTCTGTTATTTTGTATTATTTTTCGGGCTGTAAGGCTTTTTTAGTTAAGCGAAGATGCAAAATTTATATTAAAAGGTTTTTTTCGGGATGGTTTTCGGACCAACTTCATATACGTCTAACCATCCACGATTACAGCCTTGACGAGGTGGAATGGCTTAATCATCATAGTAAATAAAAAATGCTATAAACAAGTAAATTTTAATAATTACTAGAATGACATTTATTATACTAAATAAGCAAAGATATTCGAAATTGCTATTCAAAATCACTCATACAAGACTAGCGTTAGTTTTCGAGTAATTACCACAGAACGAATATCTTCTAATTCAGCTTAAAATTAGCTACTAGTGTACACATTTCAAAACCATGTAGCCCTGATCCAACACATTTTTGTTTTGGCGGGGCGAAATTTTTTTTACAAAAATCATTGAAATTCCCAGTTCAGAGTTCATTTTCGGGAACTTGCCATGGAACGATTTTTTTCTTACATTGCCTGTAATTATTCCATTAACAAATCAAATTTAATAAATTTGATAATTTTTCGTTTTTTCATTAAAATTGATAAAAATTCTGGGTTGGGATAACTTCACATAAGAGCAAATTGGTTATTGGTATGTTAGTGTTGCCTGATTAAGTATTTTTATTTTCTGGGATAGACTTCTGGGATAACTTCACATACGTAGGAATAATAAACGTCAAAACTGCTCTAATTAGGAATATTTTTTCCCCAAGAAACGTTTTTCTCAAAAGGGGAAAAGAACTGATATAAAATTTAAAATTTCTACTCCTCGGGAATTACCAAAACACAAAAATTCATAAAAATACCACTCGTAATTTAAAGTTTATTACAGTGAGCATTAAAGGACAATAATGAAGCTTTTTCTAGCTGTAATGATACATTCAATCTATTTTATTTCTAAAAAATAGGTTTGTTCTTAGTATTCGTATCTTTCAGCTCTGGATGTTTACCAATAAGTGTATGTCCATTATCGAAAAATAAAACTTTTTTCTCATACCCCTGCCCCTCTTCTTATTGTTAGTAACTATATAGTTGTTGTTTTTCTGTGTTTCGTTTCACATTTCATATTTCTTAAGGTTTTTAGTGATGTTAATGTGAAAGCAATTAATAAATATTCAGGTTCTTAATGTGATATTTTTATCAACAATAAGAGATGTAAATGATCCACCATTAAGTGTGATATACGTACTTATGGGTTAACTAAAATATGAATCCAAAGTACTTAAAATTCTTAATAAAATGTAATTAAGCTTATTACTTATCCAAGTAAAAAATTATAAAGAGCTTTTACCACTTAACTATTTTCTACACAAAAAAGGATTATAAAAAACTAGCTTATTGAAATTTAAAATCATTGAAGATAAAATTAAATCAGTGTATCTATCCTTATATATCAACTCCCTTTAAAATATGCTAAATTTGTATGGTTACGATAAATTTAAGAACTGCTCGTATAAATCGATAAAAATGTAAGGAAACCGTATCAACATCGAAATAGAAAATCAATTTTAATCCTATATTCCTTTTAATAAATAAAACCTAATCTTGATATTTAATGGTGATGCATAATATGAATTAAAATATACATACGCCACTTGGACTTTTCACATCCACTATGAAGTGCGAAACGAGTAAGTACAGTTGCACAAACGAGTGTACAACTTAATACGATTCGTACAAATTCGATATCTGGAATATCTTTTTTTATTTTGGGAGAACACCTCAGCTGAGAAAATTAGTTTTGCTCATCATCTCAACATAAACTTTGAACGAGAAACTTTTTAATTTTGTCACAACTCAAACATTTTTTTTAACATGTCCCATAAAATAATATACAGCATTAAAATTAGTTTTTTTCAATTTTTTACCGACTGTTTGCAGTGGGCGGGAAGAAACGATAAGATACGAAATTGGCATGTCTTTGATCACAAAAGTAATATTCCAAAATCTACACGCTATAACTAATACGTGATGAAAATACAGACACAATTTATATATTTATGTATATTAACTATCATCTTTGATACCAATGACATTTTTTTTTGCAATTTACCCCAAAATGATAAACTAACCGTACGTTTATGACATAGTCAAATCAATGTGGCATTGTATACTCTCGTACCTATGTACATCAAAAACGTTGTATATATCAAAAAAAAATATTGAATTTTCAAGAAATACGGATGAGATTGATATTAGATCTTCTTGGAATTTTTTCTATATAATATTGCCGCCAACTCAAATATGGTAAAATTTATAAAACTTAAAATATTAAAATTGAAAGCTTGGTTATCCAAGAGAGATATTCGAATGAATACTTTTCATTAAAACAAAATACATTTTAACCGCCCGCTCCATCTTTGCGAGAAAAAATAATTTAATAACAATTAATAAAAAAATAGGATTGAACAGAATCGTTGATCTTTCGAAAAAACATAGACAACCTAATTATTCATGATGCTTAATTTACCGGTGGTGTAAAGATTTAATCGTTGATTTAAAGTGTAACTACACAAATTAACAATTACCAAAATTTTATTTAAACAATTTAATCAAAAGTGTAGTTGTACATAAAAGAAAATGTAGCGGGGTTCAATTTTCTAAACTTAATTTAAAAAATCATTTTTATATGCACTACCCATATACTGCGGTTCACTTGAAGTGCGTCTATTGGAATTTTAGTTATAAATAAATGTTACAACTTTAAAAATATTAAGTAGCCGCACACTTATTACATTTTTTTCTGTAAAATAGTAATTGGAACAGATTCTCAAAAATGGATTCCTATATAAATTGCACTTCTATCAATTATTATTTAATATTCAATTCTTACATCCTTGTTCGAAGTATATAAAATTATGCATATTGCAAAACTTTACACATTAATCTTACGGATTCAGAAAGAAATGAATCGGATAGCGATGGAAGTCATTGAAGTTGGCCCAAAAAATCATCCCGAAATTTTTGGTAAATTTCCTCGGTAAAGTGTAATAAGCCCGAAAAAAATGTAAATATTGAAAAAGTGTAGTCTCATCCCGAAAGTGTAGACACATTTTTCATGAAAAAATTGTTATTATTTTATTACCATATTAGTCTGAATTTTGTACTTGTGATGTACTTATTAAACCAAATGATAATATACATAATGGCTACGTATATACTATAAATGAAAGAGAAAATTTTAATAGCTCTAAACGACCGAGCGCAAGGGATAATTTCTCAAAGTAAAGTTATACCACAGCCAACTTACAATCAGTTGTCTAAACCAAAGTAAAATTTATGTTCAAATCAAATTCTCGATATTTCTAGCGGCTGTTACAGAAATGATTAGCTAAAACTCAAACCAAATTTTCGTCTATCTTGCTCAATATATTCATATTTCTCACTCAATATATTTTTTCAAAACGCGTACGTAAAAATAAAATTTTTTATATTTGTGTGTACAGTCAATGCCTCCTAAACTACAGGCCGCTTACACCAAATGATGACGACACGCTATGTCGACGATTTTGTTGCTTTCTCTAGTTGTTTTGTTAGTGTAAATATCTTAATATTATTATTGCGCAGTCTCGGTTTAGACATACATTGACGTCATGTGCGAAAAATGAGAGTAGTAAGAGGCCTGTAGTTTAGGAGGCATTGGTACAGTATAAAAGGAACAAACGGAAAAATACATATTCAACGTATTTTTTATTTTCTTTTGAAAGTATCCTTTCTCTTATTGCATATGATTTAATTTTAATCGATTTTTAACGATCGATAATTTCTTGTCGTTATGAAGGTTATATACCTTGTAGGTATATAAAATTTAAAAACTTGTGATCATGAAAAGGAAGAAGATCTATTTTAGATGTATGTATGTATGTAGCTACATTGATTATGGTTTGGTGTGCTGCATGAAATATAATTAACACATTGTTGTCGGGCTAAATATGTTTAGTTTAAAGAAATATGAATTTAATGAAACTTGACGAATTATAAAGTTTGAATGAGAAATATTTGAATATTTTCCGAATGTTACTAACATGCTAATGATTATTTCATATTTGCTTAGTATTCCAGCTAGCAGCGCTTTTACAGAAAGAGTGTTTTCTGTAATGAATGCAAAATGAGGCGTAGATTGAGGAAAATCCTTAACAAGACTAATAAAAAATAAACTAATAATATATTTTAACCAAAATGAAACTTGCCATGAATTTTATGACACTGCTCAAAAAAATAATGATTAAATTAAATTAGCGAAATTAGCGAAAGGAAATGAGATTTTTTATTTATAATTTTTATTTAATACTGACAAAAATTTGGTTATTTTTCTAGTCTTACTCAGAGTAATATTAATTCTAGTCAGGATAATGCTTGCAATTAATTGACAATGTGATTTTTATTTAATTTTTTTTTATTTTTTGTAACATGCACTTGCATGTGGTTCTAATAACGATAATGACATTTAATAAAACATTATTATATCAAAAATAAACTTAATATAAAATAACAAAAAAAAATTGTGTTTGTCCTCCATTGGAATTTGTAAAAGGTATTTACGCAGAATTCGTTGCATGGAAGACCGGCTGATGTTAATTTCCGATGCACGATGACGAATTGATGTTCTCGGTCGTTGGCGCACATTGTCGGCCACCGCGGCGATATATTCGGCTGAACGAACACGACGAGCACGGGTACTCGTTGGATTGGCGACCAGGTTGCCCGTATCACGCACTTTATGTGAGTCCTTGTGTGAGTCCTTTTTTTGACCAAAATTTCTACGACATTTTCTTGCGTTTTCGAACCAATTGTCTTTGTTGTTGAAGTAAATTTCCCACTTTTGTTGAAGCGTTAAACGACTCATTTTGGTCAACTAGAAATAATGTACTGAGTTTCTGTCAAAGAAAGAATGACATTAGTGTTGCCAGAGCCAAAATAACCGAAATGTCAAATGTGAAGCGCCGGTTATTGTGACACCCTTTATATAAAAAAATAATAAAAAAACCTCATTCTCGGTTATCCAAGAAATGTCCAAGGTTTGGTCGATGGGCACATCACTATATTTCACTGATATCCAATATTCGCCCGTTTAATTTTCGCATACTTGTGTTACGAGTATGGATCTTATACATTGATCACTGTATATCAGTTGGCGTTCGTTTATACGCACTGTATTATTTCTCTTAAAAGTCAAATTTTTTCTTCCAATTCCGACTATGAATACTTGTGATACGTAACAAGATAAATTTTGTTTATTTACATCTATTGTTTTAGTTGTGAAGTATTGTTTGTAGTAAGAGTGTCGAATTTTGGTGTTGCATTCCTTTATACGCAGTTACGAAAAAAAATATTTTTGATATAAATTCATTTGTTTTGATGATATTTGATGATTTTGATATTTAATTTTTGCAATCTCTCAGTAATTTTTTACTTTCAAACTATAACACAAATTAAATATAACATAAGACGCTTTTACAGAGATGGGTAAGCGAAATCGTTTGAATAATAAAGAAATTGCACAAATTGAAATATTGAAGAAATTAGGCTACTCTAATCGCGTCGTTTCCAAGGAAATCAAAAGATCTGAGAGATTGATCAGAAATTATTTAATTAATCCAAAAACGTATGGTATCAAAAAGTATACGTGAGGAAATTCAAAGCTCACTACACGCCAAAAGTGGCAAGTTAGACAAGAATCGACCAAAAACAGACTATTTTGTAGCCAAATAATTGCAAAACTTGTTTTGCTGGTAGTCAAATCAACTGTAGCTCGGATTCTAAGGACAACAAAAACCATTAAATGGACCAAACCTAAATCGAAACCCCGTCTAACAACCACACATATGGAACGCCGTTTGACGTTTGCCCAGCAATACATGCATTGGACAAAAGAATGGGGCCAAGTGACTTTTTCTACTGAAAAAAAAATTAATTTAGACGGACCAGACTACTACAGTTGTTATTGGCATGATCTAGGCAATCCCACTGTCGTTCGGTCAAATTGTAATTTTGGTGATGGGACTGTAATGGTTTAGGGAGCGTTTTCAGGAAATTTTAAGTCACCAGAAGGAATTCAACAAAATATTTTGAGCTGCTGGAAGGTGTTTTGATTTCATTTATTGATGATCATATTGATAGTGAGTTTGTATTTCAACAGAACAACGCTGTGATCCACGTTTTCCAGGCATCAAAGATTGGTTTGAATCCAGAAATATTCCAATACTAGAGTGGCCAACATGTAGTCCAGACTGCAACCCCATTGAGAATCTTTTGGGCATACTGGCTGCAAAGGTGTATGCAAATGGACGTCAATTTTCGTTTTTTGTCATTTTTTTTATCTAAAATTGCACTATATTGGTCGTTGAACGTAGAAGGTCGTCCTATGCCCCGAAAATGGATGATCGATAAGTGTTTTAAATCACTTTTATCGTCACATTTTAATTCACTACACAGAGAAAAAACGAAATTTAAAATTAAATATAAAATTTTTAATTCAAAAACACTGCTTCATCAGTAAGAACGGGCAAAACATTTTATAACTAAAACCGCCTATATTTAAATTGAAACGAAACCTTTTAAATATAAATCTATTATATCAAAAAAATAAATGTATTAGAAATGATTTAGTTTCAAATTATATCGCATTCACACTAAAACTTAGAATTTTTAAATTATACACAATTCGTTTTGGTAAATTTTTTTTTTCAAAATATTTGTCAACATTGATAGAAACAGCTGTTTCTGAAAAATGTGGAAAACAACATTACACAAATTTCAAACTTCTTAAGCCAGTGATATAATTCGCTAAATCGTTATGTTATTGTGTTATACTATAGGTATAAACAAGATGTGAGTTTTTACAGTTTGGTCGTTGCAACCTGATGAGTAGACCAACTTTTTATCAGTACGAAACCAAACTGCCAAGAAAGAAGGAGGGCAGGAGAGGTGGTTCTCATTTTGTAAGGGTTTTGTGTATTTTACATAATGACTCTGGGGTTCGAAATGGACGTGGTTAACTTTCTACTTTTTGTGGTAGATATTTATTATAAGTACATGAAGAAACATTTCTTCTTATGACTTGAATAGGAGAGGAAATACATAATTTTCTATTTTTTCAAACCGCATGTGAAAACGTAGTTTATTGTATTGAACTTATTTGAATTGAACTTTTCCCCATTTAGATTCATATGCGATCAACGTATTCTTATCATTAATGTTGCATTTTAAATTTAAAAGAAAAGAAAACACTATTAAAATTAAACTTTTACATTAAAAACCGCAGCAATACATTTCTATATGTTAACCGATTTAAAATAAAAATTAATATCTTTAATTTAAAGTTGATTTGTTTTTAAATCTATATTTCAATTAAAAAAAAAATACGATTTTAAAATGATCGTTTTCAATTTAAAATATTTCATTATATCAAATTTTTTAAAATGAAACGTTTTTTTTATTTTTAAGTTGTTTTTTCTCTGAGTGTAGTTAAATACGATTCATTAATTAAATACGATTAGTAATTTAGAAATACTTGATCCCCACACGATCTTGATATGCAGGGATACACAGGAATTCTTAATTTAATTATTTTTATTTTATTTTTACTTTATCGACTAATCGTATCGCACTGATTTACTTAAGAAAACTATACTGGATTGAATTGTTTAGTTGAGTCGAAAGCTAAACAAAAAATAAGAGACCGAGTCCATCCTCGAGCGGCTATTTATTTCATTTATGTTTGGGATTTCCCAATCTGTACAAATGTTTTTTTTTTATTTTACTACAATTAAATCTCAAAAAAAAATACTGGGAAATTTAAGTAAGTTTCAGTATTGGTAATGACGACAGCCGCGGGCGCCGTTACATACGTTACAAACCGGGAGGTTTTATTTAGTGAAAAAAGAGACACAAAATGAATAAAAATTTCCTCTGGTAATTTCAAAACAAAATAAATTCTCTTTCATGATAGTGATGTCACTTGCGGCAAGTAGCGTAATCTCTTATTTTCCGCTGCCCAATTTCCGCTATCTTATACAGCATTTTGGCGTGCAAGCAATTAAAACAGTCAACACTTCATGCGTATTGGAAACCTTTGTTACCCCAAATGATTCAGTGCGGAAACTGTGTCCCATTTGAGGAAGCAGAAAATATTTTGAACGAGGTAGAACTAATTGAAAACATTTTTAATATTACAACGGTGCCTTATATAAATTTAATAGATCTGTATGATATGAAGGAATGGCGGTAGCAAAAAAATTAGAATTTTTTTCGTTGAAAAAGATCCTTGTTTAGCTCCTTAAAGAGAAATTCTGAAAGAATTGCAATATCGAAATAGGCAGGTAATTGCAACTACTTCAGATAGTTTTTGTAATGAAGGAGAAATAACTACTAAAGAATATTAACAACACTGAGAAAAAAATAGATTAACTGTAATTTTTGATGAGAGTGATGATGAAAATTAATTTTGTGATGGTAATAAGCTGTCTCTATTTGTTTTATAATAATTATAATTATTATATTTTGAATATCTTTTTTGTTGTATTTTTGTAATTTTTAACCATAAAACTTGGTTTCGATATAACACGATACAAATTGCCTTTATTTATATTATTTCACGGTTCAACACAAGATAATGTTTCGATAGTAAACGACATATACCCCTTGTTTCGTATAAAACGGCTTCCATATAGCACGGTACGAATTAACCGGTGACTCAAGGTGGCAGAGTAAGTTAATAATCAGCATTCATCATAAATTTCTAATCAAATCTGCAACCTATCAATTATTTATGTTATTTATGCACCTCCTTGGCTGAATTAAAGATATTTTTTGTCATGGATTTTGCTTTAAGGGTACTACTAAATTGTAGTAGCTTGCATAATTACCTACTTTAAGTTGCTAAACTATTTTACTCAGTACACATTAACAAAGTTGGAATTTGTTTTATTCGAAAAATTAGGCATTACCTCGAAAATTATTCAAACTTATTATTGTACAAAAATATATCGAAAATCGATATTCTAAAGATTAAATAAACACCTTCATGAGCAAATGTTTACTCCGAAGGGAATGAATTGTCAATTAGGGGAAAGGTTATTCATTTTAATAAGCTAAAGAATTCCATTAGCTATACATGTTCATGCAGGAGATGTACGAAGTTCACCATAAAGAGCATTTTAATTTATTTTATCAGTAAAACATGAGTTTTTTTACTGCAAACGTACTCTGGTTCTCTCGTGCTTACATCTAGATAAAAAAAATTCGATTTCATTTTTATATGCTGAGAGCTTTTCCAATTCTGATTATTATTATTATTTTTTTTCAATAATTTGTATGATGAAATGATTTATCGCTAAAATAAAGCTTCGATTAACCTATATAGATATTTATTAAGTAATTTTATAAGATTTGTTTTATAAATTTTATCGGATTTTTTCTATTTGCTCTATTTATTTAAGTGATTCATTTCAATGCCAATCTTAATAAACTCGTTTGTTGTTGGCCATCGACTTTACTTAATATGAATGCGATGGATAAAAGTATTTCTGCTTTAAAAGAACTTGCTATTTTGTATATTATTAACACCGCAAATGATTAATTTGATAAAGCATTAAGATATTAAGCAAGAGGCCAAACAGCAAAAACATAAAGATCTTGAGATACTACCCCACTACCGTTTTTTTTCATTACCTTTTACATTAGATAATGAATTTTATCAAAAGACTTCCATTCATACTTTTCTTAGAATTTTACAGAATTAAAGTTTGTTTTAATCTTCAGTAGAACAAAATAATAATCATTAATGTAATTGAATTTATTAAATTTTCATAAAATAAGTATAAACGTAGACATATATACACGGTACGGTAAGGTACACCAACTAGCTATATAAGTCGTTTATAAATAAACATTCTTGTAAGAAAATTTTAATAGTTAAGGTTAAATATGCAGTTCAGATTTTTAATTAGTTTTTTATATTATCAAAACTGCAAGAGATGTTATTATTAAAAGCGGAATAAGTAACAGAATGTCAATTCTAATTGCCGCGCTCAGTCAGTCTTCTTATACAACGAACTAAAGACTAAAGAAAAAAGCAGTAAAACAGAGTGTGTGAAGTTATACCTAGATTTCATTCCAAATGAAATAAAAACGTTTATCAGGCAATACTAAATCTATCCCATCCCAGGATTTTTAAAATTGGTTATAGTGTTTCAGAATTTAGTTTTTGTCAGGTGCAGTCATACAGGTGCAGTACACATGTTATATTTAATTATAAAATTTGATTTCGTTTATATGACCACCGCGAACAATTTTGCAGCGATCGATTCTTTGGAGCCAATTTTTCACCCCTCTCTTGATTGAATAGAGTTGTAACATAAGTAAGATTGCCGGTTGGTGCCAAGTTCATCCACACACCCTTTTACATATATCAAGATGGATTGGTTAGTTCTGATTGAATTGACCCGGCGTCTACTATTGAAATCGACCACCGCCGATTTTTGATCGTTTTGTTATAATGGTACTATTGCTTTCGACGTGTTCGTTGTTTAACGACTGTCGTCGCTTTTTAACAACTATGATTTTAAAATATTCATTCCTTTTTTTAAATCAAAATTCATACTATAATATTTAAAATAAAATTAATTTGTAATTTAAAATTAACTTGTTATTGTTTAATTACAAATTTAAAATGTAAGTAAAATAATAATCTTAAACAAATTTATAACTTAAAATACGCAGTTAGTTTATTAGGTTAAGACAGAAACAAACAAATATCCAACAATTAAATATTCTAGTTGAATTTTTGGAAAAATATTCACATTTGGTAACTGGATTTTCAGTATCGACGAAGGTAGGGCCTCTGCGAAATATTTATGGGAAAATCAATCCGTTGCATTAAATGCACCGGGTCCACCAGTTAACAATGCAGATAAATGGAAAAAAGTGAATTATTATAATCTTCAAAAAATGTGTACAATTTATTTATATATGTATTATTTTTTAGGTATGGAAGGATTGGAAATATAAAATTAGAAGTAAGATGGTAGCCAACAAACAGGCTCGGACAGGAACTGGTGGAGGACCCAATAATGAGTACCATTTGACGGATTTAGAGGAAAGAATAGTAGATTTGGTCGGTGTACGGCAGACTGTCGAAGAAGTATGGCATTCTTCTGAAGCTCCAGTTTTAGTTGTAGAACAATTAGAAGATAATCAAAGCGAACCACAATACGGGACATCAATTAATAATCAACAACCAAATGCAATAGAAAAGACGAAAATCGCGATCAGCCACTATGAACTCCGCTAAATAAAAGAAAATAAAAAAAAAAGCTCTTCTCGAAGATCATATAAAGATACAAGAGAAAATGTTAAAGCACATTAGCTAGAAACTAAATCATATCGTTAAACAAAACGAACAAAATATAAAATTAATGAAAAAGCAATATTACTTGAAACTTTTAAAGTTTAAGTACATAAAAGAAAGAGACGCGAGACTTATTTCACGCTAACCATTAATAAAAATGTAGGTAGAATAATATTGCGGCCATAAATTAGATTTATTAGATTAAGTTTTAAGATTTTTATTGGATTTTATACCAAAGGCGAATTAAAAAACAAACAAATATTTTAATATGAATTAAAAATGAAATACTATAATATAATTTTTACTTAAAACCAAATTTTATTAAAAATGAAATAAATTTAACAAATTTTTTTGTAAGTAAATCAAACTTTTTAAATCTGTTAGACAATAAATTAAAAAAATGAAATTCTCATTTGATCTCGAATTCTACGAGCCTCGCTTTGGTATAGGTGCTGTTTATCGTTGTTGGAGTTTCCTCAATAGCATCCATTTCATTGTCCGTCCTTTCAAGTTCTTCGTCGAAAGATATGAATGCAAACAGTATGAAGTGCACTACATACATTCATTATTTGTGAAACCTTTTTGGGGTGTAGTGCAACTCACGCGCTGATAAAACAACGAAATCTTGATTTTAATAAACCAATGCATCTTTCAATCACGTTTCTTGTTTTTGAGTGTGCTGTGTTGAATCTAGATTTCGCACTGTCTTCAGCTGCGGCTCTATATGGTGTAATGAGCCATAGGGTTCTAAGGGATAACCTGAGTCTCCTGAAAATTATATCTCATAATTCACTTGATTTCCAATCTGATATTACATACCTAATAACCAAGAATGTTTGTCGCTTTGCCATTGTTGCATCAAATAAGTGTGCTCTGCAGATAAATTCCATACCATAGAATCGTGACAAGATCCTCCATGAGTCGCATTAACAGCTGTAATTCGCATTTTATCGTCACAGATCTGAAAATCCAAGAGTAAAGAAATTTTATAGATATTTGAATGTATCTTCATTTCAATGTAGCAGTACATACAAACATGGCGTTGACTGCATGATAGCCTTTTCTGCTATAATATATATGTTCGTGTTCGATTGGTTTTATGATCCTTATTTGAGTCCCGTCAATACATCCAATCACTCCTGGAATTCCACTTTTTTCAAACATAGCCGTTTTTATCTCCGATTTTTCGCTGTCGGTTATTTGTAAAGTTATCCATTCCCTACACATGTGGTTTTCAATTATATTAAGTGTTTCGGCTATGGCATTGCTTGTGCTCTGTTGCGACAAGCCTAGATGTAAGTCTTGCCCGACACTTTTCTGATAGCTGCCTTATGCCAAAAATCGCAGCGTTGCAGCAAATTTGGTTATTGGCGCTATCCCCGTTGAATTTGTTAATATGTATTTATCTCTAATGGTTTCAAATACATAGTTAAACGATGCCTTTGAAAGCCAAAACAAATTTTTAAACCTAAAACAAACGTTGAATTACATTTTTATATGAAATTCTATTTATTATTTGTAATATTTGTCTATTTACTATTTGTTACTATTTGTACTTATAAACTATAATGCTTATTCTTTCTCATTTAATAACATAATATTTGGTTTACTCTAATATTCCTTCTCTGCATGTTTAAATCATAATCTTCCTCTGAGTTGCTATCGCTATCGTTAAACAATATATGGCTTGTGACATCCATTATTATTAGAAAACTTCTAATTCAACAATAATAAAAACTCACACTATTTAAATAGAAATTAAAGTTTTAATTTAACACAATAAAAAATCGCTTTAATGGATGGAGAGTACCAAAATTAAAAAATTGATGGTGGTAACACTATTATCAATAGTAGTACTAAAATATCGAAAGTGGTCGAAAGCAATAGTACGAAATTTTTACTCAGTCGTTCAACTAGAGACGACAATGAACGAAGGCGGTCGATTTCAATAGTAGGCCCCCCGGATTCAAACAACTAAGTAGTTAGTAGCAGAGATGGGCGTTGATGTGTCATTCACTAATGTTTACATGACGATGCCGATAACTCATCGACTACTCGTAGACAATGCTCATATCCGTATACAACGTCGAATACATGCAGACAATATCGACAACTACTTATAAATCATACCAGTATAATGAATGAAATATGTACATATTTTGGACTTCTGTCTGCGGAGATTTTATAGGAATCATAGAAAATCATTTTGGAAATTTTTAATTGTGTAGCTTTCTCCACTGGTTTATTGTTATTAAATAAAACAGTAAAAATTAAATTTATATTGAAATATTTTACTTTTAAAAATTGGGATTCCTTCAGTAACATTTAGTTTGAAAAATTAATCACACTTAACTTTTTGAATGACTATACTAAATTGCCGTTACTTTGTACTATAATTAATAGCTGTCACTGTACCCATAAAACGTACTGTTAATAATATTCAATCCTAAATTACTAATTGTTTATTATCCTCCATCGATGGATATGTGGTAAAGGTAAAATATTCGATAAATATATATTTTACTGACATCTACCGAAATTTGGCCAAACTAAAGAAATATGAAATTGAATTGAACAGCTTTCATTTAAATGGCGTAATTCTAGCAATTGGCAACTCGCTAAAAGCAAAGAGGAAATTTAAATTACATGTCTCAAAACCTCGATCAGTTTTAGCTACACAAAATATCTATGAAGTGGAGTGTGGAAGTGCACAATCAAATCTGATGGTTATATGCATATTTATAATTGACTCTATTGTTTTGGCCGAACCGTTTTGCCGATGATCCACCCACCGAAACAATACGAATCTTATATAATGGATGAGTGACCAAGCAAATATTGTTGGAATATATTTCAAAACATTTCAATTCGATTCTAGTTAAAAATTTAATAACTTTTCTAATTATTTATTTTGATGATAGCCATAGTAAGTTAATTACATATGTGTTTACTTAGGAATAATAGCGCGATATCTTAAAGTTGCTAAAGAATTTCAGCCGAGCCGATATCGGCTGAGATCTGAGTGCCAATATTATTGTACTGCCTATCGAACAATAAAAGAGCAACATTTGAATAAATTTCAAATGGCCCACTTTATTTAGAAAAATTTCACGAATACTTCAAAATAATAGCTGTTTTGATTACGCAAAGCCCGTTTAGCGTTAAGGATGAAACACACCAAGCAGCAGCAGCGAGCAGCAAATTTAAGTATTGGCTTATTCGCTTATGTAACGATAGAAAATTATAATTTGAGTATAAATATAGGTGTTTCCAATAAAATAAATCAAATATTTTCTAATTTTAATAGAATAATTTAGATTTAAAGAAATTATATTGAATGAAGTTGCATCTATCGCGGCATCAATAGGTTCCACACACAGCAGCATAAATTTGCTGCACTTGGCTGCTACTCATAACCTCGATAAATTTGACAATATTCAATTTAAAACTAAAACAAAACAATCTGCTGCGCTGCTTGGTGTGCACACCCATATGCAGCCGTTAATGTGGATTGCTTGGAATATGTCGCGCTGCTCTTGGTGTGTTTCATCCTTAAATGTTAGAGGCCAATTTTGTTTTCAGCAATATTTGTTTGTGAAAATAATTGTTCATCATAGTTGGCGTATCTATCAGTAGTAATTAAAGTAGAGTTGGCTTTAAATAAAACTAAAAAAAAGATTTTCATAAAACCGATTCAGATTACAATTACTACTAACATATAAGCCAACTTGATGAACAATTACTTTCCGTTACTGGAAATTCACATACAAATATTGCAAAGGCCAAAATTGGTCTCTAATATTAAAGCTAAGCGGGCTTTACGAAAGCAAAACAGCTAATATTTAAATTTTACATGATAGTAGGTCTGTTTTTTAATTCAACCCGAGCAATTTTACTCGGCACACTCCGCTTTTATTTGTGAAGTGTGCTTATACCGTGTATACTCGGTTCTTAAAATTTAACTATGAAATGAATGTAAGTGTACGGAGTGTGCAATAAAAAACAATTTATTACTCTATGCACACCGGATCATTTTGTCCTGGCCAACATATCCTCGGTAGATTTAAAAAATTGAACTAGTCAACGACAAACTTCGATCGCTATAGCGATGTGTTGTGGCGAATAATCTAGCGATTGAAATATATTTCAATCGCTAGATTATTCGCCACAACACAGTCGCAGGAACTTCGTGCAACAGGAACCACCATTTAGTTCAGGTCTCTATACTAACGAATTAATCACGCGATTTAGTATCTAAATTATTTATTAAGTTTTATTTATTACAATTACAACTATCATCTGGTAATTTATCTTTCATAATCAATATTCTCGTTTGGAGGGTTGTAACCCAATAGGCTAGTCCCATTCACAGTTTTATTACACTTTTAGATCCAGATTGGTCTATCTAATAAATCAAGTGGTTACTTCCTTTGCCGTACTAGTGGTTTTGACTCATACAACATATGACGTATTTCAGCATTTTGGTGTTATACGTCTAATACATTGCTTGTGTTTCCTCGCTTATTCTTCACTGACGAAATTAATCTTCAGATCTCTATGGAGGTTGTCATTGGTTTTCTTTGTACAGCACCACAGTTGAATACCGTAAGTTCACATAAGTTTTAGAATTTGCCGGTATAGTAACAATTTATTATGTAAGGTTAGCTTACAATTTCTTCCTATGAGCTAATCCATCTTTCCCTATTTAATGTTTAATTCATTTTTTTTTCTTTTTGACATGCTCTTTCCACTTTAGTTTTGAATCTAGAGTGATGCCTAGATATTTTGCCGAGTTTGAATAGGGAATTTGCTGAGAGTTCAGTTCTAGTGATATCCAGTTGACCTTTTTTTTTTGTTAAAGTTTACTTGAACAAATTTTGTTTCATTAAGTTTTATTCGCCATCTTTTCGTCCAGGTACTGACAATATTAGTAGTTATATGCGCGACTGCTAAGATGGCCGTATCATCGGGAAACGAGGAGACTATGGAAGAGAGTATGCTCCAACTCTTTGAGTATGGCTACTCTGTCAAAGGCCTGTGCTACCTTTGACGGGTACTTGAACATACTTTCTTATTTTCAAGTATATCTTCAATTTTGTTTGTAGCTCGATGTACTTGTTCTATTGTTGAATGGATTTCTTTTAAGCTGAATTGATGTGGAGTAATAAAATTTCTTTATTCTATTATTCGAGTCTTTTGAGGAGTAGTTTCTCAAATATTTTTGAAGAAAATTTACTGTCCTAATTATTTGGAGGAGTATACGTAGTCCTTTTCAGGAAGAGCTTTTACTAGTTGTCCTGTAATAAATTCATATCCTGGAAATTTCTTTGCATTTAGGTTGATTTATTTGTTCTTTTAATTCTTGTAATGTTACAGGAGATATATTCCAGTTATCCATTTTGTTTACTGGTGGAATGTTTTCCTTTGCTGTTCGTCTAGGTAGAGGCTGGAACTTGTTCTCGAGGTGGGTTGAAAACCACGAAGCTTTTTCTTTTACACTTTTCTTTTACGCCCATGTTCCATCTTCATTTTTAACTAGTGGAATTTATAGTTCAGGTCGTTTTAAATTTGTTGTTGCTTTCCAAAGGGAATATTCGCATATATCTGTAACCGCAGTTCTCTAACTTCCAGTTCTTCCAATAGCATTTCGACAGATTTCATTTGAACTTGAGGAGGTACTACTCTACGTTGCTTCTTCTGTACTGTTGTTGAGTTGTTCTAGTTCTTCTTCTAGCTGTGTCGGATTTTTAATTAGCACCTGAAGATCCATATTATCCTCAACTAGTTTCTGGAATTTCTCCCAGCATGTTTTGTTATAAGTTAGCCAAGGTGGACCAGTTTTCTTAACAATCGTTGCACTAATTGTCATAATAACAGGCATGTGATCCGGCATAATCCCCTCGCTGCTTTCTAGGTATATGTAGTATTCGCCTTTGGTGATAAAGAAGTCTATGATATCGGGTATTTGCTTATCTAACTTGTTGCTTAGGGTTTCAAGGCATTTCTAATGTTTAGCTAGATCAATGTTAAGAGCGTCTTTATGCTCTTTATTGGAGCACTGTTGTATCTTCGGTAGTTCCCTTTAAAATAAAATAATAATGGTTTTGTCATTACCACTTGCGAGTATAGTTTTGGCTCTCTTGTTTTACTAGCATGAGGTTTTGATTCCTTTTTGGTGAAAGTTTCATTATTTTTTCCGGCATTTCTGGATTTTGTTTTTGCGTTTTATTCCTTTTCTTTATAGCTACTTAGCTATTTCACATCCCCGGTAGTTTGCGGGATGTGGCTTCTTGCAATTAACATATTTTGCAGGAAGTCTCTCTTTGGCCAGTAGTATTGCCTAATATATTGCCCCCAATATGATTAAAATTGACATTTTTTGGACTACAGTATTAAACCGCTATTTTTTTCAATGGCTCTATTTTAACTCTCATGTTTAGTATTGCCTTGCTATTATACACATCTTCTGCTTTTTGTTCGTTATTAAAAGTGCGCATAGAAGCCCTCTGATGGTGTTTACAGCATTTTCTACTTGATAATTTTCAATTTATTTATTTATTAATGTACTATACAATTTATTTATACAAATCCACATCATATACCAATACACGCCATTTTGAGCAGTAGATGCTCGTTTACGGCGTATGCAGCGTATGGGATGAACAAAACAATTTTAATAAAAATTAAAGTATTTGGTTAAAATTTACGAAGAGATAATTAATTGTTGGTGTCCAATGTAAGATGGTAAAACCCAACATTTACGGAGCACCGTTGATCCTTATATAGTAGAAGTATACTCCAGGTGTGTATGAGGTAGCGAGGCAGCTATGTAATGAGAAATTATTTTAGCTATTGTCATCCGCTATGCAACTCCCTGCCAATCACTGCTTCCAGCTTTGATGGGGATACTCATTTCGAATCAAGATACCAGTTTTTGTTTAAATGCTTCCTCACTGCTCTCAGACTTTTAAAATGATTCAGGATTTTATTTTAAGTTCTGATAATTTATAATTATCTGAACTTAAAATAAAATTGAATTTTTTCAATAAAATTTCCCTTTTGCTTGAGAGCCTCAATAATTTCCTCTTCTCCGCAGGTTGGGAAGACCTCTAGCCTTAATTTTAATTGAAAGATCTTTCTTATGATACCCCTCGGAATTAAGCTTTGTAGCCAAACCTTTCGATTGTATAGTGGAGAAATTTGACATCCCGACGACATTTATTGGTGGAGGTGATTTCTCTGTTGGTCTGGTTGGTTGTGGTTCTAGAGCTAGTTGCTCTTAACCACCAAGAAATTAAACTAAAAGAGAAATCAACTCCACCAATAAATGTCGTCGGGATATCAAATTGTTGTGTTGTGTAATTGTTCAAACTGTTTTCTAGAACACTCTTTTGAAGTTGATGGTAAAGTTTCTGCCATTTTTGGTGAGTGTTGAACTTTCCTTTTCTTACTTTGTCTTTTATTCCGAATCAACACCCAATTTGGTTCTCTTTCTAACTCTTCTTTACCGGGCAAGTGGTGCAGTGCTTAAAGCTTCGGCAACCGAGAGGTACTGGATTCGAATCCCAGCAGAGGTTGAATGCAAAGCAAATTTTTGTCATCGATTACGATCGAGCTGACATGAACCTTGAAATGTGCAGGTGTTATACTATATTTGTGTGAATGGGTGGTGTGTGCGTGAACGAAAAGGGCGGTATTAATTGACTTTCAAGGGATATTAAAACCACTGGACAATTAATACTTTTCCAACAAAATCTGTATGGAATGGATATGTCATCATCGATTGCAGATCAACTGTTTTTTGAGTGTTCTTTCTTTAAAGTTGTAAATTATTCTTTCAATTTAGTTGTAAATTCCTTTATTTCGGTAATCTTGATAATTTGGAACTTCGTCCAAATGGATTAAACAATGATGGCCCGACCCTAAAATCTGTTGGGCCTGCCTGCGAAGAGTCTGGATATGGCATCATCTCTGCTGCTGTACCACTGGGGTATTACATTCCGTATTTGTTATACTCATTGTTTGTTTTAACCAAGTTGTACCACTGTCATTTGCCTCCGGTAACACTTTGCTACTGCCGAAGCAGTACCCGCCCCCACGATGCAGTCGCCGAAGCCTTCTGGGTGCCCTATAGGCTGAGGGGCAAATAGAAAAATACTGATATGGGATGAACTAGTATTGTTTGAAGTAATTTTGAGTTTTTCTGGGATGGGAAACTGAGCCAGTTTCATATGCTTTTCTATATATTTAAATAACACTTAACACCGATGGAGAACTACGGTTAAAGGCTCGTTAAAAATCTACCATATAACGATGTGTAATCATATCACCATGAAACTGTTCAAATAAAATAACCACCAATATCAAAGTCAATAAATTACGATTGAGCATAAAAAGCATCTCGAAACGTATCGAATAAGTAAACCAACAAATCATCAACCAAAAAAGAAACAACAACAACAACTTATAAACAAGAAATTCTCAAACATTCAATGCGACCATAAACTAATACAGAATATCATTTGATAGATATGAAACTTATTGCCACTAAAAATGTTCAGTGGTTATAGGAAATTTATGTCAGGAACATGGGGAAAAGTTTTGTAGACTTTTCCACCAAAAAATCAAACGACATAAAAATTCAATAACAAACAGATAAAACGAGAATACAGAATTCGAAAAGCGATAGATCATCACATATCTGTTAACTTAAGAAAATAAAATATTTGATTATCATTTTCATAAAAATAAGAATGTACATATTTATGTAGATGTATGCGGGCGGAGGGAAGGGGGGGGCGGTTTTATATTATACACAAGTTACATAGTTATGTACTCCTACATAATAATATAATTTTGGATTTTTAAATCGAAACGTAATGTTCTATTTTATTTTTGTGGTAAACAACAATTTGGTGAAAAACTGAAAAGGGATATGAAAATGGGTTTTTCTGCAAAAAAAATTATTTTATCATTTTTCCATATAAGAGCGCCTATGTTTGTGTATAGTTGTTAAATTTTATATTTCCTGTAATTTTTTCCGGTTTTTATAAATTTAAAGTCTATTATTATTATAACTATTATAATGAAAATTCTCATTTTTATGTTTTCTTTACTTTTTGGTACCGAAGATGAAATTTAGATACATAATATATAATTTAGTTCCATAATATAATTTTTATGAGATTCATTTTTATATGTAACCTCATTATAATTCAGACACCACTTAAATCCACAAACAGCCAAATTTACATAAATTTTATGATCTAACAAATATTTGAGCTTTTAGTATATAGACGATCTCAATGGGGTAGCGGAAATAAAAATATATTCCCCCCTCAATTTTTATTGAATTTTCAAACTTTCATAAATATTTCAGTTGCAAAATAATTTGTTTTTAGTAAAACCATAATTCCCAATATATTTTGTGTTGAGCTAGTTTAATGACATTGTGTCGTTTAATGATTGATGGTTTACAGGCAGCATTGTTATCATGAACCATATCGATAGTTTTTGTTTTTGACAGAGCTTTGACAGGTATTCATAATACTTGTAGAAATTAATTACATCTCTTTGAACAAATATAACTTTGTGTTTTAATTATTTTTATTGAAATTTTGTTCTGATTAAATTTATAAAATTACTTGCGTGACAATCAACATTTTAAATTCGTTAGCCTCCGTTTAATATCATTAATTTTTTAAACTATTTCACTGTCATATTCATGCTGTATAAGATAGCGGAAATTTGCAAGCGGAAAATAAGAGATTACAAATGGCAGAGCAGTCCCAGAAGACAATTTATTTTGTTATAGAATTAACAGCGAAATTTTTTATTAATTTTGTTTCTCTTTTTTCATAAAATGAAACTAAAAGACTTTAAGGATCACTATACGATTCTTAAAACGACAAATTGATTGATCTATCGAGTAAAGAAACTCAGTAAATGAAATCTTGAAATTTAACAATATGCCCTCTTTCCGCCATTTCTTAACGCATTATATGATGAAATTTGGATAGTAGTATTGGTTAGGGTAAGCATGAGATGAGATCCTAGAATTGTGTCCAAAACCTCCTTTAAAGTCCCATACCAATACTACTATCCAAATTTCATCGTATAATGCGTTAAGAAATGGCAGATAAACGGAATATTATTAAATTTTAACATTTCATTTACCGCGTTCCTTTACTTCAGAGATCAATCAATTTGTCATTTTAAGGATAACTTTTGGTATTTTATTCACCTGGGATTGTTTTATTTGTGAAAAAAGAGAAACGGAATGAATAAAAAATGTTCGCTGCTAATTATATAACAAAATAACTTCTCTTTAGTGGCATTGCTGCCACTTGAGGCGAGTAACGTAATCCCTTATTTTCCGGGCAAATTTCCGCTATCTTATATAGCATCAGCTAAGGACGATTCCACTCTCTACTATGGCTACCTGCATTATCAATGAGCAATAAAACTTTAAAACTCAATTTTTTTTTTCTACAAAAACTTTTCGACGTCTAGAACAAAACAATTTTTAAACTAGTCTTCAAACAAATTTTGCGTCATCCAGCCCTTTTCATTTGCTCACCAGAGGACTGTTAGATGAGACTTATCGACGTTTGTCAATGCTCTGCGGAATTCACGGAAAGATTTATTATCATTGGATTTATTGTTACAAAATTTCCCCATAGGTTACTACGAAATAAAAGTTCAAGACGAAAGTTTCTTCCAATATAAAACTGTTTCATCGGTGTTGAAAATTGAATCTGCTGAATATTCTCCCTCTTGTATTTCCATTATATATTTTTGGACGGCCTCTACTTCTGCTGAAGCTTGTTCTTTTTGTAATTTCACATTGCGCAAAGAAACTCGTTTTTTAAATTTTCAAACTACACTGGTTATTCTTTAGAAGAAAGTTCATCTTTCTTTTATATTTGACGCATTGAAAGTTTTTACTAAAATATACTAAATTAATAATTGATCAATATTGGATCAATTTATGGCATAGTTAGTCAATATTTACAAAAGAAAATTATAGAACGAATTTCTACATAAATAATGAATACAATAAACCCTAAAATATTACAAAAAAAAAAAAAATTAAATCAAAATTAAACCAAAATTTTTTTAAAACATTAACGGCCGATTGCACAGAAAAAATAATACCGGCCGATTAGTTCACTAGTTAAATATGAAATCTGTTTTCGCAATCAGAATAAAAATCAACGCAAACTTGATTAAATATATTTTATTCCGTGGAAATCACCAACTAATAAATTTTGATAAGGACCATGTTCAACTCAGGCAATTAGCCCTCCCTGAGAATTTTGAAATGCTTAGATTTCGTGCCAGTGGGGTGGTTTTGACTCGTATTGGATTTCTTTGGACTTGAGCCAATTAAACGTTGAATAAATCACTATAAACTGTTTGCCCAATCACCAACTAATAAATTTTGATAAGGACTATAATCAACTCAGACAATTAGCCCTACTTGAGAATTTTGTAATGTTTGGATTTCGTGCCAGTGGGGTGGTTTTGACTCGTATTCGATTTCTTTGGACTTGAGGAAATTGAACGTTGAACAATTCACAATAAACTGTTTGCTCAGTTAGTTTTATACAACGAGTTATCTCGTTGCCCAGGGTGCACCACGTGGAGGTAAGTAGATGACCGCACCCTACTTACACCATCCTGTAGGCAAATGAAATTATTTTATTCGGATGAAATATTAATCAGATCCGATTGATCCGAGGAATTAATTATTTTTCGCTTCCATATTGTAAATATTTGCAGTCGATTCCGCGTAGTATTCCCAATTTTTAAATATTTACATAATTCATTCATTTGGCTTGTATTATTTCGGGACATATTTAAAGCTTCAGCATTACCGAACAAGGCAAGCAACGCGGTTTTTAATTTAATATGGTTCAATTTATCATTATATTGTTTTGTTTTATGACGTTTATTTTGCCTATTACTACCCATTTGAAAAATATTAATTAAATTGCAAAATATTTTTTGATATTAGATTCAAAATATCAAACTAACACAGTTTAATAAAACTCGGGATTATGTTCATAAATTCAATCACATAAGCATCGCTTAAAAACAAATGAGCTCTGAAATAAAAAAAATCTAATTTACCCGTAAAATGTAAAAACATTCGAATTTTTGATTTTGTTTTTTCTCAATCTTAAGCTGCCCATACACGGTGCAACTTGGTTGTACAACTGGTCTGCAGACTAGTCAAGTTGTATCGTTTGTAGGGCAGTTGTACAACCATTTTGAAGGTTCGAAGCTAGGTTGCAAGAAAATCAAAAAATTTTGATATTTATAGGCGGAGTCAGTGGTTGTACGACCAAGTTGCAATGTGTGCGGACAAGTTGTACAACTTAAATGACATTTTAAGTTTATTAGGAATTTTAATACCGTTATTGACGAAGATTATAACTAAACCACATAAAACGAGCTAAATATTTTATTAAAAAAGAATAAGTTTCTTTAATTGAAATGGCTGTAGTTAATAATCAGTTGTGGAGAGACTTTTTCGCAGAATTCGAACAATTCCAGAATTATGGAAAGTTAAAAGTTCTGTGTACAAAAATAAAGATAAAAAGCAAAAAAGCATGGGAGAAATTGTTAACCATATATAAAAACTTAGATAGTGAGGCTACAATTTCAAGTTTAAAGAATAAAATAAACAACATAAGAAGCTGCTATAGCCGCGAACTTAATAAGGTTATAAAAAGTGAAAAATCTGGAGCTGGTGAGGATGATGTATACGTCCCATCATTGTGGTATTTTGAAATTTTATATTTCCTAAGGGACAATGAAATCCCTACTGCTGGAATTTCTAGTGTGGATACCGATGATGATATAGAGGAAATTGAAGTAAGTTATACATTTTAAAGATATTTCACATTACTGTTAAATTTCTATTTTAGCTTAAAACAACCCTCCCAGTTTCCAAAAAAATATGTCGAAATAAAAATATTCGAGACGAATTTTTGCAAACAGCTGTCGATCATTTAGTTCGACTTAAAACTAAAAAAGATGAGTCAGAAATATTTGCTGAAGGATGGGCAACATCTTTAAAAAAACTGAATGATAGACAGAAAATTTATGCCAAAAAACCCATAGATGAAATTTTAATAATGGGACAATTAAACGAGCTGACACTTAACACAGTTTCTCCATTGCCCAGTTCCAGTAGTTCATCACGCGCTGATTCTAGATGCTCAACACCTTACACATCAAATCAATTGCCTAGTACCAGTAGTTTTTCGCATGCTGATTCTAGATGCTCAACAATTTATGCATCAAACCCACTACCAAGTACCAGTAATTCTTCACGATGTGTAAAATCTTATACATCAAATCACATCGTTGTTGAGGAAATTGTTCCTGTTAATTTTAATATTTCTAAGTCATCACAAAATCCAAATCATATAACTTTTAATGATCTTTTTATTGAAAATATTATTGCTTTTTCTATGTTTAAAACTGTTTATTTTTATGAATATAAAAAAGTATACAAATAATTACAAACATTTATTCGGTGCTATGCAAACGATTGACAACTTCGCAGAAATCGTTTCTCACGAGCTTAGCTTGTAATGATGAGTTTTTTGATGCTGCTGGTTGCATTTGCAATAATGTTTCTGAAAGCCGAAACATTCCTCCCGATTCATTTCTAGAGTATAGAACGCCTCTACTCTTTTTTAAAAAATTATGTAAATAGCAACAAGCTATCACAATCTTCGTAACTTTTTCAGGAGAAAGAGCAATAGTTGTGTGCTTAGCATGTTTCGAAGTAATTGAAAGTGGCTTTGTTTCGTCAGTTTGTAGCAAATGTAAAAAATGGTTCACGAGACCTGTAATTCATCTGAATTTATAAAAAATAATCGTGTGCAAATAAAAGCCACAAAACTTACAGGAGTAAACCTGTAGAATACAAAAATTAGAGATTTCCACGGTTGACCCATGCAGATTGGAATAAAAGATTCATGCGTAGTTGAATCGCTAATTGTTTATAATTAGTTTTTATTATATTATTAAATAAAATGTATATATTTATTAAAATGAATAAAATTTGAATTTAAAAAATGTTTACTGTAAATATTTGAATTTGTTAGTTGATAAGTTGGGTGCGGTCATCTACTTACCTCCATGCGGTGCACGCAGGGCAACGACATAACTCGGCTAAAAGTAGACTGCAGTGCCTACGTATAAAACTAACTGAGGAAACAGTTTATTGTGAATTGTTACGAGTCAAAACCACCCCACTGGCACGAAATCCAAACATTACAAAATTCTCAAGTAGGGCTAATTGTCTGAGTTGATCATAGTCCTTATCAAAACTTATTAGTTGGTGATTGGGCAAACAGTTTATGGTTGTTTAATAAAGTTTTTAATTAATGAATACGTTTGATTTTATTTATTATGTATATTGTTTTTAGTTTAAAAAATTGACCAGTAATTGTATACATTGAACATTTATTTAGTAAAATTTATATTTAAAAAATATATTTCTAAAAACAAAAAAAAATCCGCCCTTTGACCCACTCGGCCCTTTGACATTCGGCCCTTTGACATATCTGGCCCTTCGACATTCGGGTCTTCGGCATTCAGCCCTTCGACATTCGGCCCTTTGTACCCATTCCTAATATATGCTATTCTCTGATAGAGGAATAATAAGGAAAAATGGATATTTCTTGCATACATACCTTACCTTGAGTTAATACAGTTTTAAAATATTCGAAGAGGAGAAAATGTAGAAAATGAATGAATTATTTATTGAAAGTATGCTTTAACTTCAGCTACAAATTTCCGCCATCTTTCAGGCAGTTTACGCATTCTCTCTCTGAATGCATCCTGGTCTTTGGAGGCGATCCAATTAATATACGAATTCTTGATTACTGCGCGAGAACTGAACCGCTGTTCAGAAGCAGACAACTGCATCGCCCGGAATAAGTAGTAATCTGAAAGACCTAGGTCTGGTAAATACGGCGGTAAATATTGCAATAACCTTAATTGCAATGAATATCTTGCTTTGGTTGCTATGGACCAGATTCACCCAAGATTTCTTGCTGTTAGAATTCTCATAGCAAATCCATTTTTATCCAGTAACTATTCGACGCAAAATCCCTTTTCTTTGTTGTCTTTGAAGCAGTTTTACGACGTTCGAAGTCTCATCCCGATGGTTTGTAAACATTTTGAGAAGAATCTTTAGCCAAAACCTTTTCCAATTCAGAATCTTTAAATTTTTTGGGTGGATTTTTATGTTCTTTTGCAAGCTCGACATCGAAGGTAGATGATTACTGGAAGTAGTGTCACGTATCGCACCGAAAAAATTGGAAGATTGGGTGAATAAGAAAATGTCGAAAATTTTAGACAATTCATCTAATAAATTTTACCACAAAAATTGAAAACTAATGTTTCGATTTGAATAGCCGGAAGCAGGTGAAGGTGGATTTACATATCCGACGATTTTTCGGCGAAGCTGCTTGCCGCAGAAAATTCGGTGAACGCTATATTATCAATGATTTACATATTCGACGATTTTTTTTCACACATACATACATAAACAATATTTTGCACACAATGTCAAGTCGTAGAAAAAATAAAAAAAACATAAGAATTTTTTTTTATCTATGTGTGCTGTGACTTCGCGCCGAAAAGATAAATTTTGTTCATGTCTTCGTCGTGCCGAAAATTCGGCGAAGAAGTTCTTTCTGATTGGTTGAATGTGTCACGTGATGTTCGGCGCAGAAAAATCGTCGGATATGTAAATCCACCTTGAAGCTGGTGGTTTTTGATTTGCCGGTATTTCTATTTTTACAAGTGACGTTGACAATTTCAAAATAAACTTTTTAATACACGTGAGGTATTTCCTAAAATAAAAAAAAATGTTTTTGGAATTTCTTTTAGGAAAAACTTCACGAGTGTTTGGACGGTTGTGAAGATTTTCCTAAACTTCCGAGCTATTCCTGAAAAGCAACAACAACAATAAATTTCCTCAAATTTATTCAAAAATCATTAACTTATTCAAAAATCGAAAATCCTAAGTGCCTGGGACCACAGTTTTTTTTAAAAAACACTTATTTTCTGTTAGAGCAGATCGTGACTAACCGAAAACCAGTTCCCGTTAGGATGGCCGGTCATTAGGGAAACCAGAAAAATTCAGGGAATCTCAATGTACGATAATTCTCTATAGAATATTTAAAAATCGTCAATCGTAAGTGAAATTACAGAAATTTTATAGTTGTTTTGTGATACTTTTATAACTTATAATTCTAATGCACCTTACAAATTTCGATTGTATTAATAAAATTTTATTATTTCTTAATGCGTTTTACCAATACTCTGAAACTTTTAATTGTTATTGTTGTTTTTTAGGAATAACTCGGAAGTTTAGGAAAAACTTCAGAACCGTACTTTTTAACAGTTTAGTTTAGTTCGAGTATTTTTTCGAAATTATTATGTTTTTTATCCATTAATGCATGCTAGAGTTTGCTAATCGAAAAACAAATGGCATTGTTAAAAATGTTAAACATATCTCCGGCGATCTAACAATGGGCCTATTTTGTAATTCATCCCGAGCAGGCAGTGCGCTGTCAAAAAATACTTCGTATTTTTTTATTCAACCTGTGTAATTTTACTCTGCACACTGCGTTTTTATTTGTGAACTGTGATGACACAGTGCATACTCGGTTCTTCAAATTTTACTCTGAAATTAATGTCAGTGTACAAAGAGTGTGTAAAATAAAAAACAATTTATTACTCTATGCACACCTGATAATTTTACCCAGTACAACCTTTGCTCGGTGTACACTACTCGGGGTAAGCCTGCTTGCTCGGGTTGAATTAAAAAATAGACCCAATACCTACCATAACTACATTTTTTATGAAATCGAGTTTTTCAGTCAGCTGACATTACAATAATGCAGCGCACGTATTGTCGAAACCGGCTTACTGCAGAATAATAAATGTTTATGTTATTGCACTCAACTGTTATCTAAAATTTTTATCTCAGATGGTCCACTATCACTTCATAAGAATGCACTTTGAAGCCAAAAAAATATCGTCACGTTTAATGCGCTGGACAATCGAATTAAATGAATTTGGACGCTTTGAGTAGGATTGAATTAAAATCTGCCAATCTAGGTAATCAAATTAATGTTGTTACTCATTCGCAAGCAAAACCTAATGAAACGAAACAAAATCTTGACCATACGTTAAATCATACTACATCAAATAACAACAAAAATTAAAGTCAATCTTCTTAAAATTTTATCACTTTTCTAGAGAATAATATTGACATTCATAACGTGTTCAAGGAATTTCACAACTGTTTGTTAGGACGACACCAAGGAATAGAAATAATTTTCAGAACGACCAAATTTTATTATTACTTTCAAAAAATGTAAACCCAAATTAGAAAATTTATTAAAAAATGTGTATTATGTCAGAAAAACAAAATTTTGAAACTAACTAAACTTCACATGGTGGTGGCAACAACTTCAAAAACTACATTTGAGAAAATTATTCTACACATCGTTGGTCCCTTAAACGTTTCATACAGTAATATAATCGTTATATGCTTACCATACAGGATGATTTTTTAAAATTTTCACTGGCAATACCTATCGAAAATCAAATCGAGACCTCAGAATAACAAGGTTCTATGTGACATTTTTGAATAAATTGAGTTATACATGTATTACCATTAATTCGGAACCGTTTACTAAATAACCAATAATAACAGAGATAGTTGCATAAAAAAGTACTAATTGAAGAACGTTTTACTTGTAGTGTATGATAAAAGGTTATATCTACTTAAATTTTGTTAGATACAACTTTTTTCACAAACATTTTTAATTTTGTCTTTCGATACAACTTTGTTTTATTTTCTGTTCTGTCCAATAAATTGAAAAAAAAAATGTCAAAATTTCGCGTTTTTTTCAGTTTAGTTCGTATCGTGGTACAGAAGAATGAATATTTACTAAATATGTAATATCGTATTTCTCTTTCAAATTCATGTGTGTACTTATTTAAATATTTTGGAGGTCCCCTTCCAACATTACGTATCAGAAACGTACATTTTACGAAGACTTGCTTATACTAAAGTCTTCATAAACGTAACGTTTTTTTTTTGTAACAACTATGTTAAGTTTACGTAACCTTTGTCACAAGAGAAATGAAACAAAAACGTGTATACAATTTGTCTACATATTGGCGTACCGTAATTGAACCAATGGGTAGGGCCCCATTAGGAATCTTGTACTTTCGTTTTCGTATCGTATTCAGGAATAAGACCTGTTTTTGTTGAACGTTTTCGAATCACATAGACGTAACAAAATTGAGCGTTTTGATGTTATATTTCCGATGTATTATTTAGTAATATTTTCTTTAAATTAAAAGATAAAAAATATTTATTACATTATTATTTTATTAAATATTTATTTTATTTAAACTAGCACCAGAGTACTATTAAATTATAAAATACTTTAAACTCTATTTTTTAATTAACAACTCAAATATATTACTTTTTACGCTATTTGCCGTATTATAATTCGCGAAATATTTTAATAAAATCACAATATCACGCTAATCCAATACCACAAACGCTACTGTGTCTTAAAATTGTGTTCAAAAGTATAACATTTTGTAACGACACCGGGTTCGCAGATGCCGTTGCCAAAAGCGAAAAATATTGTTGTATTTTCCAATAATTGGAGTCGAAGGTGTCCCGCTGAGTGTACAGACTCCTTTTGGTATGCCGCTAGCTCATCGGTAAAGGGTCTTTAGTCGTGGGTGGTACACCCATGAGATGTTTCGGAACACCTTGGAAGAACCCGTAAATAAAAATTAAAAAAATTAACAAGAAGAGAAAATAAACGAAAAGAGACACTCCGACACTCCACCCAACCACTTACCCATTTTCCATCACTCCGCTCTAGCCCATCGTCTTTTACTCAATCATAATTTCGTTACACATTAAATTCGTTTTTAACAAAAATATAAACATATTTATTAACAAATGGAAATTCCAAAAATTAAATTTATACAAAAGAAAAATTTACAATCAAGTGAGTATTCCCATTCTAAATTGATTTCTTAAATTTCATACCCCAAAACGAAATTATCCAAAGTAGCAAAAGGCTATTTACATTCTTAAATTAATTAATAAAAAAAAATGAAACGAAAGAATCAAAAAAAATATATATATGTATATGTAAATACCACACCGAGGTTACCTTAAATCCACGAACGTAGAAAAGCGCTTTCCTGTATTCGGGCACGGCACATGAAATCAAACGGTATATATTCGCTATAAACAAAAATAAGAATAAGAATTAATTAACTTTAGGAATGCAATTCAAATAGTAAAAATTAAACAAATTATATTTAGAAGTAGAAAACTAAGATTTACATTAGTCAATTCAAAAGAAAAATATTTCAAAGAAATTACTTAAAGAAATCAATACTAAAAGATAAAAAGGTACAAAAAAATATAACAGTAAGTAAAAAAAACAATTGATACAAAATTTCGAACTTAGCCAAAACTGGTCCTGAAATATGCCGTTGTCTGCTCGTTCTCGCCACCGCTATCCCACGCGGACCCTGCCAACCGGTTGATCTACACAATGGTTCGGTATGTTGTTTTCTGTGTATTTCAACTAGTTTCTGCACAACTGTTTACTTGCCCGTAATACTCTCGTTGATCGCCGACTCTCACCACCTACCGCTACATGCCCCGTTCTTGACCTTGCTAAACGGTTGAGCGACACAAGGTTTCTGGATACCACAAAACAACGCAATTCTTTACCAGAAGCTTCCGCCAACCGCATACGTTATTTTATGTGTAGTTGCCGTAATTTTCACCTTACGAACACCTGCACCTCGGATTGATAATATTAAATTCCGTAGGTGTTTTAGACGAATCACACTATCTTGATTGCGCCAACTCAATACTTTTGGACGACAATGTAACGACAAAAGGTTTGTATTCTTCTTATGTGAACTGTAATTGCACAATATTATTCAACGGTGGTTCTTTACACAAAAATACTCAATTTTATCGGTACTGTTACGATGCACTCAATGTGTTGCATTTTATGGTTTGCAACCGCGTCTCTTTGTAGCCGAACTAGACCTCACTACCACACACGTCACTGGAACTTAATTCCAAAATAAATACCACGCACACACGGTTTTGGATGTTCACACCCAAGAATTTTTATATAATTTTATTTATGTTTTGGGTATATAAATGGTACAGGCCAACGCCACACAAAAAAAAATTAGCTTTTGCGTGACCGAGAAGCAAAAGAAATAAAAACTCAAACAAATCACTGACCACCACAAAAAAAAAATATGTATCGTCCGATATTTTTGATTTAGCGTATTTTCAACTAAAACTTTTCACTATTGAAAGCTGATACCTCTTCTTTCAAAAAATCACAATCGAATGACCATCACCACAATTATCTAACCAAATCCGTACGCAAAAATAAGATCCGCTACCCAAAAAAAAATTGTACGATTTTTTTTTTCGAGCCGAGTATGGTGCACATATCAATATGCAAGTCATTACCATAATATAAAATCGCCGAGCGTATACTATACCAACCTCGCAGGCGTAAAAATAATTTAAATGTTATAAATAGTTCTCTTGCAATCGTTTAGGCGCAAATCAATGTATACACTGTGGGAAACACAAATGTACAGGCGGTATACGCGACGCGTAAATGGAACGCACGTTACAATTTATGTAACGTTGTTGATGTATACATTTTTTTGTTGAGAGGGTGTGTACGTTTACAAATAGATTGTTGTATTTAAATCTGATCTTCAAATAATTAGTATCATTTTTCGTAGTTTTAAATAAATTTTAGTAAAAATGTCTAGTGAATCACAAGTTGTAGAAATTGAAATACCACAAATTTCGGAAGGATTTGATGATATAATATATAAAGAATATTGATGATCAAGAAATTATAGCCTTGTTCGGAACACATCAATATGATGGGCTGATAGTTTCCAATATTAATGAAATTGATAATCGTATTGGAAAATTACCCAGAGAAAACAAAAATTTCAAGCCGGGTTAGAATTTGTTAATCATAGATGTATTAACCGTCCTAAAAAAGAATTAAAAACCTTGAAAAACTGTTTAACGGCATGCAAACTTCAATGGGCGAACCACATTATTGATTATTGTTCACTATTGACTATTATTCATTGGATCAAGCTGGAAAGTATAGCTTCATAGCATCGACCACTGAGCGGACAGAGATAAAATGAAAATTTAAAAAAGACCATATATCGCGAAGAAGTTATACATTCTACTATTATTTTAATATCTATAACAATCGAGTGCCGGTATATAAAAAGTTTGATATTGGTACATTTGCCATTTCACAAAGGTTGATTTATACGGTACACAAAATAATGAATTCATTAACTGGGATGGTGACGAAAAGCGAAAGAGGGACCAGGACCTCACGAAAAATTGCAAAAGAAAGGCAAGACTTCGTTAAGGTTTCCGTGCATTGAGTCGTACTATTGAAGAGAGAAAACAAAAAAAAATATATTTGGATTCAAATGTAAAAATCATGAAAATGTACGATTTATATGTGACTAAATGCAAGGGTTTGGATGAGGAATTTGTCGAAGAGAGGTTTTATTGACATGTTTTCAACACACGGTTTAATCTCGATTTTTTTAAGCCTAAGTCAGATCACTGCAATATTTGTGAGTTAAATAAAATTGAGCCGTCACAGTTAAAAGAAGGGGAGTTCGAGAATCACAACGCGTTGTTTTGATTTGGAGAAGGTAATCACATGTCCTAAAAGTAACATAGATTCATCATATTACCTTTCTAAGTTAGATATGGACAATTTGATTGCACATTTATCCACAACCAAAATCGTATATTGTACGATGTAGACTGAAACAACTATGGGACGAACAGGAAACGACATTGCTTCAGCGGTGTTCAAAATTTTAGAGCACGTGTTCAGCGATAATGAAATTACACAACTTATAACTTGGAGTGTGTAAACTCTTTTGTCGTATGCCCTCCAGTAGTTTTTGCAGAAGCACCCGCAAATATTATCCATTGACATGAAGTATTCGTTACCAGGACATTCTTGTATACAAGAAATGGACCATGTCCGTAGCGAAACTGAAAAAGTTATGTCGAGAAATGAGTATTTTTCACCGATTGGACTTATTAGACTAGAAATAGGAAAAAGCCGTATAGTATCATTCAAATGAAGTCAAACGACTTTAAAAATTGCGAGTTACCATCAAAAAATCTGAATTATAAAGCTGTGCCGTCTGCCACTGCGACATTTTTCATAAATTAAAGTATAATTTATCATACTTACCATCAAATTGGCAAGAAATTTTTATAAGACGACCTTTCAAAGCTACGAGATAAACCCAAATTTTCAAAAAATCATGAGACATAATTTTGCAAGATCCGCCAACAAATACCACAAAAAAACCATTAGCCATAAAGAAAAGTTTTAAATTTGCAGAAAATGTTTCAGTTCATGGGCAGCCAGGATTTAGAATATTATAAGATCATTTTAAATCTAAAAAAATAAATGCGGTGGACTCGTATTAAGATGTTATTTTAGTTACGTAAACCAAAAGACTATAAATGAATCCAACTGTGTTATTTTTATAAATTTATTTTTAATGAATTGTTTCTTTGTTTGTTAATTTTGTGATTGCAGTGAATGCAGAAAATTACAATAAAAGTTATATGATAGATCATAAGATACACACAACCTATTCTAAATATTTTTCTCGTGTGTGCTATAACCGAGATGTAAATGGTTGCTTACAACTTTGTTAAATTTGTGATTATATCCCATAATTTAGCAAAATTTTGTATCTGCAAACTTATTTTCTAAATAACGCTAAAACTAATTACACAATTCTAAAAGAGCCTTCTAAATAAGAAATCTCGTGACTACTTTAATAGTTTACTAATACTTTAATATTTTAATTTTAATTTAAATCTGTAAAAATGTCAAATAAAAATAATGAAAACATTCTTAAAACTTTGACCTCCGATTTCTCCAAACTATAGGCATTGCACATAGAACCATGTTATTCTAAGGTCGCGAAATATCTGAAACCATTGCTAAAGTTTTTGTTGAACACTTTGTATGCAGGTTTGGAGCACCATCGTGCATTTTTACCGATCAAGGAACTAATTTTGTTATTTTAACGTTGTTGTTGTTTTATTGTAATGGTTTTGTTGTGGTTGTTCCGTACATTCGTAGGAAATTCTTCCATTTGGCGTCAAATCTGTGTGACAACGACTATGATGGTTCATACTTACTTAGACACAATCAACTTCCAAACCACCCCATACTTTTTCTTTCCTTTAATATGAAAGAATCGAATTCCGTAGACTAGGTAGTAATTCGTTAGTGCTACATATACATGGTATTGTTCTATATATAGACAATATTCCTATGTAAAATATCAATGTCAGTCGCCGTGGCCTGATGAGATAACTGATTTTTTCAAATCAATAATCTCATTAAGTTCGAAACTGATTGTTGCGATTCTTGCAAATCTTCCTTCTATAATTCAGATTAAATTCTAATTTTGTTAGACAATTGTTCCAAAACATGTGCAAATTAATCTACTGCTTATCATCCGCAAACAAATGCTGCTTTATAGAAGTCTCATCGAACACTATACAGATAATGATTCTAACAACTGGGACTATTGGTTATACCATTTGCAATGTTTACCTACAATTCAAAACCACATTCTTCTACAAATTTAATATGCCATTTGAAATTGTTCACGGATTTAAACCAAACATACCATCTTCACTTAAATATAATATTCGTACTTTTTATAATCCTGCCGATTATTTGCAAATCCTACGAGTAAAATTGGCAAATTCATATGAAATAGCAAGAAAAAGTGTAATTACGCAAAAAAAAACTAGTAAAAACTAGCTTGATCAGGATTCTTTGAAATAAATGAAATTATTAACAATGTTAATCTCCTTCTATCCTATTTTATTTAATTTGAGTAATTTATTTAAAATTTGTTCGAAATTTTAAATAAGTTACTCAAATTAAATTAAATAATTTAGTCAATTCAAGGCAGAACCTTTAGTTAAGTTAGAAAAGATAAATGAATTCATCTTTTTTCTATAGGGTGAGGTGTTGTAAACCCCTGATTTAGTATAAAAAATATAATATAGACCTAATACCAATTTATGTAATTAACGTGTTTGTAGAATACATTTATAAACCGAGGTGTAATAAAAACTTAAAACGTTTAGCAACGTTAGTCTAAAATAGTGGAGTTAACGTTTACATTAAAAATACAAAAAATTATAAATAACACATTTTAATAAATTAATAATAATAATTATAAAATCTTAAATTCACAATAAAAATATATAACAAAAAATTGTAATAATTATTTTATTAAAACTTAAAATTATAAAGCACAACAATACTCGTACACTCACTATAGCGTTAATTTAGGTGAGTGTTACCAGAGACAACCTAAAAGAGGTATTTCATTCTATGTAAACGTAAAAATTAAAACTGCAAATTCATTTTCTGTAAATAGCCGCATACAATCAAAAATATTTTGTTTTTTTGCGTATAGCTACGTATACGCAGCCAAATATAACGCAGCTTAACGAAAAATTACAGATATAGCGATGACATTGGAATTATCAGAAATAAATGTTGTTTTAATTTTTTAGTTTATGACAATGTGGTGTTACTAATCTACTCGAGTAGATTAGTAATCTACTCGAGTAGACTAGATGCAAATCGAATTTTCATCATCGATTACAATCGGTGATGTTAATAAATACAACTAACCCTCTGATGGAGTGCAGAATTCAGCGCCGATCCACCGTCCATATCAATGTACAGGTTGACATGGAGCTTGCAATGTGCAGGTGGTATACTGTAGTTGTGTGAGTAGGTGAATGGGTTAATGATGTAGCATGAATGCGTGGTATCACAATGGGCCAAAAATGGCCTAAGTGTAAACCACTGAAACCTAAAACTTAAACCTAATCTACTCGAGTCAATAATAGATAAAACTATACTCCCATTCGCGATAAAAAATGTTTTAATTTAACATTTTTTCTCCCATTAACATAAATATTCTTTCAAAATTATTGCAATTTTGGCAGATACAGTTGAATGACTCAGGGACCAGAACGAAAAATCTATAATTTAATTTTCGAGAGAACCCCCATAAAATAAGATTAAAACTTAAAAATTATATTAGAGAAAATAGTTGTATTATAATATGAGACACATTAGAATATTAGATGTACGAGTATACCTGACAGGTAATATAAAAAAAAAGAAAAGATTGGAAAAAAGAAACATGAGAAAATGAAAATGAATTATTCAAAGGTGAATTCTCAGTTTATTGTCTACTGTAATTTTATGTATGGGTATTTTAATTTTAGCTTCGAATTATTTGGTATACAGTCGCTCTGCATAATGTGCATCGTAATAATGGAAAATTGTCTGTAAATTTATTCTACGAATAATAACCAGTGTCTGTGTATTCATTCATACACCGAAAACCAATTATTCGTTTGTAATTGTGGGTGTCACTCAACTGCTCCAATAAATATTAAATTTAACTTTGTAAATATAAATTATGGTATTTATTCAATTTTTGGTAAATAAATAATTTTTATACATAGTCAAGAGGAGTTAACAGATTTTTAAATAAATAAATTGCATAAAAATGTTTAGCTATTCCCAAATACTCATATTACTCGTATGTTTACACATAAGTACGAGATCGGGGGGGGGGGGTGGTATTTACAGTTTATAAATATAGCACAATTTAAACATTTTGTGACATAATGTTGACTGAACAGTTTTTTTTGTGTACATGTACATATTTAGAAAGCTTTGGTTAACGTAATTTTATATGGTGAAAGATCAAACCCAGATTTAAAGATTTAGACTAGACGTATTGATTTATTCATCTGGAATGAATTCAACCTTCGATATATACCGTATAAAGTGAATATATTATGGTTATCTACAAAACACAAAATGGGTGGAATTTTTACTATTTTTCCGACAACATACACCCAGCCAATTCTAATATAGATTTTTTTTTTGTGACATACTTTTTTATGTCCAAATCAAACCAGAAATCTATATGTTGATTACTTTTGGCCGAGACGCTAATAGCCACAATCTATATATTTACAATGATTTGTACATGAGCGCAAACAAATTGTTTTTGGTTTGATAATAAATTGAATATATCCTTATTGTATTTCCATTAAAATTTTTATCATCTCATATTCCCCTTCAATTATTTTGCCATTTTATCAATTCAAAAATGTTAATAATAACGATAAAAGCGAATCGACAAAAATTTGCCAGAAAAAATAATTCACTGTGCGATTAAACCGAACAAAATCGACACATTTTTTATTCTTCCGTTTCCCTCGACATCTTAATCGTGAAAATTAAAATCAATAAAAATATATAAATAAATTGTATATAAATTTTTATGTTTATGAAAATTTATATTGACTGAATTTTATTTATCTCAATTAATTGGATAAACATCATTACAATCACTGTTGATTACAGTCAAATTTGTCTATCAACACAAATTAAACTTTTTTCTTTAAATAGGGACGCCGAGCTACGTACTTCTACGAAATGTGGTAACTTTATTTTTATGTAGGATTTGTAATTGTGACGAAAGTAAAGGTGGAAAACAAATTATACAATATATACACTTTTATAACGTTTGCTGTTTTACAATCATAATGAGGTCAACAGCACTAAGAAAAAAGTTTAGCCTAACTGTTCCTTCAATAATTCAAATTGATTAATGTTTAAATTTTTCTAAGTTCTTAATAAAATTTGTTCTGTTATCGGAGTGAAATTTATGCCAAAATAACAAAATATACACTATGTCTGTAACATCAAAAAATATACAATAATATTCCAAAAATATGAAACCACTTCGTTCACCTCTGTGCAATTCGCAGGGGTCGAGTTAAATAATTGAAAATGTTTAAGAATTCTCGTATTACACTCAATGATGTTCTCTATTACACTCAATGATAAAAATTTACTCAAACTGTTCACAAAAATTACATGTTTTCTAATTATAGTGGAAATTTTTGTGTTTATTAAAAAATTTCAAATATTGGGGTCGGTTCCGGGATCTAAAATGTTATGTTATGTTACGTAATTTTTGTTTTTTCAATATAAATTCCAAAATAACATAAAATTTTAGATCCCGGAATCGACCCCATAATTATTAAGTTCAGTTTTTGAGTGTTTTTCCAATTCTAAGTACTTAGAGGACACAGTGTATATTTTGTTATTTTGGCATAAATTCACTCCGATCATCTCTCAGCATTATTCTTTTAAGAGAGAGGAGTGTCTAAAACTATCATATGTTGATATATCTGTTACGGTTAAAATTGGAAATCTGCGATTAACCATATTAGCCAGGAAATATGCAAATCGAAAAATGTGAAGATATAACTCAAAATATTTAATAATGCAAATTTTTCTATTTTTTTTAATTTTCAATTTTTATTTGTAATCCTTGCTATCTATGTTCTATGGCCGAAGCACTCCCAACTCTTTCGCAGTTTGTGTTTCCCGTCCTACCTTACTCAGTCATGCCAAATCGAAGGCGTACGGCTATAGGTTCGATTTACATTACCATCTGCATTGCATGGCTCCATGCTCGCTAATAGTACTGTACATGGAAAATGGGTTTATTAGGGGGCCGTAAATGTGTTCTTTTTTATCACAGATCAGTAATCTGTTGATGAAAATTTCTTTCTGCATCCTGCCCCCATCAGGATTCGAACCCGGTACCTCCCGATCCAAACGCCAAAGATTTAAAGGCCGAGCGAAATTTTCCAAAATAGCACAATAAAGTGCTTAATTCATAAAAAATGGAATAATTGACCGTGGTAATAGGGCATATACAGCGTCAATTCAAAATTGGGGAAATTCGCAATATTAACCATTCGTTTTAAAGAATTTACATTCAAATTTTGGGCTGAACAAACAGAATTATTTTATAATTTTGCTGTCATTTTAAAAGCAGTTCTTAGATTAACATCAAATTAAAATTTCTCGGGACTCAAGCAACAAAAAATTTTACGAGACTCAAGATTTTTCAATTCCAATCCTTAGTTGCGATAGTCGCTTTATAAATCTCGGACAAAGAAATTAGTCAGCCGTAAGCCTTATTGTAACAAACCTCGGCTTAGGATTGAGGTAGGCCCGCTATAATGACGGTTTCGAGCAGCCATCAAAGACAACCCTCAGTTTTATTGTGCTACTTGTATGTTTCATTACACCGTGATGTGGTAAACAATATTGTAGTTGATTCTCCATTTGGTTGATATCGAATTACTTCATATGTCCTAAGGTTAAGTATTCTCTCATGAAATATCTCTATAATTCCGCGAAGGTTGGTTCCTTAACGAATCTTCGTTCAATTAATACTTTCTTTGTACGGCTGTTTTATAAGATTCACCCAATTCAGACGTTGGAGATTTTCTATCTCCCGAAATCTTCGAATTAAATTAATAATTATAAAAACAACCAAAAGTATTGGTTACTAGTGGAAGTTTTTGAGATATTGGCCAAAAATTGAAAATAACTTATATGGCTGCAGAAAATCAAAAACAGAGACGGAATATTGCGTAATTTCCAGATTTCATATACCAAGTTCGTTTACTTCGGGGATCAATCAATTTGTCATTTTAAGGATCACTTTAATATTTTATTCCGCTGAGATGTTTTATTTAGTGAAAAAAGTGATACATAATGAATAAAAAATTTCCGCTGGTAGTTACATAACAAAACAAATTATCTTTAGTGATAGTGCTGCCACCGGCGGCGAGTAGCGCAATCTCTTATTTACCGCTATCTTATACGTTCGTTAGACCTCTGTAAATTAATTGTGTCATAAGTTTCAGACATTCGACCAATTTGATTAAGAAAAGTTTTGGTTAAAGCAAACTAATCGACCCATTTTTCAGCATAAACTGCACAAACTTGGCACTACCGGCAGGTAAGCCCAGTTTTTCCATCAAATCAAAATTTCCAATATATTAGTACTTAATTTTCCATTCCTACCTTACGTTAAGACAAATTTTGAAGCCTCGATGCATTAAATGTTAGAGCAGTTTAAAAGAACAGCATTACTACGGAAAAACCAAAGTTGTGTGTGCAATTATCGCTCAATTGTATATTTTTACTTCAGTATGAAAAATGGAGCGGTGCATGTATTGTGACCAATATCCGGGTTTCTTTTACCACGAATATAACATAGGCTTCGAATACACCACTTTTTATTTCTAAAGCGAAAAATTAAATTTGCCATGTTTTTGATAAAACTGTCCTGTAGAAACAAAGTACATTATCGCGGTCAACTCTTGTAGATTGAAAATTCGTAAACACGAAAAGTAAATTGTGCAAGTAGAATATAGACGAGAAATGTGAAAGAATTGAATTTCGTACACCATGCAGTAATTCGCTAGTAGTACAACTACATGATATTGTTCTATATATAGATAATATTCCAATGTAAAATAATACAACGTCAGTCGTCGCGACCTGATGAGAAGGCTGATTTTTTCAAATCAGTAATCTCATTCGTTCGAAACTGATTGTTGTGATTCTTACACATCATTATCCATCTAAAGTCAAAAATTCAAATTTCTATTTTATGTCGCTTTTTGTAAAAGTAAACTTTTCCACATCAATGCAAAAATCGAAAAAGTTTAAGTATGAAGAAATACGTCAATTCGCCATCAAATACAGTTTTTTTTTATCAAAACTGATCTTTACCGGTAAAATCATGAAAAATGATCTTAACTAGTTTTGTTTCAAATCTTTCAATCTTTTCGTTTTTATTCGTTTTCCCCGTAGTTGTAATATACTTTTCAAAATATTGGCAAAAAACGAAAAAGCTCCTATGAAAGCTATTACTTCCGGTGGACCAATTTCGGCTAAAAACCACTAGGATCTCCCAATTTGTGGAGGAATCTTAAGTATGAAGTTTCAACCCGATCAATCAGTTCGTATGGGTTGTGCAGGGACGAAATTTTTCCAGAAAGAATGTTTTATGTCTAAAATCCAAATTTTTAAGTCCAAATTTTAGAAAGTTGTTTTGGACAAGTATTGTTACAAAATTAATTTTTAGACTTTTTAGTTCATAAATGCGTTTTTCGTAAATGATATACTTTTTAATGTATATGAGATGCAAAAAACGTAAAAGCTCATCTTGAAGCTGTTACTTCGGTGGGAAAGTGAAAAGCCCCTATGGAAGCTGTCACTTTCGGTGGACCGCTTTCGGCCAAAATTCAGTAGGATCTCCCAATTTATCGAAAAGTCTAGGTATAAAGTTAATTCCCGATCAATCAGTCCATTTTGACTACACAGAGGCCGAATTTTTGATGAAAACAGATTTTTATTAAAAAACGCTTAAATGTTGGAAGGATCTGGGCCAATATCGTTGCAAATTTAATTTAGAAACTTTAAGTTTATAATCGTTTCTCTCGTAAACAATATACTTTTCAAAATATTTGCAAAAAACAAAAAAGCGCATGAAAATTGTTACTTCCGGTGAACCTATTTCGGCCAAAAATTACTAGGATCCATCAATATATGAAAAAACTTAAACGTAACATTCCGTCTGGGCTGTTTTTCCGTCCGATCAACAGACATTTGGAATGCGCATTTTTTGTGATTATTGTACTTACTATTACTGCGTAAAAGAATAATAGTTATTTAATAAAATAAAATAGTTTGTCCTGCGGAGGCATTATATACATACTGCAATTGCTCGCTCATACTTTATGTAAACAAAACAGGCTTAAATATAAATGGGATATGAACGTAATGCGTGAATTCCACAGTGAAACAGTTTTTTTCAGTAAAATTAATACAAGGTAAAAATATAAATCCTTTACTTGTTAGTATGTGTTGAAAATATTGCCATAAAAGTATGAAACTTAATATTTTTTATGGCAACATTTCTAACACGCCTTCAAAAAATAGTGTGCGATGAGAAATATTTTTCGTACAATACGACAATTTTATCGGCTACGCGAATTAAGAAAAGTTGAATTAAGAAAAGTGAATTAAAAAAAGTGGTATTTGTATGAAAAATTTCCACTTATTTTAATTCGTATTTTGAACAAATTTCCTGAATTTACAAAAGTAATTACAACAAAAAAAACTCAATTCAAAATGAATTCAAAAATGCACATCTCGTTTCATTTTTTAGAAAATTTATCTTAATACATTTTCAAATTGATTTAAAATACGTTTATTTCATGTTTTGCCCACTTTTCTTAATTCATTTTCAGAATGAATGGAAGATTATTAGGCTAAAGTTTACTTTACGTATACATCGATAAAATCAGGTAAGGAGTATACACTTTTAAAATTTTTAAATGCAGGATTGTTTATTAATAGTTATTAGGAGGGAAAAGCTAAATTTTTCTGGAAAAATTTTTGATTTTACGGGAAATTTTTTTTTTTATTTTTTCATATTTTTTTTTGTTTTATGTATTTTTATTAATAATAATGGTTTCGTCACGCTCCCTAAATTAAGAAAAGAGAATTAAGAAAAGAGAATTAAAAAAAGTGGTGTTTCTATGAATGTTGATTTTTTACACGGTTGGCACGTATCGCCGTGTAAAACAAGGTTTGGGTGTATTTTATTTCACATTATAAACAAAAAATTTACATTTGTTTTTAATAACAAAGAAATGCATGCCAAATTTAATGTTTTTAAGAAAATGTTTCTTCTTACAGTTTTTTTGTTGTATTGTATAGAGAAAGATAAAAAACATAAAAAATTAAATAAATAAATTTCATTTGCGAATTATTGAATAGATAAATTTCATTTGTGAATTATTATTTGTGTATTAATTGTGAATTAAAATATATATTTTTTAATTCATTTAGAAATTTGCGTTTTTGCACATTTTATTAATGAAAGGATTAGTTGAAAATTTTGAATGGCTTTAATTTCATATTACAGTAAAAGCCCGATTATCCGGCATACAATTAATCGGAACACTCAGTTATAACTGGAGTTTTAATTTTTAGGAATTTTTTTGCTTTTCTCCGTTTCTTTTGTCTTTCATATGCATTTTTTAATTCGTTTTCAAATGTGCAATTGTTTTTTGCACATTTTCATTAATGAAAGCATTAGTTGAAAATTTTTAATAGTTTTAATTTTAATATTACAATAAAAGCCCGATTATCCGGCATCCAATTATCCGGAACACTCAGTTAACCGGAATTTTAATTTTTAGGAATCTTTTTTGCAAGGGAAAATTCTCTTTTACAAGGGAAATTATTTTTTTTTATTATTCGGGAATTCACAGAAAATATACTTTACTAAAAGCTCTGTCATTCGGAATGCTTGGCGATGAGAGCATTCCAGATAATTGAATGTTTCATTAAAACTAGAAATTTTACAAGAATTTGGCTTGGTTTCTTTATTTTTTAGGACTTTCATTTATTTATTTTCAAATTAGATAAGTGTACCAGAAAAAATTTTTTTATACATCAGTTCATTGAATTTATTGCAAAAAATAAATACATACATATTATGTATATGAGTACACCCATAAAAGTACCCAAAATTTAATAATATATTCAATATTTCACTAACCTAACTGTAATACGACTTGACTAATTCAAATAGAATAATGCAAAAAACAGAAAAAAAGTAAAGTCAAGTGTATTTTCTGTGAATCCCCGAATAATAAAAAAAATAATTACCCTTGTGAAAGAGAAAAAAGCAAAAAAAAACCTAAAAATTAAAATTCCGGTTAGTGTTCCGGTTAATCGGGCTTTCACTGTAATATGAAAATTAAAGCCATTCAAAATTTTCAACTAATGCTTTCATTAACGAAATTGTGCAAAAAATACTTGCAAATTTGAAAATGAATTAAAAAATGGGTATGAAGGAGAAAAAAGCAAAAAAAAAATCCTCAAAATTAAAATTCAAGTTAACTGAGTGTTCCAGATAATTGGATGCCGGATAATCGGGCTTTTAATGTAACCTGAAAATTAAAGCCATTCAAAATGTTCAACTAATGCTTTCATTAATAAAAATGTGCAAAAGACAATTGCAACTATCAAAATGAATATGAAAGAGAAAAGAAAGAGAAAAAAGCACAAAAAAAACTTCCTCAAAACTAAAATTCTGGTTAACTAAGTGTTTCGGTTAAATGTATGCCGGATAATCGGGTTTTTACTGTAGTACATTTTTACGTTTTATATCGATTTTAAATACACATTTTATTTCATTTTCAAAATGACTTATTTATAATTTTAAACTAAGTAAAAAAAATGAAAAAAATTAAAAACTTTCCGGGAAAAATTTAATTACATATTTTTTTAATACTTTTCTAAAATCATTTCCTAAATAATATTTTATTTCAGTTCTTTTGCTTTTCTTAAAATATTTTGAAAATGAATTACGAAGTGCACATATTAAGTCAACTTTTATTATTTCATTTCTATCAACTTTTCTTAAATCATTTTCATAATGAATTAAAAACACTTATTTAAGAAAAATTAAACGTGAGATTATTTTTTGCGCCGCTACATACGATACAACACAACACGTTCATTGTATTGTAAAAAAAAAAATTTGAAAATTTTGTGTTTCGTTAAAACTGTTTATTTTCAAATTTTTTAGGTTATGTTGCCCAAAATCTGTCACTATTTTGACTATAAAAAAACAAATAAAAATTGCTGTCTTTGTCGCTCTAACGTAATTTAAATATATTCGTGTCTTTTTTTTGGTTTCCCAGTATTTTTTACCAAAAAAAATTTGTTTCACTGGAATCCACGTATAAACTACAACGAGCAGAACAGCTCGAATTAAAGTATCAAACCAAATATCCCGTTTAGAAAGTCCCACGGATTTTCTAATTTTTCGATTAGTACTTGATTTTAAAATTACGTGCGTCCAACGGTAAAATTTGTATATACATAACGTATTTTTGGAGATATTGTTAAATTCCTGACGATTTTTGAAATATGTTGCATGAGTGATTTCTGGACACCCCAATTTTTTTTTAATGGAATCGCTTAAACTGTTTGTACTGAACATACTGAGCACGTTTTATGAGCTTACTCCCCATCGGCCAGAATCACCCGTGGAAACTCCTAATTTTTGAGAGATAATCGTGTTAGGGGATTTCTGGAAATTCTACGTTTTATGAGTATTAATGAATCTTTTAAACTGAGTAAAAATGTTCAAAAATGTAGTAGGAAGTAGACACTATCATAAAACTTAGTCAATATGTTCAGTACAACCAGTTCAACCGATTTCAATAATAAATGGTGTGATTTTGGGATACAAAATGTCTTCGAATTAAATCGGGTACATTCACCAAAACGAATGTTTTAAAATTAAGGTTGAAATAACGATTTCACGGGGCGATTCAAGCTGGTGGGAAGGAAGCACAATCATGAAATTTGATCAGTACATTAATTAAACTAAGTTTAGGTGATTTTATTAACAAAAGGTGGGATTTCCAGAAATTACCCTTAACTTTTTTTTTATAAAATTTAGCTTGTTATTTAACTTGTTCTATGGTCAAATCTGGATGATATGATGCATGCACGGTAAACCCTGGTCTTATCAGGTAGTATAAATCTAGTTTAAACAATTTAACTAAGAAAGTTTGATATTTTCAAACAAAGTCAATCTAGTTCAACAGATATTGTACACAAGGTACTTAAACGGTTAGATGCTATCGTTCTAGGACTAATTCTGGAGCTGAACTATAGATTGTTTCTGGAATACACAGTTTAGCAGAACTAAAATAAAGAAATATATATGACGCAAGGTTTAATCAGATCTTTGGGACTTCTGGTGTGATGATAGTCACGTCAGAAATCCATCATTATCACCAAAATTTTACCGTTAGACGCCCAAAATGGCACAATCAAATACTATTTGAAAAAATACGAAAACCGTGGGATTTTCAAACTGGAATTTTGGCGTCTATACCGAAATTCAAATTTCTAATTTAATTCACAAAGAATTAGATTAGAAATTAGAATTTTGGTATAGACACTTTTATGAACTGGATTAATTTGGCTCGTTAATTAAAGATATCATCATGACATCACCAATGCATGCTTAATTTCGTATTTATTTTTATCCAAAACTTTAATTTCAATTTTGATTAGACGTTTTAAAAGGATAAATTCCAGATTATTCTAAAAAGTAGAAAATCATATGGATTTACGTATTGCTACATTCAGAGCACATAAATATTTGGAAATACAATTTACTTGAAAAAAAAAATTGGGAGTTGTGTACGGTGTAAACCTAAACAATGTTGAAATTGATTTTATTTGAAGATAAACTCAATTTCCACAAACAGGCAGGAAAAAGCATTGTGGAAGAAGGATGGGTAATTCAATAACAATAAAATGGTAACATTTTTTCTATGTAATTTTAATTTGAATTCAAAAATGAATCGCATATATGGGTTGTGTGTTATTATATTATCAAGAAAGGCCTATTTTAAATTTTAATCTAGATTTCAAATTTTTATTTAACTTTTTCCCTGCTGTTGTACTGTTGAAAAATTGGATACCGACTCTTTAAAACGGTAAACGTATCTGTCTCTCGCAGATAGATTGAAAACAGTGTATTTAATGGAAGAAAAAAAAAGATGAATCGAAATTCTGAAAGTTACTTAGAAACGATCTTATAGTAGAAGTATCTGGGCGTGACAAATAATAACAGCACATACTGCTGTTTTTAGGCTTTCTGAATTTATAAAAAATATTCCTATTTTGAAAATATTACTAATCAGCTTAAAAATATTTATTTTTCAAAAGCTTCTGTTAAGACAAAACTATTAATTTATTAAATTTTTCTTTTTCTATTTAATTAAAGGGCTTAAGTTCGGCGGTAGTAGTTCCGCGATGGTTACAAAAATACAGATTTGAGTATAAAATAGCTCTAAATTTTTGCAATAATGCCTTAAACATTTTCTAAACTATCCGTAATAATGGAAATGATTTATTTTAGGATCTGTAGAAGTTTACTCACTGTCTATTACTTTTCAAACTTGGCATTTTCACTTCGTCGTTAAAATATGGAGGGGTGAAATGTTGTGGCCAACGCATGTATACATAGATTACGAATACACCACTTTTGATTCCTCTATTTCTTTCTTTCTTTTTTCTTTTTTTTCGTAAATGGTACACTATTCAAACTATTTGTAGAAAACGAAAAAGCTTCTATGGAAGTTGCACTTCCAGTGGATCGATTTCCGAAAAAGATTACTGGAATCTCGCAATTTAAGAAAAAAACTTAAGTATGAAGTTCACCCCGATCAGATAAACTGCTTGGGCTGTAAAGAGGAAATAGACACATCTGCACACACTAAATTGTTTAAAACCCACCTTTTTTTTGCTTAGACGAAATAGCGAAAGCTAAATGTTACAATCCACTTATTACAATCCAGATTATTAAGAATCGCCTTGACGGATATCACTGTGAGATCTTGTCTACTTATGATATGGTTGATTTATTGCTAACAAACAAACTTTAGTTTTACTTACCTGATAATGATAACAAATTTTCAGATCCTATTTAAATAAAATGAAATAAATTTATGAAAATTACTTGCAATTTAAATGATTCCTTTGAATGTGTAACGCCTGTAGAGTGATAACCCGTAACATGTTTTGTAGGTTGCGGTTTAATTTGGAAATAAGAGCGCGTATTCTGATGGTGGAAAATTGAACGAAATCGAGGTTATGGATGATAACCAGTCGGTGAAGTCAGTGCGAAAAATGGCATCACGAAATTGTTGGTGCATTTCTTAGCTAAAGTGTAGTCAACCAAATAGAAGTGTAACTGATGAAAAATGTAAGATCATTCAGAAATTAAAATATAATACAGACATAAAATTTGCTGCAAAAAAATTAAGATAAATAATTAAGATAAAATATATTAACGTTGATGTGTATTTGTAAGTAAAAGAATTGTATGTGAGATTTGTTGTCGAGTGAAACTTAAAATTCTGTGGAGCTAATACCAAAGATATATTGCACTAGTAGTATAAATGGTCAGTAAGGGCTTGGTTATATCAGAGCCATTTAGATTAATAGAGCCTACCTGTTTCAGTTTTTTACCACTAAACTTAAAATAATAAACAAATTTATACTTCCAAATTGAAAATAATGAAAAACCGCCAATTTTTTTTTTTATTTTATTTATTTACAATGTTATCTGTTTTGGGGTTCAATGCTAATCCTCTCGTTCATGGTTATGCTTTTTAAGTCCTTACTTTACGCCGACTCAGCCAACTCGAGGATGTATGGCTATAGCAATGATTTAAGACCATCTGCACATAGCAAGCCGCATGCCAGTCTATACTGGCATGGTCGGCCCATTGGTTTTGCACACCAACAAGGGGTCATAGATGTGTTACATTTCACCACAGATCGTAATCTGTTGATAAAATTCTACTTTGCATTCTGCCCCTATCGAGATTCGAACCCGGTACCTACCGATCCAAACGCCAAAGCTTGTCATTTGGTCGGTAGCCAGTTTTATTTGTTAGTTTATGTCTATTTGAACCATGAGCTTTTTAAATATGTTTCTACAGAAAAATAGAGAAAAGTTCAAACTTTAATTATTTCAAAACAAGATTCAAGAAATCCCTTAAAACTTTGAGAAAATCAACTTGAAAAATGAATGAATAATGAGCTTTTATAAATATTGTTGTTGTATTACGTCATGGTTTCAAATCACAATATGGGTATCTTTCCATTCTCTTTTTAAAAACACGATTGCAGTGAAAACAAAAAAACTATAATTTTTTTACAGAATTAATAACAAAATTCGGTCAGTTACCACTTAAAGGTGAATTTATTTGCCTCTGTAGCAAAATTTTCAGTTTGAAGCTTTATTTTTGTTTGCCATCAGCAAATTAATCTACAGAATAAATAATTTTTATTCCGAAGGGGCAATATTTGTTTACAAAAATATAATCAATTTAGCTAATTTGATTGGTTGTTTTTGCCCTGTCTCTTTTCGATTTTTATTCTCCAGCAAATTTTTCTGCAGAAAATTTTGTGACAGAGTCAAATGTTGTAGACAATTTAAAAATATTTTATTCTTAAGGAAAATTACAGAGCAAACTTTTTCTTAGTCACTTACTAAAATAATTTTTTCATTGCGCATGTGGCGTCATTTTCAACGGTCTTATACGACGAGGAAATACAGGCAGTGGCCATTCCGTTGAACAATGTTTTCAATTTTATACCAGCAGTGAACGTTAAATGCATGCGTATTTGTCGCCACGTATCTGAGGTAAGCCGAGAAATCTTTTGTAATACTGTAAGCCATTCTTTCAACAAAAGTGCCAAACATTGACCATCTTTGAACCTCTTTCGGGAAATTTGTGCCATTTTCGTGTGCTAAGTACGCATCGAATCTAAAAGCTGTATAGTATTCGTTTGGTCTCTCTCATTGCTCACTTTTCTATTTTCGAATCACTGTCAATGGTCATTTATCTTTCCTGCCCCGAATATCATTCATTGTAGAGCTTTTTGAAACGATTTCAAATGAATATTTCGATTTATCTGCGTATTTCCATTCAACTAAGCCTCGAATAAAGCTTTCAAAAATTTCGTAATTATGCGGCGACATATACGTCACGTTGCGTACCCAGTAGTTCGATTTCAACATTTAATTAGTGCGAACGAATAATGTACATGCATGATCAACGGACTGTATATAATGATTTTGTGGTAATAATCTAAAACCCGATTTTCTATTCGAATTTAAATAAGATAAAAGTCGAACTGTTAGTTGATAACGCAAAAATACATTTTTATTAAAAACAAAACATTAATTCCGAAAATACGTCTTTCTCCATGACATACTCTTTCAAAAAACTCCCTTGTCTATTTTCTTCTTTTTATATCTATAAGTTTTTACACCCTTTTTGTTCGTTCTTCGTTGATTTTTTTATTACAGGGTATTCCCGTTTCTGTCGTCTATCTTGCAACCAGAGATGTCCTCATCGCTGACGTCGATATTTCCTAATTACTCTATAGATCTTCTAACGTACGCCAAGGTTTTAATCGATTTGAACTGCATACACCATCAAATTTTCGCTGAGTTTGATCGGCTCCTGGAACGTCGTCAATGTGATATCTATCGTGTCCAAGCGCTTTATCAATTAAATATAGTCCCCGATATTTTGGGATTAGTTTTCTTGATGTACCACTTGAAGCACCGCCTTCCCACTTTACAAATATCATTTCCCCCTCGTTGTATTTATGAGGGGCACAATGTGCTTTATCGAAACGTTGTTTCTGGCGTATCCCAGCTGCTTTGGTTCTCTCATAAGCTAGCCTGTTAATAGTTTTCACGTCATCATCGGTAAATTTATCGGTTTACATTGCCAGCAACCATTTATTTTTTAATATACTTCGTGGTTCATATGTTAAGATTAGCCTTTGAGGTGACAGTTTTGTTGTGTCATTGATCATTGCATTTAAGGCCCACTGTATATATCGAATATTTGTGTCCCATTTCCTATCGTCTTCTCCAACCATTACTCGTAACATTCCCAAGATTGTTCTATTGTACCGTTCACATTGTACCGTTGAGTGCTGTAAATGTAGTGCCACGATCACTAATTAACCTCGTCCGAACTCCCAAATGAGTAGTTCCATCTTCCATGAGCGATATAACTGGAGCTGTATTCGTTGATTTCGCTGCTTTGATAACTACGTATATTGAAAACGCATCTATTATAACTATCAAATAAGCATTACCTTTAGACGTTTTCGGGAAAGGACCCAAGTGGTCCACATTTATGGTGTGAAATGGTATAGGCGTCTTATCAATAGGATACATTTCACCTTCCTTTGTTCCACCTCTCGATTTTGTATAACCACATTCCAAACACGAGAAAATACATTTCCTTACATAGTTTCTTATTCGAGGGAACCAAAAGTGTCTGCGAATAACTTCAATCGTCTTTTCAACGTCCGGGTGTCCTATATCGTCGTGATTCATTTTAGCTATACGCCACTTTAATGTTCTGGGCACAACCCACATTCGTTTATCATGTACAATTCGGTGCAATTGTTTTTTATATACCGTATAGTCTACATGCGTCTGCCGTTCATCAGAATTAATTGGTTTCCGACTCATAACTTCGATGATTTTTTGAATATTGTCATTTAAGCGTTGCATACCGATAAGCCAATCATCTTGCTGTGATACTAAGAACACATCAATCGTTCCACTCCGTCGTCAATTGAGTTACGGCTAAATGCGTCGACATGTTGCATCTTCTGTCCACTGCGATGAATCGTATTAAAGGTATATTCAGCCAACTTATTACGCATATTCAGCGTACTTATGTTATTATGTATATTCAGCCGACTCGAATTGTATTCAGCATTAGTAATCCGTGCACTCTGCGCACTTCCTTGCCGCATGCTCGAATACCACTCGATGCGTTGACGCAATTCATCCACTTTAGCTACTATCTGTGTGCGCAACGATGTACCTAGCTGATAATCATTCAACTTCAAAATTCTATACTTTATTAAAGCCTCATCTGAAATTTTACGTTACCCGATGGCACACATTTCGTAATAATAATCAATCAACGTTTGGTCTCGTTTGCGAGTTTTTGAACGTAACTTTTCGTGTAACTCTGCTTAGACAAGATGTGAATTAAAATGTTTCATCAATTTATCTGCAAATATTCTCCACTTGATAAACACGCATTGTACTGAATTAAATCATAATTTGGCCGATCCTTTTAGTTTATTCCCGATTGTTAACATAATAATTCGTTCATTTATTTCATAAATATTCATCAACGATTCAACTTTTTGAACGAATTGTTCCGACGTTAATAATACTGCCCTTGCAGGATCATATTCTTGAAGTATATCGATCACATCACGGGGTGTAAGGTTAAATCGATTTTGAGAATTACGATAATTGGTATCTTCCTCCGGGAACGTGGTACGTTTATCGCTGTTTGTTTGGTAACGCGACAATTCCGATAATTCCTCATTAAGCATACGCTCACGCCCAATAAGCAATTTCTCTCGCTCTAAAAATTTTATTCACCGTTCAAGTTCGTTAAATTTCGCTCGTAACTAACATTTTCCGAATGCAATATTACATCATTCAGCTCGTTTGCATCTCAAGTATTTTGTTCAAAAACCTCGCGCGGATTACTACTAACGTTTCCAATCTTCAATTTCGTAAAATTACCTCCATTTTGCTGCAACTCATAACCATTTTCATTGTTCACTTCTAATTGCGACGTTTCACTTTCATATACTTCTAACTGTTCCGCTAACGTTTTACGCTTCCCGGTATGGCTTAACCCACGTTTTCCACACTAGATCCGTAATTTCGCAACCGAAAGATTTCAAAAATACATAACAACTTGATTGGGTTCACCCTGTGTAATTTTTATATACCACAAAGTTCCGTTGCTTATAATTACAACTGTATTACGTTTCATTTCAATTTATTTTACATTCACTGTTTGTTTATAATTTTATTCAAATGCGCTTTATTAACAAGTATTTAAGTACTTTATCCCACTTCTGAACTAAAACTCGATTTTATATTCGAATTTTAATAAAATAAAAGTCGAACTGTTAGTTGATAACGCAAAAACACATTTTTATTAAAAACAAAACATTAATTCCGAAAATGCGTTATTCTCCATGACATACTCTTTCAAAAAACTCCATTTTCTATTTTCTTCTTTTTATATCTATAAGTTTTTACACCCTTTTTGTTCGTTCTTCGTTGATTTTTTTATTACAGTGTATTCCTGTTTCAAATCATGGAAATTTTATTGGTTTTTGTACAATAACATAATTCTAATCCCCAAAATATAACAGCGTTCTGGTAAGCTAGTTAGTCTTCTTTGCCACCTAATTCTCTGCCAGATTTAGCAATTTGCACCAATAGTTTTAAATAACATTTTGGAGGTACAACATCAGTCTCGAAACATTCAAATAGCATATTTATCATAGCACCAACAGTTCAATAATTTAAACACTCGACTTAAGTGCAGCTCGTATATTCTCATTGGACTTGTTTCGAAGCGTAGTAATTTATTTTCGATTTTATAATTTATTCTAGCTCAATAGTGGCGAATAATCTTAGCCATACGTCGATCCTCTTATGTTGTTTCCAGATGCTGTCAAATTTGATGATCTCACGGCAAAATGGAGATTTCAAATATTTTTAGCCCAATGGAGCTCCTTAAATTATATATTGACGAAGCAAAATATCAAAGTTCTGTAATTTAAGTTTTGATAACCGCTTTCATCGATACTCTTGTTCAGTATTTTTGAAGTAAAATAAGAATATGAAACAAACGATGCACGAACAAACAAATTACTTATAGCGACGTATCAACACGGTAGGTATAACTTAACTATGTCTAAACTAAGGCGAGGTGGAAGATAAAACTTTGATTATTATTACTTTTTTGCTAACATTTATCAATGTTTTGATGGTGACATTGAGTTTTAAAACTAAATATTTGGGGGAGTTATAGAGTATAGTCGATTTTACTACTGTTCGTTTCAGCTAATTATGAATTAAGGATTTTTTCGATATTTTTAGAACAAATTTTCGTTGAAGCTGAGTGCAACAATCAAAGTTAGATAGTTCAAAAGATCGGTTCTTGAAGCTGTCATCAAAATCTTCCTTTTTTGTACTTGTACCATGCCAACAAAGTGGTTTTTTGTCAAATGCATATAGCAGACTTTCGAAATAAATTCTAAAAATAATTCAACAAGATCAATACGCCATGAAATATCTCGCTCGGAATTGAGATCATTCGCCTATCGACGCTTAGCTTGAACGATCCTCTATTGATTAGGTCTTCAACCGGAGCAAAGAAATGGATACCACACCAGAGGTAGCCGCACAAGTGGTTGCACTAATTTATGCGGGGCAGCACCAAAGTGAAGTGGCTATACAACTAAATTTGAGCCGATTCTCCATTCGTCGAGTATGGCAGAGATATAAGAAAACTGGTGGCTCCAGACGGTGACAAAGATCTGGCCGACCCCATGCTACAGCACAGCGTGATGACCGCTTTCTTGTAACAACTTCGTTGCGAAATCGCCGTATGAATGCGGTTCAACTGGGACGGCGGCTCCAAGGAGTTCGTGAAGTCGAATTCAGTCGGTGGACAGTTAGAACACAACTTCCAGAAGTTAATTTGGCTACACACAGAGAAGCAAACGGGCCAAAATTGACAGCAGCCCACCGACGAGCTCGTCGTGAGTTCGCTCGACAGCATTTGAATTGGACAGAAGAAGAATGGAGAACAGTTCTGTTCTCTGACGAGTGCATGATGAATGTATATGGCACCGATGGACGCTGAAGCCCGCCCCGGTGGCAAAGTGGTCAGCATGCTTGCTCCAGCGACCGGAGGTCCCGGGTTAGATTCCCGGTGGTGACAAGGAAAAAATTTCACGGCTGGTTTAGGATCAATGAACTAATCACTCATTATCCGAAATGAAAATATGATTTAGAAACCTCATTTGAGGCGGCCAAATCCCTTGATGGGATATAGTGCCAGAAAAAGAGAGAGACAGAGAGACGCGGAAGAGTATACAAAAGGCAATGAGAGTGATATGCACAATGCTGCATTGAAGAACGTGTCTCGGATGGCGGTGGATCGTGCATGTTCTGGGGAGGCAATACATTAGAGGCGAATAAAGATCTTTTATTCATCGCACGAGCCAATACTGGCTGTCGATCAAGAGGAATGAATTCTCAACGGTACATTGAGGTAGTACTCCAGGAGTACGTCGTACCTTTTGCTTGGTTTATTGGTGAAAATTGTTGGTTTATACAGGATAATGAAAGACCGCATACGGCTGGTGTAGTATACCAGAAACTTCAAGAGGTAGATGTGCCTGTTATGGAGTGGCCAGCTCGAAGCCCGGACCTCAATTCCATCGAACATTTATGGGACGAGCTGAAAAGAAGGGTTCGAGCCAGAGATGTTGCTCCAACGAGTCTCCAGGAGCTACAACAGGCGATCGTAGAGGAATGGGATACGATACCTCAAGATTTTGTGAAAACTTTGATGAAAACAATGCAGCAGCGAATGGAAGCTGTCATTCGGGCCAGGGGAGGGGATACTTCTTATTAATAAAACTGTTTTTTTTTTTTGTTTATTTCCATGTTTTAATTCGATTTTTACCCCTAATTTTTATGCTAACAAATTCAGAAAAACGTGTACCTCAGATGTTTACCCCCAAAAATCAGTTTGATGGCACGTATATATACAAAAAAGGTACCACTGGGTAGGTATTGAAATAGACTTTGAATCGGCATTAAAAAAAAATTAAACAAATATTGTTTTTTTTTGATATTTTTGAACTTTTGTGGCAAATTGAGCAATATACGTTTTTTTTTTGCACACAAGTGTATGTTTATTAAGTTTAAGTGTGTTTCGCAAAGTACCTACAGCAAATAGTGTAAAAAGTATAAGATTATCCTAAAAACAACTGGTTTGGTCAAATATTTATCAAATGTGTCAAAACATGGACTAGCTACCTACATGTTTACTGATGTCGAAATTTATTATCAATGCCTAACCCCATATACAATTTTATTTAGGATGCCGGTTTGTTCAATAGGTATAAATGTCACACAGAATAATAATTTTGTCTAACACACTTCATCACATCACTCATTTGCTGCAAGAGTGACACAATCCAAAATTTTTAATTTTTGAGGCAATGTATTTTTATTTATTTTTGAAAAACGTCGATTTTCAAAAATAAATAAAAATACATTCTTCTCTGAGGAGAGCGATAATCTCGGCATGCGAGTAAGTTCAACCTCTAACATTGCATTAAATGGAAATGACAAATCCAAAATTATGAAAGCAAATTGTTACAACAGACACAAAGACCAGGCGCAAATTCAATACGTTTTGAAATCTGGGAGATATTGATGCATGATCATATAGAAATAGAAGAACAAAATTACTCAGAACCAAAAATCGAACATACTTTTTCTACAACCGTTCCACATAGACAAAAGTATGTAACAGATATTTTTTTAATACTTTAATTGTTTCTAGTAGAATGATACGGAAGCCTAATTGAAAATTGAAGGATGGTTCCATAAAAATTGGTAAATGACCAAAACATTATAAAAACGGTAATCAACCCATAAAGGATGTTATTACGATTCAAATATTTGCGATTTTTATTCGTATTCGGAAACGGGGCAAAAACGACGTGCATTCATGATAAACTGCATACTGCTACTATTTTAATGCTGAAAACACATGTGCAGAATTCTGCATGCATCAAAATTATGCATCAAAATTTGCATCAAAACTAGAATACACAAGCACGTCGTCACTATTTCAAATTTGAGCGCATCCGTCGGTGTTGACAACATGAAAAAAAATAAAACTAAAAATCGTCGGCAACTTCATGCGACATTGTTTGATATTTTCTCCTTTTCACACTAAATTTTCTCCAGGTGGAGGAGAAAATTACAGAATTTATAAAAAAAACAATTTTTATACGATACAAGACATTTCAATTTTTCTCCCTCTCTCTCTCTGGCACTATATCCCATCAAGGGATTTGGCCGCCTCAAATGAGGTTTCATAATCACATTTCAATTGCAAAAATATTTATCTGTGTGACAAAAAGTTGATATCTTGCTTTAACTCTAATTAAAAAATGTCGCACACAAGTGTCAAAAAATTATGCTCATGTGTTTTACGTGCAGATCTGCATGCGGTGCTGCATGCAGAAAATATGGACATCTGTTTTCAGCATAAATTGACGTAAACAAATAGCAAATGTCCCATTCCACACGAGATTTTTGGTTTTTTGATTATTTTCTCAAGGCCAACTAGTCGTAATAGATAATGTATATATGTATGTATGTATGTTTTATTTTGTTTTGTTCTGCTCTCTCGAAAATAAAATTTAAACTAAAATGAGTGAAAAATGTCCTTGAAATATTTTTTATTTCATTTTGTTTGTGTTAGTGTGGTTGCCCCGAAAATTTGTTTAAGTCGCAAGAAAAATACGGTGATACCCCGTATGCCATCAGCCAATAGGCACGATGGAAAGAGAACAAGGTGGAATATTGCGCATGTTAAAGTGACGTCACTTGTAGCCAACAAACATGTGATTTCGGTTTTTTTAGTACTTTTTAAATAAATGGATAAAAACTCTATTTTTTGTTTAAATAAAAAGCTTATTTAAGTTTGATAAGTATAGTTGAAGAAATGTTTTAATTATTTTCTGATTTTCAGTTAAAATCAAACAATTTTTTTACTTAAGTAAATCATTTAGCAATCACGAAATCCACATTAACTAAGAAATTGGTGCCTGCTTCAAGTTGTAGCCAAACCCATCTACAACTACAGCCAAACACGGCTACAAGTGACGTAATGCGCACAAAACGACGAAAATGAAACATGGAAATATTTCACCTCTTAATGTTTGTTCATCGTGGCAAATAGGTAACTACGTACATAACTAACTATTTTATTTTGGTTTCGGGCTTCGGATTTTATTTCGAAAATTATACGGTTTACTTTATCTTTACAATTGAGTTACGATTACGATGATTACACTCTTCATTGTTTTTGATTTCATAGTTCATATTGTCGTTTCTATTTGATTTCTTTTTTTCAAAACACATTGTTGTCTTTCTTATTTTCTTATAAATTTCCATTTACTATTTCTCTCTAATAAGTGATTTTAAATGGCGATATTACGACGTCGTCAATTTCCCGCATTTTTAATTGTTGTTGTTGTACAGCGAAATTCCTTTATATTTTCATTATTAATTTGTAGAAAATGAGAAACCTACTGATAGCGTGCTTCAAATGATATGAAATATATTATATCTGTCATCGATTTATGTAAAAAAATCAATTATACAATATTTTTAATTCATGTTTTATTTATCAAACGTAAAAGTGGAACCAGTCAGGAATAAAAGCTTAACTTACTAAAAAAATAAGAATGAGATAAATGGCATTTCAATGTTACTACCCAGTCAAACTTAATTTTCATGTAAGAAACCCAACTATCATTTAATAAAAAAAATTGAGCGCGCGATTTCTCGCCAGAGAATAAGAAAAACTTAAAAAATTGTGTCGCAAAATCCGATTTTTATTAAAGTTTTATTAAATAAAAAGGCGAAAATTATTTAATTTGTATAATTAATTACTAAATTAATATATAAAGTTATTTGAATAGTTTTACGTATGTCCTTCACTTATATATGAAAAAATTATTGAATTTATGAAACCTAACCTAAAAATTAGATTGAATTGTATACGTTGCTAAAAATTAAATATTTGTCGTGGCTTTTCTATTATTAAATGTTTGTGTTAATAAATTAATCAAAACACATAAAAATCTAATTATGTTTTATTCATAAAAAATATAAATTGGCATCGCGGTTATTTTGTTATTACTTAAGAATTATAAGTTATGGATGGCTGGAATAAAATTCTTATTTTTTTATTAAGTTTTTATTCCCGACTGGTTAGCCCATAATGCTGTCTCCCATACAAAACGTATGAAAAGTTAGTTTTTTTGTTTTATTTCCCGTATTTGAAAGTGCAATTTACTAGGCAGGCTTGATTTATTTAGATTGGCTTTGATTTAATGCCATCGTTATCACTTCGAATATTAAAGTAGTTTTTCCGTAAAGGATTAGACACACCAAGCGTCGACGGCGAGCGGCGAATTTAAATATGCATTAATTTATTTATGTATTGTATAGAAACGATAGTATAAACAATTATATACCAATTATTTATAAAAAACATCACAAATTTTGGATTTTTAATATTAAAATTGTAATTTTAAGAAATTATATCGAATGAAGTTGCATCCGCCGTCGCGAAATTATGTCCCACACCAAGCGGCCAAAAAAATTGGTCCATCGCCGCCGAACATAACCTAAAAATAATGCTACTTCAATTGTGGTTCTTACATTTGTAATTCGTGATTCACATATGGTCTCATATTGTTTACCAATAATAAAGATTTATAAAACAAAAATCTAAAATTCTCAAAATTATTAAAAATAACCAAGGCGCCGCGCCGCTCTTGGTGTGAACGGATATGCGCGTCGAGTTGTATGGAACATTTGGAATTTGACGCGCCGCGCTTGGTATGTCTAGTCCTTAACATTGTATGCAATGGGCGCATTCAGATCCCCTATCATGATTAGTAAAATCATCGCCAATTTGATTTGAAAATTTCATAATACTAAACATTTTCATAGCGTTGGCTGTAATTTTACTCAACATGTTCCCAACTGTTGGGTGTCCTGATAGCGCCCATAATGTTATCAAAAATTGTTTCCCCAATCTATAAACAACGTGATCTATAGAATTTTTATATGTCGAGATATCTTTCTATCGAATCATTCAATACAGGTGCTTATAGAACGAGTTAAAACCAATGAATCTACACAAAGTCACATAATAAAAATGATTACGTTTAATTAATTTCTTATTTAATTAACATTTATAATACTATATATATTTATAATTTGGATCGTCGAAATGTCGTGTCTTATCACCCCAGTATTCCACTAAGGGGTCAACAAGCCAGTCTGGAACACACCCGACTGCTATTCGACTGGTATTGTCAATTTGGTGGACAACAATGGTAGCACCATGTTCGTCTTACACAACAAATCAAACATACTCAGAAAAAAATATGATAAATACATGATTGCATTTACCATAATATCATCATTGTATGTTAAATACAATTATTTAAATGATTGATTTTTTCATACTATGATATTCTTGATCATTCTTCTTGATCTTCTTCATCATAACAATGATGATCACTGAAAAAAATTTTTTTTGAGTAATCATCATTGTTATGATGAAAAAGATCAAGAAGAATGATCAAGAATATCATAGTATGATAAAATCAATCATTTAAGTAATTGTATTTAACATACAATGATGATATTATGGTAAATGCAAACATGTATTTATCATATTTTTTTCTAAGTGCAGATCACTTTCGATTATTAGAACACTCAGTTTATTATTTCTTGTAAATATATTAGTTTGAACACTTTATTCATACAAAACTCGATATCTCACTTTCTTATAAAATGTATTTTACATGATTATACTGTTTGTTTGTATCATGAATAAAATATTTTATTACTACTCTAATTTAATTTTTCGACTCAAACACAAAAAAAACTCTAACATGTAGTAACGTAAATTCTCGACATTGACTTTTTTCCGATCCGCCCGACTTGGCGATCAAATTTTTATTAACATCACCCTTGCTCTTTCTTTTCGTCTTTACCTTCCACCCATGAAAATTTGACATTTTTGTGTTATTGTACTGCTGCTTAATTATGCCCGTCCATCTTATATTTCCAAAATACCTTTTCAACGACATCTCATTCTACGACTAAAAAAATTTTTTTAGCGGTTTTAATTTTTTTCGTCACCTGGATGAATGCTGATCGAACACAACGTTTCTCATCATTTATGATGGTGCTCACATTACATTTTATTGATCAGAAAATAGAAAAATTAACAACTTTATTGTTTTATGATCATTTATCTTTGGACAATAAACAAAATTGCATCGATTCAATCTCCAGCAACAATTAACAATTGATATCATACCGAATTATTTATTTCTGAACAGACAAGTCTTTAGGGTGGGAACGGAATTCTAAGGTCGAAGACGAGGAAAAGAGAGTTAAATGAAGAATCCGACGCTGGTTCATGCAATTGCTCGAGTCCGATTGGCGAATGCCTGATAAACTCGTGCTACCGTTCGCTATCAACGTTATCCATAAACCCATTCCAGGCAACCGTTACAAATTCTACAAACATTTGTAAAATATATTTTCATTACACTATTTACTAATAAACACCACTATAAATGCTACACAACGCATAACACTTGAAGGTGTTCACACCCCATTGTAAAATATAAAAAATTAAAGAAACAGAATTTTGACAAACCATGTATATCTTGAAATCAGACATTTAGTAATGCATCGGGATTTAGATTACTGGGATGTTAATATATTGCCCCCTTGCGAATGTATAGATTTTGCAGTTGCTTGACGCTTTATGTATTTTTGATTCAAAATTTACTTAAACAGAAATGGGAACGCATAATTTAAAAAAAAATTATTGACCCATTTTAAAAATTTATTATTAAAGTACACAAAATTAATACACCATTAAAATTCTATTTACACTACAGAAACGATGCCAAAAAACTATTTTCAATTAAATTTTGTTTTATTTTTCTCAAATTAATTGACTGCATTTCTTGAAGACAACGAAGAAAAGAGTGCTTTCCAAAGTAACTTGTGTATAAGAAAAACGTTAAAACGTTAAAACTTTTCTACTTTATAATTTTCTACTTTGTCAACACATTAAAAATTAATTTTATTTTAGTTTTTATCAAAACTGGTACAATAATTATAACGGAAGGAAAAACTATTTCTTGGTGTTGTTATCTTGTCCCTTAATAAGTTTATGTAGTTAAAATCAGATTTTTGAAGAAATAAATCTTATTTGTAGTTTTACGTATTGGGAAATCTGCAACGACATAATTTAGATAATAATATGTTTTGTAATGCGAAGGGGGGCGATAAATTACAACTTTAATTTTTTCTTTACTATTTTGAATAATTAATGCAAAAATGATAAATTTATTTGACATAGATCTCGAAGTAAAGTAAAGATACTGAAAAAATTTTAAAAATTTGTTTTTCCAAAAAAAATCTGTGATAAAATGTCTCGATTAAATTTTTGTTGTTAATTCATTTCCTATATAGATAAAGAATTAATTATTCAGTACCTTCAATCTAAAATATTTGTGTATTGAATTTTTTATAAGCTAACAATATTTATAAAACCGAGAATTTAATATGTACAAAACACAAACACACATACACAAGAAATAGTTCACATATAAAAACGTAATTTTCTTAATTATTTAGGAAAACCTTGGGTAAATATTTTCTGGTTTAGATTTTCTTAAAAAAATATTCCTTCGTCTCCAGGTCCCATATGAATATACCATTGTACAGTGTTACAAATCAAATATTGATGTTGACCTTTCCACATTTTAAACCTCACCAGTCACCAACCTGTATCAACTCTAACTTCGGCTTTCAACACCATTCATTAAAAATTTATTAATCAAAAGCTCGACGAGTGCTACCGAAATTTAATTATCTTTCAACAGATACAGTGGGAAAAGCATACACAAAAAATTGAGAGTTCTTATAAATTAACCACCACGAAACAGAGTATAGGAATGGGGAAAAGGGTCGGAAATATTTTTCTACGATTTCCTGAAAAAATTTGTTATCATTTATCATCTAAATGTCGACAATATAATACAAGAAGAAATAATCTGAGAGAAGCGGGAATCAAATAAATTATCAAAAAGTGCTTTGACGCGGAAGCTTTTCGTTGTATACTTTTATATATATTTTCAATTTCATTTATTACCTTATTTGCTAGCCATCCATTTTATTTATATTTTTTTACTCCACCTTAAGCTCTCCAAACTCATTCTCTTTGTTCTATAATACGATGAATGTATGCGATACGAGTGTGTTTTGTGGTTATGTTTCGCCATCATAGGTGATGGGAGCTCTCAATCTGTTTGTTATTTTTTTATTTTTCCAAATCACGTTTTAAACAATTCCCTGTACATTTAATGTATATAAGAATAATTTGCTTTACAATTTATGTTTATACACTAAAAATATTTATATAAATATGAAAAGAGACTAAACAATAATTAAATAAGAGAACCAACTTTGTATTGGAATGTGGAATTTTTGATGCAGAATAAAAGAATTGGTTTCTATGTAATTTGATTCACACTTTGTGCATTAACTTGAGTGTGGTTTTGTATGATAGTGCTAAACTTAAAAATTGAACTAAACGATGATTTAGGATTACAACAATTTCAAAATTTTAAATGGTGTGGCTTGAATGGCGGAGCTTTGTTACAATTTTAGAGTTTTTCTTGAACTACATTAGTTAGTAACTACACTGACCATTACAAAAAAACAATATTAATTGCAAGCTCCCTATAATAAACCACCAGTAAAACTCCTTTCATCATTGTTTCTGTGCTAACAGGTGAGCTTCTGTACTTGTTCTTTTCTGTACTTATACTAAAAATGGAGCAACCAAAAAAAAGTCAGTAAACATTATAATTCATCGGAAAGCAATAACTGAAAACAACAGACTACCGAAAAACAAAACATTGCAAGAAATTTGACTGAAAACACAATCGACCGAAAAGACCAATTCACAGAAAATATTTTTAAAATTATGTTTGAAATGTCATTAAAAGTTCAATGCGCATATATTTTGTTTTGATATATTTTGCTGAATTTAATTCAAGTGGCACAATGGATTCATTTCATATTTTAGCTGATTATATGCTTTTGATGTCTTAATTTACATTTAGAAGTTTGATTTGTTTTATTGAACCGAAGTCAAATTTCTACCTAATAACAAAAAGTACACATGTGTGGAGATTATCTTGGTAACTGGTCAATTAATAATAAAAATTGATTAAGTCAAAAGTACCATAGAGATGGTTTTTTATAACGGCAATGGTATGTTGTTTATTACAAAAATTCCAAATGGTCGGTCTCTTTGGTTCGGTCATATGAATAACAAGCAATAACATACAACAGTTGTTGCACGATACTTCATTGAAAAATTTTGTTCTACAGTAGTCAAAATTTCCATAAACAGACATCTGTTTCGGATCCTGATGAAACAAAAAACTAAAACAGAAACACTTCTTAAGCATATTGATCAGAACGTTATAAAACGGTATAGAAATGCCAAAAGTTTGACGAAATATACCAAAAAAAAAAAATGGGAAAACTAAACCTGCCTTAAGGAATTATCTAACAAACAAATTTGAGAACGAGGATTTGCACAAAGTAACTATTTATTTTACTTGCGCATTTGATTCTATTGCTTAAATTTTAAATATAATGAGAATTGATTCGTCCAGTTTACTAAATGTGTTCAGTGCATTCAAGCAAAGTGAATTCTTACAATTTATTTATAATTATAAATAAATTTTTAATACCAATCTGTCACAATTTATAATTCTGTACAATCAAATTTTTCATTGAAGTTTTGTTGCACCAAACTTCACACTCGAATACTCTTAATCCCAATTCGTATAAAATTCGGAGTTTAATTTTATTAAAATATTTAAAAATAAAAGTTTCTGAATCCGTTAACGTGCACGCCTCTACCAATGTTGGACAATTGTATTTATCGCCACAAACAATGAAAATTGAATTTAAGTGCAACACAGTAGTTGACAAGGAGTTCTTTTATTTACCCGTCGATTTAAGAATCCATTAAAAACGTTTAAATAAATTTCAAATCAGAATTTTATTTAATTAGCAAAAGGAAAATACACGATCGCCAAATTGAAAATATAATTTATAATTCCCATATGTAAAACAAATTTTTTCATTGAAGTTTCGTGCAACAACTGTTATTGTATTTTACTTTTTAGGTTTTCGATAGATAGTAATGGTGTTTGTGATTGTTCCGTTATGTTGGTCTATTTTCAGTATTCTCGAATTTCAGTATTCTTGTAAACACGAAAAGTTAGTTGCAAAAATTGAATATAGAAGATAAATGTAAAAAAGAATCGAATTTCGTACAACCACATGGTATTGCTCTATAGACAATATTCCAATTATACTGTTTATATTGGAGGTTGAACCTAGGTCGAGTCAACTTGTAGTTATCTTCAGGTTAACCTTGAAGTTAACTTCTAGTGTTTATATTGGAGAGTTATCTTAAGGTTGAGTCGAAACCAGGTTATAACTGTCAAAATCATTCTAATTTTTTCCTTCAAAAAATCATTCTAACTTTTTCTTTCGAACTAGTTACATAGAAACATATTTAAAAAAAAATTTAAAAAAAATAAAAAATCGAAAAAAAACACAAAAATATGCTGCCGAATTTAAACACAGATGCGCTTACACAAGAAAAATATGAAAAATTGCCATTTTTATTTTTAAATTTATTGATTATTTTTTGTTGTTGTTTTTCGACTCGACTCTGGGCGTTTATATTAACCAGAGTTAACTCGACCTAAGAAATTTTTTGGATTGAGTCGAGTTAACTCCAAGTTAACTCGACCTAAGAAATTTTTTTGATTGAGTCGAGTTAACTCCAAGTTAACTTTTGGTGTTTATATTGGAGGTTGAACCCAGGTTGAACCTGGGTTCAACCTCCAAAATAAACAGTATAAATGTAAATAATACAACGTCAGTCGTCGCGACCTGATGAGAAGGCTGATTTTTTCAAATCAGTAATCTCATCCGTTCGAAACTTATTGTTGAGACACATTTTCCATCTATAAATCAAAATTCAAACTGTTTATTGCTTGTCATTCATACGACCGAACCCAGGGAGCTGTTATGTTATGCATTATCTTACAATGGTCTTAAACACATTTTTACGTTTACATTGGGCATATTCAGCACATTAAACTTTTACATTCTTTCAAATGAATGTTTCGATTGTGTTCACAATTGCCAATTTGCTATGTCAAAACTTATATTATTATAAGAATTTAATTTGAATTATAGATGGAAGATTTGCAAGAATCGCAACAATCAGTTTCGAACTTAATGAGATTATTGATTTGAAGAAATCAGTCATCTCATCAGGCCGCGTTGATATTTTACATAGGAATATTGTCTATATATAGAACAATACCATGTATATGTAGCACTAGCGAATTACTTCCTAGTCTACGGAATTCGATTCTTTCATATTCTCCATCTATACTTCATTTTTAACTATTAACTTTTCGTTGTGTACGAATTACTTTTATATTTTACGTTGTTGTTGTTTTACAACAAGAGATATACTGAAATAGGCCAATGTACGGATCAATCACAACAAAACCATTACAATAAAACAACAACAACAACGTAAAATTATATTATTTTTGTATACAATTAACTTATTTAACTATAAATTAAGATTTTTGCGCCGCTAATGGTAAACGGCATTTTTCCCCCAGCTAGTGGCTGACGGCACACGGGCAAAACATACCGTATTTTTCCTCGTTTCTCTCCTCGTTTACCTATGATACGTTTTAATTGCGACTTAAACAAATTTTCTGTGCAACCACACTAACACAAACAAATGAAATAAAAAATATTTCAAGGCCATTTTTGACGTATGCCAGCGTTTCCCAAAGTGGGTTCCGCAGAACCCCGGGGTTTCGTGGCAGTTTTTAGCAGTTCCATGAGCTAGTACATACAAGATAAAATCCGTGCCCTAAGGTTTCATTTTATACATACACACATACATACACATTATATTTCATACATGCATACCAAAATTAAACAATAACGATAATTATTGGGTACAAAATCCTTTGAAAAGCAATGAAAAGCCAACGGGACTACTAGCAGTAGAATACGAGAATTTAATTGAAATTAGTTCAGATACTCGCTAACTTCGAAGAGGTGCCCTTAGCAACTTTCTGCTGTAATATATTTGATGAATATACAAATTTAGCCAAAAAGGATTTTAGAGTTATATTGCCGTTCTTAAACAACACATTTATGCGAAACAGGATTTTCCATGAATAGGGTTCCATGAAATTTGAAGAATCGGAAAAGGGTTCCGTGGCAAAATAAAATTCGGAACCTCTGACATACATTTTAGTTTAAATTTTATTTTCGAGAGAGCAGAATAAAACAAAATAAAAAAAATTTGGATTTATGTATATACACGGATGAGATGCAAAGAGATATGCGAAGAGATGCGAAAAGATTTCAATAATTTTTTTTTTGTAAATTTTGTTACACATACATATACATTACCTATTACGACTAGTTGGACTTGAAAAAAAATACCAGATACCAAAAACTCTGTGTGGAGTTAGGCATTGTGCATGTTTATTTTTTTATTTTATTTTATTACCAGCTCAATCATTATAAATAAAATACATTGTGTGTACAACATTAATAAAATTAACAAGATTAAGAAGGTAAGATAAGAGAACCATTGGATCAAATAGATCACGTGACTGGTCCCTTGATTCTAAACCACAAAAAAATATTTGAATTATATTTACAAAATAAAAAACAATTTAATTTACAGTTAAAATTGAAAGGAACGAAAATTGTACAATATAATTATAACTACATCTTAATAATTCACTAAACATGAATATATTAAAACCTCTTAAACTACACCATTTAATTTTAACATATATAATTTTAAAACCAATAAAAGCAATAACATTTTAAACTAATAGTTGAAAAAGATGGTCAATATTTTTAGTTTGATGAAGCCATTCTTTAATGTATATTGAAAAACTAGAGAAGTTGCCGCACTTACGAATATCCAACGGTAAATTGTTAAAAATGATTGGTGCACCGATATTAATAAAGTTTCTACGTAGATCTAATCTAAACTTAGGAATATATTTCAAGAAGGTATGATTTGATCTGAGATCTTAGAAAATTATTCCCACTTTTAACATAGAATATTCTAAGTACCTTGAAGACGAATATGTAACGTAGCGGAAGTATGCTGAGATTTTCAAATAATGGCCACGAAGGCGAAAAAGATGGTTTAAAGCACATTATTCTGACTAACTGCTTTTGTCGCACGTAGATAGGACGTAGTGTAGCATTGCAAGTACTATCCCAACATGATAAACCATATTGCAATATTGAGTCCGCTAATGCAAAGTAAATCGTCCTAAGTAAATGTTGCGGACAAAATAGTCGTAAAACATACATTTTTCTGGACACCAATGATAGTCTAGTTTTCAGCCCTTGTGTGTGCGCTTTCTAATTTAAATCTCGATCAATAATAATACCTAGATATCGAAATTCATCAACTGTGTTCACTAAGAAGCAGTCATTAGGAGGGCATTGCGTGTTATTGTTTCTGCTGCATTCGAAAGTATGATACGTTGTCTCAAGATACAACGATGGAGTATCCCTAAAATGTAATAATTTCGTTTTGTGACTCAAAGCAAAATTATGTGCTTCCAACCAAATAAATAAACTGTTTAAATCATGATTTATGAGGGTGATATTATCTTGATAACTTGGACTAGCATATGTAAACGAGAAATCGTCAGCAAAAGCAGTTGGAGACCCTCGAAATTGTTGTCGAAAGATACAGTTTACATACACTAAAAATAATAAAGGTCCTAAGACAGAACCCTGTGGGACTCCCACATTTATCGGTAACTCTTTACTTAATTGCCCATTTACTCTAACCAATTGCGTTCGCCCATTCAAGTACGAGGACATCCAATCCCGGGTTATCCCTCTGAATCCACAATAATATAGCTTTTTTAACAATGTGCTATGTTGAACTCTGTCAAAAGCCTTTGTTTATTCTATAAATAGAGTACAGTAGATACCTTGGACTCTTTATCAATATGTTCAGTTACTTGTTCTAGGAAGGACACGATAGCTTGTTCAGTATTTTTATTTATCCTAAAACCATATTGTTCGTGAGAAAAAAAGTCTCTTTTATCTAGGAAGAAAACAGTTCTACTTTTTATGGCTTTTTCAAATATTTTCGAGAAGACCGAAAGTAAAGAGATTGGTTCATACTTGTTTTAACATTATTTTTAAAGATCGGAACAACTAAGGCCCGCTTTAACGATGTAGGAAAAATACCAATTACCAAGCTTAAATTGAAAATTTAATATCCATACTAGGGTAACTTTTATCTGGTAACTTTTTCGTTTCCTTCCCGTTTACCAATAATATCGGTTTAATCTGCGCCTCAATTTTTTGATTTTATTGGTAAAGGGGAAACAAACGAAGAAGTTACCGAATACCAGTTACCCTAGTGTGGCATCAGCCATTGGCATACAATTTTAATCCATCATGACGAAGTTAAGGAGAATCATTAAGAAAATCAGAAAATAGAAAAAAAACGAATGAATGAAGGATTCAAAAAGAATGTGCTAAAAATAAACCGACTGTATATGCCCAATGCCTCCTAAAGTACTGGCCGACACTGTTCGGTTTTTATTTTAGTTTTCTTTTTTTTCTAGTTTTTGTCTCCCTTTGTTCTCTTAAAACCAAAATAAATTTCGTCACACAAAATTACAACAATAAAAATATTATTTCTTTCTGCCTCCAGTTGTTTTGTAATTTTGTTGTTTCGAACAAACTGTTGAAGCCGCAGGATATTCGTTTTCTAATTTTTCTAGTAATGTATGTACATTTTGATTTTAGATTTTGACAGTTATTTTGTCATTTTTATCCAACAAAAGTCGATTTGTATACCATCCAATTCGAAACTGTTGTAATTGGTACGTAGATTAAAAACACTAAAAATAAAATATAAATAGTACACAAAATGACAAAATATAAACAAAATGATAATGTAATATTCTCTGCGCTCTCACAGTTTTAATTATATTTTTGTAGTGGAATATACTAAAACTTCGTATTACGTTATTTAAATATTTTTGAGCATGGATTTGAAAAATTCAATTTATGTATTAAGAAAATCAATTAGACTTAAATTGTTCATAATTTATTAATTTATTTTATAATAATTTAGATTTTTGTTAAGTTTGTGAAATTTAATGCCGTCGTAATAAGGAGGCAAGGTGTATAATTTTTACTTAATTATGCTGACATCTGGTTATCGACTTACGTTGGCGTCATCAGCAAAAAATGAATGTTGTCACAGGCAATGCCTCCTAAACTACAGGCCGCTTACACCAAATGATGACGACACGCTATGTCGACGTTTTTGTTGCTTTCTCTAGTTGTTTTGTTAGTGTAAATATCTTAACATTATTATTGCGCAGTCTCGGCTTAGACATAAATTCACGTCATGTGCGAAAGTGAGAGTAATAAGAGGTCTGTAGTTCAGGAGGCATTGTCACAGGCCAGGGGCACTATTCTTGTCTATTACGAAAATTTTTGATACCGAGTTAGTGTCAAAGTATAACGAAAATCTTAAAATGGTATGGATTGAATCGAAATTGGATTCCGAAAATTTTCGCAACGGAATGTTACTAAAATTTTCGTAATGGTTTTTTCGTTCCTTATTCCATTTTCATAATAAAATTATTTAGATTTTTTTTAAATGTTCGTAGTTATTGTTTATTTAGAGATGTAATGGACATTTTGTTACCAAGGTAGTAAAACATTCTATTTTTTCCTTTACATTTTATTTCCTAAAACAAAAGACATTTTTGTTTATACACGCGCATTTTTAAAAATATGGGAATATCTACAATTGGTAATTTGGGATGAGTTTTTTTAGGTTTAACCATTTTTATCTTCCGTTTACTATTACTTGTTTATATTTGGGAATCCATAATTTTTATTTAAGCAAAAATTTAAATATTTAACAAGTATTAATGAAACATTGATAATATACCGTGTTGTGATCAAATAAATCTTTACGTTATTTTAGATTTTGTTTTACTATGGATGACGGAAGACGAGGTGGATGCGACATCACGTTCTGCCAAAAGGAAATTATAATCGATTTTTAAAATTCAATAAATGAAAAATTTAATAATAAAATATTTAAAATTTAATAATATTAAGCACAAAAATATACAACAATAATTTAAAAAACGTCCGTTTCGCTTAAAGTTTTCAATTGGAATAACATTTTTAATCACCTCATTACGAAAAGTCATTATTTTTTATTCCCTTCTTTCTTATTTTCGCAATGGTTTCAAAAATATCAATTTATGATTTCTCCATTACGATTACGAAAATATTGTTACGAAAATTTTAGGTACCGAAAATATTCGTAATAGTTCTCACTATAGAAGGCACTGATATGCCCATACAAAATATTGAATGAAAGAAATGTTGTTATAAAAACACAGAGCAAGAACGTAACAAAATATTCATTCTCAACTCGAAATACAGAAATAAATTAATAAATAAAAATTAGAATACTGTACTACTATTGTAAATTATGGATCAAAAAAAAAAAAAGATTAAATTACTAATCAATCATAATGCATGCATTAAATTATGAAATTTTAATTAAAGGATATAAAAAAAAAATTAATAGGTTACGTCACCGATTTAACTTGAAGATGATGGCGCCCTTTACATCTGTTGTTCTACAGTATAACCAAATATCCCCGCATATTTCCAAGACCGTATTGATGGTAGATTCGAATGATTGATGGCATATGATGATTTTTAAATAAGGAACTGACACGCATAATAGACGTTATTGTTAGAACTAATGTCGCTGGATTTATTTTGGCATGGCTTGAACATTCAAATTTCACCATAGACCACTGTCTATAGCCCGACGATTTTACTACACACTTCTTCACTTGACCAACCACTTAACTGGATACGGGAGATTCAAGTTGTATGCGGAAGAAAGCGAATCGACTGTAATATCGAAAGTCAGTTTTCAGCTACCGGGTATATACATATCTGCTATAGTAAGGCGACAACACAACACCTCACAATTTATTTTATGCAGTCTTTAATTATTCGCGTATCTGTCCGCTTTATGACAGTTTTGAATGGAGGCTTTTTATATGCACTGTACGATTTCTTTTTGGGGATCAACAAAAAAAAACGTTAAATAACTATTTTTAACACTGTTTTTTACATATATTTCTTATTATTCATCGTACATAAGTTTTTTTTAATAAAACTTTTAACATTTATAAAATATAATTTTTATTTTTTTAATCACAAACTTAATTTCGTAACTATTTCAATAATTTTTGCTTATGATATATTTATTTGGATACATATAACTTTTTTTTCTTTCAATATCGATTAATTACAATATTGTTTTTTTTTTAAACATAAATATTTTATTATTAGCTTTTGCTTCGCCTGACCGCGTGTACGTCTCGTGATCAACCCAAAAAAATAACTCCCGGTTGTGAGGGAGTCTTCCTCTATTTATATTTTTTCAATGTCCCGCACTTTTTATGATTAATTTTCTTTCGATCAACGTGTTATTAAAGAGTAGGTAAATATATTATATTCCAATTGAACTACGGGTATAATTAATAAAGGTCAGTACAACCTAGCACTCTCGGAGTAGGGAAAAGAAAGAAGCACCAAACCGATATCCGTTACACTCGTTTAAAAATTTTGACGTAATGTCAATTTTTTTTTGTTTTGAACTTTCGTAACATATTTTATACGAAATTGTTTAGTTTTTTAGTAAGAAGTGGTGTCTGTATTTTTGAAGAAAAGCATGAAAAAATAAATAAATGACAATCAACAATAAACACAAAAGTAGAACTGTCATTCGACTGAGTGAAGTTAAGTACAATTTTATTTTTTGCATTAGTTTACTATACCCACTATAGCGACATAGAAAAATAAAATTCTACTTAACTTCACGCAATATGAAAGTTCTACTTTTGTGTTTATTATTGATTATGTCATTTATATTTGTTTATTTTTTCTTGATGTTCATTAAAAATACACAGACACCACTTTTTACTAAAAAACTAAACAATTTCGTATAAAAAATTTTGAAACTTGAAGATTGCTTTGGTTTAAGGGTTGTACAAAACAAAGGCCTTTTCAAATTTTTTTTTGAAATGGATAGCGGCGCCCGATAAAGTTGACTGAAAAATCTTAGTGTAGAGTTAAATAAATTTATTATAGGCAAAAATAGCACGATAACTATAAGTTTTGACATAGAAAATTGGGATACATCTATCGGGCGCTAATAAAAAAAAATGTTTCTATTGTATTGCACATTTTTATTTCTATTCGCCTGATTGTATTGTAGCTTTTGTATTTTGACTTAACGCAACATTCAGGTAAATGGCATATCCCGTGACAGGCATTTTATGGATGTCAGATTTTAAATTTCTATAACGTTATGATTAATCGATAGTAACAAAAGAATAGAAAAATAAGTAAACTTACGAGTTTGTTCAATTTCAAGAAATAAATATAAAATTATTTGAGGATCACAAATATTGTTTTACTGGGTTACACAAATTTGATGGGATAATATCTACGAGTCAAATAAACTACGCGGTGTTTTTTGCTATTTAGCTGTCATCCTTAAACGGATGCTTGAGAAGATTTTGAGGAAGATCCTCTAAATAAATTTTTGAGGCCTCACCAAAGCGAATCGAAAACGAAAAGCAGGTACATCGTGTTATTTTTATGATACCAACACTACCACGTTCATATATAAGTGATTTTTTGCTATATATTCGCTTTTTAAAGGAAAGTAGCCTGCATCTGCCGGATATTTTTTTAGCTAGAGCCAATGGTGGTCAAAATTTAGTAAAATAATGTCTTACATCAGTAATTTGCAAATTAAATTAATTTGATAAAAATATATTCACCAAAACAGTTAGTGTTAGTTGCATTACAGCCCAAATAGTACAAACATAAAATAATTCGACCAAGTTTTTTAAATATTCATTAAAGATTTTGTGTTTTTCTACCCATGGTAGTTATTGGAGTAGCAAATGAAAGTTTTCCAGTATTAGTCTTCATATGTGATCATGTATTGTTTGTTATAAATAATATGACTAACTGATTTAAATTTAGAAGGCTTTCAACAATGTGTTTACATTTACTCCCAAGACCTCCTGGATATTTGCAAGTGGCAGTATTTATCCATTGATAGTTTAAATGGATGAAAAGATTTACTTCCCATGGCTGGTTTTCAGCGTTTGACGATTGCAATCAAATACACAGTTTTGAACATGTTTTGAGTAATTCCTTCAACACCACACAATATTATGTTTGTAGCCTGGTAAACTTTCTAAATACATCCGCAATAGTAAATAATGACTGATATTGGAATATTAAATTTTTCATCAGACATCATAGAACAACAATTACAATTATAAAAACACCGGCGCTTTCAAGCTGATTTTCGTAATTAATTATGGATTGATTTCATAAAATTAATACATATATCGACCGCTTCGTGACAATAACTCCTATCTGCCAAAACTGAATTGTTCAGGAAATTCAAAAAACTTCGTTGTCATTCTGTATGTTTCCTCTGGTTTTGATGATTTCGATTCAATTTAATTTGCTTTTCTTGTAATACAAACTTATTTTAATTATTTACGCAGGCTTACACGTCAAATCTTGCGTCAGCTTTTCTTATCAAAAGCTCATTTTCACAAAATTGTCAGATAGGAGGTATTGTCACGAAGCGGGCGATATATTTATATTTTATGTGCTATTATAATTAATTTATTATATTCTTCTGCGGTGTAATATATTGCGAAATAATAATAAATTCAAATTAAAACTTAGCTTGCACCATTTTACTATACGATTTGACATACATATAAATGAATTTACACCACCATTGGCTCGGGCGACTACGACGCCTCTAGTGGCGCTTTAAAAACGAATAGATAGTTGTATTAAAATATATGTGTACACCGTATGTGCGCACTAGTTTAATAAGTAGTGGTGCGAAAGAAAAAATGTAACGTGGGATTGTTAGTGTAATCAACACAATCTTCTGTATAGTTTGTTGTATATTGGTACCTGCGTTTCAGACTTTGTTCAATGCTTTTAATTGTTGTTGGTTTTGATCGGACCCAAAACAGAACATTATTTGCGATTAACTAGATTGCGACACGCAAACTTAAATGAAAAATTAGAAGATGCGAATAAATCAACAGCACTAAAAACAATGTCATGATTGTATTGCATTCTGAAACACGGGGATGGAAATCCAAGATTAGTGCGCGGAGTACACTCAGAAAAAAATATGATAAATACATGATTGCATTTACCATAATATCATCATTGTATGTTAAATATAATTATTTAAATGATTGGTTTTACCATACTATGACTGGTTTTATCATACTATGATATTCTTCATCAGTTTTCTTGATCTTCTTCATCATAACAATGATGAACGCTAAAAAAAAATTTTTTTGATTGACCATCATTGTTATGATGAAGAAGATCAAGAAGAATGATCAAGAATATCATAGTATGATAAAATCAATCATAGTATGATAAAACCAATCATTTAAATAATTGGATTTAACATACAATGATGATATTATGCTAAATGCAATCATGTATTTATCATATTTTTTTTCTGAGTGTAGGATTATAAAATAGTTTAATTGGCCTAGTAAAATAAGCTGCAGCATGAAAATTGACCTATATTGGAATCAAACATATTGTTAACAATTTTAAATACCAGATATTCGTCTAAAGGCAGTCGTCTAATTTCAAGTGCTTCCATATTAAATATAGCAAGCCTTACATTATAATTCAATTTATCAGTAAACGGTACAAAATTGAAACAAAAAAACCTAGTGAATTTCTTTTGAATTATTTCGATTTGCATTGCCCGTAGATCTTATAGTAACGATTCCAAATTTGGCAAATGTACTCTAAAATACTTCGCACTAAATGATTAAATAACACGATCACTAAAGTAGGTCGTCTACACACAGAACCCAAAGCTCTATATGATTTACTACAAATAGTATCAACATGATCATCAAATTTTAATTTCTCATCAAAAACTACACCAAGATGCTTCACTAAATTGGTCCTGATAACGACAGTTCCGTTAATATTATAATAAAAAATAAAATTGTTAACCTTCCTGGTGAAAGATATTGTCGCATGCAATTACTAATATTTAAGTGTAATTTCTTTAACTGACACCAATGATAAACCTGACGTAGGCCTTTTTGTAAATTTAGCGAGTCTGACAAATCCCTTATTTCTTTAAAAATCTTTAAATCATCTGCATAAAGAAGACAACAGGAATCAATCACATCTATTAGATCATTTCACATGCAGAGGTCCCAATATTGAACCCTGGGGAACTCCAGATGTGGGAGAAAACAAAAAGAATTATGTCCATTAAAAATGACATATTGCCCTCTATCAGCCACCTAAGCCTGAAAAAATACTATGTCAGAATTAGATAACCCAAAACTTAATAGTTTAGCATATAATATAGAATGACTTACTGTATCGAAAGCTTTACTGAAGTCTGTGTAAATACGCAGTCTACTTGCGTATTATCGTCCACTGCACTAAATACATAATCAGAAAATTCAATTAAATTGGTGAGAGGAGATGTTTGGGTAAAAGCCGACGTTTATTAAAAATTAAATTTTTAACCAAGTTGAATAATTTTGTGTGTATGATTTTCTCAAATAATTTGGCAAAAGCGTTTAAGATATAAATCGGCCTATAATTAGCAATATATCACATCGATCACCTTTTTTAAAGATAGGAATTACATCTGAAAGCTTCCATTTATTAGGAAAACAAGATGTTTTACGGTATGATTTAAAATTTTTGTAAGTGGTTTATAAAGAACATCCTTCAAACGCTAAAAGCGATGCCGCATACACATTTCTACGGACGACTTCTAAAAACAGATTTACGAATTAATTACGAATTAATTCTCATCTATGTGGCAACGTTTTAATAAAAAAAACACGGCAAATGTTTCTATTGTTTTGCACGTTTTCATCTCTATTCGTGTAATTGTATTCTGGGGAAATAGCATTTCTCGTGACAGGCATTTTATTGATGCCAGATTTTAAATTTTTATAAAGTTATGATCAATCGGTAATAACAAGCGAATAGAAAAATAAGTAAACGATTAAATTATACGAGTTTGTTCAATTTCAAGAAATATAAAATTATTTCGGGATTACAAATTTTGCTTTACTGGGTTACAACTTGATTGTTTGCCACGTGATTTTGTTGCAAAGATAAACAGAAAGTGCTTACCAAATTTTGTGTTGCAATTGCAAATGCAATTCTAGCTTGATGTTAGAATAGTTGTGATGTTAGTATAGTATTATACTGTTAAAAACAGTAGAACAACCATGAAATCATCTGTGTTAAAGTGAGTCTTATTCTGCCGAGCATTTTATTTTACTGTTAACATAAACTAACTCATAATTTAACAACTGTTGTTTAATTATTTTTAATAATGTTCAGTTACACGAATTGCGAAATGGCAGATATGCATTTTGTTTGCGGCCCTGCTGATGGAAATGCTGTACAAGCAAAGCACATTAATAGCGAGAGGTGCCCCAATCACCGAGCACATTTTCGGATCTTTATGTCATTTCATCAGAGACTTAGGGAACAGGTTCGTTCAAACGGTGTTCTTAACAAAATAGCAGAACAACTCAAGACGAGCTCAAGAAAAATAGCTCGTGAACTTAACGTGAGCCAACCTCGAAAATTTTAAGGGAAGAACAATTATACTCTAATCATATTCAACGTGTATATGGTACAACTCAAATCATCATATTTCCTTTCAGCATCATAGATATTCGTACAAGAAACAGAAGCCACTCGAACGAACTCAACGACATACGACAAGTGCTCATTAATCGTATTTAAGATTGAAATTGGAAATTAATTCTTCGTAACACAATGGACACTCTCAAATCATCATTTTCCTTTCAACGTTATAGAATTTTCTTGATATTTCGCTCATTTTCTGCATCAGTGTCACAACTCAGAATTCACTCATTTTTAGAAATATTCGAATCAAACGATTCCCAATAATTCATATTTTTATTATTTTGCATCAAAACATACTTCCTTATGTAGTTATTTCTAGCAAATTAGTTAAAATTCCATATAAAAAATGACTCAATCCGCGAAAAAAATTAATATTTTAAGATATTGGAAACCATTCGAAGAAAATTTGAAAAATATTAAAGAATTATAAAACTTAAGATCCGGTTGAGGATGTAGGAATAGAAAAAAAATGTTTTAATATTCAGAAAGTATTTATACTCGTATTTACTTATGAAACACGCTGTTTTTACAAACAATTTTGAATGATATTTTCAAATCGCTCTACTCAAAAAGTAAAAATTTTGAATTATGTCACATACGACAAATGTTTGTTAATCCCTATAAAATTAGACTATTTTAAATTTAGGACATGTTCGAATACTGTAATAATTTAGTTTTTTGTTGTAATTCTAACAATGTGAAATAATTTTCTCTTCCATAATTTGTTAGAATTCCATTACTGTCCGAATACTGAAATATTTTTGACGTTATCAAAAAATTGAAATAATCGTTATTGCTTATAGAAAATCTGAACAAAGTTGGCTTTGAAAATATGTTTTATAAAACGGCAAAAAATACAAAGCAAGCTATGATTTCAAGCGATGCAAAAGCTGATTTTATTTTCATTTTCATTTCGTTGTTTGTGCTGTACTGTCAGTTTTATTAAATTTGTTAATATTAAATATTTAGAATTGAAGAGTTGGAAAAAAAATTTTTGGTAAGTTGCAATATTTTTCGTATTTAAATTAAAATATTTTAAATTTCCTATTATCCTTAGAAAATGTCGAACAAAAGGTCATTATCATCAGTTTGGGATTATTTTGAGAAAATTGCGAAAGAAAAAAGGCGGATTGTCTAAAATGTCAATTTAGGGAGCAATGGGGGTGGTGGAGCAATGATAAACCAACTGAAACTTGTTCATAAATTTATTCTAAATGAATTCGTAGAAAAAGAACAATCCACATCTAAAACTCAAAGAGCTTCACCTTTGGTATTAAACTTTGTTAAGCGAGACAGATTTAAAGATATAGTATCGAAGCTGGCTGCAGTGTTGATAATATTTCCATAAGTGTTACAATGAATTCGGCATTTATTTGCGAATCAATTTCTAGTCGGGGGTATTCTTTACCAAACTGCGAAACCAGTGTTATCAAATTGATAAATCTTAATTTTGAATTAAAGAAAGACGGATTGATCAAAATTATTGAACAATGCAGATGATATGGTAGATAAAGTGAAAAATCACTTTCTTAAATTTAAAATAAATTTTAAAAGTGGTATTGAATGCACTACTCATGATGGGGCTCCACTGATGTTAAAGTATGGAAGAACTTGCCCAGCTGAAATGAGTATATGTTTAAATCATAGAATACACTTAGGCGTTTGTGATTATTTGTATAAAAAATGGACTTACTGATGATTGTGTAACTGAACCTGAACCATTAAGTGACAATGAAATCCCTGCAGATGAATTTCAAGATTCTAAGGATAATTCCGGGATCTAAAAAGCACACAATTTTCCTCACCAAATTCAACTATTGATATTATGATGACGAAAATTGTGTGCTTTTTTAGATATTCTCCAGTTGGAAACGGTATCCTGCAAAATCATGTTGGGATGGATGCTGATTATTTGATGGAAACGGATGACTTTGAGCTCTACAGCCTATAAAAGTAGCAATGGAAGCATTAAGTCGAAAAGACGCAAATATTTTTGGTGCTGAGGGCGTTTTATCTTTTTTTAAAAACTTCTGTTCGAGAGAAATCAATTCAGGAATAAGTCGCGATTTGTTGAAGTCAAATAAAAATCGAATTGAACCGAGAAAAAATGACACCATTACTGCTTTAATAAAATGACTTGTTGATCTAACTTCAAGAAATGGGCCAACAAAATCTACGCTACAGCTCTTTTGAAGAGACGTTTCCCTGTTGAGACTATGCGGTATTCTGAGGCTGAAGAAAAAGGCCTGTGTGAAGAATCCGTAGTCATAGTTATAGCAGAAATAGAATTGGCTGAAATGGTGAAATTCTGTTAACGTTCGAAGAGGTAATGATTCTTCTGTGCCAAATTAAATTATGTTTGAATTCGCGACCGTTGTGTTCTATGTCGAACGATCCAAACTTGTTTAGAATAATCTGTAACTTTTCTGGCAGAAATTCAGTCTCTGCTGCTGCTCATGGTCCGATACTTATTTTACCTATTGCGGACAACTTTATTAACACTACAGTAGTTAGGCTGCTTGAACAAGTTGATTATAATCATTGAGAGATCTTTCGTGTCATGGGGGTTTGATGTCGCCTTCCTTGCTCAGCGTTCGTTCTAGAAAGGCTTCCAGTATAGGTATATTTTCGAGTGCTAGTTTTATTGCTACTTAGAAATAATTTACTTTTTAACATCTTGCGAATGTGGCTTTCATTTTCCCCAAAACTTTTAGATCAGGGGGCCTATTATGAAATTTATCCGATATCGTAAAATACGAAATCGTAAAATCCGATCCGCAGCGGATGTTCATATTATGAAACACGTATTTAAACTGTCAAAAGTGAACCAATGAAATTAGTTCTAATAAACAAATATATTCTTCTACTACGATTTCCAAATTGCTCTCGGATGTTAACGTATCGTTAAATCCGAAAGATGGAATTTTGTTCCCTTCAATTTCCTGGGGCAATTGTAACATTTTGCCCATTCTATCTTCTAGGACAGTCAATTTTTTAAGTTTATAGGGACCCCTCCTATCCCAGATATTAAAATTTTATTCGTCCGTAACTTGGCTTTTATGCTATATTTAAAATCTTTCAAAACCTATAAAAACAATATACATATATTCAATTATAACACCATCACATAACCTCACTTTTCTCCATCCCGCGACCGTTTTTTCTGGGGGGCCCAATTTGTTTAATTTCTTTGTGATTTCTTGCCATAAATTAATTGTGGTCTGCTTGCAGCTCAATTCCCTTAGACGTATCACTTCGTGCGACGTGACTATGGATCTTCCTGGTTACTAGATTTTAAAATCAAAATTTACTAAATAATTTTGTGTAAAACTCTCAATAATTTTTTTAAAATCTTAGTTGGCTTCATTAGTTTGAAATTATTTTCATTTATTTGTCACGTCAAAATATCAAGTGATAGAAATTGTTCATTTGGAGTGATAGCAGTCGCAAGGAAATATTTATAAAGCAGCATACTAAGATTTAAAAAACAGCCAGAACGATTTTATTGAACAATTATTTTGTTAGTTTCGATTTAATGATCTAGTAACCAAGAAGATAAGTAGTCACGTCACTTGAAGTGATGCGACTAGGGGAATAGGGGTGTTGAACTGTGGAGAATTTAAACGATTTGTCGCTAAGCCTTGATTAACTTCCAAAAAGGAAACTAGAAACTCAAATTGTTGTCCGTTTGTTGAGGCCCTATAACAATAAAATTTTGATTAAGTATGTCTAGGTACACCACATACATATTTAATAAAATTTAATGGATGTTAGATATGATTTATAATTACATTTTAAAATTTTTTTATTTTATTTTTTTTACTTAAAATTTACACAAAATAAATTAAAACAAAATTTTATTCTTTTGTAATTTACGATATCCGCCATCTAAATACCAATCGGATTTGACATTTGTATTTTCGTAAAATCCGCCTACGTTCGGATTTTTTATTTTCATAATAGCAATATCCGCTGCGGATTGGATTGTTTTTAATTTCATAATATGAATATCCGAGGCGGATCGGATTTTACGATATCGGATAACCCAGGGGACCCAGGGTTGTTCCAAATATTTCTCGACATAATATTGTCTAGGCTATATGATTTCTGACGTATCTGGGATGGGTATTTCCCATAGTCCTCGAATCGTTGGTTCAACAACCAGATTATAAACTGTAGTTCAATACTTTACAATTTAGACGTTCAATTTTCTTACTTTACAACATAATAAAGTATTGTAATCATACATAAATTTGAAGTTGAAATTTAATGGATTTGGACGGACATTTATATATATCGCGGAATACATGTCCGTCCGCCTAGCCTATTTGAACAGTTTTAACATTAAGCAACGTATCTTAATAATTGTTCAATGTAGTTTTTAGGTTAAGTATAGTGTAGTGTGTAAATTAGTCAAAGTCAAAATTTAAAAGAAATCGTAGTAGCAAAATAATTTTAAATGTTTCTGTGGCAAGTGGATGGCATTAAATGAACATTAAAGGAGCGAAAATTTTAAAAAGCGTTCAACTAAATAAAAAATCACGTGAAAACCGTTGTAATAAATTAGTTTTACTTAGCTCAATCAGAGATTTATTTTAAAGGTTAAAACATTTCCAGACATGATAATCGTGTCATAGGATATTTGTATCTCTTTTTAACTCGAACATCATAAACGTTCCAGCTAAAACTGTATCGTACCCAAATGAGCGTTTATTCATCAAATTTAGCAAATTTTATCAAATCCTTAAACAATCGTAAAACCCAAAATATTTAATTTCAATTAGAACTGAACTAATTTAATGAAAATTTCTTGAGTGATAAACCGAGCAAATTAGCATGAGAATTCTAAATTGACCATATAATGAAGAATTTTATTATTTTTTGGTTGATAAATTACCTTAGCATCACACAACATAAAATTTTAAAAACAGTCTCGTCGTCTGACTCGGATTTTTAAATTTTGTGACAACAACAACAACAACAATCATAATAATGACAACAGCAATTTATAACACAATTATACATTTTTTTTATTTCGAAAGACACTTTGCGTGCTTGGCTTTTCATGTACTACAATATATACGAAATAAAACATTAAAATTAGATATATTTTTTTTTGGTAGACAATCATAAATATGTTGTATGTTCGTTATATTCTGAGCATATACTGGAACTAATTTACAAACATACCATATAATATATACAGAGCAGAGAGATAGATGAACTCTGTGTATTTTAATTAAAACACTCGTAGTTAGATGTATACGAGAGTATAATACGGAAAATAAACATCACATCTTATGTCATGCCATTTTATGATTATTATGGCATTTCCATAAAAATTTATATAAACATAAAAATAATTTTTATGAATATTCATAAATCTTTGGAGGTTAATTTCCTTAATATGCGTGAGTTATATGTAATGTATAAGAAAAATTACCTTTAACGAGTATAAAAGCGATATATACTTGTCAGTGATTTTCCAGAATTTACATTCTGTCCTGTGCGGGAGGGTTCTTAAATTAAAGGTTCATCATAAATCAATCTCTGCATTTAAGTCAAATCAACCAATACACAAAATTCCTACAGAAAAATAAGAAGAAAACAGTAAAAAAATATTTATCTGTTCGATCAACCGCATATTCACTCCATCCAAGAAAATACGTTTTCATTAAATTCAAAGGCGGGGTCTCCCATCTTGGCAATCAGTTTTGTATACACATACGAAAAGCGAAATGCGAAAGGAAATGAAACCCGAACCGAAAACCACAAATCAAATCAAGAAAATATTTAATTCATTTTTTATGTTTTCTTAATATTTTTACTAATTTTCTTGTTCGTTTTCCATTTTCTCCCATCTTTCAAAGTTATTTATTATTATTATGTTCTGTACACACATATATGTATGTATATTTTGGTTGGTTTTTCACAAATTTTCACAAGAACAATGTATCAAGAGGAGTCAATGATGGGTGGCGGATATAATTGGGACACACACACACACACTCGTATACACAAAAAAAAATCTAAATTCTAAATGATTGTTATATGTATTATGTTATTGGGTTGCTTATTCGAATGTGAATATTCAATGAAGCGACTATATATCACTATGGATATTGATGTACTTATGTCATGTGTAAACCAAAACAGGTTCTTTGAATTATTTTGCTAAAAAATCGATAAATTACGCTTTATCAAATTATCAAGCATTAATTTCTGACATAATTACTTAATTTGATATTATCAAACAAAATTATATGTAATACAAGATCTTCTTTTAGAACATTTTCTGTTTTTAGATCTAGGTTTGTATTTTAGTATGTAATGCAAAGGATTTAAATTTTATTAACTATTTTCAGAATACTACATTATTAGGATAATAACGGTCCTCTAGAAAGGAGCTGCTTCAACAAATCACAAATATCATGGGAGTGGATAGCAAGTCATATATTCAGAAGTTTAACATTAAAGCCAAAAAGAACTTCAAAACGTTATATAAAAAATGTTGTACAATTGACTGAGTTAAAATCGATAATCTATCCATGAGACTTTCATACTTTGACGAACGAGAGAAAACATAGCGAGCCTACCGAAACGCAAAGTAAGAAATCAATAACCATCACATCATAGGACTTTCACGAAAAACTTTTCGGGGTTCAACACCGATTATACAATTATAATTCACTTGTACACCGGGGTGAAATAATCATCAGGTAAATTCATCGAAAGCTGACGAGTGTCAATTACGGAATACTTTTCAAACAACAATATATCAGCTTGCGTTTATTGCACCAACTATTTCACAAATGTGATGTGAAAAGAATTAACCACTAATGTACACTGTACGAATTAAATCTTCGTACGCTTTAAAAAATGAATTTGCTATAATTGTACTTTGAACTAAATAAAGTCGTAGTCTGCTTTAAATTAAAAACGGCAACAAATGAAACAAAAATATGTGTTAATCCATTTTATTAAAACCGATTGTAATCTAAAAAACTATAAAAATTACAATTTGTTTACAATTATTTACGAACACATTCATCGTACGATTAATTTAATTATTATTTAAAACAAACGAAATTATTCTTAATAAAGTGTCGGCCCTTCTTTAGACCCTATAACTGCCTTTAATATATTATTCATAGACACAACCAACTTTTGTGTGAATTCGGGCGGTATTTGGCCCCATTCAAACCTTATTGCATCTTGCAATGTCTCGTTGGAAGTAATAGGGTGTTTATGAAATTGTCTTTCTAGATAATCCCACAGATGTTCAATAGGATTAAGGTCAGGCCTTATTGGAGGAGGGCGTAATTGCTTGGGCGTGTTATACAGCAACCATTCTAGAACAACTAGCACTGTGTGTTTGGGGTCGATTCCTTGCTGGAAGATCCAATTTTGCAGCAATTCCAATTTCTCCACAGATGCTTGTAAATTGGCTTTTAAAATATTCAGGTACCATCATTTGTATAGCGAAGATTTGCGCTTTCCATGGCAGTTCTTTTTTTACGCCAAACTTTTGCAAGCACATCGTGTGCAAAAATGTTCTATTTACTTTCATATAAAATATTACTCCCTTCCAGAATGAAACGTCCTTCTCCATGTGTAAATTACCGAATTCCAGACGTTTCTTCTTATTTACATCACTGATAAGTGGTTTTCTTCTGTGTGTTTTAGAGAAAAATCCACGCCGTTTTAAAGTTTTTTGAACTGTATGCGAACACACATTTGTTCCATAGTCTTGGTATAGCATTGATTGAATTTTTGTGCTAGACTTGTGGTTTTTTTCTTTATAGTTTGCCCTCTTTCCTCTTTATATTCTTTCTTCCTTCTCACTACGAACACGTGGGCGGCCAGTTCTTTTTAAATACACAACACTCCCTGTATTTTTAAAAATTTGCACAATGTACTAAATAGCAGATTTTGGTTTTTTCTTAGTTTTTGCAATATCATATAGCGTTTGATCCTCTAAATGCATGTTTTTTACAACTTCGCGGAAATCAGCGCTGGTTTCTCTTCGTAAAAAACATTACGCGAAGTAAAACTTAATTAATTAATCATCTAATAGATATGATGACACAGGAGATACTAAACTAAATTATCATACAGCCATTGGAAAAAAAACAAAAGTTGCACCAATTTAAACAGCCGCTACAATAACTGTACAATGAATTTGTTCGTAAACAATTGCATACAAATTGTAATTTTTATTATTTTTTAGATTAAAACCGGTTTTAACAAAATATATATTTTTGTTTCATTTTTTGTCTTTTTTAATTTACAGCACACTACGATTTCATTTAGTTCATAGGACATTAGCAAATTAATTTTTTAAAGCGTACGAAGAATTAATTCGTAGAGTGTACATGAAAGCATCCTCATGGGAGTCGAGCAGGAAGGTCAATAAGTATCAATTCAACAATAACATCGCCCTTCTTTTCTCCAAGGTGGACACTCTCATATTTTACTGAGAATATGGGAATTGGTATACGCAATCAACGACATCTCATGATAATTTTTTAATTATTTTTAATAAGTTAAAGCAAAGTTGGTTTGTTGTTTTAAAAAAATACAAATCCGGGAGCGGTGAATCTATTAAAAAGATCACCCCGATTTGGTCTACTTCGATAACGCTATTAGCATATGACTCTGAAATGCAAAAACAAGCCAACACCCGACTTTCTTTTAAAATGTACATAGATCTCGCATACACCACACTTACTTTTTAAAATGAGAAATTAATCTACCGGAATTGTGATAAAAATTGTCTTGTATATAAAAAATCATTATTCCTGCTTAATTTTCAGAATCCCAACTACATAGGTCAATCATGACCGACCATATGGCAGAGTGGTTACCGCTTTGGCGTTTGGATTGGGAGGTATCGGGCTCGATCCCGATAGGGGCAAGATGTAAAGGAAATTTTCATCAACAGATTACAATCTGTAATAAAATGGAACACATCTATCGTTGGGAGTGCAAAACTAATGGGCCGATCCATCTTGAATGCCAGTATAGCCTGGCATGGAGCTTTGCAATGTGCAAATGGTGGCCGTACGTCCTCCAATTGGCTAGCAACGGCATAAAAGTAAGGACGGAAAAGCAAATCGCGAAAGAGTTGGGATAGCCTTGGCCCAAAAACAGATTGCAGGGATAATAAAATAAAAAATAAAAAAAAAGTTAATGCTTGTTAAAAAATTTTATCTTCATTACAAAAATTGAATGAATTGAATTTTAGTTCGAATAGTTGATCTGCATACGAATTCCGGATAATGATAAATGAGTCCGAGAAATGACTTCATTATTTTTTTCGACTAGACAGCTCTCAGACTCATAAATTTTCAAGTATTCAATCGAATCACGGTTTGCTGAGAACGGCTTTTATAAGTATAAATATCGTAATTGGAATGAAAACTCTGTCTTCGTGATTCCCGCTTGGTGGCTGAGAAATAGAAATACATAAAAGTTGTCAAATTAAACCACATAAAATAAAAACATTTGAAAACTAAATTAAAATTTTAAAAAAATAACATAAGAATAGTATTAATTATTTTGACAACATTGAACACAAACATTTTGACTATAGCTGTTGGTTTAATACTGAAGCTCGTGGAGTGTTAAGCACAGAAGCTGAAAATCAAACTGTCTGTAAAATTAAGGTAAAACCTATAACATTTTTAGCAACAGCTGTTTCTATATTAAATATATAATTATAGGCTAATACTCGTATATACCAGAGTCCATGGTTGGAACCAGCTACGGGTTCAGCGACATAAGTCACTAAGGCTAAAACATATTCAGTTGTTTGAATATTCTTCCAAGATTGGCTAAAACATGTTCAGTTGTTTGAATATTCTTCCAAGAATGAACTATTGAATTCGAAGTTCATTTCTGTGGCTATTGTTTTCCTATAGCAAGCGTAAAATCAAAAGAGAAAAGAATAGTAAAAATATCAAACATTATTCTCTTTTCTTCTTTTGTGTACTAAAGAACTACTAAATGAAAGCCGAATTCAATAGTTAGGTCCCATTTTCATTGAATAATGATTATACCATTATAGTTTCGCTTCCGTTAACCACTTGTCATAAAATTTTAATTTGTTGGATCATTAAATAGACAAATGTTATCCAACCAAAACCATGGAAACGAAAAAATAGGAACAGTTTAATTTTACAACGCCAATGAAAAGTTTCTTCAACAAGTAACCATAGACACCAAAAATTCCTAGTATTATAAAGTTTGTAACAGGTTGAAACTCGTTTAAAGAACAGGATTCAAAAATTTTGAGAAAATGAAAACTGTATGTCATAACTGTTATATAAATTTGTAAAGTAATAAATTGAGTAAAAAAGTTCTAACAATTCCAATGTCATGATTGTGTTTGTGACTTTACAATGCGCGCAATGTAAAGCCACAAATACAATAATATTGGAATTATCAGAACTTTTTACTCAACTCATATTTGTTTCTCGATTTATAAAAATGAGAAATCTATACTGTTAAAGTTAGCCGAAAGTTTCCAGCCGAAAGATAATGCAGATAGTGTCTTGAATACAGCAAAAATCAGCCATGAACTCGAATTTAGGATCGAATTACATCATTCGGGTGAAGGAGAAATTATTTCAGTTTATAGGAATTTTAAAATCGATAGGGGCGAGAGTATAAAGAGCGTTTAAAAATAGTCAAGACACTATCTGCATTATCTTTCGGCTGGAATCTTTCGGCTAACTTTAACAAGGTGAGAAATCTATCTGATTTTTCTATGGTAATAGTGTTTTTGTGGTTTCTATGGATATGGTAAAAAATAAATTTTCGGCACCTTCTGTCGAGGTGTTCTGCCCCATACAAATCATAGTTACTCGTATAAAATTATTTATCATTTTTTGACAGGCTCTTTAAGTTTAAATGCTTTCAGACATGAAACGGGAATCGCGATGGCTGAGTTTTTATGCCAATATTGTCTTTTCGACTAATAAAACCCATATGAGTAGTTTATCAGCTAACCGGAATTTAGCTGCTGGTCTGTATAAATGTCGAATTATGGTGAAATAAAGTTTCTTAACTTAAATTGTCATTTTCGGTAAAATCGGGGGGTAAGGGGCATCGGTCTTGAAGGTCAACACACCATCCCAAATTTCAACCTCAACTGCACGTGATGCTACCTGCTAATTAACCAACGAGGCTTGGGCGACCCAGAAACGGCGGGATAACCGAACACCGAGAACCTACCAAATGATGTTCTCTCCACTGACCCACTGCCAAGTTCACTGGTTAGATTGGTAGCTGCTTCAATAACCAGTCATTATAATGCAATGAGTTTTCAACAAAAAGGAATTTTTACCCCAGGTGGTACACCAACTGCTCAGTTGGCTAACCCACCCTCTAAAGAAGCCGGCTCAAAGGATTCTGGGGTGAGCCAACCATTGCTATACCCATTCGATCGAAGTTTAAAATTAGCTAGATCACCACCTAGACAAATAGAATTCGTAACTCAGCAGGAAATCGAAAATGCTGAACTACGCAGAAGACTGAGTGAAATAGAAAAAGTCACATTTCCACTTAGCAGCAGCTAAGTTAAAGAAAGAAAACTTGTGGAAACTCCTCTTACTTGCTATAATGACACCAGCACACTTGCCCGTACTGATGCTGAGTTTCACACAGATGAGGAGGAACTTGCAAGAGAAACTGATTGGATACACAAACAGAAGAAAAGACTAAGGAAAAAACGAACAGCAGAATTCTCGCCAGAAGTTGAGGAACTCTCGCAAGCAAAAGTTAATGAAACTGTCAAACCAGTGCCTGTACCCCAACATCACCAGCGACAAGAACAACGCAAGGTTGCAATAAAGACCAAAGCACCACCGCCAATTAATGTGATAGGCATTACTGAGTTTGCGAATATCCCAGCTCTAATGAAATCAGTGTCCACAAACGACTATAGAGTAGTTGCACTAAACAATAATATTTGGAAGATAAACATAAAAGATCCCGATGCATACAGAGCTTTAGCCACAAAGCACACAGAAGAAGGTAAAGAGTGGTATACATATGAAGACAAAAATAACCGAGAAATCAAGGTTATGGTCAGAGGTCATCCCATCTGCAAGAAGGAGGATATAATATAAGATCTCAAAATGAAGAACTGCAAACTGAAGACGCAGTAAATATCCTTAAACGAGAGAAAGTTGAAAAAAGTCAAGGAACCAAGATCGTTAAAAGAGGGCTCCCGCTATTCATGCTCACATTCAACAAAAGCGAGAAAATTGAAAATATATTTAATATCAAAGCAATACTTAATATGAGGGTTAAAATAGAACCACTGAAAAAGAACACGAGACTAATACCTCAATGCAAGAAATGCCAAGGTTATAACCAAAGACTGCGAAAGACTGTTCTCTTAGTCGAACCGAACCTGCAAGGTATATAAACTGTAAAGGACAACACCCAGCCAACTAAAAAGGATGCGAAGTAGCGGTACAACTGCAAGGTTAAGAAATAAAACACGCCAATCGACTCAAAACGGTAATGTTAGAAAAGAAAGGATCCCAAGTACAACTAGAGCGCCGACACAACCAGAGCCCATAGGGCCAGAGAGGAGATCCTACTCTCAGATAAGAATACTATTAAAGAAAATCCACTAGAAAGGATATTTCGAAGTTTAAAAACGATAAATGCACGACTAGCAAAACAAGGACGTAGTCTAGAAGCTATATATAAGCGGCTGGATAGACAAGAAGCTACGAATCAGCTTACATAAATGCTATACTAATCAAATGAATAGATCACTTAGAATTGTTATTTGGAACGCGAATGGATTACCACAACATGTTCCAGAGCTAGAAATTTTTCTAAACTTAGAAAAAATAGATATATGTCTTGTCTCGGAAACTCATTTAACAGAAACTTCACTTATTAAAATACGTGACTATCAATGCTACCATGCTATTCATCCAGGAGGAAACGCTAGAGGCGGGTCTACCGTAATTGTTGTTAAAAATAATATTAAAGATTATGAAGTGCCCGGCATTGAGGAAGAAATTATGCAAGTTAAAACCATAAAAGTTGAATCAATCAATAATAGGGAACTCAGTATCTCCTCTATTTACTGTCCCCCACGCCATCAATTAAAAAAAGAAGACTACAGTCGACTTTTTAAATCACTAGGATCAAATTTTATCATAGGCGGTGATTTTAATGCAAAGAACACATATTGGGGATCTAGACTTACAACCTCTAAAGGGAAAGAGTTATTTAATGCAGATCGCGAGAACAACTGTGAATTTCTCTCTGGCGATAAACCAACATATTGGTCTGCTGACATACATAAAATTCCAGATCTTCTTGACTTCTTTGTAACAAAAGGAGTTTTAGAGGACTACACATGCATTGAAAATAGTGAAGGACTATCATCAGACCACTCACCTGTAATCATGACGCTGAGTACAATGATAATAAAAAAAAGATAATTCACCTAAGTTAACAAACAATAAAACCAATTGGGATCTATTCAAGAAATTAGTAAAAGATCGAACAAATCTCGGCGAACCAATTAGAACGAAGGTGCAGCTGGAATATGAACTAGAAATATTTAATAACAACATCCAACAAGCGGCTTGGGAAAGTTCACCGATTTCTCATGCCAACGCTATAATGAAACATAACTATCCTCTTGAAGTCAGAGAGCTACTCAAAGAGAAACGGAAAGCTCGCAAAATCTGGCAGCACTCTCGTACACCGCAACACAAAACTATTCTAAATTTTTTGTGCAACAAATTAAAACAACTAATAAAAGAAATAAAGAACGAAAGCATAACTAAGCGACTACGAGGTCTTTCTGAATTAAAGGATGACGATTACTCGCTTTGGAAAGCAACGAAGGGACTAAAAAGATCCAAAATGCATGTGCCGCCTATCAAATGCGATGACGGTTCATGGGCTAAAAGTGACAAACAGAAAGTCTCTCTATTTGCTGCTTATTTAGAAGAGACTTTTCAATCGTCGCAGAGACAAACAGCAAATGAAAATACAACAGTCGTAAACAAATCAGATGATCTTGACATAAGGCATGTGACTTTGTTGGAGCTTAAAACTGAAATCAATAGTAACTTAAGTATCAGAAAAGCTTCAGGTTATGACTTAATAACTGGAAAAATTGTGCAAGCCATTCCCGAGAAAGGTTTGCGTAAATTAAATCAAATAATAAATGCCGCATTCAGACTGAAATATGTTCCACGACAATGGAAGGTGGCCGAAGTAATAATGATTCCTAAACCAGGTAAACCAGGAAACGATAAAAAGTCATATAGACTGATATCACTACTTCCAGTCATATCAAAAATATTTGAAAAACTGTTGCTGAAAAGACTCAAACCTATAATAGAAGAGGGATGCTTAATTCCACCACACCAATTTGGGTTTAGAGAAAACCACTTTACAGTTGAACAAGTTCACAGAATAACGGATGTCATTGAGGATGCACTCGAGAATAAGAAAATATGCTCCTATATTTTCTTAGATTTAGCTCAAGCTTTCGACAAAGTTTGGCACCAAGGGCTTGAATTTATACTGCATCGAGACCTGCCTAAGCAATTTTATCAAATTCTTAAATCGTACATAGCTGATCGACACTTTAGAGTCAAATTTGAAAATGAGTACTCTGAAATAAAAAGAATATCAGCAGGTATACCACAAGGTAGTGTACTTGGACCTAGTCTGTTTATTCTTTATACGAGAGACTTACCGAATATTGACGGTACTACTTTAGCTACTAAACAATGGCGCATCTCATTAAATGAAGCCAAATCAGTACACGTCAACTTTACAAATCAAAATGTAAACCGTAATCCCGTGGTTCTCAACTCAAACCAAATTCCATATGCAAATACCGCTAAATACCTTGGCATGACCCTCGATGCTAAACTAAGATGGAAAGAACACATCAAGAAGAAGAAAGAAGAGTTAAACATCAAATATGGGAAAATGTACTGGCTCATGGGTAGAAATTCTGAGCTCTCAATACAAAACAAATTGCTTCTATACAGCAAATGCTAAAACCAGTATGGACCTAAGAAGACCAATGTGCAAATGATAAAATGCTTCCAAAATAAAGTGCTACGAGGGACTGTTAATACGTCACCGATGAAATAAAGAACCAAGCAAGGAAACACGTACAGCGCTTATCTATACTCGAGAGAATGCAGTTATCCGTCGTATGTTGGACACCACCAGCGGAGTGAGGAGACCCCAAAGGCAGAAACCGCTGGAGCTGGGCAGATTGTTTTAGAAGAAAATATTATAAAATGAGTAAAACATATTTTCTCATACTCTTCTTAATCCAAGAACTTAATTTAAGAAACATAAATTACTAGATGATCTCTGAATCAGTTGTAATATTGTATAAATAAATAAATAAAGAAAAAAAAATTGGTAAAACTTAAAATATCATCTGAACTAATTTTGTTTCCAATTTAATTTACAATCCTTTTAAAGGATGTCACAATAACAGGGTCAGGTTGAACATATCTGGCAACACTAATGTCATTCTTTCTTTGACAGAAATTCAGTATATTATTTCTAATTGGCGAAATGAGACGCTTAATGCTTCAACGAATGTGAGAAATGTTGGGAAATAGCAATAAAATGTCGTACAAAATGTGGGCATAACACGGGACTCACACCCAATGCTATCAAGAAGTTTGTGCGTAAAGTGCGTAATACGGGCTACCTGATCAACAATCCAACGCGTACCCGTGCCCGTCGTATTCGTCCAGCCGAAAATATCGTCAGAACTTCTTATTTGGTCACCCTTTATTTGTACTCGTCTTTTCGTAAATGCTACATATTGTTTTTAAAATATTTACAAAACACGAAAAACCTCCTCCGAAACAGACCGCCCTCAAAGTAATATTATTATATTTTTTAGTAATTTTTGGGATATAAAATGAAGAATTTTAGATCTTGCTTTGTCATATATGCCCAGTAAAAAGTTTGTGTTTTCCATGGAATAGAACCGTAAAGCTGCCGAGAGTAAAACTAGTATTATCACCGTAAAATTAACAAATTCTCCAGTTTAAATTTGTGGATTTGATAATCAAATTAATTTCACACCCCACGATGTTATTGAACAATGGATATATTACGGTTAAAGTGTATAATTTGTTATTATATATAATTACCGGTCATTATATATAATTACCAACTGCGTCGGTTAATATGTATAATTTTTTAGAATTATTCACTTTTACCGGTGAGTATATATAATTACCAAACCCCTTTGGTAATTATATATAATTACCGGTAAAGGAGATAATTCTAACTTGGGAAAGTTTAAAACTTTAATAATAATAATTTTGTAATTTTACTTTACGTATACATCGAGAAAATCAGGTAACGAGTTAAAATTTAGAAATTTTTAAATGTTGGATTTTATCAAACTTTTTCACTATTTTTATTTTTTCAAAATAAGGTAAGAGCGTATCATACTTTTTAGAAAGTACAAGATAAATTTTCCGAGAAAATGTTTCAATTTCCTCGATAATTTTACTTTTCCAAATTTTTTTTTTATAAAAATCATGTGTATTCAATTTTCATGAAACATGAAACATGCGGCCATATTCTATATCCAGGCAACCTTCATGAAATTCCTGACGACGATCACAACCTTAATACAAATGGAAGAGGTGTAATTAAAATTGAAATTTTGAATTAACAAACTACTTTTTATTTTATTTATTTTTATTAATAATAATTGCTTCGTTACCCTTGCAGACACAGATCAAAGAGTTTTTATCGCTCTTATCGCTTCTTCTGACAGTGCCACAAATGTTAAAAAATGAACTTTTGTAAATATGAAAAAAAAAAATAGTGCCATTTTTATTCCCCCAAACCCCCGCTTTTCCAGAATTGATACAACTCTTAAAATGTCAAATTTTATTTATAATTTTAAACTAAGTAAAAAAAGTTTCATATTATTCACTTTAACCAAAAGGGTTTGGTAATTATATATAATAACCGGTTAAAATGAAAAATTAAAGAAAAATCATTGATATTTTACAAATTAACCAAACGCACTGGTGATTATGTATATATAATGACCGGTAATTATATACAATATAAACACCGGATTATATACTTTGGCCGTAACAGATATACTACGTCATATATATATTTGCGATCAGAAATACATATATGGTTACTAAATTTATTTTGCAATTCCAATTCTCGCGTCTTTTTTAAATTTAAATTTGTTTTGCGATTGTTAAGTAGAAATACATAGAAAGACTGCGACGTTGGAAAAGGCGTAGCAGACTTTTCATGGGTTTCTACTTTACAATCGCAAACAAAAATCGACCAACATTCTCCAGGATCTTTAAACTTTAGTTCACCCCGATTAGTCAATCCGTCTGAGCTCTAGAGCGCCAATACGAACATACGCACAGAGATTTTATAAAAACTTCTTTTTTTTTTACTTCTACGATATAGCGAATGGCAAATCTGCAAAAATCTCGATTCATGGTCAATGATATTACAGAGAAAAAGGCGAAGAGAGGAGTTGAGGCAATTAACTCAGAGTTATTAGAGTAACAGAAAATTAAACAGTCAAATGCAAAGTCAAGTAACATAAAAACTATAAGGAGATGCTTCAAATGCGGGAAATTAGTCACTACGTTCGAGACTGTTGAAAACGGAAGAAAGATGATTTTCGAAGCAGCCTTACTCTCGGATAAGCAACATGAAGTCTGTCAAGAGGAACAGAGACCGGGAATAAAGAAAACCAAAGAGGTTCAAGGAATAACCATTAAAAGAGGTTCGGGCTGCGAAAACGAGAAACAATTTGGCTTACCAAGACAAGGAAAGATCCGTAGAGGTAGCCCAGCAGACAATACCAGTAAGATTGCTGAGGGAGAGTCGGGCAGGGAAGATGATCGCTAAAGAGAGAGCGGCACGAGTTTGAGTTGAGAAGGAGGAGTGCACGAATGTGACGAGACACAGATATTATCAGGAACAGGATGGGCCGGTGGAGAACAGCGCCCAAGTTGGCGGATCCAATTAACGGATAAATCCGATAGGTAGGGACCGCAAATTGAACGTAACAAAGATCTACTAACGCCAGAGATTAATCAGCAACGCAACAGGACCAGCGTGGTAGATACAATGAGTTTTCGTTGTAGGTCATTTAGTATCGCTGACAATTCCAAGAGACAAAAGGCAGGTCGCAAGAGGCACAACGCAATTGGAAAGATCAAAACAAAATTGTAGATTTTGTGCAAAAATTGCAAAATTGTTCACTTGTGAATCAGTGAGGATGTGTGGTCGAGTGCTTAAATTGTACACCACCAAGTGTTATTATTAGGCGATATTATTATTCTTAATTGAACTGGATATTACAATGGCATTCCAAATGGAGGGGAATACTGGAAAAATAAATGCAATTGTAAACAACGGCAAAAGTCATAATGAAATATACTGGAATTAACATCGTTATAAGAAGTGGAAAGTAAAAGTGAATAGTAAAAGTGAAATAGTGAAGGTGTTGATGTGAATGAAATTTGTATCTTAAACGCTTAGTATAATCCAGTTCGAATCCGAATTCAACAAACGAAATTCGTTAGAGTATAATATCTCTTTTCCCGCCACAAAATATTTTTTTTTCTTCAATATAAATCCAATATAAAATGACAAAAATCCAAATGACAGGAAGTAATGCCTTCCGCATCTTAACGGATCTTAGTTAAATCGGAATTCTTTTTGAAAAAAGCTTAATTATTTGATAACAATTAAATTATATTACATATTACAAATTATTTGTAGTTGTTATCATTGTTGCGATTATTTTATTATTATTACAGTTGTAGTGTTATTTTTCCTACGAAAACGATTTAAGTGTTATGCACAAATGTGTATGTTGGTCCAAACTACGTACAAAAATAAATTTTTGACATAATTCTTTTTCGTCAGCCACACAATTATCATGGCAGGCCGGAAAAGGGATATACTAATAGGTAGTTAGATTTTGGTATACTGTTAAACAATTTGAACAAAAGATAAAGTTATTTTCACGTCGATTATAGAACTCGCCGCGTTTACTGCGGCGAGAAACCAAACTCCATATAAAAAAATTAAAATCATTGATTTCAATCAAGGTTGCATGTAAAACTGGTTTTATTTTTATACAAACCAAACAAAAACATTCATTCGAAATCCGCAGCTAAAACAATTCGAATGGTTTGCGAATGGTAAAAACTGAATTATATGAAAATAAATCCATTTTTCAACGCAACCTTGATTGATGATTTTAATTTTTTTTTATATGGAGTTTTGACTCCCGCCGCATTAAATCGGGCGAGTTCTATAATCGACGTGATTTTTTTTAAATTATCGTGAAGGTCAAAGTGTCCTTTATGAAAAACCAATAATCTTAATTCTTCTAAACTCTGTTAAGTAAAATGATAATGCACACAGTGATTAAAACCTAGGTCAAAATTAATTATAATAAGCACATTAAAAACATCAATTTTATGGTATGATATCAAAGGGCCGGATGTCGAAGAGCCGAATGTCGAAAGGCCGAATGTGTCGAAGGGTCGAACGTGACGAAGGGCCGAATGTCGAAGGAACGAATACGCCGAACGGCAGAATGTCGAAGGGCCGAATTTGTCGAAGGGCCAAATGGGTCGACTATTTATTTATATTTATTTTTTTAAATTTGTTGATTTAAGGAATATTTAATTAATTTTTTATAAAATATTAATGAATTTCTTAAGAATTTAAGAATTTTACTATTTTTCATCTTTGAATATTCTATCAATAAAAAATGTTGCATTCATGGTTGTTTATATTTTGTGTTCGTTTTGTAATTATCAAATTAAAACATATTTGTACATAATAGGCACCAAAACTAAGACTAATTTTATCAATATAAATGTATTTTTTTTATTTAAATAGTACAATCTTATCACATGATAATTTATTACTAATGATGATAACGCACTTATTTCAAACTAATAAGGGAGGCGAGTGTGAGTTTGCAAGCAATCAATATTCGGCTTTCAATAATGAATCTTTATTTATTAGATAACGAGCTCATGCGGTTGAATTCTTTTAAGAAGTCGCAGTTCTTTTGTTATGTCAAGAAGTTGTATTGCTCAACTGTTGGTATGTTGCAGTACTCTTTTTCCAAGTTGTTTGATGGCAGATTCCTGGATCACGCCATCAATCCATTTAACAATTAGGTCTTTGTGTATTCCTAGAAATTTGTTTCGACAACGTTGGGTAATTAAACGATTTGATTATTTAGTACGGCCTGACAGTTGGATACCATACGTCCAAATTGGTTTATTTATCGATTCGTATATTAGGCGTTTACAGTACACACTAAGTAAGCTTAGACTGTCTTCCTATTAGCCAGTACATCTCACGTTGTTTTATTTTATTTAAAACAAATATGAGATAAATGGAATATATGTAATGGTATTACTTTTGTAGTATGTAATTATGTCGTGTATGGTGGCGCATAACAAAATTTTCCTTCACCAAAATGTATCGTGGAATTGCGACATTGTTCTTCCACCACTATAATCAATGAAACGCGAAAACTAATAGCAGAGATACCAAAGTAAACAATAAATAAAACAGAATTGAATGCTAAACAATATTTTAAACATCGCTTTTATGTAATTTTATTTATTCACCATTTTATAAGGTGGTTGTTCTCCAACTAAATATACTACCCTTTTCAAATGGCAATTATAGACGTACCTGTTCGATATATCGGGTCAGCAAATAGCACTATAGCAATATAAACGACCAAAATTAATTCGACATATTATTTCCTGATAGAATATGTATGCAAAGATGAAAAATAGTAATATACATAAATTCAGAAGAAATTGATTTATGTTTAATAAAAAAAAACTTACAAAATATTCCATAAATTTAAAAAATTATATTTCTAAAAACAAAAAAAAATCGGCCCTTCGACCCATTCGGTCCTTCGACATTCGGCCTTTTGAAATTCGGCCCTTTGTACCCATTCCAATTTTATCGTTAATTATAAGTTACGAATACAAAAATGCCTTCGCCTTCCTTGTCAACATATTTTCAGAAATCATGATACATTTTTATATTTTATCTACATAGATACTAAATTTTTATCGTACTGAATTTTTCCCCAAATTATGAAACAATAAAAAAGGATAAGCACATAACGATAATTTGTTATTTCCTAGATAACCGAATGTAAAAATCGAATTGTTCATGTGACAATAATAATTGTCTTGTTTTTCGATAAAATTTTGATTCGATTTGTTGAGCATATACGATGATTATTTATACGTTTATTAATTAGTAAATTCACCCAAATATTAATTCGTTTACGCTTTAATAAGTCTTCTGTCGTTGTTAGGTGAAATTAAAGTGACAACTACGACACCATATACTATTCGTGGGTGTAAATTAATCAGGTGCTTGCAAGTATTATATGCGAATAACCCAGCGGTATACGCATGGTCTATTAAATAACATAAATAGAAAAAAAATATGACCTTTCCACAATTATGAAAAAGGTATTTATGTCAAGTCAGCATAAATCATTAATTTCATGGTTCTGACACTTTTTTTGGATACTCTATATACCTATATATTACATGGTACAGTAAGAAAATTGTTTAATAATCAAAATATACCTATCTAACACTGGAAAAGGATTATATAAATTTTTATATTTCCCGAAACAATGACAGCTAATAAATTTTATTTACTAGAAATAAGAAACGGAATGAAATTTCTAAAAGTTTTGATTTCAATGATTTCCTCCATTTCTGTACCTTTTCTTAAAAATGATATTAAAAAAAACCAATGAGAAATGTGAAAACTTATCACACAGCGTAATTTTGTGTGGGCCCTTCGTTTCTGCAACAGACATGGAGATACTTAAAATAAATACCAACAAACACACACATACACTCAAATATCATGCTCACTCACTATATAAATGCCTTAATGGAGAACAAGGCAACAACAGCATACTGTACATACGTCTGTACCACACAATACAACAATTTAATATGAAACTTCAAAATTTTAAAGCAGATTTTTCATTAAAACCATAATAAAAAGTTTATAAAAACTCAACTATTGAACAATTTATGGTGTTACGTGCTCTGAATTTCTTTAAGAGCTTATACATGGCAAAAATCGTTTTTAAACCAGCCAAATAAAAGAAAATTCTTAATTTAGGTTTTTACGATACACTAGCAGTTCATGCAAGATTGAATTTTTACTAATAAGTTTTTATTTACTTTCAAATATTTGAGCTTTCAAATATTTTTTGAAGTTGTTTTATGGTTGCGGAATTGTGGCAATTTGGTTATAAAAAGAAATCTGTATTAATGAAGTTTAATCCTTATCTATGAATAGACAAATCTTATTATGTAAAAATGCACGAACAAAATCTAACTACATTAAAATAAGAAAACCTGTATCTACTTCCAGAACGGTAGTTTTGAGTAATAATGTGCTTCAGCAATTATGCCTCCACTCCAAATCCGCACCAAACAGTCACTCTTGGTGGAAGCATTGGCTTATCTACGATTACGTATGGCTGTTCCAAACCTCAAATCCGGCAGGTATGCTTGTTTACATAGTCCCGAGAGGGAAATGCGCTTCGTCTGAAAAGATGATTTTTCGATCAATATCGACGTCAGTATGAAGCTGGTATGGCCCACGCAGAGAACTGATATCGAAGCGGATGGTCATTCAACTGCTGTGAACCTTCACTCAGAGAAAAACTTGGGTCAAAAGAAACAAAAATCTGAGTCTATTTTGCCAAAATCAGTGATTTTCGACCAACCAAATCTCTTAGTTAAAAAAACGAACATGATCTTGAATTTAATTTTAATTTAAGAATAAAATTTTAATTTAAAATAGCCAAATCGTGGTTATTTAATTTTTAACTTAGTTAATATAACCAAAAACATATGGTTAATTTAATGGATAGAAATGGAAAATAATTGGTTAGTTATTATTATTTTACTAGTTAATTCTACCAAATTTTCTTAGTAAATGTAACAAAAATGGCGGAAATGTTGCAAACGTTTTAGGTTGAACACATTACATCAAGGTGGGGTTACCAAACCAACACGTTGAAAGTTTGATTTCGAACTAATGAAACATTGAATTCGTTACCCCTGAGATATACTCGACGCGACCGACGTGACTAACAAAAAATAAAAAGTTGAAATATATGAGTTTGTACCAAAGCGATTATACTCGACGCGACTCAGAAGTAACAAAAAAAAGTTGATTCAACTTTAACTTTTTGTTGTTGTACAATTAAAAGTGACATCTTACGGCAATTTTTTAATAAACATTCTACTACAATTTTTTTCAATTCATGTCATTTTTGCTTGTCAAAAAAGAACATTCCATTACCCAAATTCAAATTAAAAAACAGTTTTGAAGAAAAATTAATAGAGATATTAATTTTTCTTCAAAACTGTTTTATAAAATAGTATAAAAAAAACACTATTTTATTTGATAAATCCTCAAGGGGTTATAAAAATATACAAAAGAAACTTGAGGTTTGGAAGAAAATAGGAGAGGAACTCGAGAAACAGGTAAAATTATAAATTTGAGGTTATGCCATAATTGATAATAATACATTTTCTTTGACTACAATTATATTATAGATCAAACCTGTATCCAAAGATGGAAAACCCTAAGAGACAGATTTTGTCGGGAATTAAAGGCCAAAAATCAGCCTTAAGGAAGTTCCGCAAATTTAAAATAAAATTGGGAATATCTTGAACAAATGTTGTTACTAACCAACTTTATAAAAAATAGAAAGTAAGTTTAAGTTTTATTCATAAACACACTTTGCATTTATACATTATATTGTTTTTTTTAGTCCAGTTACCAACTTCAGCGAACGTCAAACTGACTCACTAGTCGATTTTGATAATTCAACTGCCACATCTGAAAAAAAACTTATCAAGAAGATGATATTGAAACGTCTATAAAGGCGAGATTACTAATTTATTAAAGAACGAAAATGTTCCCGAGCCAACCGGGCGATGAGGCGTTTAAAAGAATTCGCAGTTTGTATGACGGACTGACAGTACGTACCTTCAAAGGGAGAGGCAATCCAAACCATAACGATATTCTTATGTGAACTACAAATCAGAGATTTGGAAAATAATTAGTAATTGTGGTAATTTCCCCGAATCAAGATTTTACCAAAAATACTTTTCGATAAAATGCCTTACATATAAATTAGTTTATTTAGAGTTGTTATAGGGTAAACCTTTATTATATTTACCGCCGTCGCTTTGGCTTCCGTACGCGCCTATATCCACCTTTGTAAATGTATAACGTGCATCACACACCGCCAGCATTACCACGCTATTAAATTTTTTATAATTAAAAAATTTAGAACCACCGTGTGGGGGACACTGAAGGGGGTATATGTTTGCCATCAATGGCCCCAACACAGTTTGCCAAATTCCACTTCTGGTAAAATTCGTTAGAAATTGTGCGGTAATCTTCTTCGTTTGGCTCATTCACATTGAGGGGCGATAAAATTTCACAAATTATCTCGCAAGTTTCAAGTATGACACTCGAGCTGTTGACCTACCTATTTTAAAGCTTCACCCAAGGAATTGATGTGATGCGGCCTGAGATAGGTATCTAAAAATAAACGTGCAAGTATGTAGATAAACATAAAATCGAAAGTAGACCAATAATACTCATGATAGGGTAATAACTAAACGATCTTCACAACTAATGGTGTGTTTAGTATTGCGCTTAATTAAGGCGCTTTTCAAAATGGAGAGCAGAAAATGAAAAATTGGTCCTGTCATTCTAGTGCGCTTAAAGAATTCTTCTTCATTTTTTTTAATGTTTTTAAACGCCACCTCATTAAAGCTTATTTGCGTTATCAGGCCTTCTGAAATACCGACGGTTTCTTTTGCGGATTTTATAATTTTTTTTTTTAGATAATTGGTGAGCTAATAAGCAAGCCAATAATCCGGCCTTAATCAATTTTAATTTTCTTATTTTTTTTTATTCATTATACGATTTTCATGATTAATGATAATAGGAATACTACTAAAATGAGCTTACGTCAAAATGTATGTCAACAACGCGATTCGAAATTATTGACTTTAACCTCAACAGTCAGCCTTAAGTTCTTAAGTTGCGCTCCATTTTGGACCACTTAGGAGAGCGATACGACCACCAAAATTTTAGAGGTCAGTTGTTTATTTGTGACGAGAAGCCTATACAATTTTGGTGATTGTAGCACTAACCGAAGTGGTGCAATCAGCGTTTAACTTAAAAACTTAAGGCTGACTGGTTGAGGCATTTGTCTTGCGTGTAAAAGTAAAACTTTTTTGAGATAAAGCAACGTCTGAATAAGCTATGATGCTAGAGTATATCTCTAGCATTATATTAGAAAATTCGGTCGTCTCATCAGACTGCAGTGATCAAACTACAAAAATAATGAAAATACTTTGAAGTTACATACAAAGTATAATCACAATGCTTTAGAGAATTTTATTGATTCGCTAGAATTTAAGTATTAGTTTATATGACAAAACTTATAGGTCAAAATAACTACTTAATTAAGATAAACCAAAATACTTGGTTAGTTATAACAAGAATATTGTTCACCTAACAATTTTTTTTTTGATTAAATTAAACAAAACTCCTGGTAACTCAAATTCACTTTTTGTAGTAACCAAGCAAGAAAATACCAAGTTTCTAAATTAAACAAGAGATTTGGTTTATCTAGTATTTAGTAGTAATCTTTTTTCTGAGTGTTGTAGGCGTATAATCCGAAGTCCTTGGGCAATATTCTCTTCAGGCTGGTGCGACTAATGGCCAGTTGCTGCGATCGGCCGGCGACGAGTTGAGGTCAATGTATTCTATCCTACACTATAGATCACAGCCACAATATTCTCGGGCGTGCGCATTTGAATACCAATGATCAGTCGCGATGTGTAGTAATTTTTGGAAAATAATTTAGGAGATTTTTAATGAAAATTTGAGGAAGGGTTTTCGAGCACCAAGGATCAATTGTGATTAGCCCCAGGGACGAGGGCCCTCCTGTAATGTTGTGCGATATTGTGTGCAACATCACGTTTTGCAGTATTGCGCCATATGTTTTCTGTTAATCATATGACTGAGGGTTGTATTGTCTTGGAAGATTTTGGAAATTGTTTTTATAGAGTGCAAAGAATCATTGCGATGAATTCTAATTACGAGAAAATTCAATTATTGGGTATTTGAGTGCATCTCTTTTATTTTCTTTTAAGAATTAAAAAATGTATGAAACTATTTTTTAAAATAATCTTTGTCTGTATGTGTGTGACGCTCTCTACAGCCCAGACGGAGTGACTAATCGCAGTGAAATTTTATGCTTAACCTTTTCCATAAATTTAGAGATCTTTACGAAATTTATTGGAAATTAATGTATCGCAAGTCGTAGCTATCATATAAGCTCTGTGAATTATTGCACTGATGTTGTAAAGTTTAGACCTTGTTTACATTTTTGTTGGACTTAACGATTTTTCTGAGAGGAAATTTCGAGTGTCAGCAGTTTGATTAATTGAATTTTGAATAGAACTAGCCCATTGCTTATCGAAATGAATAATTATTTTATTACTTTCGTAATAAGAAAAGTTTCGATCGGGAGATGCCGGGTTTGAATTCCGATATAGGGACAGGATGCAAAAGTGGTTTTTCATCTAAATATTATGATCTGTGATGAAAATGAACACAAATATGACTCAAACTCACGGGCCGGTCCATCTTTCATGCCAGTACTATAGACTGGCATAGAGCTATGCGGAAAACGGCGACAAGTAAAGTCCGGAAAAGCGAAAGTGTTGGAAGTGCGTAGGCCCCAGCTGCCAAGCTTAGCGGCCATGAATCTTGGCATAACAAATGGAATCAAACAACTCCAGAAATTCAACAAAACACAGTGACACCAGAACCTGGGCAATTAATTATTAAGCAAATAACGAATGCAGACGATCAAGAAGTACAGCAAAGTACAATAAATCGAGATAATTCACAATTTGCAATTGTAAATCCAATAAGTATATTTACTCAACAAATGGTAAACGTTAAGAAAATTAGAAAATTTTACTGCAATAGCATAAGGAACTCTTGCTTCCAAATGAGAGTGACAAGAAGAGGAATAGGATAGAAGAAACTATTAACTATTTTATCCCCCTGGCCAAATATGTAATTTATTTAATTATTTTCTAGTCAAATAAAAATTAGACATTTTAAATTAGATTTAAGACCATTTTTATTAAAGACAAATCTTTAAAACTACAAAATTTCTGCTGATACAAAATATTCTTTCTACAAAATACCACTACCTGTACAATGAAACTAACAACCGTAACTCCGTTATATGTAGACGAGGAGTAGCACCAGATAATTTTGAAAACTAGTTTTTAAGTAGTGCATACAAACTATTAAGTTCTATTTTTGGTATAGTTTTCGGCTATTGAACCAGGTTATACGTGCATGATTTTTTGTTCGTTATAGTTTTGAATACCTATATTGCCTTTTATTGATCCAGCACAGTGATTTAAATAACATTTTAGGAAGGGCCTCCAAGCGCTCGCGATCCGGACTAAAACGGTGAGTGATTCTGTTTCAACTTTTTTTTATATACGTTATATATAGTTTTCCTTTTGATAATTGTCTGATATGCGTATTCGAACTATTTTTATTATAACCAGCATGTCAACAGTTTAGCCCAAGGAAACAAAATGTTTATTTGCTAAAGCTTAGTGTTAAATTAAATTTATTTAAATACATATTTGCGTTTCTTTTGTGCATTGCTGTGAACCCATAAAATAATGTCACGTTTCTAATTTTGTTGGGGGATTTCGAAATGAGAGCGAGCCTTTGATGCGTTTGCATAAATAATTTATTTTTTTTTGGTTGTATTCGGACCCCCCCCAAACTACCGTGCTAATCTTTCAGGTCCAAATTTATAAGGGAAGTTCCCTCCTTTATCCAAAAAGGAACACATGTTACAAAAATCAATACAAAAATAATTTTGTGGGTTTACCGCAATGCTTGCTTGTAAGCCACATTTTTTGATTTACCTCCCAGAGCTAAAACAAACAAATTTTTTGAAGTCCCTATTCTTGAGAATGCCATATACAACAGGTCATGAAAGAAGCAAGGACTTCCCAAATTCACGCCTGCAAACTTAAGGGATTGTCCGTAAGCTTTGTTGATAGTTATGGCAAATGAAATTCTAACTAGGAACTGGATGAGTCTGAACCTGAATGTCAGGTCGGATGGTATCAACGGTATGTGAGGTATGAATACGTCCTCTCTTTTTACAATCACTGTCGATAAAGTGGCTTCGATGACATTTGTGAAAAGGCTTTTAGACACAGAATGGTGTTCCATTGCATAATTTAGGCTGGTCCAGATTTCACAGAAGCATTATTGATGATCCTTTCTTCAATTTCAAGATAGGACAAGGCATTCCAGCATGTAATAATTACGGATAATATACAACAAATGTTGATACATTAAAAATATTTCTTAACACTTCCACGGTTTTTCTTGGTTACTAAAACGTATGCGTTCAAAAGTTTGGAGCAATCGCTCGAGTTCATCAAAAGTTTTCATATCCCTTTTTCAACCAAAAAAAAAATGGACCAATTTAAGTCCAAACCACACAAATGTGTGAATAAAAACTCATAGTATGTAATGGCGTTTTGATAAAAAATTTCGCTTGATGAACTACAACCAACACAATTGTGAGTACAGTTATAGTGTTTTTTCGGACGAAAATAAGTTTAAAGGAAAACACAAATGTGTAAGTTTGTTGAAAACAGATACAAAAATAAATTTTTGACACGGTACTTTTGCCGTACCCACACAATTGTGTTACCGGGCAGGAATGGGATATACTGTAAATTCCTGACAGGTGAGCATGGAGAAGGGCTAACATTTTTTGATCACTAAACCCCCAATGTCTTTTACTCGGCTGTTAAAAAGTTTTCGTTCAAAATTTCAGAAAAATCGCTAGAGTTCATCAAAAGTTGTCATATATTGTAAATTTTTCCTTACAGGTGAGCATGGAGAAGAGATAACATTTTTTGATCACTAACCTCCCAATGTTTGTTCTCGGCTACTAGAACGTATTCGTTCAAAATTTGGTTGCAATCGCTCGAGTGGATCAAAAGTTTTCATGTATTGTAAATTCCTGCTTACAGGTGAGCGTGGAGAAGGGCTAATATTTTTTTATCACTAACCTCCCAATGTTTTTTCTCGGCTACTAAAACGTATTCGTTCAAAATTTTGAAGCAATCGCTCGAGTTCGTCAAACGTTGTCATTGATATTGTAAATTCCTCCTTACAGGTGAGCATGGACAACGGGTAACATTTTCTGATCACTAAACCCCCTATGTTTTTTTCTGGGTCGGCGGTTGAACGTCGTAGAGGAAAGACGTGTTTTTTGTCTCTCCTCTAAATAAATAAAAATAAAAATTTAAATGTGTTTTAATTATTTAATTAATTAAATAATATGTGTTCATAGATAAATAATAATAATAATAATAAAATTTTGTGTAATTTAATAAGTCAAGTGTAAAGTTATACGTATTGTTCAGTTGAATTAATTTGTGTATGGTGCGCTTGCAATGGTGTAGGATATGTACATAACAATTTTCGTTTATATGTATGTATTTTGATACCGTTGCTTGAATGCATCTTATACATTTTATATGTAATACTTCAATATGTAGGATTTTTTTTATTCGAAAGGATGCATAAGATAAGTGTTTTTTTTAATTTTTTTGTTTTTTATTGTTTTAACACATATTTTAAAACATTAATGCATATTTTTACTAATAAATTTTAAGTATATAGCTAACCATAATATATTTTTGCTGTACATATTTTATAACTCAAAGGCGTAGAGGATTAGTATTCTCATCTAGTAGGTTATTCGAGTATTTGTTTTGTTTTATCACACTCGCTAACAATTTTTGTTGTTGCTTTTGCTCGACGATTATTTTTCGTTTTCTCTGCTTTTGGCAATTTTGAATCCTATCGTTTGTTTTGTAAACTTCATTTTGTATTACATAATTATGATATAGCTATGTATTTATTATATATTTGATTTTGTGTCTGTATGTGCGGAATTGCGGATGTTTTGCTGTATGAAGAGACACAAAATAACCACGATCGAGTTATAGAGTTTGTTGTAGTTTTCCTACCAAATTCGCTATTCATTTACAGTGAAAATCCCGAGAGCCGGAAATCACTTATCGCGAAAACTCTCCAAAGACGGATAAAAAATCTAATAATATCCCCGTCAAATTAATTTCGAAGTTATTTTAACCTTTAAGGCGAAAAATCCTGAGACGCGGACGTAAATTCGCTGCCTAGTACAAATTTTTATTTTTGAAACCCTAAGAAACGCAAATTGCATAATTTAAGGGGCAATTAGCAACTTGTACATACAAATATCAAATGTCAAAAATACATTTTGACTAACGATAAAATCTTAATTATGTACATATTCGTTCATAGTTGCACATAAATATTGCTATAAATTATACATAATTTGTATATGTACATATTATGTACTCGTACCTATTAATAATGTGGTAATTTTAATTATTTTTAGAATAAAGTGCGAACATAAAAAAGACGAGAGACGCTACATATTTATTTTAAATGTGATAAAATACTAATAAATGAATTTTTTGAAATAAAGTTTGTGGGTATTTTTCTTTTGAAAAACATAAAATTTGTTTTTAAAAAAAAAAAAAAAAAAAAGTTGCGAAACACGGAAAACTCCTGAAAGCCGGAAAAATCATTGGTCCCGTCAGATACCGGCTTAGAGGATTTTCACTGTACATATACATATTATATTTATTTTGATTTTTTCAATTATTTCAATAATTTTTGTGTTTTCGCCTATTTTGTGAATGTGTAAAAATATGTACAGATTTAATTTAAAAGTAGATTTTGCATTGGGTTTTTGTGTGATCAATATACACAGTGGCGGCGAGGATATTGTGGAACTGTTTTGCAATAACTTTTCTTTGATATTAGAGTACTTTGAATGGGCTTCGTTCATTATGAGTAATAGGTCGGTGTCTACGGTTTGTGTTGGTTGTTCATTGAACATTATGTTTCTCAACTTACAGGAGGTTGTATTCATATAATATGCTCTATTGTTATCTATATTTCCAAGGTATTTTTGGCTATTTTAAATTGTTTTGTTTAGAATTTAATACCTAGTTATCAATTGTTAATTATGTATGCAAATTTTTAGATTTACATAGAACCTTCTCTGTATTTTTGATTTGTATGTCCAAATTATTCTCTTTGCTGAATATTATAGATGTTTCTATTGAAGATTGCCGTCAATTTCTCGAGAGCGGAATCATTTTTGATATTTTAGGATGATCGGTCGTATGCTAAAATTTTTGAGCTATAGGATTACACGGTACGTGTGTGATTTATCATAGATTAACCACGGCTTTGTAAAGCATGAATTTTGTTGATTGGTGATGTTGGTGGGGGATCACTTGGGGCATAGTAGAGGTTTCACAGAGAGAGGATTCAAGCCGTTTATTGGGATCGTTTCGGAAATAACTTGTGTTGCAGTTGGTTTGTTTCTTTATTCTAAAAGAACGAGTATCTAGTACACCTGGATAAACATAACACATTATTCTTGGTACATTTTACTATGATTATTCATAAAAATGTTACCTTCCACAGTTTAATTTGGAGATTAGCTAATTTTAAGTAATATTCCATCATCGAAGTATTCACCGTTTGAGTAATAAATTAATATATTTATTATATTTTTATTTGATTAGCAATTTAGAGTTATCTCCGAGGTTTATCAGGTGTATATTTTTAATTTTAATAAGTTATAATAAAGATTTTTGATTACAGAAGATCTTTGAAATAGTAGTACTTTCTAATTAAAAATAAAATTTTAATTCAAAAGTCAGAACAGCAGATAAGATTAGAATAATCTTCATTCAATAGTCATTGGATTTACTAACGAATTTTATTTATTAGCGGATATATGATTTTTTCAAATTATAGATACATAGCTTGGAAGCTACAAAGTAAATTTGAAATGCAGTTAAATATTGCTGTACTTAGATAGTTTTTTTTGGGGATATGGCATTAATTTAATTAAATTATTTTGTAGGTTGTTCGGGAGGGAGACTGTGAATTAGTAAAGGTTTTGGTTAGCTTTTTATAGGTTATAGGACTTATGATTTATATTTTATTTAATACCTTTGTAAATTTATTGATATATACAATAGTTGACGACCATAGCTTGTTTCGAATGCCTTATTTTAATATTTACTAACTCATTTATTTTATAAACCAAGCGTTGAAATATCGACTGGGTTATTTGGTTATCAAGGATCCTACAGTTGTGCTAGCTACTTATTATTAATTCTGTCATCTTACAGATTCTAAAATTGAGCCAAACATCCATTATTGATGTATGTCCCTACAGATTCCGGATTAGCTGTTTTTGGAGCCAGATTTGGGTTGGTCATTGTTTTTTATTATTTTGATAAATTTAAATATTTGTACTAACTTAGCTTAGCGATGGTAAGGACAAGCGACAAATCAACAAATTCACAAAGACTCTATCCGTTTAAGATAGAAAAGTTGTGCGTTCCTTTCCTGCTTTGATATTACAATATTTGGTGATTTCTGGATGCGATTTATTTTATTTTGATTTAACTTATTGTAAGAGAACCAAATTAATTTAGTTAATACTAATCATTACATTACATTAATTTTATTTAATTATATCGTACGGTTCTAAATAATTAATCTTTAAGTCATAATAATGACGTTTTATTTCAGGAAGTTTACCATTAAGAGAGCAACTTAATTAATTATAAATCTCTTTTAGGATGCTGATTGCTGAATATTTATTGCAAAAAAAAAATCAAAAATAATTGTGCTGTCTTGTACTAACCGCCTTACATTATATTTTTAACTAACAATTTACTAACTATTGACTACTTAGGTGTCTGTAACCGGGTCGATTCGGTCATATTTAACATACCTATCCTATCCTTCTGTCTTGTCAAATGTAAAAAGGTGTATGGCGGGCCCGACGTCATCCGGGAGTCTCGCTAAATTGCCTGGTCATTGCAATCACTAAACGCCCTATGTTTTTTTCTCTGCTGTTAAAAATCGCTTGAGTTGATCAACAGTTTTTGTTCATCAAGAATTGTAAAACAAAGTTAATTCCTCTTTGTAATAAACAATTGAAATGCAAGAATCTGTTTCAAGATATACAAAAGCGCGTTAAAATTGATACACATCACAATTTGATGCATTTACCTTAAAATCTAATTTGGGTTTTGATTTTGGACAAAATTGCAATAATGAATGTCAAACATTTAGAAATCGTTTTACAAAACATTCCTAACTTGTTTCACCGTTTTTAAATGGGACACAAAAAAATCAATCTTCGAATTTATTTATTAAAACAAAAGTTATAACACATATAAATTTTCCAATTTAACTTGAACTCTCGGCAAACAACACTACACAACTTGAACCTAACAAAAAAAAAACAGAAAAATTCGCAATAAATAACTTGGAGATGTTCGTCGCCGAAAATTTAAATTCCCTCAAGAAATTGGATATCTAAAAGCAAAGATTTGAACAAAAATACAAACAAAAATAAAAATGTTTGATATTGAACCAAAAGAACGAGACATTGGAAAATACCAAAATGATTTTTTTTTTGTATTTGTTCATCGTACTTTTCGTAATGGAAAATTGATACAATATATCCATAGATTCAATTTAGCAGCAAGTAAAGTAGCATACACAAATAATAAATATCACCTATTGCAATTTCAATTTGTATGTAAAGATTTTTTTTTTGTTTTTGTTATCGAATTTCCCAGAGACGAGATACGAGAGTATTACGAATATAGTTTTGAAAACTGTACAAAATACTTTATGTTGTATGAGTAGTTAAACTTTTAGAACTGCAGTGTCCCTCGACATAGTAAATTCGATTTTTGGGAATTTTAAATTATATAAGCTTAAATTTCCATAATGTAATTGTTGATATAGCTTAAAGTTGTATTGGTTATTTAATTTATTCTGTTTACACAGCTATAGGTACATATTTTTAGTATACGTGTCTCCGCGTATGTGAATCGAAATCAGTTTCCAACCTGTGCACAATTAACTTCTTATCGTTACGATTACGATAAATAAATAAACGAACATCTACCCCACCCCATTGCCACCCCCCAAAAAAAATCCAAAACATTAATGTATTGCACGGTGTAGATCTGTAGAAATTCTTAGATAAAACACATGTTACCATACCACCACCGCACATTGAAAAATGTGTTCTCTTATAAATCAAATTATTTGTAAAGCTCTAACAATACCAGAATAATAATTAACCAAATTGTGTATATGTATGTGTGAATGTGCGGGTGTTATATTATTATTGTATTATTTTATTTAAGATAAAAGCAGTTTATGGGTAGGTATATGTGTATGTATGGTTGTGTGCTTTCACATTCTTTCGCTGCTCTGGAAATAAAATTAAAAGAATATCGGAATTAATTTCTCTTTTATTTTGTATATAGCAACTGTAAAACTTTTGTGCTTTTCTTTTGGCCAATTTCATTGTAAATGGTGGTCTGGCATTGGAATGCTTTACAACATTCAACCAAACAGACACACAAACACACATACAAATACATAGTACAAAATTACAAATGCTTTTATTGTTCTTCGTCGGTTTTTATTTATTTGCTTATTTAACTTAAGTAAATGTAAATAAATAATTAATGTGGAGCAAAATAAAAGAAAAACTAAAATAAAATTAGCTAATAATGGTTTGGAAATTTGTTATGTTAGTTTAAGGCAAACATGGAAAGAGTTCCAAATTACTGTGAATGGAAATTAATAAAATTCTAGTACATGTTACTCTATCTACTCTGTTGTGACAAATCTGTGTTTGTGGTTTTTCGTTTAATTGAATTGATTAGAATTGGGTGGAACACACCACATCAACATGCGAATGCACACATTAATAATTATTGAATATACATTTCCACCCCAAACCTCTTAATTGTTATCGTTCCGTTTTATAAGATATTCGTGTGCTATTATATAACAATTAATTAAATCCACACAAAAAATATAATTATTGCACGAAATTATGAATTTAGGTTTCCGTATATGTATGTTTTAAAATCATTATTGTACACCATTTTGTGTGCGCCTTAAAATCATTTAATAGACATTAAAAGTGGGTACTCGTAAAAGTAACGTGAACGAAAAAAAAAATCATTTTGTTACGACGAAGAAACAGCACCAGAACAAAATTAATTAGGTTAATTAAAATTAAATATAAAATACACTACGCGACATTTCTTATATGTATATAAATTAATGTTGTCTAGTGCTCTAGTATAAAAGTTTTGCTTCGTATATCGAAACATAATGAAATTTTTGTTTATGTGGTACTGTAATATAGAACCAGAACGTGGAGCTTTAGCTAAATAATTAAAAGTAACAAAATGTTGTTTTATAATATTTTGTTAAAATTTTTGTATGACTATATAATGTAAAGATTATGTAGTGAAGTGATTCAATTTAAAATTGTTACACTTTCTCGAAATACGAGTGCATACACTTTTTAAAAAATCTATATTTATTCCAAAATGTTTGTTAACAAAATTTAGTTCAATAAAGACAATATTTTATTATGCACAACTTATATTTCACTTTAACCCTTGGCTATTATTTTACATCAGCTCGTTATTTGCTCCAATGAAATTCGATCCGTTGAAGTCATTGAAGTTGGCCCGAAAAATAATCCCGAATGTTTTGGTAAGTTTCCTCGCTAAAGTGTAGTCAACCCGAAAAAAATGTAAATATTGAAAAAGTGTAGTCTCATCCCGAAAACAAAAAGTGTAGTCTCATCCCGAAAGTGTAGATACATTCTTCATAAAAAATTGCTTTTATTTTATTACCATATTAGTCTGAATTTTTGATAATATGACTTATTAATCCAAATGAAAACACAATAGCTACGAAACGTACACTATAAATGAAAGTGAAAATCTTAATAGCTCTAAACGACCGATCGCAAGGGATAATTACATAAAGTTATACATAGAAAAACATGATCTAAAATTTTCTACAGTCGATACTAGAGATAAATATGTGTAGTGGTAGTGGCGTATACGGCCACATAGGCCTTGATCATAACTAGTAGCCCTGGGCAACACAGGCGCATATCATGACGAAAAAATATAAATTTATAAAAATTTGTTAATTGTATTAGGACACAATCTTAAATTTTCTAGATCCGATACTAGAGATAAATATGTGTAGTGGCGTATACGGCCACATAGGTCTTGATCATAACTAGTAGCCCTGGGTAACACAGGCGCATATCATGACGAAAAAATATAAATTTATAAAAATTTGTTAATTGTATTAGGACACAATCTTAAATTTTCTAGAGCCGATACTAGAGATAAATATGTGTAGTGGCGTATACGGCCACATAGGTCTTGATCATAACTAGTAACCCTGGGCAACACAGGCGCATATCATGACGAAAAAATATAAATTTATAAAAATTTGTTAATTGTATTAGGACACAATCTTAAATTTTCTAGAGCCGATACTAGAGATAAATATGTGTAGTGGCGTATACGGCCACATAGGTCTTGATCATAACTAGTAACCCTGGGCAACACAGGCGCATATCATGACGAAAAAATATAATCTTATAAAAATTGGTTAATTGTATGAGGACACAATCTTAAATTTTCTAGAGCCGATACTAGCGATAAATATGTGTAGTGGCGTATACGGCCACATAGGCCTTGGTCATAACTAGCATCCCTAGGCAACACAGGCGCATATCATGACGACAAAATATAAATTTATAAAAATTTGTTATTTGTATTAGGACACAATCTTAAATTTTCTAGAGCCGATACCAGAGATAAATATATGTAGTGGTGTATACGGCCACATAGGTCTTGATCATTACTAGTAGCCCTGGGAAACACAGGCGCATATCATGACGAAAAAATATAAATTTAGTTTTTCTGTTGAGAACCGCAGAGTAACACGATCCCAATCAAAAACTCAACGGAAAAATGACACAATAATATAAACGGCCTCTTCTTCTGATATCCTGATACCATCTGTATTGAAGTCCACCGACTTGCTACCTCAAACATCTATATCAACACCTCCACTAGCGATAACCACAGTAACAACATTTGTATCGCCAACAGAATCATCGCACTTAAAGCTTATACCATTAGTAATCACAACTGCAGCTTCACTAAACTCACATCTTACACATGAACAGCCATATCAGTCAGCATTTGATGAAATAAAAGCAGTAGAATCCCGACGCTTACTCTGCGTCAGTAGAACTGAAAGTTCTGTGGCGAAAGAAAAATTCGAAAACTTTCTAAAAATTAAAATGAAACTGGATAACGCAGTGTGTATCAAAATTTTTCGCAACCAGGAAAACAGTTATATGTATGACTATACATCATTCCGTGTCAGCTTGCCAGCAAATCAATTTTTGACTATTCAACGTTGTGGCCTTCTGGACTACTGGTGAAAGAATTCGAATGGAAACGACGTCGCCATAATTTTCGACTTGGGAGCCCAATCAACAACCATCCTGGAAATGAACTTAAGTTTCCAAATAATCAATCGGATTTTCGCAATTTAATAAACAACAACCAAATAACCTAAAAACCTCCAAAGCAAGCAACTCAGCCTGTAACTTCAATGGAGATTTTAATATACGTACTATGGATGAGGTTGATGATGTCAATGCTGAATTGATGAATTTTTCACGCTATGAAAACCTCGTCAAGAGAGCGAGAGTTAAAACCATCAAAATGAGAGATTCCGTGTGCGATTCAAATTGAGGCTTATTTTATTTTTCTTCTTCTGAAAACTATTCAAGGACTCCAAGAGTGACTAATAAGTGCACATGTAAACACTGCGAAACTCAAACTGATATTGACATCAAATCTGCTACTTACAACAAATCAATCATCTCCTCATTTAAATTTAAGCTTATGTTAACAAGAAGCATAAGTAACAACCACCATGCAGATTATATAAACGGATATGAGTTTGCTAAGGATATCCCATCTCAAAAATTCCTGCATGCTGAACCACAGATTTCAACCTGGCTAAATGGCAAACACTTAATAAAATCGTCTATTTTTATTTGTGTTGCTTTTGAAGAAAAATTGGAAAATTGCATTGTTAAAAAATATCTATCCCGAAATGGACTTATACTACATAACTTCTACATTAAATCAGTTAGTGAAGTTATAAAAGTTAGTAAAATTCGAGGTGACTACGTTATTGTGGTTACTCATCAATCAAAAACTGATTGCAGTGATCTAATCTACGCTTTAGAAACTTTAACCTCCTACTTTACTTGCAACAGCGAAAAAATGAGCCTTTTATAATTACCTTGGATGTTAGCCACCATGTCAACAAGCTTTTGTCAGTGTTGGATTATGTTACAAATACACCATTTAACATCAAATGGATTTTAAATATTCCTTTCAATATGTCACTTCAATATGAGAGAATGTTATCTTCCCGTTGGATTACAGGTGACACCTCGAAGTTCTCATATGGAAACAGTACGGATTTTCCATCTACATCTCCGACTTCTCACAAGGTATTGTCTGCAGAGTCCAGCTATAAAAATTCGATCATGGAAATAATGTTTTACATGAAACACTCAAACAGCCTAATAAAGAGCCTCTTAAGAATCACTACAATAAGAATATAAATCTACTTCCTTTCTCTGCTTCTTCCTTAAAACAATTAAACATATTTGTATTTGACAACGCTACCAAACAATCTCTTGAAGAACCGACCAACAATCTGGTGCAACTGTGTGAAGACACAAACACATTTATTAGCCCTAACAGATATATTTTTTGTTCATCGGGTACGGTAATTATGTTAGGTCATCAGACTTACAACTCGTTAAACAATATCTACCTTAAAACAAACATAAAGATGCCGGACATTACAAATATTCAAGGTGTACCTGGATGTGGTAAATCAACCTGGATTATAAACAACCATAATCTGGGCACTGATCTTGTTCTATGTCCTACAAAAGAAGGACTTGCTGATATTAAATTAAAGGTAACATCTCGTTGCGGGCACGAAAACATTGTTTTTAATAACATCAAATCAAGCAACAAAACGATTTCCTCGCATCTAATAAATTGTAACCGGACCTACGATACAGTTTTTATCCATGAGTACATGATGGTGCATGCTGGATATATAGGACTTGTAGTTATCAAAACTAACTGTTCTAAATTATATCTTCTGGGTGATAAAAACAAAATACCATATATTGACAGATTACATCATGTCAATATGCAATTTTCCGATGCAAGTGCTTTCGTAACATAGACTGAAAACTTGAATGTAACGTATAGATGTCCAGCTGATGTTACTTCTGCTCTCAAAGAATACTACCCTAACATCACTAGTATGAACACAGTTGAAACTTCTACCGAGTTTATAAACCTGCCACCAACGTTAGCGTTATTACCTGTGTTAGAGAACGCTTTCTATCTAACTTTTACCAGAGCTGATAAACAATTAATCTCCACAAGAGAGTTATTATTGAGTTAGTATTATGCAACAGCTTTAAATCTACAATTGCACGTCATATATCAATAAACCAGCATGGGTTTATGCCTGGCCGATCCACATCGACTAATCTGGTTGAATTAACCAGTAATCTAATTTACGAAATAGAAAAGCACCGTCAAGTTGATGTAGCGTACACGGATTTCAGTAAAGCATTTGATTCTATCTGTCATCATAAAGCACTCCAGAGTTTATTCGATTTTGGGTTTTCTCTCGATTACATAAATTGGTTTAAGTCATATCTATCAAACCAACCGGATACAATTAACAAATTTTCATAAATTTATATTTTTTCGTCATGATATGCGCCTATGTTGCCCAGGGCTACTAGTTATGACCAAAGCCTATGTGGCCGTATACGCCACTACACATACTTATCTCTAGTATCGGCTCTAGAAAATTTAAGATTGTGTCCTAATACAATTAACAAATTTTTATAAATTTACAATTTTTCGTCATGATATGTGCCTATGTTGCCCAGGGTTACTAGGTATGACCAAGGCCTATATGGCGGTATACGCCACTACACATATTTATCTCTAGTATCGGCTCTAGAAAATTTAAGATTGTGTCCTAATACAATTAACAAATTTTTATAAATTTATATTTTTTCGTCATGATATGCGCCTGTGTTGCCCAGGGCTACTAGTTATGATCAAGACCTATGTGGCCGTATACGCCACTACACATATTTATCTCTAGTATCGGATCTAGAAAATTTAAGATTGTGTCCTAATACAATTAACAAATTTTTATAAATTTATATTTTTTCGTCATGATATGCGCCTGTGTTGCCCAGGGCTACTAGTTATGATCAAGACCTATGTCGCCGTGTACGCCACTACACATATTTATCTCTAGTATCGGCTCTAGAAAATTTAAGATTGTGTCCTAATACAAATAACAAATGTTTATAAATTTACAATTTTTCGTCATGATATGCGCCTGTGTTGCCCAGGGTTACTAAGTATGACCAAGGCCTATATGGCGGTATACGCCACTACACATATTTATCTCTAGTATCGGCTCTAGAAAATTTAAGATTGTGTCCTAATACAATTAACAAATTTTTATAAATTTATATTTTTTCGTCATGATATGCGCCTGTGTTGCCCAGGGTTACTAGTTATGATCAAGACCTATGTGGCCGTATACGCCACTACACATATTTATCTCTAGTATCGGATCTAGAAAATTTAAGATTGTGTCCTAATACAATTAACAAATTTTTATAAATTTATATTTTTTCGTCATGATATGCGCCTGTGTTGCCCAGGGCTACTAGTTATGACCAAGGCCTATGTGGCCGTATACTCCACTACACATATTTATCTCTAGTATCGGATCTAGAAAATTTAAGATTGTGTCCTAATACAATTAACAAATTTTTATAAATTTATATTTTTTCGTCATGATATGCGCCTGTGTTGCCCAGGGATACTAGTTATGATCAAGGCCTATGTGGCCGTATACGCCACTACCACTACACATATTTATCTCTAGTATCGACTGTATAAAATTTTAGATCATGTTTTTCTATGTATAACTTTATGTAATTATCCCTTGCGATCGGTCGTTTAGAGCTATTAAGATTTTCACTTTCATTTATAGTGTACGTTTCGTAGCTATTGTGTTTTCATTTGGATTAATAAGTCATATTATCAAAAATTCAGACTAATATGGTAATAAAATAAAAGCAATTTTTTATGAAGAATGTATCTACACTTTCGGGATGAGACTACACTTTTTGTTTTCGGGATGAGACTACACTTTTTCAATATTTACATTTTTTTCGGGTTGACTACACTTTAGCGAGGAAACTTACCAAAAAATTCGGGATGATTTTTCGGGCCAACTTCAATGACTTGATCCGTTGTCACACCAAATGTTATTTGGAATTCCTCGACGTGCCACAAATCTTTTTAACGCCGCTAGAAAGGCTTCTGTGTTAAGACTGCTCACCATTTCGAGATGCACAGCCTTTACTGCGAGACAAACAAACACAGCAACGTAAGCTTTAGTTAGGGGGGCGTTTCTATGTTGCATAGTTTTAATGTATATAGGGCCCAAGTAGTCATCACCTGTGTTTAGGAAAGGCCTTATTACACCTTTCCGATGGTATTTCAGCCATTTTTAGTTGCCCTTGCGTGCTACGATATCTAATGCAGGTGACACTTTGTTTGATATGGCTTTTAATCAGATATATTGCACCGATTATCCAAAATTTTTGCCGTAGAAAATTCATCATTAAGGTATTGCCTGCATGTAGATTAGAAATATGAACTTCCCTTATGATTATAGTTTGTTCGCTACATGAGTTTTTGGTAAAATGATGGGATGCTGGGCAGTATAACTTATTTTCGCATTTCGCACTACCGCCTACTCGTAGAACACCTTGCTGATCGATGAATGGATCTAATGAGATCAAGCTACTATTGGAATCTAATGCCCTGTCCTTCCTCAATTCCCGACTCAATTTCCATTTCCCGACTGAAGCTAGTGTTTTGGATTGCCCGTACAATATACAGTATGTGCAACAAGAGCGTGTACGACAAAAAACTAAATAAAAATAAAACTACGATTTTTTTTTGTTTTTATTATAAAAGTTTGTTATATTTTCTAGGGCGCTATCAACTAAAACATAGTAAAGTCAACATTACTGTTAATAATTGCCTTGTTCCTTTTTGTCCATACTATCAATCAATTTTTCTGCATACTGTGGTGATACATGTTTCCATATCTTCCGGACCACTCGCGCTGGAGCACTCAAATTTTTTATGTGGTACATTTTCAGCTAATCTTCATGAGCGCCCATAAATTTTAATCGAATTAGAATTAGGTGCCTGAGATGGTGAATCTAATGTTGTGATGCCCTTTTTGAGTTTAAATTTCGAACAGAGTAGGCTATGGTGTTTTGGATCGTTGTCTTCGTGCAAGATCTAATTAGAGCTCCCCGCTCCAAACCATTTCAGGATAGATGGTAACAAACCTCGTGAATAAATATTGTTCATGAAAAGTTCTTTAGGTTCCGTGTGGAAATCCTTAATTTACAAAAAACCTTGCTTGCTGAAGCAACCCCATACATGGAGCTAGGGCAGGTGCTTCACAGTTCGGACAATCCTTTTTTTTGCATAGTTCGCCAAACACGTCTTTTAGCATTAAAACCCCAAAAGGATGATTCATCGGTAAACACAATATTCGTAAAATCTGTGTTTTTACGTTCATTCGTCCACTGCAGTTGCTTTTCTATGTAATTTTGTGTTGCCAGTGGTTTGACCAAAGTATTTCGATATTCGTAGCCATGTTCTTTCATATGGTTGTGTTTGGTAAAATAGTATTCTTTTCCGCCAATTTTGCCACAGCTGCAGCCAGCGTAAGCGAAGAATTTTTATCAACTAACTGTATGATACCCTCATGCTCCTTTTTTGTAGTGGTTCGGAATTTGCCTCTATCTGGCAAATCGTCAACATTTTTATACATTGAACAAAGTGTAATCCTCTTCTGTACAAAGGTTTTCGACTATTTTACATAATTAGCTGCGCTTGCAACCGACGTTTTTGGTCCTTTCGGATGTGCACTTAAAAACACCGCTTCAAATCGTTTTCTATAAATCGCACTCATTTCTTTCAAATATGTTATCCGCAGTTAAACTAGTGTTTGTTTTAGAGCGTCCAAAAGGAATCAATAGAAAACCGATTTAAGCCCCGCCCATATTTGTTCCTATAGTTTTAACTACAATTATGCCGTACACGCTCTTGTTGAACATACTGTAAGTCTCGGCCATTATATACTCTTGATATGATAAGTATCCTTAATTCCTTTCGCCGTTTCTATGTTTGGGTGGTAAAAAACGCAGAATATAGCACATTATTTTTTTTATTCCGATAGGTGATGCTTCCATTAAAACGCATATTCCTTTATCATGCTCCTCAGTGTCCACCGTTGCTGCTGGGTTTGTAATTATATTTTTTGGCCACTCGTTTTCTTTCAGGTCTAGCCAACTAGGGCCCTGCCACCAAATTTGTAACATAGAAATTTGTGGTGGAGTTATCCCTCTGGAAATATGGTCTGCTTGATTTTGGTTAGATTTTACATGGTTCCATTGTTCCCTTGATACGATGTCCAAAATAGCGCTGGTGCGATTAGCGATAAAAGTTTTCCATCTAGCTGGAATGTTCGATAGCCAATGCAAAACTACCATTGAGTCTGTGTAAGCGTAGATGTTTGCATTGCCAAGATGTAATATCGAGTTACAGTGTTTAACTAACTTCACTAGCATTACCGCTCCACAGAGTTGCAATCTAGGTAGGCTTATTTTCTTTAACGGTGCTACCTTAATTTTCGAACAGACTATGCGACTGGTACACCACACAGTCATACGCGACCTCCGAGGCATCACAGAATGCATGCAATTGCATGGAAGTTGGCTTTGCTGATTTTTGCAGATATCTAGGGATTTGGATTTGTTGGAGGTACGGCAGTTTGTAGTAAATGTTGCTCCATAAACGTACTATATTGTCTGATACTTTCTCGTCCCAATCTACCTTGGTTAGCCACAGTTTCTGGAGTAAAATTTTAAAATTAATTATGATTGGTGATAACCAGCCCAATGGATCGTAAAGTTTGGAGCATATTTATATAACATTTTCCGTTTTGTCCATATGATGTCCTTGGGTTGACTAATTATTTTTATTGTGAATATGTCAAGTTGAGGGTGCCACATAATTCCTAGAGTTTTCGTGGTTTGGTTATCTTCAATAAGTTTGGGAATGTCTTCCGCATTTACCATTGCCAATGAGTTCAAAAATTCTTTGGAATTTGATTTCCACTTGCGAAGTCTAAAACCACAGCTACCTAGTATTTCTGCGATCTGATTTTCTAGTATAATTGCACCGTCTACTGTATCACTTCCGGTTAGTAGATCATCCATATAAAAACTATTCGTAATGACTCTAGCTGCTTCTGGATATCACGTCTCATATATTTTGGCTACCGTTTCTAATGTTCGGATGACCAGGAACGGTGCGCATGCTGTTCCATAGGTAACGGTCATACACTTGTATGTACGGATCTACCAGTATCTGTCGATACATTTTTTCTATATCTGCATTTATCGCTATGGCATGTAATCTAAACCGAAGTAATGTAGTTGTTAGATTCGGTTACAGTTTTGGTCCCGTCAACAAACAATTGTTTAATGAGACCGCTGTTGCGGTTCTGCACGAAGCATCAAAGACTACTCGCAATTTGGTCGTAGTCCTTCCTTTAACCACTGCGGGCATGGAATACTTGTGGTTGTGTTCCCGCGGTAGATCTGACCAGGTAACCTGGTGCATTTGTCTTAGCCTGATGTATTCCTCCATGTATTGACTATATTCTTGGTGATAGTCGGTAGACCTGGCAAATGTTTTTCAATACCCATTATTCTTGATTTAGCCGTTGCTAATGAGTCTCCTAATTCTGGACGTGGACTTATGAATGGTAATTTTACGATAAATCTTCCATCTGTCGATCTGGTTGTGGTGGTTTTAAATAGGATTTCACAAGGGGTCGTTGTCTTTACTGCCTTTAATATCCGTTGTAGGTTCCTATACCTGCCAAAACTTCTTTAAAAGCTCCATTAAATTTTCGTTGCTATTGTTGGAGTCTACATTTGCGTTGTAATTTTGAACATTTAGAAATCAAGGAATTCTTGTCCATCCTGGCATATTTTACCCGCTATTAACCAACCAAACTTAGACGAATGTAGAACTGGGAGGTTATTTATTGACATTTTCTGTTTCCCTAACATCTCTAGGATGAATTCTGCTCCTATTAATAAATCCACTGCACTAGGTACGTTGAAATGTGGATCTGCTGAATCTAACTGTCACACCTCATTGCTTCTTGGAATAGGTATCTTCGACGCTTGCAGAGGTGAAGAGATTTTTTCAATTATGTGTGCTGTTAATTGTATAGAGTAATGTGGAAGTACTCGCGATTTTATTGTGATGACTGTTTTTCCTCTATTTTTTTCTGCAGAGCACGATCCTAGGCCGTATATTGAAATATGCGAGTATTTTCGTGGTAAACCAAGGCGTTGCATACAAGCTTCAGATATAAACGATGACTGAGAACCTGAATCGAGTAGTGCTCTGGCTATCATTGGCTTCCCGTTGCTTGAATGGATATATATATATCAAAGCTGTTGACAAGATTGTCTTAAGAGACGTCTGAAAATCATACAAGGATGTTGTTTCTTGAGTTAGTACTTCAGTTGTGCTTGGCGATGATGATGTTGATTGCAGATTAGAATTTATGTTTGATTGATGCGAGGTTGAAGCTATTGAAGCAGCAGTTGATGGTGACTTATGGTATCCGTGGTTGTATAGCAAATTTCATTTGTTGTGTGTAGATGCAAAAAATGCAGAACTGTCGATTGTTGCTTGTTATGAAGTAAAGAATGATGGCGTCTTTTACAAATCAAACATATAGAACGTGAGTAGCATTGTGGTTGTAAATGTCCTGCCCGCAAGCAATTCGCACAACTTTTCGAATTTTATATGACCTTGTATCGGTTTCCCACATTCATACTCTTGACTACAGGACATTTGTACAGTAAATGTTCTTGGTTACAGGCTACACAATTCCATTTATTGGCTTGAATGGTGTTAAAAGCTCCTACATGTTTTTGAACTGCAACGGTTGGTTTTGTGCCTACTATACAAGACTCAAGGGCATCACATCTTGTTCCCAAAAATTTTAAAAAGTTATCCTACAACGTTTCCTACAACGATTCGTTTACGGATTCTTTAGCCCACAATTGTCTCGTATCATTATCGACCTTATGGATTAACCAAGGGTCTCGCAATTCCGCCTTATCGCCCAATGATCGTAACCCTCGCGTCACCTGATCCAATGTATCGCACAACTTCCGCAGTTCGCGATGATTAGCTTGACTGCAGGTTCTTTGAAACAAGAATAATTGTATTAAATTGGAAATTATCGACTTTGGTTTGTTGTATCTATAGCCACTAGTTTGGCCCTAGCTTCCTCGTAACTTTGCTCGGTTACCTTAATGTGGCGTATTAATGTCGCAGCATTTCCTCTTAGTAAACCATTCAAAATTTGTAGTTTGTGTATGGCACTTAAAGTTTTGTTTTCGTCTACCGTTTTGCCAGAAATCCCGTTGTTTTATTTTTCAATTCGTCTATATTTTATATAATTCGCCAAATCGATATGTTCTTGTCTTATACTAAAGGTATGAAGGTTTGAATTTTTGCAGTTTGTCGTTGCAACCTGATGAGTAGACCAACTTCTTATATCAGTACGAAACCAAACTGCCAAGGAGAACTTGAGGAGGTTCTCAATTTCTCATTATATTTTTTTAAGGACTGTGTCAACTGTGTGTATTTTTACGCAATGGCCCTGGGGGTTAAAAATTGGGGAGGGGAAGTTAAACTTCTACTTTTTGTGGTAGATATATTATGTTATGAGTAGATGACATTGACCTCTTTGTTTCTGCTGACTTGACCAGTCGCAAACATTGTGAATGTCATTGTATTTGTAAGTGTTGTTAATGTCAATTGTGTGACATTTGTTAAAAATAATTATTTAAAATTTAAAATAACTCTTTTAAAGCTAGCCAATAGTTTTTTATTCTTAAAAAACAATCTCTTAAAATTTAAGAAAACTATTTGGCATATTAAGTAAGTAAAGTAATTTTGAAAATAAAAACAATTTTTTTATTTTTATAAACAAATTTGGCGAAAAAATTTATTTTAAAATTAAAAAGATTATCCTCTTGATTTTAAAAACGAGACTTTTCGCCTAAAAAATATATGTATATTTTTTTGATTTTATGTGTATATTTTTTTTACTTTTACTGGTTTTTTTTCTCAGTGTGTGTAGTACAGCGGTGACACACATCCAAGGCGCTCTTATTTGCCTTTTCAGTGAACAAATATGGCTAAAAAGTTACTAAATAATATCACACGACTTGGTTGGACTAGCACTGCTTCGAACAAATGTCACAATCCTTATCACAGAATGTGTTGATCTCTTTTTTAAATTTCTAAGCCTCTGCAACAACAGCATAAACGTCCAGGATCATTGAAAATTTTCTGAGGCTCTTCTTCAATTTCTTTCGCTTTTGATTCCGTTTCTTCTAAAGGACTGCGGTAACATTTTTAAAAATTGGTAAAGGGAGTTTTCACGTGCGAGTAATCGATTTTGATGAGTTTTGAAATAGGCCCAATGACGAATTCTTGTCGACCTTACCGATTTCCCCACTGGAAGATTCCTTGAAGAAATTTTCTCTAAACCAACACACCGTAAACGAATTCTAGTACTCTGGTAATTTAGCGGGTTAAATTAAACTCGCAAAGTTTTCGACTACCAGAACTCGATTGCGGTGTGTGCTGGTCACGAGAAAATTTCTTCAAGAGATTTTGCGATTGAGAAATCGGTAAGGAGGACGATAATTCGCCAGGTGAAAAGTAATTGTGATGAGTCGCAGCTTTGGGAAAATCGGTTTAAATTGTCCTCAATTTAAATTGTCCAGTGATGAGCCCCAATTTTGGAAAAATGCATGGGGTTCAGATTTCCTTTTTATTATTGTTAATTCTTGCTTTAATTAATGCTTCAGCGAATTTTTTGTGATCTTTGTTATTTTTAACTTAAATCCAAAGTTAGTTCCGGATTTCAGCTTTGACTACTGAAAATGGCAAATGGTTTCATCTCAAACAGTGGAGATATCGATAAACTTCATTCAGCAATGCCATATCTCTATTGTTTGAGATGAAACATGGTTTTTATGTAAAGATAAGAATTCTAATGAAATTTTCAAATGTATTTCTGGGGAATGGTCAATTTGAACTACATAACTACTTTTCTCAATCAACGGCAGACCTATACCTATTGACCAACAGAAAGCCGTAAAAATCCCAATTTACTCAACTTCTGTGTTACAAAGAGTATTCCTAAAAGTTATGGTAAGGGCAAAACATAGCAGCCAAACCAGTTTATAATTTTAAATTGACCAAATTCGAAGAAAGGTCACGCGAACTGGAGTCGAATGCAAATAAAGCACCAAACGTATTCAATTTTCCAGAACTAGCTTTGCACCAATTTGATAGCAAAAACATTTTCAGTGTTGTAATGAAAACTGATTATTTTCTTGACACTTGGATATTTTTATCAATAATTTTTTTCCTATACGTAGAATATTTCAAAAATAAAGAATTATAGCAACAAAGTGATGTACTTTCACTTAAAGTACTAACCTATAAATAAACATTTAAGTTTTTTACTTAACTTTTACAATAATTTGGTTGTACACGGATATCCTTAAAATTTGTATCTGCCACTTACCTGAAAAAAAAACAATAAAATTAAATCTTTAGATTATTGGATCATGCCAAATAGACTTAGTATTTATTTTCAATTAACGAAATATTATAAATTTTTCCAATAGACCAATCTAGGTCAAAAAACACTGAGATCTGCCAATTTATGGTCAAAATCTTTAGTATAGTTTCATCGCGATCAATCAATCAATATGGGCTGTACAGCGACCAAATTTTGCCAAATTAGTTTAGAATCTGTTAGTTCATAACAGTTTTTCTCGTAATGTACTTTATACATACAAAAAACCAAAAAGCTCATATTGAAGGTGTCACTTCCGGTGGAAAAACGAAAAAATGGAATCTGTCACTTACGGTGGACCGATTTCGACCAAAACTCACTTATGCTTCCCAATTTATGAAGAAAGCGTATGTAGAAAAGCTTCATCCCGATTAGTCAAATCATCTGGGCTGTAGAGAGGATACACACACACATTTAGTCTGCATAACACCTCGCACATATTCGCAAGAAAGTAATAATGGAGTTAACAACGACTTTAATCATCAAGACAGGGGAATTCTCAAGCTGAACTACATGCAAATGATTTGCGAAAAGTAAAAGTAGCAGTGAAATAGCATTCAAAGTGAAACACTGCAGTCTTCACTAATCATTAAAAATTAGGATCATTGGGGATAACGCCGTGATCGAAACGTTGAGTAAAAAGTCCAGCGTTGCGAGGTGCAAGTAAAAATTGAGGGCAACCGGTCAATGGATCAAATGGAAACCACAATAGCAGTATAGGCTAATAAAACCGAATAACAAAAAATCAACCTTGATCATGAGAGTTATGAAGGGAGCGCTGCTACAACAAATGAAAGACCAACATGTCCAACTGAGAAAACTACGTGAAGAGCAAGATGTATAATTTGCTGATCTACGTGAAAATCAAAGCGGACTGGAACAGGGGCAAGGTTGATAATTTGCTTACCTATGTAAAGAACAAATCGACAAATTATCGAAATTTCGAGCCGAACAAGGTGTTTAGCTTGCCGATCTGCGTTAACAGCAGAACGTGCAGAACGAGAAACTCAACCAAATTCAGCATATCTGGGAGCTGTAAATTAAAGAGCTCAGAAGAGAAATGAAGTCGCCCAAGGTAAAACTAAATAGCAGTTCAAGAATTTTGAGGGACAAATCAGGCAGGATATACTCCAATACTGTTTTTAAATTGGATAATAAAATGGCATTCCATGCAGAGCGAAATATGGAAATAACGAAAAGATTTGTAGAGGGCGGCTTTAATATTGGGAGAAACAACGACGTTAATCATCAAGAAAGAGAAATTGATGTACGGAATGTTCGCAAACTCAACCGCGACATGTACAATTAATTTAATAATCTCGAACAGCGCTGGACAAGTATATAAGGGCGGATAAATGTAAATGCAGCCACAAGTTTAATTCAACAATGAACAGTGCAAGTTAAGAAGTAAAAAGTGAACAGTGTGAAATATAGAAGTGAACAGCAAAAGTGAAATATTGAACACTGATAAATAGTGAACTGTTGATGAAGTTATAAGTGTTGCTGTAAATAAAATTTGTAACTTTAAACGCTGAGGGGTCGAATCGATTTCGATTTATTTTCATTTTGATTTAATTATTTCGTGTGGCAAATAATTCCTCACAGAATTTATGTCATCGTATACTCGGAACGGAAGCAGTACAACGAGTGAAAAGACGTAACGAGAAGCAGCACAACATGGACTTGATTTCTACCTACAACGAAGCGTTGATAATGATTAAAGATTTGTACTTAGAAATCGTGAAAAAAGTTCTCAATCAATTAGGGATACCATCACATGATCGATCTGCGACTGCTACGTTCAATGTAGAATTGTGTCGTGTACAAAATTACAACAAGAGTGATCTTTGTCGTATGTGCACTCGAATATTTGTAATTTATGATCAAATAATGCAGACTGACAATAACGGGGTCGAAGAAATCTTCTTCTTAGAGGCGCCACTGTGTACTTGTAAAACGTTGCTCATTAAGTTGGTTGCTCTTGCGTTATACGGAATGTATGCGACATTGTTACCAGGTGGAAGAACTGCTTATTCCACTTTAAAATTGCCATTAAACATGCAATTCATTGAAACTGTCACATGCAACATTTCCAAAGCTTTCAGCATAAAAGCTTTGGAATGCACAATGCTTCTGATAGGATTCGAACCCAGTACCTCCCGGTCCAAGTGCCGAAACCTTAACTACTGCACCATTTGTCTGGAATGCCATTTCAATTTAAGAGATTGCAATTCCCAATTCGATTGGCCTTTGCAATCACCACACCATCAACGAAACTCAAGAACAATCTTTAGAACTGTGCGGTTTAAATCTACAAAAGGATTGCTTCACATGGACAATTATATGTTGCATTAACTTTTTGTGTTGTGAAATTCTGGTTTTTTATTTAAAATTATTTTTTTTATAAAAATACAATTCAATTATATCACATGGTCGCGAAAATAATGTCGCCTCTTCGTATTGCTGTAACTTTTGGAATAGCTGGAATTTTCCTTTTGTGTTTTGTTTTTTATATTCATGACGTGATTTATTGTTTTCATCGCATTACAAGTTACCTCGTATTTCATCATTAGTTATCAAAATGACACCGACAAGGGAAGATGTGCGCAAAAAAATTTTAATACAATTCGCTAGTGGAATCCCACATCGAGCACAAAAAAAACTTAAAGATGCTTGAAAAGATTCCATGAAGAAGCCACCGTTAATCAGAAATCGAGATCTGGTCGTCCGAGTGGTGTGATGAACAGAATGGCTGCCCATAAAGTTGTTCGTCGTTATACAAATAATCGATGTTTGTAAAAGTACTGTTATAAAAATCAAAATAGATCTATATTTAGAAACCAGAAAGAAGAAAAAAGTGTGGTACGACACCTTGAGGGTCATAACATGATTCAAGTTGTTTTTTTTAATTTTTCATTTTTAAAAAATAAATTTCGTTATAATCGAATAGGTGGTGCCATCTACCCCGCGGCATTCATAGATTAAACTTTCATTTGTCTAGGCTTTAATATTCTATTCTGTGTTCTTGACTCACCCTATACTATTATATCAAAAACGAGAGAATGATTGGAGCGAGACCAATGTGTACCCCTTGTGCGTGTGTGCGAGGGACCAGGATATAGAGGAGTACTTTTGTTGTGTTTTCTTGTTTTGGTGCGTACAAAGTGCAACTGATGCGGGTGAGAGTTAGTTTTCGTTTTGGGTTGCATAAAGTAAAGTCGAGTGATAATTTTGTGTGCTCGAGGTTTCTTTTTGATTGTGTTTAAGTTTTGCAGTTTAAATCCACGAGTATTAACCTATAATTAAAATCATTTTGATAATGATTAATTATAGTGAAAGTTTATACGATTAATTTATACGATTGCTTAAATTTAATGATTTAATTAATTAATAAATGGATATAAAATTTTATTAAAATGGAAGTTTTAAGGATGGACTTAAGAAGCGCTAAGAAGTGTGATAGAAAAATCAATAGTGATAAGAAAAAAATTTAGTTGTGGAAAATATTTCTGGTTTTAATTTGGTAAATAAACAGAAAAATGCCGTGTGAGCCGAGCTCATTTCACCACAAAAAAATTGTCGAACGACAAGAAAACATACCGTAACCCATACCGAGGCCCACCACGAGGTTATTCATCAATTTTTTTTTCTTATTATTCTGAGTACTGCAGCATACAGGTGGCCAGTTGAGGTCATTCCTATTATCGGTAAGTCGAAAGCACGCCCGAGAGTTAGTTTTCGGTAAGGCGAGACAACGCCCAACAAGTTTTCAGTAGCCCAACGGTATATACGTTAAAGCGAGACGACCCGCAATGAGATTTGTTTGCACTTTTTACGCTATTTGCCGTAGGCACTTGGCGAAACACACTTATACTTAATAAACACCTTTTATTATTAATCACTTGTTTTTTGTTTCGCAGAATATTTTGAATATTTTTCAAAAAGTTTAAAAAATCACTCGATCGATTTCGACTTGTTAGGTCATCATCAGGAGTATCTACTGATTTGCATTAGTAAAAATTTTGTTATATAGTAGAAAAAAGCAAAATATAAATAAAAATAAAAGAAGGAGGGGAAAAAATAAGCAATAAAAATTAATCTACGGATCGCGCAGGTAGGCGATGAGTCATAGGTTGAGTAACAAAATTCAAGGTATATTATTGTGTACGTGAGAATAGAAAAGGGCGGGGTCTGTAATTGGTGAGAACCGGATTTCTCTCTGTTCGTTAAGAATATTTTGGTTAAGAAATATTGATTTTCGAATTTCGTAAGATTCTAAGGTATCTAAACGTCTGCCTTTGGGTTGTATATGTAATATGTCTAAATTGTTCAAGCTAACTGTATGATTTTCTGAAGTTAAATGGTTATGGAAAGTTGATTGATTGCAACCAGTACATGGATTTTGTTGCCTTTTCAAAATCAATTCAAGTTGAATTTTGTGTACGTATACAGTGTATAATATCAATGCCTTCTAAACTAATCTAAACTAACATAATATGTCATCAACATATCTATACCACAAGATTATATGACGAAAATAAGGATTGTTATTTGATATGATCATTTGTTCGAAGAAATTCATGAAAATTTCAGCCAACAAAGGTGACAGATGACATGTTATGTCTACGGAATGGAACTGATAGACTGTTAGACTCTTTCCTTACCTTGTTAAATTCTCAATATCCCACCATTGATTTTACGTTAGAAAAAGAAGAAAATAAATGTATTAATTTTCTAGATATAACAATGACCGCAGGTTTAATTCTACTTTAGACTTCAAAATTTATCGGAAACCCACGTATACAGACGCTGTTATCCCTAGTTCTTCAAACCATCCCCATAATAATAAAATGTCAGCTTTCCACTAACTCATAGATAGACTAATAAACATCCCTCTGTCAAATTCAAATTATAACACTGAGCTTAACATAATTCTTCAAATAGCAACGAATAGCGGATATGCAACTAGGACTATATTAAAGTTATTAAATAAAAAGCTAAAAGCGTAAAACTCTAACGGGTATTTATCCACCGGATAGTCCAACGCGGGAAAATTGGCGTCGCTTAGAGTATATAGGAAAAACGAGCCAACGGATTAGCAACATCGTGTCCAATTATACCAATATTAGTTTTGCTTTTTATAATAATAACACAAAAAAGAAAATGACTTTTAACAATAAACCTAGAGTTGATCGTCTATCCAAATCTGGTGTCTATAGGATCAATTGCAATGATTGTAGTTTCTCCTATATTGGTCAGACTGGGCGCAATTTTGGAGTTAGAGCTAAAGAACATTTATCTGGTTGCAATCAATCAACTTTCCATAACCATTTAACTTCAGAAAATCATACAGCTAGCTTGAACAATTTAGACATATTACATATACAACCCAAAGGCAGACGTTTAGATACCTTAGAATCTTACGAAATTCGAATATCAATATTTCTTAACCAAAATATCCTTAACGAACAGAGAGAAATCCGGTTCTCACCAATTACAGACCCCACCCTTTTCTATTCTCACGTACACAATAATATACCTTGAATTTTGTTACTCAACCTATGACTCATCGCCTACCTGCGCGAACCGTATATCTCTTAATACGATATCCGCGATCCAGCGTTAAAGGAAAGAAAGTATGGGGTGGTTGGGAAGTTGATTGTGTATAAGTAAGTGTCGATTATCATATTCGTTTGTCACACAGATAGTGACGCTAAATGGAAGAATTTCCTACGATTTGTGAATTAAATTCGAGAGTGCTGAAATATACCAATATACAGAACAATCACAATAACACCATTACAATTGCTAAAACCAGAAAGAAAGATGGAAGAATAGAAAATAGATGGAAATGTGAAAGAATCAAGTTTCGTACGCTATGCAGTAATTCGCTAGTAGTACAACTACATGGTATGTTCTATATATATAGACAATATTCCTATGTAATAATACAACATCAGTCGTCGCGACCTGATGAGAAGACTGATTTTTTCAAATCAATAGTCTCATTTGTTCGAAACTGATTGTTGTGATTCTTACACATTAGCCATCTATAAGTCAAAAATTCAAATAATTTTTATTGCTCATTTTTTTCCCTCCTTCTTTTATTTTGTTTTTTTCTACTATATAACAAAATTTTTACTAATACAAATCAGTAGATACTCCTGATGATGACCTAACAAGTCGAAATCGATCGAGTGATTTTTTAAACTTTTTGAAAAATATTCAAAATATTCTGCGAAACAAAAAACAAGTGATTAATAAAAATGTGTTTATTAAGAGATTTGTTTGGGTGGCCAGTAGAGGCCACTTCATTGGTTTACGGTTAGGGCTAGCCAACGCCCAATATCATATATCTTCTGACTAAGGTAGTCAGAAGATATATGATATTATAGGTAGTCGTTTTGGCTAAAATGTTAAAATGGATTGTAAGTGAGGAAAGAACTAGCATCGACAATGATTTATTTGTGTTCATTCTACTTATCATAATGAATAACAAGTTTAATTGAAAAGGAAACGAATAATTCCTGTGATAGCTTTTTTATTTGAATTTTATTTTTTTTATTTCATTTGAATGTGTACATACATAATAAAATATTTTTATTTTTTTATATAAAAGTTTTATTTATTATTTATTTTATAAACCAAATTTCAATTATAATAAATATACCAAAGAAATGTACAATACAGAATTATTTTGAATAAATTTTTATTCAATATTATTTCTCAGTAATGAATTATGAGAGGAATAACTAAATTGTAACTGTATCCGAAACGTAACAGTAACGTAACGGAAAACGTAATCAAAACAAATCGGTGAAACATTAACTGAAACCAAAACCATTATTTTAAGTTTTGAAATAACTGAAACTGTAACGAAATTAAATTTGATTCATTTCACAGCACTGAGTTTTACAGAAGAAAGGTAGAATGACTAGAACAATAGAAGAATTTTCCAAAATATAGATGTCGTCGCAAAAAAAAGGACTGAAGGTGGTGCGCAGATTTTAATGCGGAGGATTCTAATTCACATTAGAATTATAAAATGTATTTTTTTTTAAGTTGAATCTGTATACAAACACTGGACTAAATTTGTTTTTTTAAATCATAATTAACTTTTTTATTTATTTTCGAACAGCCGTCATTAATTTCGCGATCATGTGATCTGTTGCGTGTTCTAGAGTCGGCAAACGAGACAATCTCTATATCTACACAGACAATGGAACAATACAAAATATTGTATACCCATTCAAGCATTGTGAAACATATCAGAAACGTGCGCTTCATCCTTTATTTTTTTTTTTTCATTTAACCAGAGTGAGCCAGAGCAACACGTGGCTGGGTACAGCTGAATTGTAGTGTTATTGCTACTGGAATTACAGTCCAAATGGTAAATTTAATATAATTTTGTAAGGTTAGTGTTTTCGCATCAAAGGGGTGGGTTGGGATTGGAATTTTATATTGGGTAAAATGGTATTGAGTTTTAAACTGTACCGATTTTTTTTGCAAGAACTACTTTTACCAATCTGAAACTGGGATTTTTATTTTATCACTAAATGCTGTTTACCTGGCTCAAAACATGCACTTTATTTTTGAAAAAAGATTTCTTAAGTACAATGATTCGTAATCCTGAAGAAAGGTGATATTATAATTATTCCACAAAAAAAAATAATTTAAACTAAGGTGGACGGAGTTATATGATGTTGGCCCAAAATCCTAGCCCAAAAATTGGCGAATTTAGAAGTTGGCAACACTAATACAAGTGTCGTGAAAAAGTGAAACTATCGTGATAGAAAAAATTAAGATACAAAAACGATAAATCTTTAAAAAAGTTGTTGTAATGTATTTGAAGTTGGGCCAAAAATGTTAACCCCAAAACTATTAAGGTACTGTAAAATATCCGAACATTTACTGCATCAAGTATCTGCCAGATATTTTGTATTTCCGATATGTTAAATCAAAACTTATTCTAATTTGATTATATGGCCCCAACCAAACACTAATTCACATAGAAGAGCACATTTGTTTTTTCTCTCTCTCTCTCTGGCTTTCACATCCCATGAAGGGATTTCGCCGCCTGCACAATGGCCTTCCATCCATCCCGATCCATTGCTCTCGTCCTCCAGTTTCGACATCCTAATGCTTGCAGATCTTGTTCAATGTCGTCACGCCAGCGTAGTCGGGGTCTTCCTCTACGACGTACTCCGGCTGGTTGTTGGTGAAACACTTTATATATCATCCGTTGTTGTTGGGACCTTGTAACGTGGCCGAGCCATCTCACTCGATTGGATTTAATGAATCCGATGATATCGCTGCCTCCGAGGAGTTGCTTTATTTCGTGATTCATACGAATCCGATATTCGTTGTTCGCAACTTTAATTGGACCAAAAATTGAACGGATGACCTTCCTTTCGAATGTAGATAACAATCTACAATCATTAGAGGTCATGGTCCAGCTCTCGCTTCCGAAAGTCAGCACAGGTCTTATTAGTGCTTTATAAAGTGCGAGCTTGCACGACTGCGATAGATGTTTCGAACGCAATAATCTTGATTGGGCGTAGAAAACTCGTTGTCCGGCAGCGATTCGGGCTTTTATTTCTGCCTGCATTTCATTCAGTGATGTTATAACTGACCCGAGGTATTTAAAGTTTTCGACACCATCAAAATTGTGGTCGCCAATTCCGAGATTTGCACTAGAGATGTTCCTGGGTGTTGTTAGATATTTGGTTTTACTGCTGTTCACCTCCAAACCAAGTCTTCTTGCGCAGCGATCGAGCGGTATGAAACTGTCTTTGATATCGCTAGGTCTTCGGCCAAGAAGCACGATATCATCTGCATATCCAAGAATTTGGCCGGATTTATTAAATATACAGCGCGAAGTTTCGATGTTGCTTTTTCTCACTACGTACTCAAGCGCCAAATTGAACAGCAAAGGCGCGAGTGCATCACCTTGTCGAACGCCAGATGTTATTTCAAAGGAGTCTGACACAGTTCCTTCAATTACGATTCTACATACAGACCCATACGTTGTTAATTTACACAGCGAAACGAGTTTCTCTGGGATACCTAGGCATATGAGCGCGGCCCATAAGTTGTCGCGGTTTATACTGTCATATGCCTGCCGAAAGTCTATATATAGTTGATGTATGGTTATGTTGTACTCCCAACATTTTTCCAAGATCATCCTCATGGTAAAACACTGGTCCGTGGTTGATCGGTTGGGTCGAAAACCACATTGGTAGTCGCCAATGATGTTTTCGGCGAAAGGGATGAGTCTGGCAAGTACAACATTAGCCAACACTTTGTAAGCAGCGTTCAATAGGGCTATGCCACGATAGTTTTCACATTTAAGACGGTCGCCTTTTTTATGCAGCGGACATATGAGCGCGGTCTTCCAATTCTCAGGCAGCTCTTCTTGGTCCCAAATACAGACGACGAGATCGTATAGACTTGTTGCAAGAGTAGCGCCTCCGAGTTTAATCAATTCTGCGGGGATTCCATCGAGACCGGGTGCCTTTCCATTTTTCAATCGACTAATAGCTGCGTCTACTTCCTCCACTGTGGGATATTCGACAAAGACCTCGTCACCTGGAGGAGCTATTGCTCTAATGGGGGTCACGTCGTCATTCCGATTTAGCAGATTTTGAAAGTAGGTTTGCCATACTGAGAGAACATCAGCCACGTTTGTTCTCAACTCTCCATTCCCGTCTTTGATGGCTGTACTTCTTGGGTGGAAGTCTTTAGTGAGATTCCTGGCGTTGGCAAAACAGTCCCTTGAGTTTCCCAGTTCCGCTTGGAAGCTGATGTTTTCGATGCATAATCTCATATGTTCGCGCTTTTTTTGTCGAAGGTATTTAGTCGTGGCTTTCCTAGCGCGGAGATATTCTGCTAGAGTGCTTCTAGTGTTGCGAGCCAACCATTTTTCACGAAGCGTTCGTTTATTTTCGACGACCCTACGGCATTGGTCATCGAACCAATCATTGCGGGGCCTCGGAGGTCTTCTTCCGATGGTATTTTGCGCCGCGGTGGTTATGGCTGACTGTATAGCGTGCCACTGCTCCTCGATGTTAGAGGGAGCTTCTTCGTTGTTGCTGGGCCGCTCTAAATAGTTAGTGACAGCTGATTGGTAACTCTGCAATGACGCTTGGTCATTTAGAGCATTGATATTCCATCGAACGGTCTTTTGTGCTTGTCTGTTAAACGTAGATGACAGTTTGCACTTATATTTAAATATGACAAGCATATGATCGCTGTCCATGTCTGCACCTCTGTAAGATCTAACGTCAGATATGCTGGTGGAGTGCCTCTTAGACACCATGACGTGATCGATTTGATTTTCCGTTCTCCCATCATTCGATCTCCACGTTACTTTGTGGATTCTCTTATGTGGGAAAAACGTACTTGATACAACTAAGTTGTACGTTATTGCCAGGTCGGTGACTCGTTGGCCGTTGTTATTACTAGTTAGGTGCAGGCTGTTAGGACCGATGTGCGATGTATTTTCTGCACTCCTACCGATTTTTGCATTAAAGTCGCCCACGATGATTTTAATGTCGTGGTGCGGTATGTTATTGATGACTTCCTCCAGTTCGACAAAGAAAAGATCTTTGATGTCATCTGATTTATCTTCGGTGGGTGCATGCACATTGACGATCGTGATGTTAAATTTCTTAGTGCGAAGTCTGACCGTGCATATCCGCATGTTGATAGGGCGGAAATCGATGATATGATGCTTCACGCGCCGATGGATGAGGAAGCCAACTCCAAATTCTCCTCCGTTCTGATGGCCGCTGTAATGAAGAGTGTAACCATTGGTGGTGTCATGGATCCCACTCCCAGACCATCTAAGTTCTTGTAGTGCAAGTACGTCTAATGTGTAACTCTTTGCTTGGTTCGATAGGTTCTGGAGATCTCCAGGTCTTAAGAGGCTTAGCACGTTCCATGTTCCCATTTTTAAAGCGTTGTCCGTGTACAATTTCCGGGGTCGAGTTTGTAATGAATCCGATATGGTTATCCGAGGCCTTTGTTTAGGGTTCATAACTTGGTGAGTTTTTATGAGGGGAGGTTGTTGGCCTTCCGCTCAACCCGCTTGTTACGTGTGTGGGTCACGTACTGGTGAGAATCTTGAGGCATCCAGTCCTACCTTGAACACATTTATATAGCGAGCCGCTTGATACAAGACAGACGCCCGCTTCAGCCGCTCCTAACCTGGAAAACAGACGCTGGTTTGGCATTGGTTTTGAGGCGCCAATGGCTCGCCCTGACATGTAGTGTCCATGACTATAAACAGGATTTAGCTGCTCGTCTCCACTACACCGCCTGATTCATTTAGAGTTACCCAGAGAGCACCGCGAGGAGGTATGAATCTCGGACTTCGCCCTCCAGCACATTTGTTTAGTGATTGCAAACATACCAATCATGAATCAACAGCAAAAATACTTTTACAAAACTATTATGCAATTAGTTAATGCAGACAATGGTGGATTATATTTTCTGGATGTTCTATTACGCAATTTAAGCCAACCACCCCTTTGTAATGGAACAAGATTGGTTGTTAAAAAAATTACTCAACAATATCATTGAAGCCACCAGATTAATTGGCAAATTCAACGGTGAAAACGTATTAATTCCACGTATACCAAATATATACCATCAGATATGCTATTTGAGTTTAAACGCATCAAATTTCCTGTTCACCTGGCATTAGCTATGTCGATTAATAAATCATAAGGTCAGTCGTTAAAAGTATGTGGTTTAAATTCTGAAATGTCATGTTTGCACACGTACATCTCTACGTGTCATGCTCGCCTGTTGGAAAACCAACATCATTATTCATTTTCGCAGAAGACGGCAAAATAAAAAATATTGTTTATCAGAAACCATTCCAGTTTCTGTGAAACATTCACACACTTAGGGCCAGCAATGTGCGGGCCAGGTTCTCCTAGTATATATATATCTTAACGAGGTAAATGTTCGAGTGACGAAAGCCGAATTCAATACACAAAATTTCTGATATCAAATTTGTGCCGAAAAAAACAATTGTATTCGATTTGTCAACGATTTTTCGGAATGTTAGTGCATTCAGCACGTTGTTGTTTAACATTCAAAAAACCGTTGACAAGTTGTTGTTTTTGACAGCTAGAAAGAAAAATGTAAACAAACGCGCCGAATACACTAACATTCCGAAAAATCGTTGACAAATCGAATACAATTGTTTTTTTCGGCACAAATTTGATATCAGAAATTTTGTGTATTGAATTCGGCTTTCGTCACTCGAACATTTACCTCGTTAAGAGGTTTTTTATTTGATATCAATGATTTTGGCAAGGCAAATTGAAAATGAATTGAATTGCGATTCGTTTTATTGTTGTCAGTCGTTTTCTATTTCGACTTTGAGTTCACACACACACACACGATAGCACACAAGTTGCCGCTACGTGTTATTGTGCCTCATAGACAGACGCGCGGCATTGAAATGACCAAAACCAACAACAATATAAAGCCATGCTAATGCAACAAATACAGAAAAAACTACACCATAGAAAGTTGTATTAAAATATATGTGCACATCGTATGTGCGCACTAGTTTAATAAGTAGTGGTGCGAAAGAAAAAAATTAACATGAGATTGTTAGTGTAACCGATTGTATTGGTCTGTAGTTTGTTGAATAATGGCATCTGCGTTTCAGACTTTGTTCAGAGCTTAATTGTTGTTCGTTTCGCGAAAAACGAATTACGCATACTCTCACACAGCTGCCGGCTGTGTGTTACGGAGTGCGAATGATTCGTTCTTCTTCTCTCGATATTCGTCACTCCAGTGGCCTGCGTCTGTGTATGAGGCACAATAGAACGTAAAACAATAGAACGAAACTGTTTCAATAAAAAAATGGAAAACAATAAAACAAAATTGTTTCTATTGAAGAATGGTTCAATACGATTTATGTTTGGAAAGTATATACTCTTGGCCTCGAAATAGTAAAGACTTATACATATTATCTTTTTTATGTTGAAAAGTAGGGTCAGGTCTCATCATTAGGTTCAGGTAGGTAGTTTTTTTTATTATGTCCAGCACGATAACCTACGTTCTGGTGTACTGTTTACAGTGTGTGGAAGACGATTCTATTTCTTTATTTTGCATGCAATTTTTCAATCTTCATTTTGTAGTCTTTTAGTAGATTTTATTTCAGAATCCTTTACCACATGCCACAAACAGGTCATGCCGGGTGTGATCTTATTACACACCCGGTTCTCGTAGGCTATCGGCTGAACATTTGTAGTCTAGTTTTTAGTGTATGTTACAGAGTAGTAAAAATTTAGACCAGATGCATGTGTTTTTGGTCGAAATTCGATTGAGCAATTCAACAATTTTTTTTGCATGTTTCTTGCTGTTTTGTCACTAACTGCATGCGGCTACCATTCATTTTTGACTCCTTAAACAATTCTATAAAATATACATATTTTAGTGTGTTAGTTGGAAATAAAAGTTAATGGTAGCTAGCCTCTCGCTGATATTCCATCTTCATGCGATGGGAGGAGAGATTAGATCTATTTTTCAAAGAAATCAGCATAATGATAAAAAAATATCGATTTTATGCAAGGAGACTCAAATGTTCAATGTTTTTGGTGATTTTTTCGATGACATCAATTTGTCAGTTTTTTCATTTTTTTTTGTTTGAAAAAAGAGTCACTGGTAAAAATTCTCTTAACAATGATAATAATATGATGTATTTATATTTGTTTCATTATAATACGTTGATTCACTATCATTATGAACCGCAACGGACCGATATTAGGGAGCATTTGAGCCAAAAAATAAAATTTTGCAAAAAAATTAGGGTGGCTTTTAAGTTATGGAGGTCAATATCTAAAATATACGAGTTTTCTGGTACAAACGGTTGATGTCATATTGTATGTAGGTGAGATTTGTGGCTAATAATCCTGAAAATATGAACTAAAAGTCTTGGGCTCATTTTTTAGCAATTCGGCCTAATGTGGCCGGCCGATTTCGCATTTTTCAGTTTTTTGGCCAAAATGACCCTCCAACCTAATTTTTTGAATTCTTTTATTTGCTATTTGATAGCTGGCGTCAATACCTTTCCAACGATATGCATATGTCCAGGGTATGTCGAATAGATTCAGCACTGTGGACGTGGCAAAATGGCCAAAAATGGCCGTTCAGAGGCCGGCCGCGGCCAACATGGCGGCCAAATCAAAAAGTTGTAGAACAAAAATTGCTTAGTTTTTTAAGTACTACAACCCCTGAAAATATGAGATCAAATAAAAGAGGTACGGACAAACAAACATATATACCAAAGCAAGATTATTTGGTGACGTCATAGAAAAATTTAAAATTGTCATAACTTTGGTCACAATCATCCGTTTTGGATGTTTGAGGTGTAGTTGAATTGGTATTGACGTCTACAATCATAATTTGCCAGTTAGAAAATAATTTTGGCATTTTTTGGGGCAGTTATACGCGAAAAACTGATTTTTTGGGGCAATTTTCAGAAGGTCATATCTCCACTCAATGTTGGTAGAAATTCATGCTTTTATACATTATTTAGGTCTATTTTTCAAGACCTTTCTATTGGTATATAACATGACCCTGGCGGCCTCATAGTGAAAAAGTTCGAAACTTGCTGTATAATATACTTCGTTCGACTTCCAGCACAGTAGGTGCTTTCGTCACTCGTTTGGACTGCCGTCCAAAGTGATACATATTTTGAAAGTTTTTTTCTGTTGTTGATTTAACATCTATCTTTAACAATAATTTCTATATTTTACTTATAAAAATACAAGAAAAAAATGTGGATTAAAGAAAAGATTTTCTCATTTTGTTTTAATGCTTTTTCAGACTTCGTTCTGTAGAGACCTACAAGTATTGTGTTTTTATTGTTCTTTCGTATTGTGTTTTTTCGCTCTATTAAATCAGTTTTTTTTTAACTTATACATTCGCTCTTCTTTGGATATTCTCTTTTTTACCGGTTCTAGTTTCGTTTGTTTTGCTGTTAAATTTTGTAGATTTTTTATACTACGAGTATATAAGCTATATACGGGTATTGTGATATTTCGATCACGTACCAAGCACATTTTTTATTTGCTACGGGTTTCATTGAATGTTTTGAGTTTGTAAAATTCTAAAATGGTCAAAAAGGTCATAAAAAACGACGTGGCAATTGTCTCAAATTTGATACTGTTAAATTGTTTAAATGCGCCAAAACTATTTTTGAAAGTTACTTTGATATTTCCAAAAAAGATACGGTCTAAATGCAATCATTGTGTAAGCTGGTGAATATTAAAAACAATTTGGTAAATCGGGCCCGAATCTATAACTATTTCCGTCATCTTCAATGCCGTCCTAATCATCTATCAGCTACAAAAACATGATCATAATGTATTCCTTGATATGGTGCCTCGTAAATCAAACGCAATTGTTTTGAGTAATCCTATAATAACAAATTCATCGAAACCTGAAAAAACGGATTTCCAAAATGTACCGTTTTCAAAAACCACAGAACCTGTTGTTCAGCGTCAACCAGGGGAATTCGAAATAGCATACATGGGCGAAAACTTTTGATAATATAAACCGTAAATTCAATAAATCTGTGTATTCTCATATTATCGGAACTACTAACCGATTTAACAGGCTGTTTGATTAATATTAAGAACTCCATCGATTTCCATTCGAGCATATTGTGGACATGGAGCTAAAAAAAACAAATGAAATGCCGAAAATATAATTTAACGAATAAAAACCAAATAACTCCCAACATATTTTTGGTAAAATTTTTAAATAATGCTATTGTTCATCCCTTCATGAAAACTAAATCGGTGAAAAAGGGCCTTGCTAGAAACCTCTGTTCAACGGTTTAACGAAAATTGATTTAGGACTGAAGACAATGATTTTTTTTCTAAGACAAATACAGTTTGGAAATGTAAAAATTTGGATGTTCTTAGAAAAATTAAATCAATTGCTTTAAAAGAACAGGATAATGATGCAAATGACATACAAGATGTTTATCAAGAAATTGTCTTGCAGAGTGCTACTCCTAGTACACAGTACATTCAAAGATTATCTTTGTGGCCATTTTAAGTAGTATCGTATAGTAAAATACAACTAGAACTATTAAAATAGGCTAAACAGCAAAGTGATGGAGAGGATCTCGTGACATACATGGATGCTACTGGTGGCCTTATACGTCCACCAAATAAAGAACCTTTGAAACCATTTTAACAGTTCTCAATATTTTTAAATTTTTTATTGTTGTGGAATCTAAAAAATGGCCATTGTTCAATATGGTGGTTACTGATTTTAGTTTTAAAATTTGTCCCCAGCATCTTACAGAACACTTGAAAAATTTTAATCAGTATGTTAACGTTCATCTTTGCTGTTCACATTTGATGAATATGATGCATGATGTAAATGATCATTTTCGGGCACCTTCAAAACAGAACAAATATATCAAAGAAATTGTATCATCGTTTTTTTTTAATTCAAGATTACAAAAAAATTTAATTTATATTTACCCAATTGACAATAATATTCAAATCAAAATATAGTAACCTATTACTGCCCTCAATACTATTTTAAAAGAAATACTCGTTTATGACGAAATCGATTCAAACGACCTCTTGAGCCCCCAAGTGTATAGTAACGACACAGATGAATTGTTTCCTAAAATTTTTAATGAACAAAGCTCTTTCTACCAAGAGTTCTTTGAAATATATAGCAATTTTACTCCTTCCGACGTCACCCTTAACTCAGCAGTTAATGCTCTATATAATCCAGGGTTCCTAGAGAAATTCATAAAAAAAATTGTTATGTATTTACCGATGTGGACGAACCTCCTTAAAAATAAAAGACTCAGTAACAGCCATGTCGAAAATTACTTTGCCATCTTGAAGAGACGTTATCGAGACGCTTCGAACTTGGGAAAACTACCGACAAAGTGTTTACGGGTTTTAAAAGAAATACATCAAAGAAATATTTATTTGTTTGATCGTTATAAATCAAAAATACCAAAAAAGTCATTAAAAAACTTGTCGTTAAAACCTGCTAGCAATGGAATGAGCATGTTAGACAGTTTTAAAAAAACGGAAATTTGGGAAAAACAAGGTGTCAACAAACGAATGCATTCGAATTTTAGTTTGACTAATACAACTGATTTTAATGAAAAACCAGTCGATGATCAGATTGATCTGTCCACAAAATTGCTAATAAAAAATCTTGAAGTGAAGCGATCATTAAGTAAAGTTTCAGCTAAATTCCAAACAAATCCAAAGTTTTTTTTAAATAATGGTTCTTTGTCAAAAAAACCAACCTATAAAAATACTTGTGATTTTGGTTCATTCATACAAAGTTGGAAAAGTTGAATCATGAGTTAATTTGTAATGATTTACAGGCAATTTATAATTTAATTTTGGCTATGAATGTAACTCATACCATAAATGGATTGGATCAATTAAGACACAAAGCTTTATTTTCAATTAAAAAAACATTACGCCACGATTTAGGCCTAAAGGTGAACTGTGAGTGCAATATAACACAAATATCGGATTTTTTTTCTAAAGAATCATCCAAGTCTCACGGCAGAATTTAAATATTGTTCAATTTGCTTGAATGAAACGGTAGAAAGACGACCATACGTACAAATACGAATTGATTTATTAGAACAAACTGGAATTCAAAATTTACAAAATTGTTTAGTTTCTAGTAGTTCTAAATACGGAGTATTTAAATTGTCACAAGCAGCCGATGATACCGTCGAATGAAATTCCACCCACTCTTGTAATAAACGGTAATTTATTTTAAGTTCTCTTGTCAACTACATTGCTAATCAACAACATTTTACGTCATATTGTTTAACAAACAATGATTGGGAATTGTATGACGATTTAAAGACAAGCATAATTAAAATTCGTAATAACAATCATAACGTAAAACCACACTTATTATTTTACAATTTAAATAATTAAAATTCGTCCAATTTATAATATCGTACCACCTACATACTTAACTCCAAATGCTAAAACATTTTTAGATCAATTTTTGGATATAACTAATGACTAACTAATTTACTAATGACTAACTAATAGTTAGGTTAGGTTAGGTTAGAGTGGCTGCTATCGCACACTTAGGCCAATAATGGCCCATTGTGATACCACAGGATCCAATCTCCCCTTACTCCCGCTGAAACCAACCAGAGCTACTGATGTAGCGTAAAATATCTCGCACCCCAAAGTCCGCGAGTTCCTAATAGTTACTAATTACTAATTACTAATTTCTAATTACTAATTTCTAATTACTAATTACTAATTAGTAATTACTAATTACTAATTACTAATTACTAATTACTAATTACTAATTACTAATTACTAATTACTAATTACTAATTACTAATTACTAATTACTAATTACTAATTACTAATTACTAATTACTAATTACTAATTACTAATTACTTATTACTAATTACTAATTACTAATTACTAATTACTAATTACTAATTACTAATTACTAATTACTAATTACTAATTACTAATTACTAATTACTAATTACTAATTACTAATTACTAATTACTAATTACTAATTACTAATTACTAATTACTAATTACTAATTACTAATTACTAATTACTAATTACTAATTACTAATTACTAATTACTAATTACTAATTACTAATTACTAATTACTAATTACTAATTACTAATTACTAATTACTAATTACTAATTACTAATTACTAATTACTAATTACTAATTACTAATTACTAATTACTAATTACTAATTACTAATTACTAATTACTAATTACTAATTACTAATTACTAATTACTAATTACTAATTACTAATTACTAATTACTAATTACTAATTACTAATTACTAATTACTAATTACTAATTACTAATTACTAATTACTAATTACTAATTACTAATTACTAATTACTAATTACTAATTACTAATTACTAATTACTAATTACTAATTACTAATTACTAATTGCTACACCGGGTGCAACGCAATATGTGTATTCTTCACGTCATTTCGAAATGATTGAGAATCCCCATGAACGTGCCTTCCAGTGTGAAAGGGATCTCTATAAACGAGGTCTCCGTTGAGTGAACCCCCTTGATACGGGCTCTCCATATGAATGATAAGTGAGGTATAAATAAGGATTCCCTATAAACGGGCTCTCCAGTGTGAATGGATCTCTATCAACGAGTTCTTAATTGAATGAAATGGAAACCCTTTGAAACGGGGTCTCCATATGCAAGACGCGTATTGGGGGATAATTATGCAAGTGATGTGAAGGTGAGTTGGAACGGTGCGCGCGAGTAACTAATTAATAATTATTGATTACTAACCCATGAGGCGAACCATGGGGTAACAACCCCATCGGGCGCGTCCCCAGGTGACGGATAGGGGAAAGCTCATAATTTGTATAATAAAGCAAAATCAAAAACAAAAATTGTGAATTTTGATTTTGTAGATAACTTAATACAGCAAATGTGTTGTCACATCTATAAGCTAAGAGTCTGAACTATATGTTATTGTTAAGAGAGAGCTCTTAAACCTCCGATTCCCCAACAAATGTTTATATCGTTTAATGCTCTGATGTATCCTTTGACTTAACAGCTATTCATATTCAGGGGCCATACTCAAGCTAATCACATACAGAATTTAAATCAGTTACATATTTCGTTGAATGGTACTGTCATCGGAATGATTACTATGGGCAGCTCTTAAACCTCTGATTCCCGAACAACTGTTTATGTCGTTTAATGCTCTGATGTATATCCTAAAATTTAAAAGTTATATTCATATTCAGAGGTCATACACAAATTAATCAGATACTGAATTAAAATTAAATTGCATATTTTGTTTTATTTTAGTTTTTTGGGTTGACAGTAATATTTTTCTTTAATGATAGTATCACGATAGATTTATTTTGGGCTGACATTAAAACATGGCCGATTTTCTTTCGTTGGCAGAATAATTGTTGGGTTGGTATATAGAAAATAGTCTTTTTAAACATTTTTGGGCTGACACTTGCCTATAGTCAAAGTCTGTATATTTTAGTATTGCCATCGATTAGAATTGGGCCAACTTCATATACATGGTGGACGGAGGCCCATATTAAACGAATTGGTGAACTAATAAATCACAATTGCACCAAAAAATTGTACTCTCTCTCTCTCTCTGGCATTATATCCCATCAAGGGATTTGGCCGCCTCAAATAAGGTTTCATAATCATATTTTCATTTCGGATAATGAGTGATTAATTCATTGATCCTAAACCAGCCGTGAAATTTTTTCCTTGTCACCACCGGGAATCGAACCCGGGACCTCCGGTCGCTGGAGCAAGCATGCTAACCACTTTGCCACCGGGGCGAAAAATTGTACGAATTACTGTAAACAAATCTAATCTCAAAATCCATAATAATAATAATAATAATAATGACATTGAAATAATACATAAATAATTGTAAAGATCAATTTGGTTCCTAGGCACTTGAAGACATTTAAATAATTATGAAAATAAAAACAAAATTTCGATAAAATATTTCTTGAAGACCGTTAAAATAAACTGTAACATATAATAATGACGAACATTGAATGGATCTGGAACGAACTCATCCAAAAACCAACAACAAAAATTGTTTTATTTTTAATAAGTTTGGTGTGTTCTGTACAAATATTTGACGGAAAAATGAGAACGAATACATTAGAAAATTTTCTTTAAAAAGTTTTTAATTTTTTTTCTTTTTTTTAAGGAAATGAAAAAGAAAATATCTGCAACGATAAAAGAAAACAAAATTTCTTTTGTATTTTTCTCATACAGTTAGTTATATTTCGTTTCTTTCATTGTAAATCGTCCTTGTTATACTCTGTGTGTGTACAAGGCCTGAAAAGCTCGCAACAACAAAACTAAAAAAAAATGAAATTTTTTCCCTTTTCATTTCGTGAAATGGATGAAACAATTCTCATAAGACTTAAATCTTTTATTAACTGTGTTATGTTATGAAATGAAAAACAAAAGAAATTTCTTTGCTTTAGACTTCAGATACAATTTCAAAATATGTAATGTTCATATGACTCGTATGTATAAAAAAAATGCTCTCTCATTGTGTTGGAATATGAATACACATATCATTTGTGTATTTGGGTCAAAAAAATAGAAATTTTATATTTTCTACTTGTGTACACAAAGCCAATACATTTGTTTTGATGCTGAGCTTTCATTTTCTTCGTTGTCATCGTATATTGATTTGAGTTACACACATAAAATCCAACCTAAACATAGAGGTTTAAAACAGATATTGTTGAATTAATGAACAGAACACAGTACGTTCTATAAATTTTTTGGAAAAAATATATTTGTATATACTTTTCATTTCCGTCTTTAACACAGCAAATCCGTTTTAGGTTCCGAAACCAAATAAAATCTCGAAATAATTTATGTGCTTCCATACGTTCAAGTATGTTCCTTAATTTAAGGTTTTAGTGGATGTTATTGGCATTAAGCACATAATAATTCAATTAAAATTGTATCAGCCTTATTATTTTCAATGTGAAAATATTGTCCCCTCTGTAGATGAATATATATTGTAACATGAAATGGAAGACCATGGAATATAAAAATTTTAACACCTGTCGCATACGTACTCCGTATTTTTTTTTTTTTTTGTTCCAACTACGGCAAAAATATATCAATATTTTATAATAACTTACACGAATCTTGTCTACATACATATATTATAATACCTCAATGGAATATCTAACAAATATGTTACGTACATTTATTCATAACTCATCTTTATATGTGAAAAAATAAACTTTATCTTAAATTTTAATTTTAATTTATTTTTTTTGTTTCATTTTAACAAAGACACACACACACAAAAGAAGAAAAGAAATTGTCATCATCATTAAAACATTTTCATCTACATGTAATTTATGAATATTGAAGTACAAAAATTTCTGTGCTTTTTATTTTATAAAATTTATCTTTTTGTGGATTATGAAAATCATTAATTATTCAAACGGCGGGGATTCTGCATTGTATATGGGCTGTGTATAGAGCGAGAATTTTATACATTCGTACCTATGTCTAAATATATTTTTTTTTTGTATCAGTTTGTTGTAGGCGATAAATTAATGATTGTATATTATTGAACATTTGTTTCAGTTGTGCTGATTTGTAAATAAAACGGAAAAATTATTCGCACCGGATGTTGAGATTTGTTCGATTTTGTGCCATATTATTTTGGCTATACATATTACTACGCATAGGATACATAAAATCCGAATTTTGCAAAATAAGTGTGTGTGTGTGTGTGATTCGTATAATTTTAATTGGAATTGTTTTGAAAAGTTTTGTATGAGCAACGTTGAATTGTAATTCAAATGTCAGTAAAAATAACAATTAAAAATAAACTAATCATTACACTTTAACACTTTACATATTTATATTTCCTCAATTAAGTTTTATAACTTTTACATTTTGTGGTTAATGATTATCAAAGTAATGGGCTTATGACGTAGTAATACATTTTTAAGCAATTCGACCATATGTATTTGAATGAAGATAAGATTAATGTAAATAAGAAAATATTTAACCTACAATTTGTAAATAAATTTTATGCTTCTTCCAACATTTATAGGTGTAAAGGTGAAAATGGAAGAACATTGTGGTATTTCTTTTTGTAATTCAGGAATTTGGCAATCGATGTATGTGTTTTTTGATACTGTTCATTGCATTTAATAGCTTTCAATTATTTAAATATTTGCACAGTTTGCCATGAATAAAAATGTACGGAAACTTCAAAAATAACGATTTCACTCCAAAATTTACATTTTCTACTAGATCTATAACATTTCTGCAATTGTTAAAACTATTTAAGGCAAACTTCATTCAATTTACCTAAACTAAAGACATTACTAGTTTCGTATCCATGATTTCGGGGTCATGATTTCTCAAATGAGCACGCAAGATACGTCGTAACTAGGATTATGAAACTATGGTTTGCGAGATGAGAACTCAAGATACACTACCATGTCTTTTGTCTTCTCGTTCGGTTTCAATTAGTAATGAGTAGGCATTGACAAAAATGTCAAGATTGACTTTAATATTCACAGAACAGAAAAAAGTTTGTTCCCGCCAACCAAATATTTCAATGACAAATAGAAAACTCAAATAAAACTAGATTTTCTTGGTAAATTATATAATGTCCGGAATCTCCATTTATGATGTACATATTTGGCGTTAGGAGCATATGCCAAGGAATTGGACAAAATATCTCATTCCGAAGTTATGTATAAACTGAGTTGCAAACATGACCCTAATGCTGCACCAGCTCTTGTAGGCCAATCCAATAAAAATGGTACTGGAATTTTTTACAAATTAATTACAACATATTGGCATAGTTCAACCCCAAAAACTACCCCTAAGGGGTGCAATTGTTTAAAAACGATATTTTGATTAATCGTACTGGGGGTGGTACTGTATTTTTTTACAAATTAACTATAACATACTGACATTGGCCCCCAAAAAACTTTCCCTTAGGGGTGAAATTTTTCAGTATGACCTAAGCTATTAGAAAAACAAACGAAAGTATTGGTTACTATGGTTACTAGTGGAAGTTTTTCAGATATTGTCCAGAAACTGAAAAAAATTTATATGGGCGCATAAAATCAAAAAAATTTAGTGAAAATTCCGGTCCATGAATTTTCCCCAAATTTTCCAAATACTCTCAGTATGACTTTAACCTATATAATCTTGCTTTGGTATATATGTTTGTTTGTCCGTACCTCTTTTATTTGATCTCATATTTTCAGGGGTTGTAGTACTTAAAAAACTAAGCAACTTTTGTTCTACAACTTTTTGATTTGGCCGCCATGTTGGCCGCGGCCGGCCTCTGAACGGCCATTTTTGGCCATTTTGCCACGTCCACAGTGCTGAATCTATTCGACATACCCTGGACATATGCATATCGTTGGAAAGGTATTGACGCCAGCTATCAAATAGAAAAAAAAAGAATTCAAAAAATTATGTTAGAGGGTCATTTTGGCCAAAAAACTGAAAAATGCGAAATCGGCCGGCCACATTCGGCCAAATTGCTAAAAAATGAGCCCAAGACTTTTGATTCATATTTTCAGGATTATTAGCCACAAATCTCACCTACAATATGATATCAACCGTTTGTCCCAGAAAACTCGTATATTTTAGATATTGACCTCCATAACTTAAAAGCTACCTTAATTTTTTGCAAAATTTCATTTTTTGGCTCAAATGCACCCTAATATCGGTCCGTTGCGGTTCATAATGATAGTGAATCAACGTATTACAATGAAACAAATATAAATACATCATATTATTATCATTGCTAAGAGAATTTTTACCAGTGACTCTTTTTTCATAACAAAAAATATGAAAAAACTGACAAATTGATGTGATCGAAAAAATCACCAAAAACATTGAACAATCTCCTTGCATAAAATCGATACTTTTTTAATCTTTATGATGATTTCTTTAAAAAAATAGATCTTACCACTCCTCCCATCGCATGAAGATGGAATATCAGCGAGAGGGTAGCTACCATTAATTTTTGTTTTCAACTAACACACTAAAATATGTATATTTTATTGTATTGTTTAAGGGATCAAAAATGAATGGTATCCGCATGCGGTTAGTGACAAAACAGCAAGAAACATGCAAAAAAAATTGTTGAATTACTCAATCGAGTTTCTGCCAAAAACAGATGCATCTGATCTAAATTTTTACTACTCTGTAACATGCTCTAAAACCTAAACTACATATGTTCAGCCGATAGCCTACGAGAACCGGTTGTGTAATAAGATCACACCCGGCATGACCTGTTTGTGGCATGTGGTAAAGGATTCTGAAATAAAATCTACTAAAATACTACAAAATGAAGATTGAAAAAATGCATGCAAAATAAAGAAATAGAATCGTCTACCACACACCAGAAACCGTACACCAGACCGTAGGCTACTATATAGGCAACAAAAATGCTTATAGAGTTCGGTTCCGACCTTTCCCGTCTTTTTTATTTCATTTTTGTTTGTGTTAGTGTGATTTCATCGAAAATTTGTTTAAGCCGCAATTAAAATCAGTATCATAGGTAAACGGGGAAAGAATAGAAGAAAGTTATGATTTCTGTGAGATCAAGTGTGGAATAGAGCATGGTGCCTCATACACAGACGCACGCCACTGGAGTGACAAGTATCGAGAGAAGAAGAACGAATCATGCACGAACGAATCCGTAACATATAGCCGACAGCTGTGTGAAAGTATACGTAATTCGTTCTACGCCTCTCGCTATTCGTAATTTCAATGCCACGCGTCTGTGTATGAAGTCGTACTCATACGACGGATAAAAATCTCGGATTTTTCTATCCCACATTTTTTTTCAACTTTTTTGTATGAAAAAAGCGTGTCTGTTGTATAATTTACGTGATGTAATTGATTAGAACTATGGAATAAAAAAATCCCGGATTTTTATCCGTCGTATGAATATGACTTAAGGCACAATAACACGTAGCGGCCACTTGTGTGCTATCGAGTGGGTATGAACTGTTTTTGACTGACAACAATAAAACGAATCGCAATTCAATTCATTTTCAATTTGCCGTGCCAAAATCATTGATATCAAATAAAAAACCTCTTAACGAGGTAAATGTTCGAGTGACGAAAGCCGAATTCAATTCACAAAATTTCTGATATCAATTTTGTGCCAAAAAAAACAATTGCATTCGATTTGTCAACGAGTTTTCGGAATGTTAATGCATTCAGCGCGTTGTTCTTGAACATTCCGAAAAATCGTTAGCAATCGTTATTCTTGACAGCTAGAAAGCAAAATGTAAACAAACGCGCCGAATGCACTAACATTCCGAAAAATCGTTGACAAATCGAATGCAATTGTTTTTTTCGGCACAAATTTGATATCAGAAATTTTGTGAATTGAATTCGGCTTCGTCACTCGAACATTTACCTCGTTAAGAGGTTTTTTATTTGATTATAGAAAAACAACCGAAAATATTGGTTACTAGTAGAAGAAATGCCGGAAAGACGGAATATCGTTAAATTTCAACATTTCATATACTGAGTTCCTTTACTTCAGAGATCAATCAATTTGCCTTTTTAAGCATCACTTTTAATATTTTATCCAGATTTTAATATTTTATCCAGATGTTCTAGATGTTTTAGTTAGTGAAAAAATATATAAGTACATAATGAATGAAAAATTTCCGCTGGTAATTACATAACAAAATTAGTTCTTTTTAGTGATAGTGCTGCCACTTACGGTGAGTAGCGTAATCTCTTATTTTCCGCTGTCAAAATTCCGTTATCTTATACAGCATCTTTTAGGGGCAGTTTTCGGCAATTGAACTATTCCAATATATTGTAATTTATTTAGTAAAAACTTCTTGTATCAACATCAGTTCGATACAATGATTTAAAACGGTTGCTCCCATGTGGGGTAGTTTCCTAAGGGTTTATTTATGCCATTTTATTGTAATTAAGGTGAAATGTGAATTCCCAAATGAACATCGGGTGAACTCTTAAAATAACCGCCTTTTTAGCCAAACTTAAAATGAACAATAAATTTACCAAAATAATCTGCTATACAACCAAGACGAAGTTGCCATTGCTATTTTGATTGTTCTTGATATTTTCATAATCTGCAATATACAAAAAAACAAGTAGATAGATACTTCAGACAGAATTCGGAAAATTATCAAAAGCAGGATCATGAAATCTTAACAGAAAAATCGTTTGTTCCAAAATATTTTTGTAAAAACATATAATATTACAAAAAATAATCAAAGTTGGAGCTGTCCTTCGTGCTTTCGACCACTTTTATTAATCGAACTTCTTTATAAGGAAATCTAATATATAAATTGTATATTTAAAAAAAAGTGTATTTGATTATTCATTATTACTAAAAAAATTATCTAAAGTACATTTACTCATCACTCATCATCTGCTAAGACAAATTTTAAATGTTTTAAGTAGAGAAAGTTTGAAAATATATTTCTAATTGTACAACTCGACTATGCGTACAGAGCGTTACTATATACCGACCAAATGGCACAGTGGTTAAAGCTTTTGCGTTTGGAATTTGGATCGGGAGGTACCGGGCTCGAATCCCGATAGGGGAAGCATTCAACGAGAATTTTCATATAATGAAATGGAACACATCTATGACCCCCTGTTGGAGTGCAAAACACATGGGCCAACCCTTCTTCCATGCCAGTATTGGCTGGCATAAAGCTATGCAATGTGCAGATGGTGATAAAATCGGCCCTATAGCCGTACATCCTCGAATTTGCTGGCAACGGCGTAAAAGTATGGACGGAAAAGCAAACCGCGAAAGAGTTGGAGGAGCCTTGGTATCAGAACAGATTGCAGTGATTATACAAAAAAGAAAGTTTATATATAAAGAAAAAGAAATAAAGCCAGTAAATATTTTTACCGATTGTAATCTATCGAATAAATAAAAACCCATCCCTGCTAATTTTATTTTAGTACTGTTTTGCATATAAATTCTCTACTATTATATTATTATTATATTATATTAAACTACATTAAATAAATTGCTAAGGCCCCACTACGAAATATTTGCTCTTCGTATTAATTCTTGATTAGGTTTATAAAGGGTGTCCAAAAATTTACACAAGAGTTGAACTAAATAGAAAACAGTTTTTTCAATGCTATTTGTTTTATCGAAACATAAAGTACATAGGACAAGGTTTTGTGTGGAATAACACGTCGGGCAAATGACCTCTACTGGCTTTGCTGCACATACCCATTTTTGTCGAAATTTTCCATGACCATTTTGCATAAACATGGCTGAATTTTGCTGATGCAGCGTTGACTCTCCTCCTTCAATACACAAGTAGATGTGGGCTTGTTGACATACACCTTTGACTTCAAATAACCCCATAGAAAGAAATCCAATTCGGATCACCAAAACGAAAAAGTACACCACCAGAAAATGTCTCGTGCAGTAACTGGACTGTTTCACACGCTGAATGGCATGTCATACCGTCTTGTTGAATCCACATGTAGTTCCAACCAATATCACCAGATTTAGGCAAAAATAACTCGAAAGAACCTTTCAAACCCCACTATATTGTACATCGAATTTAAAGTCTTAAAAGTTTTGTTTATATCATTCTCGATAAAAAAAAATCGGTGTGCAGTTTTTGGTTAGTGTGTGTTCTATGAAACAAAAGGCTAATGTAATAAAACTAGCAAAAACTCAGTTCCCTTAGAGTTTTGGTTCAACGAAGGTGTGTTATATTGTGCTGTGAGGTCTGAAATTCTTAAATCATCAATATTTCTAGCCCACAACTAAAATAAAACAATTTTAAAAATGTTAATTACATTAAATTGAAGTACGTACATTTTCTTTGCACCACGGTAAAACAACAGTTTTATCATCAGAAAACCTAAACCGTTTTAGATTAGCTCCAAATCCAAAACGGTTCAGTTTTATTGATGATAAACCTATAGTTTTTGCTGTATTGCGATTGGTAGAAAGATTGGACCGAGTAGGGTATAAATTGTATTTTGACAATTATTTTAGTACGTACCAGTTATTTGAAATTATAAAATATAAAGGAATTAATGCTGCTGGTGCCATACGAGTTAATAGATTTGTCAATCCGCCAACAACGACTGATAAAGTAATAAAAAAAACATCGGGGCTTTTTAGATTCGGTCACAAGTCGTGACGGAAAAATTACTGCAGTTAAATGGAATTATAATAAGCCAATCAACCTTGGATCAAACTTTCTAGGTGTTGGGAGTAATGGTACGGTTCATAGGTGGGAAATGAAATTAAATAAATATGTCGAAGTTGAGAGACGAGAAGTAGTGCGGTTATGCAATTCGAATATAAGTGGTGTAGATTTGTTGGGCTAGCTAATTAGCTACTACCGTATTTTCATACATTCTAAAAAATGATCTTCACGAGTAACCCTCCACTTCGTTGATTTCGCGGTTTGCTCTAGTTGGCTAGAATACAAACGAGATTGTGATTTACATAATATACCGAAAAGGAACGTTATGGATCTACTGGAGTTTCGAATGAAGGTTGGAAATTTTTTGGCTATTGTGGGCCATACAAGCAATGTGAAGAAGCATGGACGCCGTAGTTCCACAAATGAAAATAATGTATCATGTCCTGAAAGTCATACTTTATCAACCAAATCTAGATGTGAAAAGAGACCATTATGGGATATCCAATATGACGAAATTGGCCATATGCCAGCACATGACCAGAAATAGGTGCAAACGAATGAACATGCAAAATTTAGAAAATAAATTATTTTGAGACTCTCTCTACAATATATTGACAATTTTAGAAGATCTCGTAGACAGTTGACAGGTGACTGACAAAACAGACTAGAGAATGATATCTAAGCAATTTGAATCTGAGAACAGTCTATCTAGAATTTTCCTTTGCAAAATTCACGTCAAGTTATATAAAAAAATATTTTACACAAACAAATCAGGTTGCGGAAAGGTTACGGTATCGAGAAAGAAAGACAAGCTGTAAAAAAACTGGTTTTACTGTTTTGAAAAAGATATTTCTATGATCAAGAAAAATCCAGTATTAGTTATTTATACCTCTTATGTTAACTTAACTGAAGGCTTACACCGAATAAAAAAAAATGTAGAAAATTTGGCTTACCGTAAAATTAATCGTAAATGGCATCGCATCACAATATACTCGAAGTTATTGCACAAAATTTAAACCACACACAACATTGATTACGCACACTCACATATTAAAAACATAAGGAAACAATTTACTTTACATTGCACTGAATTTAAATGAAAATAAATAATTAATTACTAAAACCGCAAACATTAAACACAGGTATTTAATTAAATTCGACCGCTAAATGGTTTTTCTTTACTTCGTATCCCGTTTGAAAATCATTCTCGACGTACGTACTACTAGAATCAGTGCACAACTATGAACTCAACACCCAAATTTATTTTTATTCGTATTGCTTATCCCGTTATCGTTTGATTATTTGTTTTAATTTTTGTGTTTGTGCAGATGAAATTTATTTGTGATTTATTTAAAGCTGAATGTATACCTGGTTGTCAATTGTGCGGGCAAGTTTTACTGAAAGTATTAAAAGAGAGTAGAAGCCACAACATTTTATTTGATAAACAAACTTTTCCATGCAAAGTAAGCCAATTTTTATTCCAGGAAATTGCAAATAAAGCAAACCAATAATTGCTATCATGATATTTTTTATTTTTAGCCGCAAAAACCGCCACGGTTTTAGTCTCAGCTCAAAAAAGTTTTACTGTCATTACAGTTGAAACTATCAAGACACAACAATTGTTTACGAAAAAAATTGTCTGTCCTGGTTGCTGGAGGTTAAAAATCTAACTATTTATTTATCTCGATTTTGTTTTTAGTGTAAATTTAGTCCCTCGAACTCAGGAACTATTCGTTGGCCGGTCTAGCATAAAAGAGTGAATATAGACAAATTTTTAATGAAGTGTATTTCTGTGTAATCTTATTGAAATTTTGAATTCCAAGATTTTGATTTTAAAACAACGAATACTAATTTGTAAATCGTTGATTAGTTAAAATCCCAGTTAAGGTCATTTATTTTCACAATTTTGTTTTGTTGTTAAAATTACGATCTTACAAATTTTGTGAATTAATTGGTGATTTTTGATTCAGTACTTTCTGAATATTTTTTGCGAATTATATTTTTGACAGTTATGCGTAATTTTAAAATTCGAGTGTTTTCGAGCATTGCTTTATGGTTACGAATTTTCCAGTCTTCATTTATAATTTGTTAAAACTTTTGTTCAGCTTTTTGTAGAAAGTTAGGTTAAGATTAGATTTAATACGTTTAGTTTAAATTGAAAAAAATAAGTGCAGAAGCTATTTTCATTACATTGAAGTCCCTGAAGATCCTGTAAGTTTTAAGTGTTCTAGATAAAAATCTCCGAAGAGAGAAGCTAAATAAAGCGATGTACAAGTTTTAATCGGCAAAATACTTGCAAATTATACTACTTTTGAACGAAACGTGAAAAAACATTGAAAACCGTCTTTCGATTTACAATACCTGAATGATTCTAAAATATCTGGATATCAATTTTGTTCGAAACACGAGTTTGACGTTTTTGTATATATAAGAAGTATAGTATACAATTTTATATTAGTGTGTGTAATTTTTCTGTGGTTATATTTGTTTGTTTTCTGCAAATGTAAGCATTAAAAATTATGAAAATTTTTGGGTCGGCGATTGATCGTCGTCGAGGAAAGACGTGTTTTTGTCTCTCCTCGAAATAAATAAATAATTTAATTTAAATGTGTTATAGATAACTTATAAATAACTAATAATTATATATGTGTGAAACAAATATTAATAATAATGTTAAAATAATAATTTGTGTGAATTGATAAGTAAAGTGAAAAGTTTTACATATTGTATATTTATATAAATTTGTGTATGGTGTGCTTAACTGCTTGCATTGGTATAGAATATGTATACGTAACAAGTTTCACTTATATGTACATATTTTGATACCGTTGCTTGAATGCATCATACGCGTTGTATGTAAACCTCCAATATGTATGACTTTTTTGATTCCAAGAGATGCATAAATAAGATAAGTGTTATTCATTTATTCATTAACACATATTTTAATTATTAATACATATTTTCCAAATTTATTTTAAGTATATAAACATTTTAACTGTATTTTATAACCCATAAAGGTGTAGAGTACTAGTATTCTCATCTAGTGGGTCATTCGAGTATTGTTTGCGCGAGAAAGGGATTTTTAATTCCGTTGTTCTGTTTTTGTTATACTTGCTTAACAATTTCTGTTGTTGTTTTGCCACGATTATTTTTCGTTTTATATTTGCTGCGGCCAAATTCCGGTTCGGTGGTAAATTTACCATTATGGTTTTTATTAGTCGAAAATATGCAATTGGTATAAAAACCCAGAAAAGCGATTCCTGTTAAATGACTGAGAAAATAAAACCCATAACTAATGTCAAAAACACCATAAGAATTTTTTTCATGAGAATTGGTTGGTTTTGTATTTTCCAATTAAAAAAATATTATTTTGATAACGGTAACATCAAGATTTATTTTATATTAAGTATATATTGAAACATAAGTGGATATAAAGATGCCAAATCACTTACAGCAGCCCTAATCCTACAAAACATTAAATATTCCGACCACTTATCAAAAATTCCAGCTGGGCACGGATCATCCGTTTCCTTGTATAATTTGACAACGATAGTAATTCCCTTTACATAGAGATTCAATGGCATCGTTAATTTCGTGTATCGCTGAGATATTAGACCGCGCTTACTACATATCCCTTTTCGATGCACTGGTAGTCGTACGCTTTATAGGTGGTTCTCCAAAATCCATACGGTGAAACGGCGACGTGGTATTCAGTCAACTACTTCCTTTCGATTTTAGTTAGGATTTACGATTATAATTCACCCATAATTTGTGGTAGCAGAATATTTCCGAAATTCCGATAGTATTCGATACGGAACTTTTTACATTTTTTACTGAAAATAGAATTAAGTTAAAATTCAATTAATTTTGTAATTTATTTTGAATATTTCTTACAATCATTTTGTAGTATATTATATATACATATTTATATTTTATGTACACCAAGGTCCCGCTATGCGTCTATTCGTTGTGCGTCTATTCGCTTTTGCGTCGGTTTAAAAAAAACCCAAACACCCGCTCTGCGGCGGTTTTTCGTTATGCGTCTTCCTTTTTTTGTTATATTTTCGAGTTTTGGCATACAATTAATTAGAATTCTCGTTGCCATGAGAAAATTTAATAAGAATAATAATGCATACATAAGGATTTATGTATTATTTTAACATTATATGTAATTATTATATTAATAAAGTGATATTATTTGGAACTTTATCTAGATATATGTGTAGTAAATCGTAATTCTTTCAGAAAACACATATATTTTAAATTATTCGCTATGCGTCGAAATTCAGTTTGCGTCTCTACGTGTAGAACCGAACTGCGACGCAAAGCGGGACCTTGGTGTATTTTGATATGTTTGCTCATCGCAAGAAAAACAATTTCTGTCAAAATATAGCCCAATAAACCAAAAAACGTAATTTATTAAATGTTTCCCAGGTTAAAACCCATTTGTTGAACCGGAATCGAAAATTTTATGGTAATGGTAAATGACTGGTCGAAAAAAAAACCATTACCATTTCCCATTACCATTTATCATTAAACCGGAATTTGGGTGCAGCACCCAAATTCCGGTTTAATGATAAATGGTAATGGGAAATGGTAATGGTTTTTTTTTTCGACCAGTCATTTACCATTACCATAAAATTTTCGATTCCGGTTCAACAAATGGGTTTTAACCTGGGAAACATTTAATAAATTACGTTTTTTGGTTTATTGGGCTATATTTTGACAGAAATTGTTTTTTTGCGATGAGCAAACATATCAAAATACATAAAATATAAATATGTATATATAATATACTACAAAATGATTGTAAGTAATATTCAAAATAAATTACAAAATTAATTGAATTTTAACTTAATTCTATTTTCAGTAAAAAATGTAAAAAGTTCCGTATCGAATACAATCGGAAATATTCTGCTACCACAAATTATGGGTGAATTATAATAGTAAATCCTAACTAAAATCGAAAGGAAGTAGTTGACTGAATACCACGTCGCCGTTTCACCGTATGGATTTTGGAGAACCACCTATAAAGCGTACGACTACCAGTGCATCGAAAAGGGATATGTAGTAAGCGCGGTTCAATATCTCAGCGATACACGAAATTAAAGATGCCATTGAATCTCTATGTAAAGGGAATTACTATCGTTGTCAAATTATACAAGGAAACGGATGATCCGTGCCCAGCTGGAATTTTTGATAAGTGGTCGGAATATTTAATGTTTTGTAGGATTAGGGCTGCTGTAAGTGATTTGGCATCTTTATATCCACTTATGTTTCAATATATACTTAATATAAAATAAATCGATGTTACCGCTATCAAAATAATATTTTTTTAATTGGAAAATACAAAACCAACCAATTCTCATGAAAAAAATTCTTATGGTGTTTTTTGACATTAGTTATGGGTTTTATTTTCTCAGTCATTTAACAGGAATCGTTTTTCTGGGTTTTTATACCAATTGCATATTTTCGACTAATAAAAACCATAATGGTAAATTTACCACCGAACCGGAATTTGGCCGCTGGTAATTTTGAATTCTACCTTTTGTTTCATATAACTCGTACATTATTTACATATTTTGCATGTAGATTAGTATTGGAGGTAAATAGCGGGATATACATTTCAATAACCACCGAAAACGTGGTTTAGCGATGTATATATAGCTGATTATATGCTTTTAGCTTTGCCTTTGTTAGCCGTTGGGTATGAATGTATGTATTGGTTTGGTTGCTAAGAAACAGTTTACAAGATCAGGGAAGTTTTTGTTTTCATTTCATTTTATTTATGTCATTCGTAATTATTATATATTTGTTATATGCATAGCTATTTACTTTTTGTGCTTGTGTGTGTAAATGTTCTTCTATATGAAAATAAACAAAAACAAACGATCAAATCATAGATTTTAGTTGTTGCTTTCCTTGTTTTTTCGCATTTTCATTGATTTCAGTTGTGTGATCAGTTTACACAGAGGCGGCGATGATATTGTGGAATTGTATTGCAATAAATTTTCTTTAATATTTGTGGTAGAGTGCTTTGCTTTGAATGGGTTTCGTTCTTGAGGAGTGGTTGGTCGGTGCCTGCGGATCAAAACACGGTTGTTTATGGAACATTGTGTTTCTCAACTTACAGAGGGTTATATTCATATACAATAATATGCTGTCGTGACCTGTATTTGTAAGCTATTTTGGGCTAATTTAAATTGTTTTGTTTGGGAGTTGATGTGGTTATCAATTGTTGGTATAAGAAGGCAAATTTGCAGTTTTGCATGGAACCCTCCTTGCCTGAGGTTTGGATTTGTGTGTGCAGATTGGTCTCTTTGCTGAATATTATAGATGTTGTTGAAGAAGTTTGCCGTTAGTTTCGCGGGAGTTGAGTCATTTTATTGAAATTTTAGGATGATCGGTCGTACGCTGGGGTTTTTGAGCTGTAGGATTGTCACGATACTTTTATAATCTGTCATGGATTCGTCAAGGCTTTGTGAAAATGGGTGTTTTGTTGATTAGTGATGTTGGTGGGAGATCATTTGATGATTGGTAGAGTTTTGACGCAGAGAGGATTCGAATCGTCTATTGGGGTTGTTTCGGAAACAACTTTGTGTGTTGCAGTGTGTTTGGTTTTTTTGTTCTAGAGGGGGAGTCGAGTACTGGATAAACATAAAATATTTTTTCTGTACATTTTACTATGACTATTTATAAAAATAACTCTTTTCACAATGTGATTTCAGAGATTACTAGAATTTTACTAATATTCCTTCATCCAATTATTCAGCATTTGAGTATTAAATTATTATATAGTGTTAGGTGTTTATTAGGTGTTTATTATTAATACTAGTATTCATGCAGTTCCTGATTAAGCTAATTTATTTAGATTTTTCTAATGAAGATTTTTGATTACAGAAGATCGTTGAAGTCGTAATACTTTCTAATTAAAAATAAAATTTAATTCAAAAGTCAGAAAAGCAGACAAGGTAGAAATTATATTGTCTATCGGGTTTCTAATAAATTTGATATTTCAGCGGATATTTACTTTTTGAAATTGCAGATATCTTGGAAGCTACAGAGTAAATTTGAAATGCAGTTAAATATTGCTGTATTTTGATAGTTTTTCAGGGATCATGACTTTCTTTAATTAAATTATTTTCTAGGTTGTTTCGGGAGACTGTCATGGAGAGGTTGGTTTGGGAGACTGTAAATTGGTGAAGGTTTTGATTAGCTTGTTCTAGGTTGGATAAATAATTTTCGATGGTTGTTATTTTTATGATTTATACTTTTTCATGATTTATACTTATATTTTTATGATTAATACGATTGGATTATTTGGTTATCAAGGAACCTAAAGTTGTTTAATTTGTTTAGGTATTGGGGTTTTAAAACTATGGTATTGGGGTTCTATTTCATATTAACTGTTTTTGAAACTAGATTTCATTTGGTCATTTTTTATTTTTATAAATAAACATATTTGTATTATATTAGGGATGGCAAGGACAAGTGACCTTCACATTATATAATTAATTTAATTAATTTTGTATTTAACTACTTTTTATAAATAAATCCATTAAATCAACAGATTCACAAAGAGTCTTTCAGTTGAAGATAGAAAGAAGGTCGTGCGTTCCTTTCCTGTTTTGATACGAGTGCTATAATATTTGGTGATTTCTGGTTTTGATTTATTTTAATTTATTTTGATTTAACTTGTTTTATGAGAACCAAATTAATTTAGTTAATACTAATCGTAACATTATATTTATTTTATTCAAGTAAATTTAAATCTTAATAATGACATTTTATTTCAGGAAAGTAACTGCAACTTAATTAATTATAAATTTTAATTATATGTAATTATAATTTTTTAAAAAAACCAAAAATAATTGTGTTGTCTTGTGCTAACCGTCTTATATTACATTTCAACTAACAATTTACTAACTATTGACTACTTAGGTGTCTGAAACCGGGTCAATTTCCATCCAACAAACCGTTCCTATCCCTCCATCTTGTTATATGTAAAAGAGTGTGCGGATGGGCCCGGCGTCAACCGGGAATCTTACTTAGGTTTGGTCGCACATTCCAATCAATCAAAAATTAAAAATTATGAAAATTTTTGAATTGGTACAAAATGGTTCAGATTTTATGGTGCTTGTGTCGTTTAGTTTTCTCACTTTTTCAAATCTTCCTTGCTTTTGAAAGGTCGAATTAATCAAAATAGTTGTTAAGTTAACACGTTCGCGCAAATGACTGCTATGCATTCATTCAACTTTTAAGAAATAACTCGACATATTTTTTCAAATCTCAACAGTACATTCCTTTCCGCGACGAAATATCATTGCAATTACAAAGGTTTAATAACTTAAGGTAGAGGGCTAATAAGTTAATAAATTTAATTTTATTTGACGCCTATTTGCACTTACAAATTTTAAATTATAAATGGAAATGTTATCTATAGAAATGTCATATCCAAAAGATTTAAATGGCGCACTTTCGCACTAACACAAACACACATACCCCTATTACATACTTGCGGCTATTATTTTGTCAAGTCTCGGATTTCGAACAAAATCGACACCTTATGTTTTACTAATAGTAACAAAATTGTAATTTCCAGGAATGCTTCAGTTGGCAATATTAATTTTGATGATGTTAATGAATGAAAATATTACGAGTCTCACAGCATTTTATGGGAATTTAATGGCCATTAAAAAGAATCTGTGACACCAGAACATCAGTATCTAAACGATGATGAACAACAAAATAAGCTGGGACACATGATAAAGAAAATTTTAAAGTAGTTCTAAAATTTATCAATAATTTACAGCCAAGAATAGATTCTTAAGCTTACAGCTCAATTTTCGGAAGCCTTAGAAATGCTAAGCAATGAAGAAATAAGAAACCTATTTCACAACCTTGTAGTAGATTCTAAATGATTCATACGCTTTCTAAGAAAAATTCTAAGATGCTAATTTAAGGAAAGGGCAAGAATAACTTACACAACGAAAAAGAAAAATTTTGATGACACTCAGACAAGCATTTACGAAAGAAAAAGGTGTTTTGTCAATACCACGGCATACGACTGCAAAAAATGAAACAAATTTCGGAGCATTAAATGCTCATACCGCACAACCGATGTCGATCTGTATCACCAAGGAAACACTCAAAACATAAAAACTCCTGACGTCTTTAATACGTGGAACAGTCAAGGGCATGTAAAGAAAAATGTTGTTCCATCCGATAGGTTCTTCCTGTGCTGAGCTGTAGCGGATCAAAGTATCAGAAACTTGCCATTGAAAATACATGGGATTCAAAAATTGTTATTTTTAAATTTTGCAACATAAAAGTACTACTGATTACAATGTTTAGAGGTACATACATTAGTTTCTTTATTTCGCATATTTTTTTCTGTTTTTTTCTTTTAATTTTTATTTTAATTCATCTTTTATTTCTAACCCAATCATAAATTCCGACCCATGCTTGCATGATATTTCAAATAATATAAATAAAACATATTTCTTGTTGACTGGTTTACCAGTTAACCCCTTTAGGGTGAGATCTCATATGTGTTACAGCATGCAAAGGAAAAATGGTTTCATTTTCATTTGTAACGACAAGTAATTCTTTGATGTGATATCCCCCGGCCTTTTAATATTGATTATTTTTTTAGTTTGCTTACTGCTGGCGCTATTTTCTATAAATTAATTTATATAACTCAACAGCGTTTCCCGAAACAGGTTTGCAATTGCATGGGAACGTCTGACAGGAATATCGATTGATTTGAGTTCTAAATCCTATCCAACGACCTGCTCATGCACCAATTATGTAAAAAGCCTTCCGCGTGGTCTTATTTTCCGTTTTGAATTCGGCTGAATTGGAATTCTACCAAATTTTAGGATTTAATGGTTCATCTCTTAGCGGGTTAAGGCCAAGTTTGGTTCGTATATGATGAGTGGAGGAACTGGGTAATTCCTTGGCCGATGATTTTCAAATTTATTTTGTAGTAAAATCTAGAACTCCATCTATTAAAACAAATTGACAATTACGGTCAATCATATGCATTCAGGTTGTATTATGCTAGGAACATATATAATAAGATAGTGATATTGCTACGTAGCGATATCATATTGGCGGGCCTGAAAGAGCACAATGCAATATTCAGTAACTGAACCTTTCAAGGTGACGTTAATACGACATAATCAAATATATAGTTTCTTGATTATTTCGTATTAACGACATCTTGAAAGCTTCGGTTACTGAATATTGCTGGGCCCAACCGATGGAATAGTTAAAATTCCCACTTGGCATAAAGTACATAAATATAAACGGATTAACAGCATAACTCCCGACCGTCGCAATTTAATATTAGATTGTTTGTGTGCTATTCGTTGTGCTCAATCTATAAAGCTGTGTTGACGAACTACAATTTTTCTGTATAATGTGCTCCCCAAACATTACAAAAAGCAGGCAATTTGCATATAAATCCTTTGTATAAAGACTGGCAAAATTCTATAAAGAAAATTACGCCGAAACGGAAAATTATAAGCCCGACGAAGTCTTAAGTCAAAATATTCACATACTAAGCCGGAAAAAAATACAAACCAGTTTTATTTCAAATATAAAGGTATTTACCATTAAGTAAAAAGTAAGATGGAGAAGGGTAGGTGTAAAATACTCTCAGGCAACACAATCATTACTGTAATTTGGTGAAACTCGAGTACAGTGAACTTCTAAATTACGTATAAATTAAAAAAAAATCTATGTCATTCATAGTCAATAACAAAACCTTCCGTGTTGACATGTCACTATCATTTTTTAATAAATTATCAGTCATTAGATAACTAACGGTATAAGTACGGCGTCGAGAACATCTCAGATTTGGCCAGTCTCCAATACACTGAACCTTTAAATGGCATATAAATTTATAAATAAATGTTTGTCATCATAGCCAACAACAACCCCCTTTGTATCCTTATGAATTTGCTTGTTTGCTTATATCTCCTTTAACTGCTTAATCAAAAAGTGAAATCAAAAGTATTTAGAACCTAAATACTTTTGAGTAAAGTATAGGTTATAAATACCTTTTCTAAAAGAATTTAGAACATATACCTCTGATCTCACTTTTCACCATTTCTAAAAAATAACCAACTAATGAGTTTCAAGGTCATTCAAGATCACCTCGTTTCCGACATAAAATCCTGGCATTTATTAAAAAACTAACCCTGTATACGTAAATCGTTTTTTGTTTCAAAACGTTTAACCCTTTAAGGCCAATTAGCTAAAAGCGCAACGCTGTATATACGCAACGAAATATATTTCATTTTTCGAAGCATTTTATTTACGAAAAGTACTTCAAAAACCATTTTATTTTATTTTTCCATAATTTTATTGAAATAAAGCTATGAAACAAATTTTTGTGTGATATACCTTTCTGTGCCCGTGATGTCTCTAGCGGTGAATAACAAAAACACATTTTTTCTTCTGAAAATAGTTCATTACCTGTTACGGCATACCAAGCACCCAACTTACGGTAAAAAAATTTTAACATAAAAAATAATTTTCTAGGAAAACGGTCGTAAATTAATTATTTGCGACAAGAAATATGGTTACTAGATTTATTTTGCCATGCCAATTCTCACATCTTTTTTAAATTTATTTTTTTGCGATTGCTAAGTAGAAATACATAAAAATACTGCGCCCTTTTCGTAGATTTCGACTCTAGAATCGCAAAACAAATTTAAATTAAAAAAAAAAATTTTCAATTGGCATGGCAAATTAGATCTAGTAACCACATTTCTGATCGCAAATAATTAATTTGCGACCGGATAGAGAATATACCCCTTAAAATGAACCTATATCCATCAAGAATATTATTTATGTATAGTGTTGTTTTTTGATCACCCGATAAATCAAAGGCCCCCTGCAATCTTATTAGGCTTTTTCGAATATTTTTATATCCATTTTTCTACAAGCGAAAATGTTTTTGCTTCAGTTTAAGTCGAACCCACCCAAATGTGTATGTACAAAATGGCAGGTTGTAATGTCTTCCGGATTTTAACGAATCTCAGTTAAATCGGAATTATTTTTGAAGAAAACATTATAATTTGATAACATATAAATCATATAACATATTATTTATTTGTTTTTGATAACATATTAATTATTTTACTATTATCGAAAACGGAATTAACTGATATGCACAAATGTGTATGCTGGTTCAAAATACATACAAAAATAAATGTTTGACATGATTCTTTTGCGTTACCCACACAATTGTGATGGCAGCCAGGAAAAGTGGATTTGCCTTAACCCAAAGTGGCTGACATCTCACGGAATATTTTGGAACTAGAGCGAAAGATCATCGACTTTTCAAAAAACTAGTTTTAATGTAATATACACTTCATGACCAGATGACTATAATTCGACTGGATATTTTGTTAAATGTTCAATTAGTTTATAATTAATGTAACAAATGATGAAATAATAATAAAAATGGAATGAGGCTTTTTCTCGTTTATACAAATATCATCTTTTGCTCGCATAGGAGGCGGCGCTAACTAGGCGGTGATTAAACGGCCAATAGCGAAACAAAATATTTTCGATACGAGAACTCTTTGAAAATATTTTTCTACTATAACAGTAAAAATAATATACTTCAGACTGTGTGCCTGAGAGCGATTTTTTCTACTAAATTGCCGACTAAACTAAATTAACGAGTAGTTATGCTATTACTCCCCAATTTTTATCATTTACACTCCCACTCCTGCTGTGGTCACTTGACTATTTAGTTGTTATTTACATTTTTTGTTTTTATTATTTTTTTATCGAATACATACGAGACTAAAATGTCTAAAAGGAAATACATACTCTCATTCTTAAATTTCGATTGTAATTTATAATCACATTCATGAATAATGCGATTCCCATATCCATATTTGTTTTAGTTTTTCTATTTCCTTGATTTTATATAATAAGAAACCGGTGTTGTCGAAAACAATATGACGTATGAAAATGAAATTTAGTTTAGTTTACAATTTAGTTTACAATCGGAGGCACAGCATATATAAAAGATAGTAGTGCGAATGAACTACCTTTGAATGAATGATATGAACCAGTCATTAATTTAGTTTATTCTGCAATTTAGTCGAAAAAATCGCTCTCAGGCACACAATCTCAATTGTCCATTATTTCATTTCGCTACTTCACAACAGATATCGCCACAAACCTAAAAAAATAAAGAGTTAAACGAACAAAATAAAAGGCTCACACGGGTGTTCACGCAAGACTTCGTATATGCAGTACTTTTCAGATAAATGTTACCATCTCAAAAATTTGATGTTTCGAGAAAAAAAAACAATTTACAACCATTTATTCAATCCAATTTTTGTAATAATATACGGAATACTAAATTGCTAAGAAGGAAAGGCAGCTAATTATAAAAAAGGATGTTGAACAAGAAATATTTACTTAATTTAAAATAAAAGGCATTCAGTTGTTAGCACAACACACATTACAATAAATATTAGTAAAAACAAAACTGATTTTTAAAAACTTTTGGATAGTTGCAAGCATGACCATTGAGAAGTATTTAAATATTTCGTATGCCTTCCCCGGGCTTTAATGACGGCTGAAATCCTGTGGGACATGTAGCATGTAGTTTATACGATTCCTTCAATATGTCAAAGATATCTCATTTTCCCAAGCGTCAATTAGTGCTTGCTTTAATTCTAATTTAGTTTTTCGGTTTTTCCTATTGATCCGCTTCTTTAAAACTGCCCAGCAATTTCGGATCGGGTTCAAATCGTGACTGCTCCCAGGCCAGCTCAGTTTTTCCATACATATTTGTTGGATATATTCATTCACCTGTTTAATATAGAAGTATATACATCGTCCATTACAAAACGATTCAATTGCCAATATGATACACTAAATTCAAAAGAAAATAATACCTTTTTGGCTCGATGGGACGGACAGATTCATTCAGCAGATTGTATCTTTTTGTTTGATTTTCCTGTTCCCGCGGTTTTTTCTGTTGTATTTGTAATAGCAAACTTTTTCATCAAAACCGAAACGAGACTACATACCATTTTATTTGCTATGTATCTTGCAGAAAGATTTTCCTGTCGCAGAGCTAAGATTACGCCTTTTTGCTCAAAACTTAATTTTTTCGTTGTTTTCGAACTACTACTTGCACAGTTGTGATCACAATTGATGAAATTTCAAAGCGAAACAAAAAAAATATTTTTTTAGATCTCGTTACTCCTAAATTTATAAAAGTAAAGTATCCACAAAAAAAACTAAGATAACCTTGGAAAATTTCGACAAAAATGCATTTGTGTGAACAACTTTGAATATGTTTCGTTCGTATGGTATCATTTATCTGGTCAATACTGTAAATCCTCTTGCTCTTCAAATATTAACTACATATTTTATATAAGAACGAATTAACTTCTTAATCCACCTTTTCCACCAATTTTCATGAAGATTTAAATTTAACTAATTTCACGCTCCTTAAATTTAAGTAAATTTAAATTCAAAATTACCGTTTTACTATCGGATAGGCATATCACAATTTAATTTGTTTTTGGATTCATTTAAAACTATGTACTAGTAAATTGTAGTAGATTCGGATTAAATTTATATTAATTTTCTGTATTTTTGATTATTATTTCAACCGCATAAAACAAAATGGTAAAAAACAAAAACATTTCCGCTTCTCGTACATTTTCCATTTTTTCAATTATTTTGCTACTCATAAAAATTACGGATTAAAACGTCGTCATCATCAAAAAAACGGTATATAATGACGACGTTGTAAAAAAAGAAAGAAATGGGGGTAGCTTAATTTTTTTTTCTTCTTTTGATGCTTTTGTGTACCAATTTTATTTTTAGGGTATGTGACTAAATTTACTTCTTCGAGATAGGTAGATGAGCGACAAGGTTACATATAAAGTGTTGAAACTGTAAATAATTACAAACTGTATAATTGTTGCCAAACATTAGAAAATATGTTGTACAAGGTAGTCCAAGAGATTTTTCATTCATCTTATACTATTTACTTTGCTATAGAGAACAAAAAAAGTTTTTAGTTTGTTTGTTTGTTATGTACAAATTTTACAGTGGAAAAACATTTTTTTTTTAAGTTGAACATATTATTATGGAAAATGTTTTATGGATTATGTAATTTATATATTTGAGACGAATTGAAAAATATTTCTTCGAATTCGTTCTTATTGATTTAAAAAAGCAAAAAGAAAATCTTATTTGTTTTTCGTCTTTTATTCAAAAATAAATACTTACTTATTCTTCAACAGAAAATCGATCAAGTAAAAAACGAGTAAAGTTATACGTTACGGTTATATACCCTCGCACAATATTAAATTTTATGAGATATTGGCGAGAGGCCATAGTATTATATCCTTATATACACATATAATATTTTAAATCACATGTATAAATAAATACAAAATATTTATACAAGGGTAGGTACATAAAAAAAACTCGTTCAACTTTATACATAAAAATCGTAAATTTTAAACAAAGATAATTTATGTTACAATATTAGATGTTTTATACCCTACTAAGCTAGTTTATCACCTTAATATTAGTGAATTTTACTTTAAAATGAAACTTATAATACATAACATATTATTTATACGTATTCTTAAAATATTAAATATTTTATAAAATTTAATAAAATGTAATATTTTCATTTCGAAAATAAAATGTCGCAAAAATAAATATCTCAAAGCTTTCAGCATACATTAAACATACATACATAATTAAGATATACGAAAAAGGCGGTACATATAATATGTTATATCGTAGTTTTAAACCTTCTAAAAATTAAATAAACGCCACCCTCGTTCCACACACTGTAAGTCAAAAATACATAAAACTAAAGACTAACAACTACATATGAACAGAGGATCGGTACCTTGCGCAGGAAAACAATTCGGGTGACGATGGTTTAGGAAAACTCAGTGTTTTGACTAGACCTTTATTGCACCGTTCATTCGTACTACCTTGTTTCTTTAATAATTTTGTGAGAAAATACCTTGACGAAACTAGCAAAATTTGAAAAGTATAGAGAGCCAAGCATTTTAAAAGTTTTGTGGAAAATAAAGAAAAAATAAAAATGAAATAAATTAAATTAACAAACCTTAATTGTATATTTTAAAAAACATACGATATATTTCACCCTTTATTGCACCTAATATATCGTACGCTTTGAATAAACTGTAATTTTATATCAAATTAATAACTTTCGCTTTTTCATTGCATCATTTCTTTTTTATAGATAAAACTAATTTTTGGGTGAACTAGGCCGGAACTTTATTACATTCGTAATGTTTTTTCAGATCTGATAATATGATTCTGCAACCTTTCCTCAATATAATCCCACAGATGATGTATCGGATTTAAGTCCGGCCTTTGCGAAGCTGAATGTAAGTGTTTGATAACATGGTAAAGTAGCCATTCCCGAACAATGTGTGCTGTTTCTGACATTGGATTATTTTAAAAAAGGTTTCTGTATTTAGAACTGCACCCCAGAATACTATTTACGGCCCCAACGAGGCCACTACTAGAAAGAGGCCCATCTATTCAAATTTTGAAAAATTGATAAAAATTTAAAGTTTCGTATCATTTACTTAATTTGGTTTTTATTACTTTCTATTTTCTAAATAATATTAATTTTTCTTTCTTTTACTAATTTGTTTATTTTCCCCTTGGTTTGCTTTGCACAGACTAACCAGGGATATCATTTTCCTAAACCGATCCAATGCCAACTTTACTAAACAGGCCCCTGAGTTAAAATGATGACGAAATCCTAAGTAGCCTGTTCACCGGCCAAAGGGTGGATTCCGATAAAACGACAATTTGTTGTGACATATTGGTACAAATTGTAGTCAGTGTAAATTTACGATTCGGATAAAATGCTATATGACATTTATAGCAGCTGCATTTTTAAGTTATATCAGATGTATTATGGGGTTTTTAAAATTATAAATACACATATTTTGTATGAAAACTTATAAGTCACGATAGCAAAAAACAATGACAATATTATTAAAATTGTCAGCTTATTTTTGGTGACATTTCGAAAAAGTCACTCCATGCGATTCTCGATTTAGTACTCACAAGTATTGTCACAAAATTGCAGCAGAATTTTTAGTACAATGTCACAAAAAATTGTCATTTGTCACTTGGTCAGAATCTAGGGCCAGGGCCTAGATTCCGATGAAATGACAAATTTTCGTGACAGTTTTTATTGGTACAAAATTTTGTAACAAAAATTTTGCTATGCTGATCAAATGGATACATGACATTTTATAGCAATTACTGGCAGTTGCTGTTTTACTATGATTTTATAGTTTATGGCATTTTTCTTTTCACGTTCTGTAAGCGTTTTGTTTTGTTTCTCGAAATAAATTATCACGTCCATTATAGAATTCGCTGGAGCGGATCAATTGCGGATTGAAAAATGCATATAAATAAAATGGAAAACAATTGATATAAATCAAAGTAGCCAAGAAAACTTATATTGATTTCCATTCCGTACAAATCCTTTATTAGGATTCCCCGTACAAACGCAATAAAATATTTGCAGAACTAAAACAAATTTTTTTTACTATGATTCTAATTTCTATGATATATACTATGATTTAAAATTTTGTTTTATGTTTTTTACATGCAGTTTTCAATTCGCAATCGATCCGCTCCCGCGAATTCTATAATCAACGTGAATATAAACTTTGTGTTTTCAAATGGATGATTTATTAAATAGAAGATTTAGGAAATCAACGAAAGTAAATGTTATTCATTATTTTTTTTTGTGTGTGCTTGATTACCTATAATAAATACAGTATGTGCAACAAGAGCGTGTACGGCATAACTGTGCTTAAAACTATAAGAACAAATATGGGTGGGGCTTAAATCGGTTTTCTATTGATTCCTCTTGGACGCTCTACCTAATTCCAATCCGATCAAAATTTATGGGCACTCATGAAGAGTAAGCTAAAAATGTACCACATAAAAAATTTGAGCACTCTAGCGCGAGTGGTCCGGAAGATATGGAAATATGTATCACCACAGTATGCAGAAAAATTGGTTGATAGTATGGACAAAAAGAACCAGGCAATTATTAACAGTAATGGTGACTTTACTAAGTTTTAGTTGATAGCACCCTAGAAAATACAACAAACTTTCATAATAAAAACAAAAAAAAGTCATAGTTTTATTTTTACTTAGGTTTTGTTGCACATACTGTAAGTAAAATGCAATGAGGGTATTTTATACATGGAAATCTACCAAACAAGTGCTAGTTTTGATATCGGGCGAAAATTTTGATTCTTATGATATAAAAGAAATTTATGTTTGTAGTTTTTGAATATTAATTACATCTGTATATTTTCAATCAAATTAAACCAAATTGTAGTGCAAGAATATGGTAAAATAATAAACTTGTATGCATAGACAATGGACATGCGTTAGTGATGGCATTAATTAGTATAGAAATTTTCAGTTTTGTATTATTTTAAAATATTTTTTCATTAACTTCACTTAATTTTATTGAAAGATCCTTGTACCGTAATTCAAATCGTATATAAATCATTTTTATGTCATAATTTAATAAACAAATTATACAAATTCAAAATTCGTGCTTGATCCCTAAATATGGTATTAAAATCGAATAGTTTAGTATGCACACCGTTTTTAAAATTAGACACCATTAATTGAATAGTTAGACTTGATTTTCACTATTTTCCTAAAATATAATTTAAGTAAATTATATTTTAGGAAAATAGTGATAATCAAGCGGAACTTATGGGATGTGAGCGTTCCATTCAATACTATGACAGATGCCTAATTTATAAGAATATTTCGCCTGAGCAAGTTTACGGTTAGAACAGTTGTTTGAAAATTAATCTAACATATGCATGGCGGGTACACATACCACGCTTTGCCTCGTATTACGAGAATATTTACAGCTCTAAATTTTTATGTGATCGGTACGTATTACTTTAGAAAATTCTTACATATGTATATGACTCAGTAAGATTTAATTAGTTACAGGATCTTACCAAAGACTAATTGGGCAGAATTTCCTAATTGCCCATTCACAAACTTCAGTATCGAGATGCATATTTGAAGTTACTTCAGTAATCAACCAGCATTTTAGTAATTTAATTAATTTTCCTCGCAACATTGACGAACGAAATACAACAAAGCAAAACTTGGTTGGAATTTTTCTAATTATTTAATAAATATTAATCTTATTATTATTTGAATAGGTTTTTTATCAAATATGGATTTCCGAACTTTATTGGTCCAGTGGACGCAACGCATTTATTTATTATTAAACCGAAGAGCGAGGTAGAATATGCATACTACGCAGTAAGGAAAAGTTCCGACTCGAAAAATGTACAAGTTGTATGTATCTTGTAAATTTTGCATCTCCTTGAAATATTTTTTATTAATAATTCTCTTCCATAGATATTCGATTACGATTATAAAATACTAAGCATAGACGCTAGTTATGGAGGAGCCACACATGATTCATATATATGGAATAATTCCCGTGTTAAGCAATTCTTGCTTCAAGAATCTATTAATGGAGAGTGCCTTCTAGGTAATTATTATAATTAACATTTATATACGATGTTATTTGTTTTTAACTTACTTAGATGACAGTAGGTATGGATTACAACCGTGACTGATGACACCAACATTATAGCCTGAAAATACCCACGAGGAGTTCTATAATCAATCCAATAAAAAAAGCGCAGTACGCTTATCGAAACAACGCGTCCTAATATATTCTCAAGCGAAATCTGGTGCCATCATAAATACCTGTGCCGCGTTGCACAATTTATTTTAAATTAATTACTTTCCCCTGCCATCCTCGAGGAAACTATTTGATGGTTCATGGGCGACGAAGTTGAAATTGATGTGCAGCCAGAAGATTTAGATCCTATTCAAATTTTAAATGAAGATAAAGAAATTAGGAATCTAATAATACGAGAATATTTAAAAAAATATATAATAATAAAATATTAAAGACTTTGTTTCATTTTTTTATTTACATATAGAATTCGATGGTGTATTTCCTTGTATCACATTATTTCAGTTCATTATAATTAAATATTAAAGTAAACTTATTATAAAGCGGTTGTATTCCGAGTCGGAGTTAAAACAGTATAAATACTCAGGATCAAAATCTTCAGGCACATTTACCACATCATTTGACATATTATTTTTATATTTTAAAATTTTTAAACAATCTTATATTATTGCCAGTCTACATTTTTTGATTTCTTTTTTTTCGATTTAACTATTTCTTCGAAATAGTTTCTTCGTCTTTATATATATGTTCCTGCGAAGATCGATCTTTATTAGTAGTAGTAGTAGGTACATTTTGAAATATATTCGTAGTTCACCTTAGTACGACGTCAGACAACTGTGTCCTCAGCTATAGTAAAAATTAACAGTAACACACTTATATTTTATACATATTAGGTAAAGTAATTACTACAGATGAACTTGGAAGTCCTAGCTCCGTTGTTTCTCCATCGCCATCGATGTTATCGGGACTGATTACACCTACAATTATATTCTCTAAATCGGTGAATTCCGGAAATGGTGATCCATTTATACCACTCTGATTTATTCGCGTATTTATTCCGGAAATGTTTTTCTTTATTCTGGCTCTAAATATAATTTATGAATTATTTACAATTTAATTAACTGTGTTATTAATTTAAACTTACATACTTCATATCTTCCCAAAACTTTTTCTATTGCTAGGAATTTTTCTTAGCTTCTTCGAGCTGATTAACCTATAAAGCTAATTTCAGCCAGTCACTTCTTATTTTATTTTTTCCATCGACTGAGCTAAATCTGAAAAACAAATAATTTCATATACACAAATTAATATTTAGCAATAATAATTGAATTTTATAGTTCTTACTGATTTCGTGCGATCTCCAAGTTCTTTCCTAAAAAACTCACAATAAACTCTTTTTGTGAATTTGTTGGATATACTGCTGATCCAGACTTCGACGTAATCTCAATCCCAGCTATGTTAAAAATTATACATATAATAATTATATGATTATTATTTGTAGTTTGATATTAAAATAATAAAATAAATTAATTTCATAAAATAGTAACATATACTCACATATTTTTATTAAAATCTTTGTTTTATACAAAGTCACGTAAATCGAAATCAATTACAATTGATGCATATTGCTGCATATTGCATTGGTCGAATGCATATTGCATTGGTCAATTACAACAACAATCGCGTTAAAACTTAACCCAAAATGATTTTGGATTTACCTAAATCCAATCCAATTTTTAGTACTAAAAAGTGTGTACTAAAATATTAAATGTGATATTTCAAACTACAAAATCGACATAAATATTATTATGTTTATAAAATAAAATTAAAATATTAATAAAATCACGAAATATGCAAATATACAAAGAAACAAACATTTTTACTTACAAACTTTGAAGCCAAAAACTAAATCCAAAAATGGCTGTTGATTTGGAAAATTAAAAATCAAAAACTAAGTTATAAACCAATACAAGACTATATCTTGCGTCTTTAGAATAAAATGTGAGACTATTTCACTAGAGATGCGCGGGTAGTAACTATTCGGTATTTAATACTCGTTACTTTAATTACCCGAAAGTAACGATTCCTTAGAAAATAAAGTAATCGTTACTTTTTACTTTTAAAGTGAAAATACAACACACCAAAAATAAAAATTTATTCGGTTAGTTCTCTTTCCTCTAAAAAAAAATTTGTCAACGAAGATAGATAGTATTTGTATATGGGTAAATCATAAGGGTAGAAAAGGAAAGTATATAAAACAATAAACATTCTGTTTGCCGTAGTGTGTGTTAAATTAAAATGTGAAACAAGCTATGTACTTATTTACATTTATGTCTTTCTCATTTTTTACATATTAAGAAATATAATTTTTCTTTTTTACTACCAATAATATTTATGTGTTAAAAGAGCAACATTATATATACATATACTATACTTGTGTACCTTTGTCTTTTCCAAACATAACCTACAAATTTATTTGTATTTTTAATGTGACATTTAATGATTTGATTTACTACCAAAACGAAATAAATATTTTTAACTTAAATTAATTTAAAAAAAATCCAATTTGTAGATTTTATGCAATTTTTCTTATTTATAGTCAGTTCTGTCAACAGGTTATTTACGTTTCAAAATCGAAAAAAATATCATCTGTGTTAAATCTAGTTATAAATGATGATGAATCGAAAACGTAGTGACATTTGGTTGTACTTTACCAAAACATCAGATGATCACGCCAAATGCGATATATGTAGAAATTTGTTGTCATATAAAGGAGGTTCGACGTCCAATTTCAAAAAACATTTAAATGCGAAACATCCTACAATTAATTTAGAGCAACCGGCAAAAAAATCTTGTGTTGTAGAACCAAATACTAATTCTGTGTCGAGACTTGTAGATGTAGAACCATCTACTTCTGCTGTAACTTGTACTAATACAAATCTACCATCTACTTCGATTGTATCTAATACTATTGCGCAAGGGGCTTTTCCAAAAAAATCTACGAAGCAGACTGCTCTTAATCAATATATTACACGTCCTGTATCAATTGTTCGTCAGAAGCGATTGGATAGTTTAGTCCTAAAAATGATTGTTAAGGACATGCAACCTTTTTCGATAGTAGAAGACAGCGGATTTCGAGAGCTCTTGGCTGGATTTGATTCCGGGTATAAATTACCTCATCGTACCACGCTAAGCAGACAGCTTTTACCATCACTCTATGACAGTTCATTAGATATTATGCGAAATATTTTAAATACAGCTGAAAGTATTGCACTTACTTCGGATATGTGGACAAGTTGTACGACCGAATCGTACATGTCCATTACTGGTCATTTCATCGATTCTGATTGGGTTCTAAAATCAGTTTTGTTGGGATGTATTGCTTTTTCAGAACGGCATACTGCCGAAAATATCAAAACCAAAATGGATAAAGTGTTGCAAGAATGGAATATACAAGACAAAACACATACAATTGTAACAGACAATGGTACGAATGTTGTTGCAGCATGCAAATTAACTCGTATGAAACATTTACCATGTTTTGTTCACACGCTAAATTTAGTTGTGCAAGATGCAATAAAATTAATTAAACCGATCCACTTAAAAGCAAAGTCCATTGTTGAATTTTTTAGCCGAAGCACCGTTGCAGCGTCGAAATTAAAAAACTTTCAGGAGCAGATGAATACTGGGCCTGTTCTTAAATTAAAGAATGATGTTGTAACTAGGTGGAACTCCACATTTTACATGTTTCGACGAATGGGACAGCTAAAGGAGCATATAAATGCTGCTTTAGGCGTCCTTGATAGCCCAATTGAAAAACTAAATTCAGAAGAATGGATTGTTTTGGGAGAATTATGATCCTTACTTGAACCGTTTGAGCTGGTTACTGTTGAGTTGAGTGCAGATCAACATGTAACTTTGTCAAAAGTAATTGCGCTTATAGGTGGTTTGACTAAAGCTATTTTCAAAATATAGGCTGGGATTTATAGTGCTTTTGGGGAAAGTTTATTTGACGCTTTAATAGCTGGCCTCAAAAAGCGGTTTGATAAAGTGGAATATAATTTAATTATAAGTAAGCCAACTTTTCTTAATCCAAGATTTAAAAAACGTGCATTTTCAAATGAAGTCGCTTACCACAAAGCTAAAGAGTCGGTAACCGCAAACGTGACCGATTTAATTCGAATTAACGAAATAAATGAATTGCACTTACAAATCATTAATCCGGAGATTACCGATTGCCAAACCACAGATATGATTTGGGAGGATTTCGACGGCCTAAACCAAACGGTTGTGTCGACTCCCCAATCTTCAGTCATTGAACTGCGTCAATACTGCGAAGAACCGACCATCAATAGGAAGCAAGATCCTTTAAAATGGTGGCAGTCCAGAGAGCTGGTGTACCCAAGACTAGCCAAATTAGCTAAAAAGCAGCTTGCTGTAGTTGCTACTTCAGTGCCGTCCGAGAGAATTTTCTCAAAAACTGGGCAAATATTGAATGAAAGAAGGAGTCGGTTGAAACCAGAAAATTTAGAAAAAATTATTTTTCTAAACGGTAATCAGAATTCCGTTCTCTAATTTTATTTATTGAAAATAAATAATGTAAATAAATTTGCACGTAAAATGAATTTTCATAATATTAAAATTTTTCTGCACGTGTAATATATGTTTTAAGACTGAAATGTTCCTAATGTTCCTTTATATATTAATTTATTTTTGTTTACCGCAGATGAATTATTTTATTTTATAAATACATTTTAAAATTTGAAAAGAAATATAAATATTTTATTTAAAATGAAGAAGTTCTCTCATGCTTTTTAATCAATGAAATGAATCAGCGTCCAGCGATCATAAAAACAAAATTATTCAAGTAATCGAGATTCGACGAGGCAATAATTTCGTTACAAAAAACATTTTAATGTATTGTATTAATTGTACGTATTAGGGAAGTAAAAGTAACGATTACATTGTAACGAATAAAAAATAACGAGTAGTTGCGCAAAAGTAACGATTACCCATGATTACTCAATAGTACCGAAATTGCACATCTCTATATTTCACATTTTGTATCATTTACCAGGTTGCTAGACTGAAAAATTGTTCGATACTTAAACGAAATTAAAGAAAGATAATTTGTTCGCATTTGTACTAGTAGGTTGTGAGAACAATAGAAAAGAAATAATTCATAAATGAAACAGTTGTCCATTTTAGTTTAGGAAAACGAGACATAAACTTAGATAAAATATCAAAAATTGTGATAGTTGAACCAGAGACAACCTAAAAGAGATATTTCATCCTATGTAAACGTAAAAATTGAAATTGCGATTTCATTTTCTATAAATAGCTGCATAGAATCAGAAGTATTTTGTTTTTTTGCGTATACGTATACGCAGTTTAACGAAAAATCACAGCTACAACGATGACATTGGAATTATCAGAAATATATTTTGTTTTCATTGTTTAGTTCAAATGAAAAATCTAATTTGATTGTCTGTGGTAGAACATATCAGCACAGATTTATTTATGTGACATTTCGAAAAGATCACTACTAGATCTTAGCATCGCGTTTTAGAACTCACATTATATTGTCATTTTATTGCAGTTGATTGATTGATTTGATTGATTTTGAATGCACGACCAAGTTCTTAGACAAGATCTCCCGGTTGACGCCGGGCCCACCGCACACTCTTTTTACATATAACAAAACCGAGGGATTAGATAGGTTAATTGGATGGGAGTGAATCAGCCCGGTTACAGACACCTAGAAATAGCCGATAGGTTGGGATCGTACAGCACAGGACAATACAAAGGATAAAAGTTTTAATGGTCATCAACAATTTCTTCTGGGAATCAGCACCTAACTAAAATAAACCTACGCTAAGAATTATATTATTATTCTGTCTCTAAATCTGAAATATCAATTCATCATAAATTAAAGTAGGATTAATAAATTTTGATTTGATTTCAATGCACGACCAAGTTTAAAGCAGGAACTCCCAGTTACTGCCGCGCCAATCATACACCTGCTTTATATACAACAAAAGGATGGGAAAGGTACGTTCGATGTGACAGACCTGGCCTGATTACAGACACCTAGAAATATCTGATAGTTAGTAAGTTTAACATCACAAGACAACACAGTTCTAAAACTACTTTCAAATTGTGTCAGCTTCCCTTTGGAACACATCAGAAATTAATTATTATTTTGAAATATTTTAGTTAAGTATAGCCATCAAAACTGCTTCCAGAATCATTATCTCCTAGAGTCAATAAATTGTTAGAATTTATTATTAGAAAGAACTATTGATTCCGGAATTCTTTCCTTAACGATCAATATTTAATTTAGTTTTATTATTGTTATAAACCAGTTTTAAGCACTAACACCCAGAGTATCCGTAACTAACGAGCACCACTCTTAAAATAGATTAACTGCTTTACCAAGAATAAGTAAACTGTCTAACTTATAATAACTTATTATAACTAAATACTAAATTTAAATAGTTATTAACCGGGTCGCCTTCCGAAATTTCCCTGTAAATTAACTTAAGATTAATAACTATATCATTTCACTTTACAATATTCGAAAGTGTAGCCAACAAAATTGCTTCCAAAACACCAATGTCCTAGAATTTAAATTTGTTAGTAAATTGAGATGCATAGATACTATTAATTCCGGAATCCTTTCCTAAAACTGAATTAAATTAATATAATTATTCCAATCCATTTTTAAAACATTATCACATCCGAATATTTGTAATTAATCAGCACTCATCATAAATTAGCTTAATTATTTTACCAAGTATAAGTATACTTTCTATCATACAATAACATATTATAAACTTAATTCTAAATTTAATTTAATTTAAAAACTAGCATTAATATAATAGTGGTTGTTTGCTACAACCCAATACATCAACCTGGAGGAGATTTGTAGATATAGTACACAACCTGGAATACTAACAATATAATTATTCAACATTCATATTATATAATAAAGATTAAGAATAAGATTAAATTAGCTGACTTCCCTTTTATTTGTATTATAATGTTTATTATAAATATTGTATATGAACTGTAATGTGATTAATCTAAATCTAAACTATCATTATTTTAAAATTTCATTAGTATTAACAATGATTAAATGTTATTCTAAACCAAGGTAAACAGCCTTATTTGTTCACCTTGTCTGCTCTTTTGACTTTTAAATTTAATTAGAATTTTAATACTCAAACACTGAATAAAACCGGATGAAGGAGCATTAGTAAAATTAGCCAATCTCAAAATCAAATTTTATTAATCATAGCTGAATGTAGCAAGAAACATATGTAACGTTTACAAAGAAGTGTTCGATACCCGCTTTTCTAAAATGAAAACCAAACACACTGCAACCCATAAAGTCATTTCCGAATCAAAATACACGGCAACCATGCGATCCTCCGCTAACATCACCAATCAACAACATCTATGCCTCACAAAGCCGTGATGAATCCATTATATTGTCATTTTATTGCAGTTGTATTTTTAGTACAATGTCACAAAAAATTGTCATTTGTCATCAGAATCTAGGGCCAGTGGCAGATAAATTTAAAAAAATAAAATCACATAGTACAAAACATATTTATTTGAAATTATTACATCGATTAATGATTTTTTATTTTCATTTTCCAGGTTTTTCTAGTATTCGTTTCTCCGCCTCGTTCTCTTAAAACGAAACAAATTTCGTCACAAAAAATTATAAAATAATAAAAATATTTTCTCTTGCTTATCCACGAAGATGGCGTGTTAATGTTAACAAAAATCCTACGTGTTGATGTTATTTTACGTTGTTATGAGTTGGACCAAACATTTCTGGAATTGCTGTTCGAAATTTCATACAACTAAAATTTACTTTGTATAATACTAATAACTATTATGAAATACTGCTTTACTGAAAATTAAAATATTATTTAATTATTTTCTAGATAATTAAATAAATTTTAAAGTTGTGAAATAAACGTTGAACTTGGGTAAAATAATAATTAAATCAATTTAACTTTAATTTTACAAAGTTTATTTAAAACTTTTAAGTAACCCTTAGGAAAAGGGTTTTTTCAAGAAAAGATTTTTAAATTGTTTGATATAGTTGTTTGATTAGTTAGTTTAAGTTAGTATTGTTTGACTTCGGCGAAATGCGGGAGTAAAGTGTAAATATGTTAACATCATTATGACCCCATCTAGGTTTTGACATTTTTAACGTCATGCGCAAAAAATAAGAGTAGTGAGAGGCCATTGACTTACTACATATACATAGAATCAATCATATCAATATTTTTATCATTAATTCCTAATAAATTTTGTCTTTAGGTCAATCTGAAATTATATTTACGCTTTATTACTAATGGGTGATTTTTTAAGCGTTTGGTTTATAATTTCCAAAAGAAAACACAGTTAAATTGGAAAAATGTATGAAATCCGGTATCAATAACGAATTTGTTCTAAGTTATCTTATGGGAGCATAAATATTCAAGAGCGAAAGTATAAATGGCCAATAAATCCTTGCTTCCAAAACATCAGCCACCATCTCCAAATTTAAAACGAAACACTTCGTATTGTATCTCGGTATATTAAGAAGATTATCCAAATAAGATAGTCGTCTGTCCATGTTAATGAGATAAAATTTAAGAAATATCGGCCGAGTAAATTTTCTTTCAATTTTTTACTATTCGTACAACATTATAATAAGGAGCCCACACCACTATGGCATATTCTAAATTTGACCGAACTATTGACGAATATAAAATTTGAAGAGCCTTCTTTTATTTAAAATTATTAGAGATACGCTGTATAAAACCCAATAAAGATGATATTTTGCTATTATTTTATCAATATGCGAAAAAAACTCAGTGTATGGGGTCAAACGTTACTAGGCCGTTACTTAGGTCCAACTCTGTGATTTGGGTAACTCGAGTTAATGTTTCATTAAAAAAAGCATAACACACACTTCTAGAAATGATTTCTTGTGTACCACAGAAATAAAGAATCCAGGTCAGGTTGTAATTTAGTGACCTCCGAGAGGTCATCAATGCGCCAGAGGTGTGAATTTTGCGGAACACCGAAAAAAACCCTTTATTTTATCTGATTTGACACGATTTAACATAACATACTGAACAAGATCAGATATTCATACCCAATAACCGAATTTTTCAGAAAGTTCAAACATCTTAGGTTTATTATGATAATTTGGTGTTGAATAGAGTCAAATGCTTTTGTGAGATCAACAAATTCGACTAAAAGTTGACTATGCGATTCAAATGTATCAACAATTTCACGTCGAAACTCAATAAGATTCGTTGTTGTAGATCTAGCTTTGAAAAAATCGTGGCGAGATGTTGAAATAATATTCCTTATGTTAAGAAAAATGTATCTTGTCAAAATGACCTCAAAAAACTTAGGCCTTGATGATAAAATAGAGATACCTTTGTAATTGACTATATAAGAACGACCACCTGCCTTATAGAATGTAGTAATTGAAGATATTTTCCATCTCTGTGGAGAAACTGAAGTATTTTTCAAAAAATAAATTTCTAGAGATAGCAAAGTTGATATTTTAACAAATTACAAAATATACGAAGAAATTCCGTCCAGACCACAACCATTTTTGAGTAGGCAGCTCGTATGTTTTACTTTAGGAATTAACAAATTTCTAAAAACATTTAGGATTATAATATATTTTAGATTCAATAACCCGTATATATTCATTATAAGCCTCTATGTCTTTGTTAACACTTTCGCGGACATGACGGCAAACGCCGTCAAAAAAACTTTCGTTTAGAACATGACGGTATAAAGCGTCCAATATAACAGTGTTAATTTTTTGATTGTATCATGCCCCAAAGCAACTTATTTTCGATGACGATATATACCGTCATCTCCTAAACGAAGATTTTTTTTGACGAAGATGTCCGCGAAAGTATTAATGAACTGTTTATGCGATTTCACTTTTTCTAGTTTTTTTATATAAGGAAGGATTTCGTTTAAATTTCGGGCGGCATCTATTTTTATAGTTGCGTAATTTAATCAACTCGTTAGTGAAATTAGGTGGATAATTTGGTAACGATTTAAAATTTGTGTTCACCTTATCAAATTCACACATCATTTGCACATAAATGCAGTAAATATTGAATAAATTTCCAAACTATGTCGCGGTGGTATGTAGATGGTAACGGTTATAGTTGTTTGACGGAAGATGTTAAGTTGTACAGTTTCACACTCTAATGAGATGGAGTATCCAACGCATGACTAGAAATGTTTTTATTAACTGTAATTAAAACCTCCTGGTCCTGATGTTTTTGAACTATTTTAAGAAGCCCGGTCACAACGGTACACCACAAAATTTGATGGAAAAAACTCAATATTACTATTAATTCATGGAACTTAGTTTCCGTAATTCTATAAATATCATATTCAGTATACTGTTTTTATAATTACTTTATTAGTATACTAATAACGTAATTATAAAAACACGCTGACTTCAAAGACATTCCACCAACATTTTGATAAAATATAGATTGATTTTATCATGCGGTACTGAAGTCGATTTGACATTTGTAGTCACTCTAGAAATTTAACTCGATTTTGATGACCAAAATTTCCACGACGAGCCAGGTACTCTTTAATGAGAATATTTTGTGGCCAAGATGGCGGTGACACTAAAATCTCCAATTCCGATCTCTCTGACAGATGGACTCGATATTTGAAATTTTCGATTAACAGAATTTTTAAAGTGATCATTAGTAGTTGACGTTGATATTCTGGATACAAATAACCATGTATACAATTCTACCTGAATTACAGCGGATATAATTTCGCTAAAATCGGAATCGACTTGAGCAATCCCAATAACAATATTGGCTCCAATCGTGGTTGATGGTCAATTTACGTTGGTGAATGTTCTGGCATAAATTCTCTATAAGCTTACGATGAGAAGCAATCTTCTGTTCAAAGCGCACAAATTTATCCGCAAAATCCTCCTTGTTTTGTAATACTCACCAACAGAATCATACAATCATTACATATCCATAACATATATTTAATTTTCCTTAAGTTTTCGTTTTATTTAGATCATAAAATCTATTACAAGTTATGGTAGGTGTAGCCACTCCAATTGATTTATCACATTTACCACAATTCGACATTATAAATAACGCGAAATATGGACAGTCTCTAAAATTAAATAAATACGTCTCCAAATAGAGTCACGCATACAGTGTAGAGAAATTTTTGACAATAAGATTCTATTTTAGCTAAGAGGTACTTTTTATGTATTGCTGAAACCACATATCGAACAGATTCAGTTCATGCATTTTGAACAAAAAAAATTTCGAAATCATCGAATGATAGTGAGCGCCATTAACGGTAACCTTGCGACTCTCGTCATTTTTGAAAAAATACGGACTGATGATTCCACTGGAAACGGCACCAAACAGTGTTTTTTTCTGAGTGCATTGCCTGTGGCTGCTCACCACACTAAATGTGGCATTTTTTCTTGTTATCGTACTCATTTAACCAAAAATGAGCTTAGTTGCTGGTCACATTTTTTCGGTAAAAAAAGAGGTTTTCCTCAAAATGTTCTAAGGCCAACTCACCAAAACTTCCATACTGTGGCAAGTCGTTCGGCTTCAATTCAACAACAACCGAGCTGAATCTTATACGCCTTCAGACCAAGCTCCTTGAGTAAAACCTCCGACGACGTCGATGTTCGATTGATGTTCAATAACGTAAAATTGGTGCGAGATGTTGTCACAATGGCTTGAACACGAATTTCGAGAATCAAATTCAATAATTTGTAAACTTTGTTCGGGTGAAAGTCTTTTCATGGTGAAATCGCAATGCTAACTGAGAATAATTGACTTTGATAGATGTCGCTAATCACGTGTTATGTGTCAAAAACATATACACGAAAAAGCAAACAGCAGTATGAGATCCTTAAGCCATAGTTGCAAACTATGTTGCGTTGTACGTCATGATTATGAGTCGTACATTGATTTAAGCAATTCATTATATTAGCGTAAACTAATTTAAATCATCCCGGTTCACAAAATGAATTCAAAACATGCCCAATCTTTTGTATACGAGTAACATTAAAATAAAATATAAATTTATTAAAAAATGAAACTTTTTTGAATTATATACTTAAAAGGATTATTATATCTTATTATATTTTGAATTTGTTGTTGTTTCTGCTGTACTATTGTTATTTTATATAGTGAAGAAAAAAAATATCCAATTGTTGCATCACGTTGTTCTTTGGTCTGGCTTGTAGTATTCAATTCAATTATTTTTTTTTTTTTTGTTATTCCACAACATGAAATATAAAATGTTGTAGAATGTGAACGGGTTAGTGGAACGAGGATATGTGCATTAAAATGTATATCGATTTCTGTATGCGAGCCCAATTCGTTCTTATATATTTAACACCAACTTGTTGTTATGCATGTATCCACTCAAATATCATAATTTCAGAAAATAATAATTATGTTTTGACTCATAATATATGTTTAATTTAATAAAAGAGTATCGTACATATATATTTGCCTTTATACTGGTGGCTAAATAAGTAAATATTTAGGAATATCTGCGAACGTGGGGAAGCTATTTTTATACCTTTCGGATAATTTTGCATTCAATATTTTATATGCTCTAGAGTAGATGAACTTTAGGACTTACTTTAGTTTTAAAGTATATATTACAAAATATAAGATTTAATTCAGTACAGAAGATCTAAAATAGTCTAGATAAAACTATCCAAATATGACATGCTAAAATATGCTGCGTTGTTGCAATGTAAATTATTATTTTAGTTTTCTTTGCAGTGTCGCCATATTTGCTGTCAAAAGTTTCAACGTTTTTTTTAACAAACTTATATAATCTATCTATCTATATAAAGAAGAAAAGTGTGTATGTAACTATGTTTGTTCCGCAAAAACACGTTTGATCCACTCGAGCGATTGCTCCTAAATTTTGAACGAAAACTTTTTAGCAGCCCAGAAAAAATATAGGGGGCTTATGGATTTAAAAAAGGTTACTGCTTCCCTATGCTCACCTGTGACGAGGAAATTACACTATATGAAAACTTTTGATGAACTCGAGCTATTGCTCTCAAATTTTTAACGAACACTTTTTAGTAGCCGAGAAAAAACATAAGGGGTTTAGTGATCAAATGTTACAACTTCCCCATGCTCACCTGTAAGCAGGAATTTACTATAACACTATAACGAGTGCTTATAAATTTAGCACAAATACCTTTTGCCAGCCGAGATAGCCGTGGGAGTGTTAACAAATATTTTATTTGTATCAATATTTGTTGTAAATCGACCGTAATTATTTCAAGATGGAGCCACCTGGAATGCCTTCTTATATCTTGAAAATGAAGAAAGGATCGCTAAAACTATGCAATGGAGCACGACTCTGTGCCAAAAGTTTTTTGGCAAATGGGCTCCGATGCACTGTATTGACGGGGATTACAAAAAGAGAGGACGTATTCATACCTCACATTCCGTTAATACCAACCGGCATGCCATCCAGCTTTAACCGAGTTCAGTTCCCAGTTAGACTTTCATTTGCAATAACCATCAACAAAGCTCACGGACAATCCAAGTTTGCAGGCGTGAATTTGGAAAGTACTTGCTTCCTTCATGGGCAGTTGTATGTAGCATGCTCAAGAGTAGGGACTTCAAAATATTTGTATGTTTTAGCTCCGGGAGAAAAATCTAAAAATATGGTTTACAAGCAAGCATTATATTCAATTCACTTAAAGTATTACTAATTAATTATAAAATAAAATAAAACACCTGTTTGAAGTTCAGTAGTTCAATTTTAACCCGGGTAAAGCCGGGTACTTCAGTTAGTATTTAATGTATTTATTTATTCTGGGTCAGATGTTTACTTTACATGGAGGTTAGATTACCAAGAGGTTTGACAATTTAATTTCAAACGAATATTTTCACTACTATAATTACTACTATACGTTTGACTATACTATAAGTGAAACTTCTTTGGCCATTCGCTCACACACACGCACACAGACAGACAGACAAGATACATAAATGACACAAATGATATAACACATGTTTCCCTGTTATTCAATATATTTCTCTACAATATATTATAAGTGACTTCAGTATTATATTATTTTATTTACGTAAAATCTAAAATCCACTCGTAGGACTTCTTAGATTACATAGCTTCTGCGAAGAAATCAATAATCTTTCTGGAATCACCAGAATTAAAAGGTATATAAAGGGTGTTTTGTCACCTCTCTTGTGGTTATTAGTTATTGATGCATTTGGCTTTACTGCTCAGTGCTATGCTGATGTTTGCTTTGGTTGCCGAGTAAATATCTTACTTTCTGACATTGTCAGATGCATGCTTGTATGTTTATGCATCTAAAACTAGTATGTTGGTCCTTAGACGTAAAAATATTGGCAAAATGTCTGTGATGATTTGATATGATGATCGTGATAATTTGATATTATTTGATATTATTTGATACGATTTGATATGATTTAATATGATTTGAGATGATTTGATATGATTTGATAGGATTTGATATGATTGATATGATTTGATAAGATTTGACATCAGTTGATATGATTTGATATTATTTGATATGATTTGATATGATTTGGTATGATTTGATATGATTTGATATGATTTGATATGATTTGATATGATTTTATATGATTTGTATGACTTGATATGATTTGATATGATGTTTGATATGATTGAGTATGATTTTTGATAAGATTTGACATAATGATTTGATATAATTTGATATGATCTGATCCGATTTGACATGATTTGATATAATTTAATATGATTTGATATGATTTGATATGATATTCGATTTGATTTGATGTGATTTGATAAGACTTGATATGATTTTATATGATTTGATATAGTTTGATATGATTTGATATGGCTTGATATGATTTTTGATATGATTTGTTATAATTTTATATGATTTGACATGATTTGATCTGATTTGATATGAGTTTATTTATATGGTTTGATATGATATTTGTTATGATTTGATATGATTCGATATGATTTGATATGATTTGTCATGATTTGATATGATTTTATATGATTTGTATGATTTGATATGATTTGTAAAATTTGATATGATTTGATATGTTTTTTGATATGATTTGATATAATGATGATCATTCGAGTGACCCTTCTGCAAATACTTTCCACACGTCAAATTATCATGAGATCACCCAAGTTAAACTCAAAAGTAATAAATTGTTTTCAAGACCACCGCACAACACTACGTGTAAGCAATCAATTTTCTCTCTGCATCTCATGTTTCCCAACCGTCCTATTTACCCACAATAACAAGAACATAAAATACAATTTTACTACTTATAACCGATCATAATTTCAAAACAAATTTAGTAAAATTTCATTAATATTTAAGACTTGGGTTTTCTCATATTAATGTAATGTCTTGCAAGACCGTTGATCATATCCGCGTACATAAAAAATATGCCGGTATTAAGTTGGATGCGCTGTTTTTATGGCACTATATACAAAATGTAAGCTGATTCTCAATAACACCACTTAATCCAAATATTTTCATCTCAGTTAATTCTCCTTCTTTTTCCTGGTCGTCTTTATCACGTATATGTGAAAATTCATATTTTTTATATTTTGTTAGGCCTACACAGACATTCTGACTTAAGTGTTGCAACAAAAATAGAAAAGTTAGTGGAGTTTTTATTAATTGGATTTGAAAATAAATAAAATAAAATAATTATTTCAGTCTTACAATATAAATAATAATACTAAATAGAAAATGATATCAATAACAGATAAAGTAATAAAAAATAGCTTACAAAACAGCGAAATTAAAGAACTATTTCAATTTGAGAAATCACAATTGAAATACATATTTAATTTCTTATAACTTTTTGTCATTAATGCGTATGAAATTTGACAAAGCAGTTTCTTTCGTTTAAGCGGCATAAATGAACTTTGTATTTACAACGCGATGCTTCCTTTTTTATTTTTTATAAATATGAGCCAGTGATTCTCACAATTAGTGTTGTAAAATTACCGGCAATTTAAAATTCGTAATATTACCGGTATTATTACCGATGACATTGGTAAAACAAGTAACGAACTTTTTATGTCATATTTTAGTTTCAATTTACACCATACAACACCCGTATTAGTAAAAAAATGAGTATTGGTCAAAAAGACAGATAAAACATAATCTACGTGTAAACAAATCATATATATTTCAATGGAAAAATAAAAATAAATAATCAATTTCAGACTTCAGACTTTCAGTTTCAGACTTAAATTAAACCATCTTATTCAGTATCCCAAATTCGCAACCATTTAATCAGTATTTGGGTCTTCCTGACCGGATAAGTCATCCTCATTCAAATCCAAATTCGAAGTATGTACATGTAGTTCCAGATCACCCTCTTCTTCGATAAATATGACTCTACTTCTTCTTCAACAAATAACTGACCTGTATTTTTATCTGATTCTGTAGGAATAGATAGATCTTCATTACCAGTTGTACCAACTTCTGATCCCTCCAAGTTGTAGTTGTGCAAAATGTCAGTTAGTTACCCGGCACGCTCAACGGTTAATCGATTACGTCTTGAGCTGTGTATAAAACCGTATGTGCTGATCTTTCCGTTGCAGCTGTTGGTGCAGGCATGTTTAAAATATCAACCGCCAACGTACTTAATGGTGAGGTAGAGCAAACACCTGCCCACCATATTTCACCTGAAAGCTGTTCGCTGGCAACCACAAATGGCCGTGAAAAAAGTTCACTTCGTAAATTGTAATGCGCCAGTGACTCAATAATTTTGTTGTGGTCGTTATATTTTGGGTGGAGTTCTGCTATATTGAAAATAAATTCTGTTGCTTCAAGTTTCTGTGCTTCCGAAAGATTTTTGCCTCGAACGGCTGGCTCAAGCAAATTTGCCGCATAATGCAGAGGTTCTAAGAATTTTTTGGTCCGTGAATCCAGAATGTTTATAAGTTCTTCGTAATTGGCGCATTTGTTTTGTTCAAATGTAGCTTTTATTTCAACAAAAAAGTCCACCACTTTGGATAAAACTGCTTTCTTGTCATTCTCAAAAAATGATGTCCATTTAGCGATCGGAGTAAGTAAACAGTGAACTGTTTCAATTTTTTTCCAGAACGATTCGCTTAAAATGGAGGAGATAGTAGATGACTTCATAACCGACTGCATTTCGTCTTCGATAGCTAAAGCCTTCAGAGCGTATCTTGTTTCAATCAAACTGGAAAGTGAGTTCACAAAGGAATTCCATCGTGTTTGCACAGGCAGTATAAGTGCAATACACTTTGTTTTGCGGTCGCGCTGAATTCGCTCAAAGGTAGCATGTAAAATATGCTAATTTTTTATTTCAGAAACCATCCGTATAACTGAGTATTTTAATCTGCTAATTGACTGAATTTTAAAGATGTCTGCAATCAGTAGATTAAGCCCATGACAAATACACCCATACTCAGTAATGTGGGGCTTGCGGCTTTCGAGCCGCCTTTATATTTGCTCCATTGTCAGTAATAAGCCCAATAAACTTATGAACACCAACATCTTTCAAGACTGCTTCTATTTCGTCAAAAAGAAATTTAGCCATATGACGGTTTTCATTAGTGTGCGTAGATTTGTAGAAAACCGGCTTGCGTGTGTTGATTACGTAATTTGTTATGGAGTCCCTGCGTATATTCGACCATGCATCTGTTTGTAATGTGAGTATAGAAGCGCCCGTAATTTGTTCTGATACACGCTGTTCGACACGGTCGAACTCAAGGTTCATCAATGGATTGGAAAGTTGGTATCGTGAAGGAACTTCATAAGATGGTCGGAGTTTCTTGAATAAATCAATCCAAGCAGAATTCCTTGTTAAGCTTAATGGAGCACCAGAGACGAAAATTGCTCGAGCTAATAACTCGTCGATAATCTGTTTTTCGTTTGGTTTCATTATGACAACAAAGTTCAACATATTGGTCGTTTTAATCGGTGATGGTGTTGCTACAATTGTGGCAGTTTTTAGGTGTCATTTCCATAGAGAATACATCATATTCAGGATCAGATTCCAGCTCAACTATTGATGCTGAATTGGATGACATGCCACCTGACTCCGATAAAGTGATTGGCGGATGGGATGGTGTGTTTTCTGGATCGAACGCAACGGCTTGTCAATTATTACGATGGGCTAAGAGTTGACTTCGAACATCTTCAGGTGCCTTATTACATTTCAGCAAATGGCAAACTTGCCTAGTAGCATTCTTTTTAAACTCAGCCGAGAATCAACGAGAGTACAACGAAATTTGTTTTTCACCGGAGTTTCGCTGTAACCCAGTAGTACAAATCAGCGCACAAAGAGCGCATAAACAGCATATAATTAGAGCGCTCAATTTTTACTTCAAATTGATGCACCTAATTCCATGCTATTCGTATTGTTGTCGACCGAAAATTCGGCTTTATTTCCCCTACAAATTAATTTATCTCTCTTTCACTTCGATTTGAGTATAATATGTAACTGTTGTTAACCGTTGGTTTACCAGAAAATATTTTTTTAATGTATTTTGTTGTATCAAAACCAAACACAATCATATATTATTGATTGTGTTTGGTTTTTGTTGTATGTACCAAATGTGTATTGTCATTCAGATACAACTACACATTTTTTTAATTTTGTATACTTACTTTATATGATATCCATGTATTTCCACCTGAAAAACATTTACAAACGTCTATTACCTTCAGCTGAAATCTGGAGACTGATAGAAATGAAATAACAATTTTTGAAATGAAATTGATAAACAAGAGATTAGGTGGGGGTAAAAATGCAGTACATAGAAGAAACCGAAGTAAATTTATTTGTTTTCTCGCTTCGACGTGTGCAAATGTTTCCATCTATTTCATTCTGCTATCAGCGTTTGTTTGCTGGGAATACTTCCATAATATTTTGTTTCGTTTTCCCATCGTTTTCGCTACACCTAATTTAAATAGTTAAATAAACAACAATTATGAGTTGAATATATACAAAAATATACAAAATCTAAATGCCAAATACATTCATATTCTGTGAAAATACTCTTTGAAAATGGTAAATGGTATGTGAACCATCACTAAAACAACCTAAAATAAGTTTCGTGTGGGTTGTATAATTTAAACCTCAGGATAAGCAAAGTTTCTAAAATAAAATCACGCCTTGTGATTAGGAACATTAATCAAATCCCTATATTTTTTATAAAACCATTTTAATATGCTTAGTATTCCTAAGTTACATTATTATGTTACATGAATGTACGAACCTTAATTATTTTAACAATATTTATATTATACTATTTATTTATATTATGTATTTTATATTATTTATATTATTTATTTATATTATGTATTATGGTACCACTTCACAAACAAAATTGAGGGACTGAACTAAACAAAATTTCGTTTTTCGATATAAATATTGTTTAAATAAAAATAATAATAATAAAACAGGGGAATCACGACTTTACGTCGAATTTAATGAACGAACATGAAAGAAAAAATGGAAAAGGTATAATAAAATGTAGTAGAATAATATCGTATAAAAAGAACAATCAGACAGTGGCGTCGCAACTTTGATTGCGATTAAATAACTTAAGTTAGTTTGAAAAACTTTTTTCAATTATGTTACCGATATTACCGCGGTAACATCACTTTGGGTAATATTACCCAATATTACTCATTTTACCGGCAATATTACCAACGAGAATATTACCATTTACATCACTACTCACAATCAAACCGAAAGTCAACATATGGTCTTGTTTCGACTTGAGTCCTCTTCGGGGATGAATATGACGGTGCTTCTCATAATTCTTCGGCTTTTCGGCATCCTCGTTTCTGTAAATTATTGGTGTGATTACTCATCATCATTACAGATTTAGCTAAACTTAATTGAAATTCTAATAAAGATTATATTTTATTAGTGGGAAGCCCTCTTTTGGTGGTACTGGTTTTATACTCAATCAAAGTAGCCGAAAAAGCAAAATTTAGAAAATGGGTTGTAATTCACAACGGCTATTCCTTGATTATTCGATAATAGCCAATTAGTTGGCCAGGTGGTTCGACTCCTCCCATCGACTCGTTATATCTCTTGATCACTTCAGGTTGCGGTACTTACATGCTTTTTATTTTGTTTTTGTCCTATCGTATGTACAAGTTAATGGTGATCCACTCCAACGAAATTAGACGCGATGTGTTGTTGTACAATCACTTCACTATTGCTATCTGTTTTTTTCTGGAACATAATTTTTCATAATATCCTCTGTTATTTTTTAAAGCTTTATCCTAATAAATTGTTGATTGAAGAATCGCTTTATTCTAACCGTTCCAGCAGTGTTAATATTCATTTCCTGTAATGTTTCAAACAGATAGTAACTACTAAAATAGTTATCGAAGTATAATTTGTAAACGATCGATTCTATTCTTGCTGAAAGGTCAAGCACAATAGATGGCCCAAAGCTAAACTTTATTGTATTCAGACAAGCCAGTATTAGATCCCTGGTACAAGATGAAGTAAGTTTATTTTTGACGTACTGGCTGATAGCCTTCCTTTATAAAAGACCATCTGCTCATTGACACCGAGATTCTGTTCTAAATTAAGTAGATTGTATTGAAACTTTATGGTGTCTATGAAAGGCCGAAATTTATAGTACAGATCGGAGTTGGTTAGTGTATCTAAGACATTTACGTAACGTAGATTAGTCCTTAGCTAAAAAAATGCGATCGCGTGTCATTGCGCATGATACCAAGTCCATCCCCATGATTAGAAATTTCAAGTTGGGGTATCTTTGTTGCACCAATGAATAAATGAATTCCCATTATCTGCATCAGTTCGATTTCATCTCTCGGTTTAAAAGCAATATTATTTTCATAGCGTACAAATTGGTATTGGATGCCGTAATGTTAAAAAGTTCATTGGTAAAATATCTTTGAAACTATGAAAGAGATGAGTGTTCGTCAATCATCTCGGTCCTTTCATCTTCAATTTGTAATTTTGACTCGTAAGGGATTTCAACGCAACCCGTTTTATCGCTATTGTATGACTATCTTATCAGTAAGGGTCATATTTGTGTCGGCTTTCGTGAAATCCAGTAGGACGAAGACCATTACAAATTTAAGTAAAACTATTAGAAAACTAAATTCTAATTCCAACCAGGACAGAATATCAAATCTATTTAACGATAAAAAGAAAAGAGAGAAGATCACGTCTTCAACTAAAGTACACTGCTCGTCAAAAAATTCCGGACACTTCAATTATTAATACAGACAACGCCAGGTCTCACGTTGCAAATAATTGATGAGGTGGGAATTGATGTAATATTGTGTGACCCGCTCAGAGCCCTGACTTTAATCCCATTGAGCACGTGTGGGATATGCTACGGCATTGTTTAAGGCAAATAGAAGTCGTTCCAAATTTCTTCAATCAGCGCTGCAGGAAGAAAACGAAATAATATCTCAGGAGTGCATTGCAAACTTGGTGCACAGTATGACAAAAAATGCTAGATGCAATCAGAGCTCGTTTAGGAAACACTTGATAATAGAGTACCGACCACTTAGTTGGTTGTTGATTTTTATTTGAATAAAGATAAAAATATAGGGTGTGTATAACGAAATCTCGGTTTTCAAAATCTCGGTGTGTAAAAAACTCGTTTTTTCGGTTTTCAAAATCCCGGTTTTGTATAAAAAAGAACCCGATTTTTAGGAAATACCGGTTTGAATTTTTAAAATTTGGCATTTGGAAAATGAGCCTCTTAAATGACTTTTTGACAAAATTCAAAAATGAGTTTGCGATAAAGTTCTAGAAAAAGGCTAATAAATAGTGATGGAATTTGGATGGAGGGGTAAGTGCCCCTGAGAGTTAATGAAGCCGTTAGCCTCTACATTTATTGCATTTCAAAATGTTTCATTAACAAGACATTGCTTTTTTATTAATCTTGCAAATACAAAATGTTGCAATTACAAAATGTTTCAAGTGCCAAATCTTGCCAATAAAAAGCCCTTTTAATTATTTTTTGCAATTAGAACCAGGATTTCAAAAACCGGGATGTCGGAAACCGAGATTTTGAAAACCGAGATTTCGTAGTATACTCCAAGATATAATTTCAGTATTCGCTTTTCGATAATTTTGTAAATTCTGAAATACAATCGTTCTGATCCTGTGGTTAAATTTATTAAACAAAAATTTGTTCCGTTAGTGCCTTTAGGCGCATATTATATCAGTATCGGGCATCAGATATCGCAGGTTCACTCTTAAGTAAATACAATAAATTCGGGAGGTGAGAGAGGACACTAATCTGAAACAAAAATTATATGACAGTAACCATTTTAGACACATTTAAAGTTCTACTGTAAAATTAGTTTCAAATAAATGATTTCTTATCGCAAATTACTAAGTTTATCAAACACAGGGCTAATAATAAGGTAAATTGATGTCCATGAATTAATAAGTACTATATTATTTCGTACAACTATAACTCGAATTGGCGGTTTTCATCGAATGTAGATAGCGTTGGTTTCTACGTCCACAAGGGGGTCGAGAATTGTCAAATCCATTGTTATGACAGTTTTAATCCCCGTGCTTTATAGTAAACTATGATTCACATTTTGTTCACCAGATGTCAGCTACTTTGTTGGAATATTTACTGAAAAAATGTAGTGTCAGGATTTTTGACTATCAGTGTAGATTATTTTAAAATACAAGCATAGACAAGTATAACCAGATAGTTATCTTTCATATAGTCTTGATGTATATGAATACAAAAAACTGAATTACACACCCTGTTATAATAAGGTTCGATGAAATCTAGAGTAGACTGATAGCGAATTCTTTTACGTTTTTGATGTAAATCAAATTTCCGATAGTTAAAAAGAATACGAAAAAATTTGATGTGTTTTAATCGTAGTGTGCGTAAACCCGAAAGGGATATCGAAAACAATAACAAACCATTTTGAAAAAAATTCAAATGACGCGTTTGACGTATTTGGCATTATTTACGATTGACATATTATATGTATATAAATGTGTGTATGTGGTAGTTAAAATGGAAGGAATAATCTACATTTCCATTTTTTGATGTACATCAAATTTTTTTGCTATTTTTTCCCCTAAAAGAACGCGAAAATGTGATTTACATCAAAAAATTTTGATGTACATCAAAATTTTATGCCACTTTTTTGTAAAAAGAAAACGCCATGAGTAAACAACTTTATCTATATTATATAACTCTCTTTCTCGCCAATGTTTGTAGAATTTCATAAAAAAATTTTGCATTTGTTTATACAGTATAACACACAAGTTATTCTTCAAAATTGTCTATAGTATAATGAAAGAAGCTGTTTTGAACCTGAAAAAATTGAATCTCGTGCAGTGATAAAATTCTATTGTAGAACAAATTCATGAACGATTGTTAAAAGTGTACAGGGACTATTCACCTTCAATTAGTACAGTAGAATTTTATCACTGCACACTATTCAATTTCATTATAAAAAAATACTGTGACACGTCAACTTTGAACAGCTGTTAATGCCCCTTTTTCAACCAAAAAAAAAAAAAATAAGCCTCAATTTAAGTACAAACCACACAAATGTGTGAGTAAAAAATCATGGTATGTAATCGCATTTTTGATAAAAAAAATTCGCTTGATTTGAAGTACAACCCACACAATTGTGTGTATAGATATAGTGTTTTTTTGGACGAAATAAGTTTGAAAGGAAAACACAAATGTGTAAATTGGTTCAAAACACATACAAAAATGAATTTTTGACATGGTACTTTTGCCGTACCCACACAATTGTGTTACCGGGCAGCAAAAGCGATATACGAATGAGTTGACAGATCAACATGAAACTTCATTCGTGTTCATAAAAAGGTATTATACCATTTTTATTAAAATAAAACGACGAACCTAATAGTGTCATCTCTTATCGAATGGCAAAACTTACTGAAAAAACTAGTATTTAAAGCATGATCTTTGATCTGCTGTATCTAAATGACACATGCTATTATTTGGCATGAAATGTAAATCTACTTTCCGGAACTGTTTTAACGCGGAATTATAAGATTGTGATCTAACGAATATTAATAAAAACTGACCAGAGCCAAGTCCATAGGCCAAAGGCCGGATCATGAATATAGCACGAAAATTTTAAATGGTAATGAAATTTGATTGGTATTTTCAGTTTTGTTCCATTGTTTTACAACAAAATACAAATCGCGACAAATACAAATTCAAATACATTCGTAAGTTTTAGGGTTAGCCTAGAACTTACTTAAGAGCTCAGTTGCACTCCGTTTGCACCATTTCCGCTTGCACCAAGTTTTTGCTTATGGAGAAGTAAAAACTTTATACTATCAGAAATATCCGTGTTACAATTTTTTACAGTTACAAATGAGAACCCATGGGAAAACCTCAATTACATGATGTGTACGTATTTTTAACATATTTTATCTTCTAACTCTAATTACCAAGTAAAACGTATTACGGTCATAATCGTGTCATTTCTGAATAGAATTAAGAGTTTTCGTAACTCAAACTCGGTGGCAACTGAGTAAAGTAAAGTTTCGTATAACAAATTAATTTTAAATATGTATGAATCTAAAATAAGCTTTTGGGGATGCTAAGGAATCAATATCCGATCGTTTATTCAATTTCGTCACCACAAACATTATATCACAGATAGCAAATAATAATTTTTGGAGAAGAAATTATATTTACGTGGATGCCTTTTTCATTAAATTTGATTTCAATTTTGTAATTTGAATTTCAAAATAAACACAATCTCGATGACTCGCGTAGGCAGAGCTCAGCGTTACCCCTACATAGTCGTGTATGGTGGTAAACTGTACTTGAATACCTTTGTATTTTTTGATGCCATTAAACAATTATTCGAGCTGCTCACACAAAAAAAAAATAAATTAAAATGTGGACAAAAAGGCACAGAGTTGGAGATATATGGAGTGGACACATTTTTTCTTGCAACGCAATCAATTTCATCAAACAAGAAAAAAAAACAATTCTCGCGTTACCATTTTCACTTTGTTTTTTTGTGGAAGAATTACTCATCCGCAATCGGAATAATAACCTAAAAAAACAATATGTGTGTATGAGAGTGTATACGGATTGTTATTGTTGGTGAGTTATTGTTGCCATAAAGAAAATCGCAAATCTAGGGCACTGATTTGATTTTGTTTTGTTTGGTGGTGCCGAAGCACGTCTTTTAATATTTACGCTGAGTTTTGGCAACAAATTTTGTTTTTTTCTAACGCAGATTTTCTTAAATTATGGCTTTTGGTATTTTTTGCTATTTTGTTGGGTTTTGGCCCAGTATAGAATACATACACCTTAGTAGCAATGTAGTTTTCAGGTTTATAATTTAATACAGAAATTCTATTGTACCGTTTTTAAATTAATTTATTAGGCGACGTTCCAAATTTTTTGAACAATGTGAAAGTGAAACAACAACAATTTTTTCAACAAAATGGATAATTTGCTACAAACACATCTGATATTTGGAACGTAATTTGTACTAGGAGTATTCAAGAAACTAATAGTGCAATTATTCCGCACAATTACTGAGCTCGGTCCTACCAAGCAATGTTTCTACTATAATAAGCCTCAAATATGGAGAATTTTTAAAAAATAACTAAGATGTTTACGAACAACCGAAAACAAAATTCAAACAGGATCAAGTCCGATAGTACATCCGGTTAATACTAGGCAGATTTGGGGAGCTACCACCAAAATAGTATTTTTGTGTATGAGAGATCGTATACGATACGAATATATTGGCCTCAACAAAGAAAAGGGACCAAAATGCTTCAAACAATATGATTTTTTGCGTATCACCAGAAATTAGAGAGCAAAACAAATCGTAAACAAGCTAAGTACAGCTATGAAAAACGAAACTAGTAAAACAGCCAGAGATGTAAAAAAAATTAAATTCGAGAAATTAACTTGTACGCAATGGTGGGTATCGGTATACTCACCACTAAAGTAACTGATTAAAACTGGCCAGGCCACTGGCCAAAATTAAATTTTAATTGTGTTTAATTTCAACTAAAATTCTGTTTAAAAATTATTTCGTGGTGTCTAGTTGGCTAGTGTCAAAATTGAAGCAAACCTTTTATAGAAGACAAGATAAATCTAAAGCAAGAAGTAAAAGTTTACTTTACCCATATGTCTCTGATTGATTTGCCATTTTAAATTCTTAGGGACGAGATTTGGTTTATGTAACTCGCCAAGTAAAAAAATATTTTGAAATATTGGGTTTTGGAAAAGAAACAAACACAAAGAAGCAACATAGGAAACAGTTTTTATTCAAGTCTATTCAAAATCAAAAAATCAAACATTAACCACTAAATTTCCAGAACCCAAGGATACAGTCAGATTTCGAAAAATTGTAGAGGATTTACAGGGTGTTTCCGAAAAATCAAAATAAGAGCAAAACCTTTGTCCGATCTTCTTCGAAAAAAATGCAAAATTTGGTTTTGAGGCTGAGAGAGCGGCATTCGAGCCATTAAAGTGCATTTTAACCTGTGCATTGTCCTCAAGATGTACGAAATTCGTTACATTTCACCATTATTTCAAAAATTGAAAAAGCTCCTGCGAAGCTCTCACTTCCGATACACAGATTTCCATTAAATTTTGCAAGGATCTCCCAATTTATAGAGAAATCTTAAGTATTAAGTTTCATTCTGAATATTAAATTGGCCAGGACTGTAGAGATGCCCAATTTTAGGAAAATAATTATTTTTTTAAAACTCATTATTTCCGATAAATAGTGATCTGAACTAGTTTTGTTTGAAAAATGATTAACATTCGTTTTATTTTAATTATTTTTTCGTAAATTTCAAAATATTTGAAAATCTTTTCAAAATACATATATGCAAGAAGCTATTGTCGATGATGCCATTTCTTGTGGACCGATTTCAGTCCAAAATCACTGGATTGAAAATCTCAGATTGAAGTGAAAAGCTTAAGTCTAAGCTTTCGAGCTCCATAAACTTTTAGTCTGCACAGATCACACACGCACGCACACACATACATGCATACATACAAACATACATACATACACACATACACACTCACACACACACACACAAACACACAGCTGAATGATATCTGGTAGTTTCACTAGTAGACGTAGCCTCTTCATCCCTACTCCGTTTGACTACATCCATGCTCGTGTCGATGGTAACTCGGTTCTAGGAAGCTAGGCCTAGGCAGAAGTCAGTGGGGGGTCACATAGGTTACTTGCAAATGATGCGCTTAAGAGTTATGCGACTTAAATCCTGTAGCGTCTGTCTCACATTGAGCGGCTTTCCGGTCAGCGAATGTACCCCAGGAGGAGCGGCTGTGCACATACCTGGCAGAAAGTATAAAATGCTAGGGGCGGCACCTCGAAAAAGTATACATCATGAGTTTAGATAAGGAGACTTTAGTTACGGTGCAGAGAGTAGGAAACCCAGTACCGGCCGAAGATAGTGAGCAAGCAGGCTAACAGCGGGCGAGATCCCGCAACTGGAATGTTACAACGGTGGCAAACTTGGCTGGTGTGACAGATATGTCTACAAGCGAACAGAGAGGAAGCACTGAATCTGTGCATGGGGGAACATCCGCTAACTCGTTTGGAAAGAGTGCCTTAATGCAGAGATCCCTTAAGAAGGAAGCGATGACCAGTGCATTGAGACTATCCAGGCTTGGGAAAAAAATTGAGGAACTGGTGGAGTTCGTAAGACCGCGAAAAAATGTTCATATCGAGATTAAAAAGATAATAAGCACCATTAGCACGCTTTATGGCTCAGCTATAGGTAAGATGAGTGTTTCGGAAAAACAGTGCCAAACTTCACCGGTCAATAATTTAGATCATCTACGAACTACCTAAAATTTAGGTCATCTACGAACTGTGAGCAGGAAAGAGGAGCTCAAGGGGCTACTAACGAAGATATATCACGTGTGGAACCCGGTAAAAGGAAGTTGTCCACGCCACCTAAGATTGATGAAAAAGGCAAAGTAATAGAAGGAATACTAAGGCAAAGAAGAAGAAGAAGCAAAAGAAGAAGCAAAAGGCCATAGCATCTATGTCGGGTAATGGAGATATAAACACCACGAGCTCAAATCGATTGAAGGGTGCAACAGTTGATTCAAAACAAGAAAGGCAGAAAGTGAAGGGGAAAAGAAGGTCAAAAAGACGATCACGTCCGCTAAGGAAAAGTGCTCGCCTGGATGCGCTTCTAGTAAAGAAAAGTGACGAAATCTTATCTTCTAATCATCTTCTGGTTTTCCCTGGGAATAGGGAATTGGGAAAAATACTTTCATAGTATTTTTGTCTAAATTGTGTTTTTCTGGCCTACTGAGAAAATAAGTTTGGTACAAAAAATTTCAAAACAAGATGTATTGGAAAAATTTTGTTCCACAAAATTTTTATAGGGAAAAATATTTTCCCATTTAACTTTGTTTTGAAAATATTTACACCAAACTTATTTCCTCAGTAGGCCAGAAAAATACAATTTAGACAAAAATACTATGAAAATATTTTTCCCAATTCCCTATTCCCAGGGAAAACCAGAATAGTGCCACTGCTGCAGAAAGTTAAGATGGACCCGACGCTAAATACTCTGAGGTAAACGGTATCAAACATACGTAAAACTTATAGTGGAGACCTATTGTTGGAGCTACAAACTACAGGGGACCAGCCGAAGACCGCAATATTTCGTTCAGTCTTTCTGTTGGATACGGCAGGCAAAACCCTAGAGAGAGTTGTATGTGACCGGCTACAAGAGGTTATTGTTAAGCAGGAAACCTTGCAGAGCATCAGTATGGCTTTCAAAAGGCGCGCTCAACAGTGGATGCGATTAAAGAAGTTGTAGATACGGCGCACATATCCGGTTCTCGATGGCTACGTGGTAGTAAAAATACTGTGCCATAGTTACATTGGACGTGAGAAACGCATTCAACACGGCAAATTGGAGCTGCATATTTAGCGCACTTACGCGGATGAAGGTACCGAAGTACCTGCTGAGACTAGTTTCCAGTTATTTTAGCGAAAGGATCTTGATTTACGATACTGAGGAGGGAAAGAAAACTTTCGAGGTGGCTGGTGGAGTTCCTCAAGTATCAGTGTTAGGTCCTACGCTCTGGAAAGTGATGTACGATGGTGTACAAAGCTTCGGCACTTGGACCGGGCGGTACTGGGTTCGAATCCCACCAGAGGCAGTATGTAAACCGAATTTTATCGATTACGATCGGTGGTGACAATAAACACAACTTAGACCCTCTGTTGGAGTGCAGAATTCAGCGCCCACCGTTCATGTCAGTGTGCAGGTTGACATGGAGCTTGCAACATGCAGGTGGTATACTGTAATTGTGTGAGTAGGTGAATGGGTGAACGCACACACCCGCGTGAATGAAAAGGGGGGTATTAATTGACCTTAAAAGGACATTAAATCCAATAGATGATTAATACTTTCTTTATTAAAAAAAAAAAGAAAAAAAAAGTGTCAGCTTTCATCCAGCTTTTTTGTATTTTGCAAATATTTTGAAACGCATATCATTTGTGAGAAACACGATTATTAATTACAAGTTCTAAATTAAATTTGCAACAATATAGATCCGGATCAGTTTTCCAAAATTTAAGCGGATATTACAATTTTTGTTTTTCGGCCTCTTTACAGCAAAGATGATCGATTGATCGGGATAGAATACCTAAGCTTTTTGTATAAATTCGAAGGTCCCAATGATTTTGGCCGTAATCGGTTCACCGGCCATCGGTTCTATGGTAGCTTCCATAGAAGTTTTTTCGTTGTTTGCATTTACGGGGGAAAAAATATAAATTAAGTTTCAAACATAATTAGTTTAGATTATTTTTTACATTTAACCGGAAATGACGAGGTTTGATAATAAAAGAAATTATTTCACCAAAATTCGGCATCTGTACAGTCCAGACGGATTGACTATTCGGAATATCACTTCATCGTTAAGATTAATTTCCATTAATTGGGAGACAATTATGAAATGTGGTGAACATCTGTGTACTAGAAATGGCAGCTAGTGTGGATGTGCTGCCCTAAAGTTAAATATTTACTTTTTTATTAAATAGATACATTTTATTGTGCTGTTTTTGCAAATATTGCCCTAATTGTTAGCGAATTGGGATTATTTACTACTTAAGAACTTCTTTAATCCTAACGTGGTTTTATATATGCATTGCAGGTACTTAATTAATCAATTGCTAAGAAACAAATTTCCGGAGAATTATTCTATCGTTTAAACCAATAAAAGACTAATGTCACAGATTTCCATAAGAAAGGGCTTTCAAATCTACAACAATTTATAAAATTGATAATCATATCTCTTACCAGCCCTTTTCTTTCTGTGTTATTATCCCATTAAAGTGTTTAGTTGTTTACTATGAAAGCGGAGCATTTTAAAAAATCATGGACTCTGATGGCCAAAATGACTAAAAATATTATGGAACTGATGCTGACCACTCAAAATGTAGATTAGGGAAGATTGTAATTGCATAGTTCGTTTCGGGGCTATATTTAGCAATGAAGTTAGAACTATGCCACAAAACTTAAATAATTATGAGCATGACTATTGAGTTCACGTTTTTAAATTAATTTGCCTAAATGTCGTTATTTTCTAAATAATTTTGCAATATTTGTACGGGATATATAGTATTTTACACTGGTAAAAAAACAAAAAATTCTTTGTTGGGCTTATGATCTTCAAAATATAAAAAGAGTAGCTACACATCAATTACGGGGTAGTGCTTTTTTCCTAACGATCATTTAGTTAATATTTGTAACAATATTGGTGAAAGAATCTATTTTCTACCTCAAAGCAACGTTAAATTTCATTACTAGTTATTGGTATTGTACATATTGGCGTTGCTTTATCTCGGATCTGAGAAAAGTGTAATTAACTTCTCATAAGGGATTCTAATGTGAAAGTTTTTAATATGGAATTTGCCATATTTTTCTAACCAAAACATCGTGCAATTTTAAATTGAACATTAAGCTTCCAGTTTATATTTTTGACTCGTTAAAAATATGTTTTGCAGTTATTAATTTTTAACTATTCCAGACATTATCTTAAATTATAAATATTTTGTGTCAAATTTTTGTGTCCACCAATTCTTTAAGGAATTAACGATAGAAAGGCATTTTATATCTCTGTAAAATTATGATACGTTTATGATGAATATACTGCCTTCCAAATGAGAGCTTTTTATCAACTTCGAGAAGTGAAAAACTAGACAAAAAGCTTTCACAAATATGAACTATAGCGTGTTTGTACAAAAGTTGCTTGATGTATTTTTAACCGCACTTTTACCTTGACATCAGATAGTTTAACAATCTTCTACTGCGTATAAAATATATTCTAACAACTCATAATTTCAAGCTTTATATTATCAATAGTATCACAACACATCGTTTTGTTTTCGTCTTTTAAAAGCTCGCATAACAAAAAATAAATAGCAAAAAACTTAATATTAACAAAAGAAAAGCGAAATTTAAATTTTTGATAAGCTACGCAAAAATATATTTTTTTAACATAATTTTTACTCTTGTCTGTAGTTGTTCTATTATTTATTATATTGTTGGTGTATTCTGTAGTCTTTAAAATTTTCTGTTGTTGTGTTTTCGTTGAATCTTTTTTTTAAAAGCTCACGAAAAGAATGAACAAAAAAACTTACTTTGCCTTCTATAGTTGTATATATAGCTAATAAGTAATATAACGTCAAATAATTTAATTTCATTTAAGCGCATATTTTTGTATCACTTTGTGTTGTTTGCCTATTGATGAAGTAAATTTTTTGGTTGGAAAATCTGTATTATAATTAATAAAGCTTTTTGAAATTATATAAAGCTTAAATTAACACCTTGATAAAAACAAAGAACACAAAAATTTCACTGCTTTCAAATTTTATCGAAATAATTCATTCAATTAAGGTAATTTGTATAAAACTCCTGATTAAACCGCAATATAAAATGACTGCATCAATTTATAATATAAAAACTGCAAAGCTCTTATCGATCACAAAAATTTAAAATTTATGTAATTAAGAAATATAATAAATAATTGTTAAAGAAAATCGTCATGAGGTTCCTATAGTACAATGTTATTTTAGTTTTAATGAATCTATATGCATTCCTGACCTCAGGAGTAAAAAAAGCTTTGTTGAAATATTATTAAAAAAATTAAAAATGTTGGATACAATATGTAATGTGTTTAAGCATTGGAAAACGGGTTTCAGTATACATATATATTTAAAGCATTTGTATATATGCATGCACAATGTGCTGTGCTTTTTGACAAACCCGTATTTTTTAAATTCTTCAGAGAATTAAAGCTTTTGTGATGTTGTTATAATTGTTGGTAAGTACATACATATATACAAATTCACAACCACACTTTGTGTACAAGCAAAAATATTCCATGTAAAAATTATAAAAAGATTTACTGCATTGTTTCCCTATTGGGCTAGATAAGGATTACGACGAAATGTGCTTTTTCTACTTTATGTATGTTATGTATGTAGCCGCACATATGTAAAATGGTATACCAATTTCAGAGAAGGTTTCGTCTTTTTATTGTGTTATGTAGAATTATTCTTTTCCATTTGGTATGTTGGAAGCTTAAAGCTAAATAAACATCCAAAAGTGTAATATCGGATATCTGAGGGCTTTTGCAGAATATTTACGTTCTTAGTTTCATTTAGTACTATTTTATGTAATCTAGAGAATTATTTATTTCGGGTATATACTTTAAATGTAGAATTATAAGAATGTCCGACTATAGCACAATACGTATCATGCAAATATATTTTAGGGTTTACATTAAGTTGTTGAGTTCAACTGTGCAAGTATAACTCAACAATTAGTTGCTGCTAAACCGATTGTCCTGAAATTTTGACCAAGTATGACTTGCACGCTGAGGACGAATCTAAGAGATGAGTTTTTCCAAATATTGTTCCTTCGGGTACCTACTGAACAAAACTTCATTAAATTTTCGGGATTTTCGGGATAATAACGCGGACAATTGTCTGGGCAAATTTTAGCTGATTTGTATTATATTTGGCCCAGATCTGCTTAATAAGCAGGACAGACAGTGAGGATGATGATGATAAAGCAGATGACGATAGTCATCAGTCACTAACTAAAAAATAACTAAAAAATATGAGATTTTTTTATACTAACTTCTTAGAGAAACATCTTAGGTCAAAGCAATTTAATGCGATTTTGAGGTATACAACTTTGAGTAGTACAACTAGTGTTCCCCAAGAATCTTTTCGATGTACAGTGCCGAGAATAGAAAGTGCAACACCCATAAAAATACACAAAAAGATGTATTTTGCCAGCACGACCCACGTTTAAAAAAGAATTGTTTTAGAAATGGTTCTTTGTAATATAACACATTTTATCTAAAAACAAAATTCCATGCTAAATAGTTTTATTGTTTTTAAAGCCATTATAATTTTTTAGCATATTTCAGGTAAAATCAAATTTCAGTTTCAAGAAGTTTTTTTTAATTTTTACGGTAAACAGCTGTCTTAAGAAGTAATAAAAAGTATATTTAATATTTAGTGGCCCCGCGTTTGTTGGCAATAACAGCTGCAATCCTTGTAGGCATGGAGGCAATTAAATCTTGCAGGTACTCGAGAGTCAGTTCTTTATAGTTTATACCATAGTTCTTCAATGATTGAATTGAGTTTTTTCGATGATGATGGTATCTTTTTATTGATTTTCATCCCCATTACCTGCCAAAGGTAAATTTCCAGGCCAACCCATTCATGCATGCATGCACTTTGAACCAAGTTTGTCCTAAAAATAAAAATTAAAAAATTATGACAAACTTAAGAAAAAGTTCACGCTTCATAATACTGATAAGAAGTTTGTACTGAGCTTTTCCTAAACCAGCAAAAACAATGTAACTTGTTTATATGTATTTGTGAAATGTAGACATTTAGGCGAATACACAAAATAATCGCTTGTTAAAATTAAAGTCATATAATGCTAAAAACTCGAACTTAAATACTTAATTAAATAATATTTAATTGAATTAAACTAAACAATATTATAAAATTGAAAACACAATATGAAAGCGACAAACAATAAACAGACTTCCACGGTATTCTCATCGGTTTCATTTACTTAATTAGATAATAGTATTTCTGACAATCAATAAGTTTCATAAATTTATCATGGAGCTCACTTAGTGATCCAGACGTTTGAGTGGATTTACAATTTAAATTGCATAGGGGTGCTATTTGAGTAGGGTTACCAGACGTACTCTTTAAAGAGTACAAGTACTCTTTTTGATCATCTGCTCTTTTATGCACTTTTTTTTTGGTAAATGTAGTATATTATACTCTTTTTATATTCAAAAATGCCTAACCTGCAATCGATTAATACCGAAGTCGGTTAAAAACCGTTTGCTGACCCAATATAATTTTAAGAAATTTGACTGCAAGCAATTTTATGATTACTTCATTAACGACAAAATACTTCTACAACAAATTAGAAGTTCAGAAAAATACCATGTAGTCAATAATAAATAAAATTTATCTGAACACTTATTTTGTATTTATCTGAACGCGTATTTTGATCCAGAATTGAGAGACGAAACCACAAATTTGTGTATACGTATACGACGAATAATACACAATTTTGAATAAGTGTGCTGTCATTTGTTACGCATGTATGTATGTTGTTTTTGAGACCATAGTTATCAAAATTTATCGAACCGGGTGGAATCGGTTCAAATTTCTGGTGCTTCCACTCCTGTTTTGTGACATTTTCTCATGGTATGTAGATGGGGGATTTGCAAAAGCAAAATTATGCTAAATTTTGAGGAAAGTGAATTTATTTTTTACGTGTAGTTTTATTGAACACGAAATGTTTTACAATTGTTTTTTTTATAAAATATACAATTTGTTAATTTACAAAATATAAAATTATTAACCTAAAATAAAAACATTGCGAAACAGTGGTTCCACACTTTAATTCTTTGGTCGTGATTCTTTCCTCGCTTCATTCCCCTTCACCCACAAACTAATTTTTTGGCGAGGAAATTTTTGATTCTTTTTTCAGCAATATTTTTTTTTTGATTCAACTGATTCTCGCACAACAACAACTATAAATATTTCAAGGACACCTTGTTTATTTGTCGCTTTTCGGTTAATTTTAGTTTAAATTGTGCTTTGAGTGCAAAAAATATATTTTTTCAACCAAGGAAGCAGTTTTCGCAGCAAATAATAAATATTTTTTACCATACGAATAAATCAAAAAACATAATTTTACGCACATACATTAAAAACGAAACGCGCAAAGAAATCAAATGTGAACGGCGATTGATTTTTTGAAATCATTGAATCACGACGAAAGAATTAAAGTGCGGCGAGGCTCAATGGTGTGGCATTACGTCCGAACAAATTTGTTTGTTACTAATCAAAAACACTTATGCTGCATTTATACTATTGTTTTCGAGGTTGTTTTCAGTTTTTAGTTTTTGTTGTTGTTTTCCCATATAAAATCTTATCGATATTATAAAGCTTACTGGGTCCAAAACAACGTTCGAAATCAAAAAAGATGTAGTGCCTACATCTTTTTTACATAAAGAATACATAAAAAATACTTTTTTGCATAACTTTCGGTTTTTGTTCCGCGGTTCATAGTAAAAAAATTAGTTGGAAATAGCGATACTTATCGATTTTTCAAATATATTTTTAATTTTTTTATTTTTATTGCTATTTTTAATATAAATTGATATATTAAATAAATAAAATTCATTTTAATATATATATTTAATTGTTTTTGGTACTTTTGTAAAAATAAAAAATTAATTAAACTTATCGACATCGATATTTATTTTGTATGTCCAAGTGTCAAAATATAAATAGCGAAATTATAGCGGGAAATAGAAAAAAACAATTTTAGTTGAAGTTTTAATCACAATTTAATTAATAATTTATATTTAATTATAGTTTACACAATTTTCGCACTATTTTCACAAACAGTTTGCCACTTGTTATTTTGACAACACAACAAATTGATAAAAAAACGCTTTCATCCTCAAATCGCAGGAATGGAATAAGGCAATAGAAAACGAAAAAACTTTTCAATCACCACTTAAAAATTACGAAATTAGTAAGCTTCGGCCAAATCAATTTACCAATTATCTTTCAAATCGTTTCGAATCATTGAGAGACAGGATTCCGTATCAGGAGGCAGTTGTACCGGTTCACCGGTTAGTCCTTTTGAAATACCGCATCCTTTAAAACACGGTTTACATGTAAAACATTTTAGATTTGATCGTACAGCTGATTTAGCTATGAAGCATGGTAATATTTGGAGGAGATAGATAAAGTTTTTATTTAAAAAACCATTTATTTAAAATATTTATAAAACATGTAATGCCGACCCCATATTTCGATGATTTTCCCTAATCGCTTTAAATGTAGATCCATTCGATTTGTTACAAATATGGACTGAAAGTCTGTACTTGCAACGAATCGAACGGATCTACATTTAAAGCAATTAGGAAATTTGCATAAATAGGAAAGGTTTATAAAAAAGCAATATAAAATAAAATTTGATTCATGTAATTTTGACTGTACAATTGCGTTTTCTCAACTGCGAACACCACTCCATTCTGTCCACGTAGATCTATGTCGATTCCCCTATTCTCGACAGCTTTAGCAGCATAATCAACTTGAAATACACGAGCATCGGGTGAAAATTGAGACGCTGACAAATCATACTGGAGTCACCATTAATCAATTAGCCCACCCAGTTTAATTCAAGTAAAAATTCCTTATCGCGGGCTGGATTATGAGTTTCATAAATATTCTGTAAAAAACAAAAATAAACAACTATAAACTACATAATAATTAGCTGAAATTATAAATTAAAATTCCTTCAGTGTTAATTTCAATCAATGACTCGTTATTTTTAGCGGTTGGCTTAGATTTGCCAATTGCATATCCGTAATATTTGCATGAGAAACCCGAAGGTTCGAGCATATAATATAGAGCTCAGCTCAGTTCCTTAAGCCGGCGACGATGATGACATAACAGAAGCACCGGAAAGTCGAACAAAATTGAATAAACTATCATTCAACAAGGAATTTGTTTATTGAAGAACATACGATGATTTGCTGCTTCTTGCCTAGCAACGTCGACTAAAGCACGGCCATCGGACATAACCCCGGCTAGTCTAACATAAAAAATTAAATTATCCTTGGAATTTACCTTAACTACAACAAACTTACCAGACCAGTACCATCCATCGCCAATTGTAAAAATTCGCGTAAATGAATTGATTCATATAACTTTGACAATTTTCCCAACTGTGAACATCACTCCATCCTCTCCACGTACAGCTATGGCGATTCCACTATTTTCCACCGCTTTAGCAGCATAAATCGACTTGAAATACACGAGCATCGGGGGGGGGGGGGGGGTGGGGGGGGGGGAATTGAGACGCTGATAAATCATACTGTAGTGTCGACATAACCTAGCAATTAGTAAACAGCGTAGTAAATTTTAAATCTTATTCATCATCTTCCCCGTCATCTCGATCATCGTTACTAGTTTGTTCGCCACTGTGTTGCTTCCATGTATAAAGCATCGCTGTGATCAAGAATTACATGCAAGCCATTGCCATTAGTCAATTCGTCCACTCAGGGGGGCTAAAAGAATATGAATCTTGTACTCTCGTTATCGAATCGAATTCCCAAATAGCCCCCCAGCTTAATTCAAGTAAAAATTCCTTATCGCGGGCTGGATGATGAATTTCATAAATATTCTATAAAAAACAAAAATAAATCACTATAAACGATATAATAATGGCTGAAATTAACAATTTTTACCACTTCATTTAATAATTCGTTTGTTCCTACTACTATAATAATTTTCACAAACAGCTTTTGACACTTTGACCTCAAAACAAATATGGAGCATAGGGATACAATCGAAAACGATCAGTAAGTTTTTGTTGTTGTTTCACGATAAGCTAAAAATGACCCAGAAAGCTACTTCGAAAACAATAGTGTAAATGCAACATTATGCCTCAACCAGTCAGACTTAAGAGCTTAAGTTACACGCCGATTGCACCACTTCGGTTAGTGCTACAATCACTAAAATAATAATTTATAGTCACAAATAAACAACTGACCTCTAAAATTTTGGTGGTCGTACCGCTCTCCTAAGTGGTTCAAAATGGAGCACTATTCAGCTATGCTACACACAATTTTGTTTTCTGGATTCAAACTACTGCGCAATAGATTTTAATTTTTAATTTAAACCATTATTTTAAATTAAATCATTAAATTTTTTTGTCTTGTTTTGTTCTGTTCTCTCGAAAATAAAATTTAAACAAAAATCTGCATCTCAAAAATGTCCTTACATTTTTTTTATTTTCATTTGAATTTTTTCATTTTGGATTCACGCATTGTCGCAGCTACGACATAAAATTTTTGTTTGTGAATCCAAAATGAAAAAATTGAAATGAAAATAAAAAAATTTAAGGACATTTTTGAGATGTAGATTTTTGTAGATTAGAATAATTGAATGAATAAGCGTTTTACGAATTATTTGATTTTTACCAGCCTTTGGAAAAAAGTCTTAAAATTATCTCCGAGTGGTAAGCACCTTAACTAAAAATTCAATATAGCTTTCGTAAATCTAAACAAAATTTTCAATTTAGCTAAATTTTTTCTCAATTTAGATGCACGCAATTGTGTTGTAAATTTAGAAAATTTACCAAAGAAATACATGCTGTGAATATCAGTAAAATTTAAAAAACAACAATCTTTACCGAGTTCGATAGTAGCACGAACAATAAAATTGAAACCAATATAATCGAGGCAGTCCGCAGTCGAAGTAAGCAAATTGAAAAGTATTATAGAGATTTGGACTCAGGTTCCGTGAGCACTTCTAATAGGCTGCTAAATGGCTCATCCATTCAGCCTTTCTGAAATTTCCTAACCATCAGCAAATTTGTTGCGAATTTTTATATTTCTGTTATGATTTTGAGCGAAAATTTTAAAACAGAAAAGAAATAATAAATCTAATCAGAATTCGCATGACAATATTAATTAATTATTGTACTAAAATGGTTGTAGTTTAGACTATCCATTAAAAGGTTTGCAACTTTGAAAACTTATGTATGTAAAATAATTCTTATACTTTATCAATACAAGTTTTCTTAATTTTCATCTCTTATTTAAATATTTAATTCGTTAAAATTATATAAAAATGATGAACTGGTTTGATTTTTTACTCTTATATACAGCCTTCGCCAAAAGTATTGAGCACCCTATTAATTTGGAGCGTACACGACAAGTATAACAGAAAACAACCCCTTTTGTTTGTTTATTATTTTTTCGACATCTAAAAAGGACTAAAAACAGGTGTGGCAATAAACCATCTGGTGCAATAAAATTTCTCATTTTTCTATTTTGTATTTATTCGCCAGTTCGCTACTTTCACTCATTGTGTACACATCCAGTGATCTAGTCCGCTTTTGGTGTTTTGATGTGTTAAATTTAGTGATACTAGTTGCTTTCCAATCGACTACCGCAAGTACTTATAAGCACTTAAGGTTTTTGTCTTTGCTAAATTAACTACTCACAACTGCTACCATTTTATTATGAGTAGTTGAAAGCAGTTACGATAAGTTTGTCTGCTAGGTGATTGTGTGTAGTATTTTTCGGTTAAAATATAAATTAATATCGTATGTGAAGCGCTAATAAAATTCTGGTATAAATATTATTTTATTAAAAATTATCACAAATAAACTACACATTTGTAGGTTATGTTTTGCTTTTAGCATTTTTTGTTCTTTCCAATCGACACTTTAGCCAATACACATTTTTCGCCCTTACAAGTACTTTCGATAGTCGATAGGAAAGCAACTATTATTGCAATATGCCGAAACAAAAAGAATTAAGTTTAGAACAACGTGTGCAAATACAGCTTCTGCATGAGCAAGGGAAATCACAAGTAGAGATTTCTAAAACTGTGAAATGTTCACGCCGATCTGTGCAATATGCAATAATATTCACCGCTAGTGGATCACACAATAATAGGTACAGAACCGGGCGCAAACGCATCACCACATACCGTGACAACCGAAAGTTAGTGAGAGAAGCTTTAAAAAATAGGAAAAAAAATCTTCAAATCTCGCTGCTGAGTTGTCAGTAGAAATTAAGAAACCAATCTCTGCTCGTACCACTCGCAGAAGGCTTCAGGAAACTGGTTTGAAAGGCTGTAAAGCCATGAAGAAACCGTGGCTCTCCAAAAAAACAAGAAGGTTTGTTATAAATGGGCCTTAAAATCCAAAAAATCCAATACCAAAGTTACACCGAAGAAGATTGGTCAAATATCGTGTGGTCAGACGAATCAAACTTTGAAGTAAGTTGACAATTCGATGCCCTAATAATATTAAATAGTATGATTTTAAAATAAAATTCATCGATACAAATATTTTAGTTTTCCGAAGTCTCTACATTTTCTTTATTTCAGATTTTTGCTACACCTGGTGTGCCTTGTGTGCGTCGACGGGTAGGCGAAGCATTTAGTCCAGAGTGTGTGGTACCAAGCGTAAAACACGGCGGGGGCAACATAATGGTCTGGCGCTGCAAGACTAACTCTGGAGTTGGCGAAATGTTCGTGTGTGAGGGCCACATGAACTCTTCAAAATACATAAACGTCCTAGAATCTGCGTTGCTGCCCTCATTTTTAACACTTTTTGGTGATACAAATATGGATAGCGTTAAATGTCGGCAATGACAGCAGCGTTAAATGCCGGCAAATGACAGTCCCCGGACCTGAACGCCATAGATCATTTATGGAGTTTATGAAAACGCAGAGTCAGGCGCTATACAATAAATAACAAAGAAGACCTTAAACGCTGTCTACACCAAGAATTTTAGCGCCATACGTTCTGCAGAATGAAAAAAACTTGTAAGCTCTCTACCCAAAAGAGTTTCTGCCATAATTAAGGTAAAAGGTGGACCCACAAAATATTAATTTTATATAAATAAATAATAATGTGAACCTATAAAAATTGTTTCAATTTATTTCAAATTGATGCTCCCAAAAAAATTGTAGGATATCATGGATGCTCAATACTTTTGGCCAAGACTGTAATTTGTAAATTCATAATAGTGTACTCCTATTCACTAACACAAGCAAGTTTAATCAGAATCTCATAGAGCGATGGCACACAAGAAAAATAATACCGGATTTTTCCCCGTTCCTTTCCCCGTTTACATATGATACAAGTTTTAATTGCGACTAAACAAATTTTCTGTTCAACCACACAACTCAAACAAAAATGAAATAAAAAATATTTCAAGGACATTTTTGACTCATTTTAGTTAAAATTTTATTAAAAAGAGCAGAACAAAACTTTTGGTTTGAAAAAAATGCCAAAATACAAAAAAATCTCGTGTGGAATGGAGCATAGGAACATAAATATTCCAATACGATTTAAATACGTACACGTGTGGAAAAAAATACAAAATCGGCATACGCATTTAAGGAAACACTTGCTCTTTAATAATATTAACTATGTCGAAGCAGCCCGAATTTTTTACTGAATTGTAGTAAGCGTAAATTTAAAATTACACTGCATTCTGTTTTGTTATTTGAAGTTTTAATTTTGTTGAGTCAAATTGGTATTCAACTAAAAAAATGGAGAATGATGATTTAATCGGCACGCCACCTGAAATATGTGACATAGTCGAAAATCGTCGACCAGCTGCTGCTCCAAAAATCGAGGAGTGTTTATCAGCGTTCAAAAATAATGTTCACTTTGTTTCTATTCCATTTATATTCTCTCAATTGATAATTTTTCCTCACTTTTTCGATCGGGCATAATAAAATAAAAGATTAAGAATAATATTCAGTTTAAGCGAATAATGAAAAAAAGAGATCGATGTTTAGATAGATAGATCAGAAATTATATTTTTCTACTGTCTGCTCTTTGCTAAACGAATAGTTAGCGCATACTTTATTAATTTGTATTTTAGGCCCTTTTCCAATTACCGACTTATTTCAGACTTATTGACTTATTTGACGCCATCTTGAATAAGTCAGTCAAGTCGTTCCAATTCATTGTACCGACTTATGGAAGAAAAAATTTGCTTCACATGTTGGCCGTTGCCACTAGATTTGAAAAAAAACTGCATGAATTACATCATAAAGCAAAATATACTTAAGAGGACTCATGTAGAGATTCCGAGGTTAATCTATTTTACTTTTGACAATCTGTATAAACCTAACAAAAACAATGAACTGTAAAATAATTATGCAGATATGTTTATTAGATACGTATATATGGATTAAATATAGAAAAAAACTAAATTTGTGTATATAAATATATTAAACCTATAAAATAAGATTAACCTCGAAAAAATTGGCTTATAAAATTTGCACTACTTGATTATATATTTATTTCTCTTATATATTTATTGCTCGATCATTACATTTAGTCAAGACACATTTTTGGAGACATTTCTGTGTAGATATACTTATTCAAATAAGTCTCCCCGCGAGGTGACTTATTTGAATAAGTCGGTGTCCACAAATAAGTCGGTACTTGGGAAAGGGCCTTGGAGTAAAATTTTTTCCATGTGGCAATTGATTTTACTATCCATTTTATTTTTTTTTTGTTTGCGAGAACTAAAACAAAATTTTATTCTCTTTTGTTTTCCACTACAGTGAGAATAGAGAATATATGTTTTGTTTTCTATTCTATGCAAGATGAATTTAATCAGTAAAAGTTTGCTTTCTATTCTTTCTTTATCAATATGGGGAATAATCATAATCTCCCTATCCGTTTAATCGCATTACATCTAGTGTTCATTTTACATGGGCCCATAAAGAGGAGGCGTTTTTATTGAAAATATGTCAAAAGTATATTTTCCGAAATTTTATTAACACTTTTATTATTACACAAAATTTTAAATTTTTCATATGTTTTTATCATTCGATTTTTGGAGCAGCAGCTTGTCTATTATATTTTCGACTATTTCACATATTTCAGGTGGCATGCCGATTAAAACATCATTCTCCATTTTTTTTTTTTTTTTTTTTTTTTTTTTTAGTTGAATGTCAATTTGGCTCAACAAAACTAATAACAAAACTAAAGGCATGTCATTTTAAATTTACGCTTGCTACAATTCAGAAAAAAATTCGGGCTACTTTGACATAGTTAATATTTATTAAAGAGCAAATACATATTTCCCTTATCAAATTACATAGTTTTCTTTTCAACAAAAAACCTTAATGGTTGGTGTGCCTTCTACGACTAGTAGTGGAAAAAATAGTATATGCACCACACTTCAGAAGTGGTAGTATAGCCCTCACTTACTATAAAAGAGTTTGAGATGGCCAGACCCTTACGTCCCTTTTCGCAAAATATGAACAAAAAACTTCGCTAGGTTGCAACGATACGATTTTGTTCATATTTTGCGAGAAGTGAAGTATGAGTCTTGCTACTCCAAAACCATACAGCTCTGATCTGACAAATTAATACTTTTTACATATCAAATTTAAATATTATTTTTAGTCCAAAATGAATTACATGTAAATATTTTGCCTAATTTCGCTAGGTCTAGGTTGCAACGGCACGATTTGTTCGTGTCAAATTTATGAGCCAATTTAAAAATTATTTTACTTCATTTTATTAAATTATTACATTTATTATGTGTGTTTTCCGAATTAAAATAGTTGTAACGATCGGCTGTACAACGCTCAACAAAGGCCAGCTGTAATAGAAACCCATTCCACCTAAGTGTTGGCTAGGTTTGATTTAGGGTGAATATAATATTGCTTCTTACGTACAGAGAATGGTAAAAAGCAATAAAGATTGAACTCATACAACCGGGATTTTCTGTTGGTTGAGTAATTAAAATTGAGATGGGTTAATACATAAAAATTAATCTATACACAAACGAAAAAACAGCATGATTACTGTGGGTGATGAAAGTATTCGTGACGACGATTTGGTTGATGCGCGCGAAAAAATGTATTGGCAGAGGATCATTTTTGGGTGGGACGGTCGAGTTTGGGAATTGTAAAGATCAAGTGATCACTACATCATAAACAAAAAAATTTAAAAACAATAATTTTTTTTGTATTTAAAGTTAAAAATCAAAAATTTTTAAAAGTTATGTATCAAAATAAACTGATAAACCTATTAAATTGTTAAGTGCATTTGTTTTACTGTGTGGTGTAACTTCTACCGTTTATATTAACATTGTGTCGCCTTATTAATAGTGGCGTTTAAATCATCACTGTAATTAAATAAAATAATTGATTAATTAAATGCAACAAGAAAAAGCAACAATTTAAAAATACAACTAAACCAAAATTGATTATTGTGCGTGGTTGTACTTATTTTGGGGATTTTCCAAGATAAGCCTCTATAAAGAAAATCACTAAAGGTTAGGAAAAAACCTATAAACCAAACTTAAACGTGGGAAAAAATCACGTTTGAAGAAACCCAAACGAAAAGCCAAGGTGGCGTAGAGACAACAGTTACAACATTTTTATTTTTCATATAATAAAATTCGGGGATAACGTCACATATGAAGTGTATTTGGAATAAATTATAATCTAAAACGGGGCGGGGCTAACTTCACACAATAGTTATTATTATTAGAGGGATATTATTATGTTAGTGATTCCTGATTAATTTTTTTTAATTTCGGGGATAGAATCCGGGGATAAGTGACGATTACCAATATATGTAATTCTAGAGTTCTACGATAATTTTCTTCGTCTGTGAAAGTTATCACTTTTACACTTTATCACTTTTTTTTTTTCTTGATTTTTAGAGAATCCGAAATTGGCCACCAACGAGTCAATGCGTAAAATAACGTTGAGCCGGTCGAGGCTAAATAAATGTTCCCAAAGTTAATCGGCATTAAAGCACAGATAAAGAAACATTTCATTTTTAAACCATAATTATGTTAGCTAATATATTAAAAAACAGCAAGCCACAAAATTAAAAGCAAACCCAAATGGTACAAATAATTAGCAGAAATAATTTGCAGTTGGAACAAATTACTCCACCATCGTATCGGTATGACATTTACATCTCCTTACGTACATATAATAAAATTAATGTAGAACATTTTTCGAGAAGTAATAGAATAATTTGTGGCTAATCCCATTCCACGATACGCTATATAAATACACAATAATATTTAAGAAGATTAAACACAGATGCTGCAAATTCCTGAAAAATATCCTACACTCAAAAATGTAATTATGCCAACCTACACAACAAGAAAATGCGCTGTTCGATTTTTCATCGATACGGCACGGTATAGCATCACATATTATCACTATAAATTTAACAACAAACACACAACACAAACATTTCTTCCTTCTTATGTACGAGTCATAAAAAATAGTAGATTAATGATAAAACCATCATTTTCATTATATCACATATTTATGAAAGATTAAGGATAATTTATAGAAAAATTACGTGAAAATTTATACGGATAAAAAACAAGAACAACCTTCACATTATAAATGTTAAGTGTCTGTGTGTTTAGCATGAAAAATATTTCACCATCCAAGCAAAAAGCTTTACGTTCATTTTTCCGTGTTCGTCTCTGTTTAATTTCCTTTACCAAAAAACAAAAAAAAAAGTTTTGCTGCAACACAATTTACAACACCTTCCTGTTAATTAAATATTTAAAATAAAATCTTACCTTGGATATTTTTCATAAGGAAAACAAATAGAATTAGCCAATGTGTATCCATCTCAAATTAAACCGCAAAAAAAACCGGAAAAAAAATTTTCGCGTAAATTTTTTTCTTCCGTGTTTTTTTTAATCGAATTGGTGAAAAATGTAATTTCACCCAATCCAGTTTTGAAACGTTTTTTCAGTTCAGCAATGGAATTTCACTTTAAATTGGTTTTATTTTAACAATAATAATTTCACTAAATACTAAATTTATAAATTACTTTTAAATTAAACACATTAATATTATTATTTAAAAACACAATTATATTTTTTTTTATTATTATTATAAATTCCTTGTAAGATTGTGTGTTTTATTGTTTAATTTACGCGCGCACACACACACACTTGTTAAATCATTTTTGATATTTTAATTCTTGTGTAATTAAAACCAAATTAAATAATTTTCTTTTCGGTTAATTTTCAAATCTCTAATTGTCGTAGCATTTTAGTATTTTGATTATTATGGAATACAATATTCTTGTAATGGAATAATTTTAAAGGTTTAGTCACAATTTAATTAGCATGATTTGTTATTTATTAATTATACGTAATTTTTAATGATAAAAAGAGATTATTTACAACACTCTCCAAATATGTTCAATTCCTTTCTTAGTTTATTATACAACAGCGGCTCTGTGAAAGATACAAAAAATTAAAAATTAGTAAATCTAAATTTATTTATTAGTTAAATTATAGAATTGTATGTTTATGATTATAGTCCTCAACGAGCTGGGTAGCATCACCTCCAATTAATAAATATTAAAAAATATTGTATGATGAAGTGATTATTGTTGGTCCAAAAATGGAAGCACAGTATAGTAACTACTTATTTTTTGATGTGTAAACATCTTTACTCGCACCTACCAAAAATTTTTGTATTAGAGGGCCTATTTTTTAATTAAACCCGAGCAAGCAGTGCGCCGTCAAAAATTACTCTGTGTTTTTTTATTCAACCTGAATAATCTTACTCTGTACACTTTGTTTTTATTTGTGAACTGTGCTTACACCGAGCATACTCGGTTCTTTAAATTTTACTCTGAAATGAATGCCAGTGTACGAAGAGCATGCAAAGTAAAAAACAAGTTATTACTCTATGCACACTGGTTTATTTGGCACTGCACAACCTGTGCTCGGTGTACAATACCAAGGGTAAGCCTGCTTGCTCGGGTTTAATTAAAAAATAGGCCCAGAGTAAACTTGTAAATGAAACGAACGGAAATGACGTATCTACTTCGTTTGAAAAAAAAAGCAACAAACTCAATAAAAACAATTTTGTACTATACATGGCATGCTTGTATGGATATGGATAATAGTAGGGAAAACAAAAAAAGTAATTTAGAAAATTAAATAGAAACCATCGACATTTCCATCGATCAGAAAAATCAAAAAAAAATTTACGATACGAAATTCGATTACGAAATTACATACTCTTACGATTAAAAACACAGTCAACAACTTGTGTATGTTGCTTTATCACGAGTCTCTAGGAGCTATTCATCACATCGGCTATCAATGATCCTGTCTTCTACTAAATGGGGTTATAATAACGTCTCTATTTTCACATTGAACTGCCAGAGTCTCAGGTCACAGTCACGCAGGTATGCTCAATTCATTTGCTTTCAAGTTGCTTGAGACCTGGCTGCGCAATGACGAGCATGTTAATATTCCAACGTTTGAATGCTGCGTTCAGTTCAAGAGAGATGGTCAGTGGGCTGCCGGAGTAGTAATTCCTTCAAAAGATCAATAAAATGAGCATAGTGAATACAAATAGTTTGCCGTACGGACTTTTTCTTGTCATAGGTTGGCTTAGGCCATACGGATAGGCCGTACGGGCTTTCTCTTATCATAGGATGGACTGGCGAATGGAACTATGGGCTGTCTGAGGTATATCGAATGCAGCCATCCTGACTGGGACAACGAGAACGATGAAAACGTCAATAGTAAAAAATGTCAAAAGACTCTGGATGGATTTCGGTACAAATTCATAAATTGGCAAGAAAGTGAGGCAGCTTAAAGCTGTATGGGCGCAGAAAACGAATATCAGCCGATGTTTGGTGCCCATTCCTAAAAAAAGCTCAACAGTTAATCGAAACAACAATCGGACAATTAATGTTAAGCGTAGTCATTTTCCAGTCGTACCTCCATGTGCCACCACAATTCATGCATCACGAATCACGCATTTATATCCCATCATGATTTGAAATCAAAAATTTTTTACTAGCACAATAAAAGCGACCTTTATGAGCCCCAACTCGATAAACAATCAATAATAAAACAAAAAAAAACACATTTCATCATAAATAAAACCGAAGCATTATAAATTTTCATTATTTCAATTGGCCGCTGATACACTGAGTGTCAAACAAAAATTTAATTTTTATTTTTTTTATTTTATTTTGAACATTTCCAATTCCCCAATATAACATTCCTAAGATAACAATAATAAGCTTAAATAGTAAAAAAATGGAAATTCCATTATCAACATAACTTTTATTCGTTTGCTTTGTTGTTGTAATCATTTTCTGATAATCGAACCGATTTTTTTTTCTATTTTCCGATATTGCTGGCATACGAGGATATACGAGTATGTTATTTTTACGCCCAAACACAATCCATAAATTTAACTGATATACGAGTACTACATAATATATACTCGTGTAGTACACACTAAAACATCAAATGTATAATCGTCCTAATCTAAAATACAGTAACAATGGATCAACTTAACAAGGAGCTGGAGAAAATTCTTTAACAATAAATTTTCAATCAAAATAACAATCAAACGAAAACATTTATTGGTGCTCTTTGTTTCAAGCCAGTACAATAAAAACGATAAAAATCGACCCAACGGTTTATGGGTTAGATTAAATATCTATGTAGGTTTAAAAATAATTATTAAGATAAAATTCAAAATTGCACAACCCATGTGTATTGTTTATGAACATGAAATTTTAATTTTAAAAGAACATAGAGTTATGGCGTAGTTGCATGCATCAGTTGTCTAGCATAAATAATTAATATTGATTTCTACTGTTTTCCCAACATCTTGAATAAGATGTATAGATGTGTAGGTACAAATTTCTCTATATATTATCCAAAATGTAATTATTTTACTAACTTGATGGTAAAATATTGTTACCACAATATATACAGACAGGGTGGGCCATCTATTGGTCTGTTGTTAAATCATAGACTATGGCAACACTTTTTTGAACGGTTTGCTTGAAATTTTGACCGCGGATTATTCCAACTGTTTGGTGAGGATTTTGGAGTAGTGGCATAATTGGCCTATTTTTGTTCGAAATTGCTGCTGAAAACGCCGTTACCGTCAATGGTGACCATTACAGAGCCATGCTGCTCTTAGTTTAAATGGCCCCCGCGAAGCGGCGTTTCGTTGGACTTTTTTTCTATGGGATTTCGTTAAGGATAGATGTTATGCGGATAATCCAGGGGTAATTCCACAGTTTTAAAACATAACATTGCGGCAGTTATTTGCGAAATAGGCGCCGAAATTATCGAAAAAAACTGGACTCATAGAATGGCTTACTGGTGGTTTTCAAAACCAACTTTTAAATAACTTTTAATACCCTATACATAACCTAAAAATGCCGCGTTACTATCGGAAAATATCATATTATATTTTATTTTTGTTCCCTCAATTTTACGGTCGAACAACGCAGAGCATTCATCATCGGTATATGAATAAAATTGTACTGCATTTACGACGAAATGTGTTAATTTATATTTATGCAATTCGAACCAAATAATAACTGAATCGTTATAATATGCAGTTATACGCCCGAATAAAAGCACAAAAATTATTGAATTGAGCTTTTAAATAAATTGCTTTAGTCCATTCATTAAAACATACTCGGGAACTGCAAAAGAAGCATGATAGAATGATTTGACACCAATTTGCTGTTTTGCGTTGGAAAAATTTATTGGATAAAATTTATAGGATAGCAACTGAACACTAAATTTCTTTACAGAATTCGTATATTTCGCTTAATAATAATAATAATTTAAATTAAATTTTATGTACTATTTATTATTTAAGCTGTATAAGCTCCTTCTGGTTATTTATCTTTGAAATTTACCAAACAAATATTGAAATATTTTCTACAATAGAAATGTATGTATGTACAACGAAATAAATAAAATGTGTACCCATTTTCTATTTATCTTTTTCAAACTCTAGTATTACATAGAAAAATAACTACTAATATATTACGTGTGTGTGTGTGGGTGGGTAAGCTCATTTACTTATATTTATCATGTTATGCGAGACTGTCAATTTTTAGTTTTTTTATAAAATACTTTCGAAAAGTAGTAGGAATGAAATTTTCAATCTAATTAAGAGAATGATAAGACCCAAAACTGATTTCTGCCACTTTCCCAGTTCCTATGGCTAACTGTTTGTTTCACATCTGGATATAAATTTGAGACAACTCAAGGCTTAATCAGTGAACCAGTGTTAAGCCCTATTGTCTGCGCGCATAGCTTATTAATTTTCTACACATGTAGGTAGATAATTTATAAAATGGCGTAAACAATGGAGGACATGCAGACAATACGTCGACAAAGGCTGTATCCGAATAGTCGGGTAAATCAATTACTAGTTTACCATAGAGTTTTTGAAAAATAATTGGATTTTCCGAATAATTTACTTAAAATTTATTTCTACCCGACTATTCGGACACAGCCAATATCTCAAATAACAATTGGCTCATTTGGCCAATATCTCAAAATAACTTCAATGACCGCAGAAAATCAAGAAATTTTTGTTAAAATTCTAATCCAAATTCTAATTTTCCCCAAATTTTCCATATACATAGTCCTAGGTTATAGGATATTATAAAAACAACCGAAAGTATTGGTTACTAGTGGAAGTTTTTCAGATATTGACCAAAAACTGAAAATAACTTATATGGCTGCAGAAAATGAAAAATTATAATGAAAAATGTAATCTATAAATATTTCCGAATTGTCCCTGTATCCGATGCAAATTTTACAAAATTTAATTAAGGAATAGCCGAGTTCCGCCCAGCTGAAAATTTATTTATATCGTGTAAAATGTACGAATTCCATTTTTCATAAAGACTGGTATTGGAATGGCTAGTAAGTCTAGCACGAACAGATCCTAGAATTTTGTCCAAAACTTACTTTAAAATCCCTAATCAATACTACTATCCAAATTTCATCGTTGTTCGTTAAGAAATAGCGGAAAGTCGAAGTATTGTTAAATTTCAAGATATCATATACCGAGTTCCTTAACTTAGAAGATAGATCAATTTATCATTTTAAGGATCACTTTTAATAATTTATTCTGCTGAGATGTTTTATTTAGTGAAATAAGTGATACATAATGAATAAAAAATTCCGCTGGTAATTACATAACAAAAAAAATTCTCTTTAGTGATAGTACTGCCACTTGCGGCGAGTAGCGTAATCTCTTGTTTTGGTGATTGGTGGAGTACTAGCGCCACACAATTTTAAACTAAACAATTTAAGGAGACGTTAATAAAAACTATAGGCTGATTTAGCAGGAAAAAAATTTTAAGGTTGTTATATCTGGTTGTTGTAATGTTCTTGTTATATTCTACTAAATTTTATTTAACAAAAGTTTTAATTTGAATTACCGATAGAAATTGGGTCTGGCGGATTTTTATATGGGAGCATTTGCAAGTGTCAGTTGATACGTATACAAACTAAACATTACATATAGTTCTAATATTATTTCAAAATTATTATACTTTCAAAAATGACCATTGCAAAAATGAGTGAGCAAAATTAAATTTATGCGATAACCTTAACAAAAACTGACAAAGTGTAAATTATTTAGATATTCTAACAATTGTAGACATTGGGTATATCCAGCCCATGTAGGCCTACATGTGAAATATCTTAATTGTAGATTTGCCTCAGTTGAAGAATTCTATTGGGGCTGGATGCAATATCTTCATGTTATTTTCGGTTTATGTCTAATACACTTGGGTGCAAAAAAATCGCGCATTGCTCAATTTTCCACAAAAGTTCAAAAATATCAAAAAATCCAATATTTGTTTAATCTTTTTTAATGTAGATTCAAAGTCTATTTCATTACCTATCCAGTGGTACCTTTTTTGTATTTATACGTGCCATCAAACTGATTTTTGGGGGTAAACATCTGAGGTATACGTTTTTGTGAATTTGTCAGCATGAAAATTGGGGGTACAAGTACAAAAAAGGTAGACTGGATAGACATTGAATTAAAAAAAATTAAACAAATACTGCATTTTTTTGATATTTTTGAATTTTTTTGGAAAATTGAGCAATGTGCGATTTTTTTGCACCCAAGTATATATTTTTTTAATAAGTAAGTATGGCGTTTTCTTTTTACAAAAAACTGGCAAAAAATGTTGATGCATATTAAATCACATTTTCGCATTTTTTTTTTAAATTTGATGTACATCAAAAAATGGAAATGTAGATTTATACACATATTTATATACATGTAATCTGGCAATCGTAAAGATTGTCAAATACGTCAAATGCGTCATTTGAATTTTTTTCAAAATAGTTTGTTATTGTTTTCGGCATCCTTTTCGAGTTTATGCATACTACGATAAAAACACATCAATTTTTTTTCGTATTATTTTTAACTATCGGAAATTTGATTTACATCAAAAACGTAAAAGAATTCGCTTTTAATATCGCATTTCTTAATCTATACAACATCATACCTTGAAGATAAAAACAAAAAAACAAATTAGAATAAAACGGAATAAATGGTTTAATAAAAGCACAGGTTCTTTTGGTTTGAACCTGTGCCATACTCAAAAGTAGACAGAAAATGTTTGCCTCACTAAACATTGAGATATCTACATTTTTTTAGTGAGATATTTTGTATCCAGGCCATAATATGTGTGAGCCCTACTATTTTTTAGTGAGGCCTACATAGTCTGGATACACCCATTATCAACGCAAAAATCAATTGCCTACGCTATTTTCAACACCAACATGTAGACAATTCTGAAATACGCGTAGACGCACAAGATCACTGCAGTGTAGTGAGCATGTAAGAGCGTAAGTTGTACTCTGTTTGACCCATTTAGTTAAGTGGCCACCAATATATTTGGTGCCAGTTCTTTAGTGGTGATGAGAAACCCATAAAATGTTGGTGGTCGTAGCACTAACTAATATGGTCCAATAAGTTTTACATGTTCGCTGATTGAGGAATTCGATAGCTTAAACTCTGCCCGCAAAACTACATCATTCAATACACAATGAATGCACAAAGATCAGATGCGACCTAAAATATCATTATTGTCACAGAATTCTTTCATGGGGTGGAGTTGAGATATAGTCTGTGAAACTCAGTAACTATTCGTTGGCCGGACTTTCAGCTGGTGACGAAGGAAGATTTCAAATAATTTCTGTGATTTTTTTAGAATTTTTCAAGGGGTGGAGTTGAGATATAATCCGTCAAACTCAGTAACTATTCGTTGGCCTGAGGTTAGGCATATATCCGGTGATGGAGGAAGATTTTAAATAATTTCTGTATTTTTTTTAGAATTGTTCTACGGGGTGGACTTAAGATATAGTAAGATGGGGGACTATATCTCCACTACATAGAAGAAAAAAAATTAAAAAATCACGAAATTATTATAAATCTTCTTCCATCACTAGACATAAGTGGTACTATATCTTAACTATTTCCACTGCTGGACATAAGCCGATAGTCCAGCCAGGAAGTGACAGCATTTTTGATTATATAGTCAGTTTTTACGAAATGTTCGATAAGAAAATTTTTGTTTTAGAGGTCAATTGTGGGGTATTCGAGAACTATGTTTGTATACATTCATGGTAAAAGAAAGTCGGGTGTGGGCCACAGCATACACACCCCTCCATTTTTTAATTTTGTTAATCAATCGTTGTGAGATTATAACGAGTATGTTTTTTAATTTTACGCGTTTGTTTTGCTATGTTTGCGTTCAACTATATTGAAAACTATTACACAACGACTACAAATCCTGATACTCATTCATTTTCTCAGGCAAATTGTTAATTACAAAAGTCAGTGAAGGTGACACGAACCCGAAATATTTGGTAAGTTTCCTAGCTAAAGTGTAGCCACCATCGTAAAAAAATATATAAATATTGAAAAAGTGTAGTCCCACTCCCAAATTAAGATGCTGTATAAGATAGTAGAAAATTTCCAGCAGAAAAAAATTGTTTTACTATTCACCGCTAGAGGCATCACTATCACAAAAACGAAATTTTTCTGCTGATATTTTTTGAAACCAGCAGAAAACTGTTTTAAATTTGGCAAAAAATTATGAAAAATCAAAGAATTTTCCCAAAAGAAGAGAAAATGTATATTTAAACATTTTGAAAATCAAGAAAGTTAAATTTCTTTAAAAAACGATTTGCGTATGTATAAGCTCGCTATCATGCTGCCACATATTTCTACGTGTTTGTAGAATCATCATCAAATGATCATCAAAACAACACACGTCACCAAGTAGTTCATTGAAGTCGCTTTTTAGAAAACTTAGATAGACTTCTCCGTTGATCCGACGTGGTAGATCATATGGGCCAATCAATTTTCCGTCGACTATTCTCACCCACATGTTCACTCCAAATTGATTTTGAAACCGACTACGCCGCACTACTTTTAGATTTACGTGGGCCCAATAATGCAAATTGTGGATATTAAATATCTTCACCCATTTAAAAAATGTTTCGTCACTCCATAAAATGTTGTTAAAAAACTGCGAATTTTCTTGGCATTGACGTTGTATTTCTTGACAAAATTGCACCTTTTTTCATGATCAGCAGATAAAAGGTCTTGTACACGTTGCACATGGTATGGGTGTAACTGATTTCTGTTTAAAATACGATGCAACGTGGACCGTGGCTCTCCCGAACGTCTTGATGAAATACGAATTCTTACGGATGGGTCGTCTGCCACCATTCCAATTACTCTAAACGCGTTTCCGATTTGGATATCGTCTCTGGCATTCTCTTGCTGCATCTCAGGCATTGTCATTACATAAATCATAAATGAAATGCATTTCTACACATTCGCGGTGCGAAAAATGTGGCATTTAATTGTTGAAAATTATTTTCTTCTACAAATTTTTGTAAGTAAATAAGAAAGCATCCGCTATATAAAAATATTTAATGTGCAAGAAACAAATAAATATATGTAGTAATGCCATAATTTTTTATAGCATTATTATTAATTTTTATCTATGGTGTCTAATTTTATTATGAGTCCTCAAACATTTATGAATTCGAAATATTTTTTTTGTTAATTTTAAAATTGTTACCATAAAAATACTCGATTCGAATATACTTTATGGCAAGATTTATTTTATGGCAATATTTTATAGTGGTTTTGGTGGTGTAGTGGCTTAAAAAACTTCTCCAAAATTTTGTTGGGAAATTTTTCTTTTCTTGTCTCTCATGTGTAAAAAGTCAATGTTATATCTCTTTCATTTTGCGATTTTACAAATTGATTTCACAAATTGCACGATTTTTCACTTACATTATTCCTTATCCCACCTAGATTTGTTTGTTGGTTACTTTAATATTTCCGAACGCACCCTAATTTATTTCGACATATAAAAACTACGAATCATTTTCATTTGTTTATTCTGAGCAGTGAGTCATTTGTTCAGGAAAAAAATCTTTTACAATAAATATGTAAGTATATGTGTGTTTTTTTTTTTACTTTTTATACAATTTTATACCAAATTTCTTACAAACTATTTCTATTTATGAAAATTTAGCAAACAAAATGAACGAATATTCCAATGTATGGCAGAGTTTTGACAGAAATACTGACTCAGTAAAGTGGAGTATTTGCAAGAAAACTTTACAGTGCAAAGCATCATCAACAACCGGCTTAAATAGGCATTTAGAAAATATTCACGGAATGAAAACAAAACTGGTAGAACCGCCTAAGCGTATCCATAGCACTTCAAAAACAGTAAGCAATCTACATCATTATTATAATTCGAGTAAAGCTAGTAGTTCCTCCAGCAAAATTGGATGCTAATGGTGTTATGATACTGACTAGTTTTTCAAATGGTTCATGTGATTAAAAATGAAAATAGAGAAGGACAAGTAATGTAAGTACAACTCACTTGAAAGAATGAGTGTATACAACATATAAACAAAAAATAAAAATAAATTCAGCAACAAATGATATAGCTTACTTTTGCAGCAGTTTAAATTGAGCAAATCTAAAAAAAATAAATCAATTTTAATTTTTGTTTTTTGACGTATATTCATTTTTAGTAATGTGATTTTGTGTGTACGTACAAACATATTTCAAAACAATATATTATTTTATTTTCACAGATATATTATTTTATTTTCATAGCGTCAAAATAAATGTGCATAGTGCTGTACACTGTTTAAATTAGTTGTTTCTATTTTTCACCTTAATAGTTTTACAGCACTTGAAAACTAGTCAGTATCATAACACCATAAGGACGGTTTTGCGATAAATGCAATAAGTAAAAGTGAATTTATTCGAAGCAGTCTGAGCTCAAGGGGAATGTGTCTGCCTAAAAAGCCAGCTGAAGTAATGCAACTTATTCATTTACAAATTATGTAGTACGAGTTCAAAATGAAACTAAGGAACTCAAGTTACTTCTGGATTGTAAAAGCCGTTGGAACAGCTTGAAACAATGTTGAAAAGATTCTTGCGATAAAAAGCCCAATAATTAAAGCTTTAGATGATTTGAATTTTAGTCATTACTGGATAACCGTAGATGATGAGCAAATCGCAAGCAATTTATTAAACGTTTCAACACCTGTACGAATGGCAGTAGAGGCATTGAATCGTAAAGACTGCAATCTTTTAAAAGCTGAAGGAATTCTTATATTTCTGTTTAAAAAACTCGAAGAGAACAAAACATTCCTGAGCACAAAATTTGTCGATGCATTAAAGGACAAAATAAGTATTAAACGAAATATTCCGATTATTTCATTGATGAGATATCTTCAGGATCCAAAGGGTTTGCGATGTTCAGAAGATGACAAGTTTTTCTTTCTTTAATCTAAAGCTGAAATATTAGTAGTGTTGCTTTCACTAATCTAATCGGATTAGCTAAGAAATGTGAAAGCAACAACTTTTGGCTTAATTTTTAATGCGTTTTAATTTTTCTGTGTTGGTTCATTTTATTAATAATTATTTTAGTTTTTTATATTTTATGAAATAGAACAAACTAAATTCGGTATTTTGCTATCAAATAAAAAATGCCAAATTTTACTACAATATCAATTTTTCGAAAAAATTGAAAAAATAACGCCTTGCGGTAAACACCATAACCATAAAATGATTTTATTTCCCCTAATCCTAAAATTGTTTTTCTTAACATTCTAAGAAAATCGGCTTTAATACAATGCAATTGTTGTTGTAAAATTTTGAAAGCAACATAGCTATTGAAAACAGCAAAATTTCTATTAAAAAGATTTTATGCAGTTAATAGTACGATCTGTGACGATGACAAGGAAGATGATGAAAATCCCATTTAAAATGAACAAGAAAATCGCACAATTAATAATAATAGTTTATCTGAGCAGTTAGAGGGATTCATTAATTAAACACCAACAAAAAATGTTGAGTAACAAAAAGACTTTACAAAACTGTTGTTTTTATTTGACAGAAGAGAATACAGCTTATTAAAATGAACTCTTGGTTCGTTTTAGATTAATTTTTCTGTTAAATTAGTTTTTCGCATGCGAATTCACTAAAAAAACAGTAAAAGTGAAATAACTTTTGCACCATCAACAACGAGAAAACTTGACATTTTTTTTTGTTTGTTGGAAATGAGCTCCCCTATCACCCTGCTTTGTTTGATCGTCCAACTCGGGAACATCCTGTGTAAATTTATAATAATTGTTGGTTAATTTTAAATGAAAAAAATTGAATTAAAATAATGGCTCGTTTGTCTATAATCCCGGGATATTTTTTCTAAAACTTCTCGGAGCTCTCTAAATCGTTAGCCCCTACAATTTCGATTTCTCCAAATGATCAGGTAATTTTATTTTATATACAAAATTATATTGGGTAAGAAATACTAAAGATGTTCCTATACCCTCCATAATTATTTTCAATATTTTCATAACTTTTCAGATTTCAATCCTTAAATCTTTAGTAATGAAGCTCATTGAAGGACAGGAACAACCCCACATGTGCCCCAAGAGACTCCATTACAACCACAAAAAGTGACCGTGTGGTGTGGATATCATGCCAGAGGTGCGATTGTAGTTTTTCGTCGATGAAAATAATCGCCATGTTATGGTCGGTGACGGCCAGAATTGGATCGACACGGTGACATCAATGGCCACCTCGCTCAAGCGATTTAAAGCCGTTGGATTTCTTTTTATGGGGTTACATTAAGTCGGTGTTTCATGCCATGAAGCCAACGACGATAGAGAAGCTCAGGGACAATATTGGACGCAAAATTGCGAACATTTCGGTCGATATGTGTGAAAGAGTATAGTGGGAAATTCGATCCAAAGAATCGATCACTGCAAACGATATTGAATTCCAAAGTGAAATGTAATATGTGTACTGGAATAAATTTCAGCCCAATATCTCAATTATTCTGTGTTTTATTTAAATACAAAATTGATATGCCGTTATTTAAAACCCCTTTATCATTGTTTGGTTTATTTTACAGTTTTTTTTATTTTTTGTTCAACGCTAATTATTTTTTCTAAATTTGCTGTGTTTTTCGGGATATATTTTCGGTGTAGCGATACTTTAGAGATGAAACTTACCAAAAATTTCAGATTCGGTTCGGGTTGGTATCGAAAGGCCAAAAATTTTAGAAGCGAAAAAAAAAATCCCAAAATGCAATCCCGAAAATACTTATCCAAACAACAAAAATCTCAAAACACATAATACCAAAAATATATTTACCAAGAAAAAAATTGCTCGAACACAAAATCTCAAAAAAATAAAAATATCGAATTAAAAATCCCAAAATTTGCCGAAAATAAAACCAAATGAGACAAAATCTGCGCGCGCAGATTGTGACTCATTTGGTTTTATTTGCGGAAGATTAGAAAAAATAAAATCATTAAATAATTTTTCTAAAGGTATTTTTTAAATGCACCTCTGATCAAATCATACGGGGCTTTCAGTGCTACAGTCAATAAAATACTGTGTACAATTACTGTTGCCATTAAAATAAATAGATAAATTAATTGAATTTTACAACACATATTCAATTGCCAGGAGACAGCTAAAGTGATTTTTGCTATTTTTAATTTTTCATCATATTCATAAATATTTAATATTTGAAATATTCTAATACATAATTTCATTAAATCGATATCATATTATTTAATTAAAATGAGTGATTTACAATTTGTGAAAACTAATAAAGGAAGTGATAAAATTTATCTTTATTGGGGCTGTGATAAGCGAAAAAATATTAAATGTAAAGGTCGCTTAATAACAATTTTTGATAAGAATGTCAATAAACATGAAATTAAAACAGAAAAAAATCAACACAACCACGATCCAATGGCCTACGATATAAACGTGGCACGTGCTAAAAATAAATTAAAGAATTTTGCTGAATCTGATATGCAGCCTTCACAAATCATCAATAGAATTACAGTGGAAAGTGAAGCTGCAACCCGTTGCTACTTACCAAGCGCGCTAGAGCAAAAATTAACTATTCGGAGAGTGCGAGGCTCTAACAAAAGGTGGAAAGAACCTCAAAATCTAAAAAATTTAGAAATTCCAATTGAATTACAATTCTTGGAAGGTCAGCTTTTCGTTCTTGCTGTGACGGAATTTGAAAAAGGATTGAATATAATACTAGGTAACAGTTATTATTACCAACATTATATTTTATAAACTAAATTTAATTATTCTCATTTGTCTTTCAGGTACAAAAGCTAGCTTGGAAACCCTCGGTGAGGCTAAATGTTGGCTTGTAGATGGCACATTTTATGTTGTGCTAAAACTAATGCACCAACTATTTGTTGTTCATGGACAAATTCATGGAGAAATTGTACCATATTTTGTTTAATGTCAAGAAAAAACAAAGAATCATATGATCAATTTTTTTATGACCTTTTTCGTTTGGCATGTGACTGGAATATCAATCTGAAGCCTGAACGTATTGTATCAGATTTTGAAAAGGCTATCTTCTGCACAGCAAAAAGCTATTTTCCGAACACTGAATTTAAAGGGTGTCTATTTCATTTTGGCCAGATAATTTGGCGCCAAGTGCAACAGAATGGTCTGGTAAAAATATATGGGAACTCGGAAGAATTTAGTCTGAAAATAAGAATGCTAAAGAGCTTAGCATTTGTTCCTCCCAAAAATGTTGCTAGTTATTACCGACAGTTAGAAAAGAAAATGAGAAATAATTCAGCAGAATTAATAGGACGGTGGTTTTATAAAAATTATATCGACGCAGCCACTAGAAGGTATGATCCAGAATTTTGGTCACAATTCGATGTAAGTAGCAGGAATTTTCCTAAGACTCAAAACATGCTGGAATATTTAAGTTAATTAAGGATTTACAAAGATGATTGTGGCTTTAACATCAATAGAAAAAATCAAAGCAGGTATCGTCATGCCAAGAAGAAAAAAAAATATTAAAAGATATCAACAAATCAAAAATACATTAACAAAAATTAATTCATATAAGACAAAATATCAATATTTATTGTATATTGCAAAAAACTTATGCTTGGCTTAATTGCAATCCTACAGAATCAGACTTAACACATTCTATATAAACATATATTTCTTAATATTATATATATATATATATATATATATATATATATAATATATATATATATATATATATATATATATATAATATATTGTATATATATATAAATATATAAATATATATATATATATATATATATATATATATATATATATATATATATATATATATATAAATATATATATATATATATATATATATATATATATATATATATATATAATAAATATATATATATATATATATATATAATATATAATATATAATATATATATATATATATATATATATATATATATATATATATATATATATATATATATATATA